>JBBPFJ010000039.1:840000-1466535 GCA_037975025.1 Excoecaria agallocha | reverse complement strand
TATTTAAATTATTCACATTTTTACCTAGCTTATTTTTTTCAATTATGTTTAACTAACAACTTTTTATGCTCAAGAGTAACTAATAATTAAAAAAAATCATCCACTATTTTACCTGTACAATGGACACTAGGGAATACAATCATCTTTGTCAGATTGGAAGCTGGAATCTGTATACCCTTTTACTTTCAAACTTCCCTCTCCATATATCAAGAATATATCCTTAGTCCTTCTTAAGTACTTAAGGATATTCTTGACCGCTTCCTAGTGTTCCTCTCCAAAATTGGATTGGAATATGCTTGTGACACTCAAAGCAAATGCTACATCTGGACATGTACATAACATAGCATACATGATATAACCAATTGCCGATGCATATGGTATTCTATTCATGCTCTCTCTATCCTCTAGTGTTTGCGGATACATAGACTTAGAAAGGTGTTTTCCATGCACCATGGGTATAAATCCTTTCTTAGAGAGATCCATATTGAACCTCTTAAATACCTTATCTATGTATGTACTTTAAGAAAGACCTAGCAACCTATTGGATCTATCTCTATGGATCCTTATTCCCATATTATAAGATGCTTCTCCAAGGTCTTTCATGGAGAATTGCTTGGATAACCATATTTTAATAGATTGGAGAAGAGAAATGTCATTTCTCATGATCAATATGTCATCTACATATAGAACCAGGAAGACAATTGCACTCCCACTGACCCTTTTATACACACAAGGTTCATCTTTATTCTGTGAGAAACCAAACTCTTTGATTGTCTCATTGAATCGTATGTTCCAGTTCTTAGAGGCTTACTTCAATCCATAAATGGATCTTTAAAGCTTGCATACCTTTTTGCCATTTCTTGATGTGAACCCTTCTAGTTGTGTCATATACACATCCTTAATCAGATTTCCATTTAGGAAAGCTGTCTTTACATCCATTTGTCAAATCTCATAATCATAATGAGCTACAATGGAAAAAAGGATTCTTATAGACTTAAGCATCGCTATAGAAGAAAAGATTTTGTCATAGTTAATACCTTCTTTTTGACGATAACCCTTTGCTACTAAGCGAGCTTTATAGGTAACTATATTACCTTTCATGTCGATCTTCTTTTTGAAGACCCATGTGCACCCTATGGGTTTTATCCCTTCAGGTGGTTGAGTTAAAGTCCATACTTTGTTCTCATACATGGAGTCCATTTTAGACTGTATAGCCTTAAGCCATAAATCACATTCTGAACTGTTCAAAACATCTTGATAGCTTGTAGGCTCATTGTCCTCTACTACAATTATGCCTTTATCCGAATCAATATGAAATCTATATCTCACAAGGATAAAATGCATCCTAGTAGATCTTCTAGGATTTTGTGTATAATTAGGTTCAACTATAATCTCATCATTATGGAATTCAGTCTCAGTTTCAATCAGTTGATCTACTTCTATTTGTGGGTCTTGAACTTTACCAAGTTCAATTTTACTCCTACTATCCTCTCGTAAGAGAAATTCTCTTTCCAAGAAGACAACATGCCTTGAAATAAAACACCTTTTGTTCTAAGGGATGATAGAAATAATATCCAAAGGTTTCTTTTGGATGGATATCCCACAAATAAACATTTATTAGACTTAACATCTAGTTTGTCTGACATTGTCCTCTTCACATAAGCAGGACAACCCCATACTTTCATATGAGAAAGCATAGGTTTCTTGTTATTCCACATCTCATTTGGAGTAACATCAACCGATTTACTAGGAACTCTATTTAACACATAAGCAGTTTTTTCTAGTGCATATCCCAAAAGGATTTAGGCAAGTATGCTCGACTCATCATTAATCGAACCATATCTAATAGTGTTCGATTTTTCCTTTCAGATACACCATTGTGTTGTGGTGTTTATGGTGGAGTCTATTGAGATAAAATCCCATTATCTCTAAGATAATCTTGAAATTCTTGGCTTAAGTACTCTCCACCTTGATCTGATCTAAGTGTTTTAATACTCTTGCCAAGTTGTTTCTCTACTTCATTTCTGAATTCTTTGAAATTTTCAAATGCTTCTAATTTATATTTCATTAGATAGATGTATCCAAACCTAGAATAATCATCTATGAAAGTAATAAAGTAGGAGTAACCTCCTCTAGCATGTGTAGTCATTGCACCACATACATCTAAATGTATTAAGTCCAAAACCATTTTAGCTCGTTCTCCTTTGCCAATAAAGTGAGCTTTTGTCATTTTTCCCAATAAACAAGATTCGCATGTATCAAATGATTCATAATTAAATGATCCCAAATCACCTAACTTATGTAATTTGGTCATGCGGTTCTCATTTATATGGCCTAAACGACAATGTCATAAATAAGAGGTATTTAGATTATCACATTTTATTCTCTTGGTATCCATATTATGCACTTCTTTAATTAAATCAAGAACAAATATACCATTCTCAATGATAGTTTTTGCATAAAATATCTTGTTCTTAAAAATGTAACAACACTTGTCCTTTAAAAAAATGTCATAATCATTCAATAAATAACTGAAAAAAAAACTCTTGGATAAAGCTGGAACATAATAACAATTATTTAATTTCAGTACTAATCTACTTGGAAGAGGCAAATGGTAAGTCCCCACAACCGTTGTAGAGATGTTTTGTCCAGTAGCTGACTGCAAACATATTTCTGCCTTTCCAACTCTTCTAAAGCTTCTAAGCCTCTGGAGATCCACATCCGGTATCTAATACCCAAGATTGTTTTGAAGCAATAGAATAAGTATTAATTTCAATCATACTAATACCTAAAGTATAAGCATTAGCTTGCTTCTTCTCCTTGAGAGAATCTAGATAGGCCTTGCAGCTACGCTTCTAATGACCATCTTTTCCACAATGGAAGCAACTTCCTTTGGGATTCTCTTTCTTGGCAACCTTCTTCTTGGAGATTCCACTATTCTTTGGCTGCGCCTTAGTTATCTTTTTCTTCTTCTTCTTCTTCTGCTTCTTGCCTTTAGCAGAAGTGACAACCATGACACTTTTTGGATCCTTCTTAAAGGATCCATCAACTGTCTTGAGCATGTTGATTAATTTAGGAATGGTTACTTGGATCTTGTTTATGTTGAAGTTAAGCATGAAAGGTGCATAACTTGGAGCCAATGAGTACAAGATTAAATCTATGTATAGATCATTATCCATTACATAATCAAGTCTACTCAAATGCTTAATATACCCATACATCTTTAATGCATGAGTAGCAGCCGAAGTGCCTTCCACCATTTTGCAACTAAATAGAGCTCGAGCAATCTCATATTGCTCAGTTCTAGCCTGAGAAGAATAAAGCTCCTCTAGATGCAAAATGATGGTTCTAGCTTCCATCATCTCATGTTGCTTCTGAAGCTTCGAGGACATAACACCTAGCATCAGACATGCTGCTGCTTCACTATCCTCCATGTATTTACGATAAGTGCCTTTGATCTCATCAATGGCATCATCTGATGGAAGTGGTGGTGGATCTTTATCCAAGACATAATGGATCTTTTCAGCTCTGAGAACAATTCTCACTTGCCTGATCTAGTCTGAATAGTTGCTGCCAACCAGCTTGTTATCCAAGATTGATCGTATATTAATGTTTGATGTGCTCATGATGATGACCTAGATGTGAAAAAGAAAACATATGAGAGTATGTTCATATATATGTATGCATTAATTAGGTCTTTAATTAATCCATTTACTCCCACTATTTTATTGCGAATTAATAGCCCTCACAATTTAATCTGAGAAAACTTGATGGTTTTCCTAGTGGGCCAATATCCAATCTTTGATATGTAATTTGACCTTGACTGTGGTCAACATGCCAAACTCCATACCCTTGAAAGGTAGGTATCTCTATATGAATTGTGTCTCTACACAACTATTGGATCATTAGGTTATCAACTCTTGATGCATGCATATCATATATGCATTCCCTAATCTTGCTTCTAGAACCATTAGCCTTGATTGTGGTTAACAAGCTAATGGTCTAGCTAAGATGACCCATTTAATTAGATTTGAACATATTCGATATAATGTGAGCTTGACTGTGGTCAATAACCCACACTATAAAGAACTCTGGTTCTCCTCAAATTAATGGAAGGCTTATATACCTTAGTATTCGTTTGAGGGTTTTAGTTAATTAAGTCTTATCATACATGGTTGGCATACATTGGTATGCATCCTATGTCTATCACATAAATATAAGCATACAAATATGGTATAGTTATGGACTTTACTATATTGATTTTCCTGAGCCAAAAGGGAAATCAAAAGGTCACACCTAGGTAGTATGCATGATTCAAACAAGTAAAAAATAATTACATTATCTTCAATCTTGTTGGATCTCCATCCGGCCCATCTTGCTCCTTGATAGTGGTCTCCATCTCTATCTCTAATTCTAACGTAAGTAATCTAATTACATATTACAATTTGAAAAAGAAATAAAAACCAAAAATAAGTGGCCGAGACATGAAAGTCCTCATTGGGCCAAAACATACATAATGCTCAATCGCATTGGGCATTGTCCATAACTATCCATCATACCAATCATACACCCTTATATGCATTTCTAATGCATAAAGTAATGGATTACTAACTTTGTTTCAACTCTTGAAACTTGCTTTTGAGTTATTTTAATAATGTGATTGATCGAATTCTAGCAAGTGTACTAGATCGACTAGTAATATAGGGAAATAAGATTATGACCCAAACTATCGAACCCAAGGGAAACTTGTGCTTGTACATACTATTTCAATTTCAAAACCAATTTTTGTGTGTAAAAGAAAGAAAAGAAATCCCAAAGTTGTGATGATTGATGTTTTTAAAACTAAAAAAAATAAACAGTTAAAATAAATAAAGATCTAATAAAAGCAAATGAATTGAATGAGGTAAAAATCAATACTAAAAACAACTTTCATTAAGGACTATCCACCTTAACAAATATTGCTATGACTTAAACAAAAGAAAACATACAAGTGATTATGGAGGATTCAGTTTAATAAACCTAGATAACTTTATTCAAGATTATCATTCCAAGCATCAAAATTTTCTTATTCAGATAAATTTAACACTTAGCATAAAGAACTGAATTAATTCTCCTAGATGTCTATTAAAGCCTTTCTCAAGAGATTTAACTTCCACCTATTCTTAGTTACACTTTTCTCAATCTTAACTTACTTAAATCAACACACAATTATAGCTTATTCAGATTATAGTCATGCATTAATCAAAATAAATTAACCTAAGAGCATGCAAGTCAATAATCAACTCAAATCGATTAATTAACTAATGCTTAATCAAGTTAAAAATCAAATTAAAATTGAGTAAAGACAAGACTATGTTTAAGAACTAAGAAATAATAAACTTATATTGAATTAAAGAACAAACTCAAGTCATAACAATACAAGGATTCAAGTATCCTTTAGCAAAAGTTAAAGAAAACTACTCACAAGACATTCTTAAAATTAAAATAAAGTTTGAAGAAAAATAGTCAAAACTAAGTAACATAAAAACAAACTTTAAGAGAATAATGCTTAATTCTACAGTTGATCTTTCTAATTGATCTTCTTTCTCTGATGTTTTTAATTGCTATTTATAGGGCAAAATCGTAGTAGATTCCTTTTTAAACTCCAGACATAGAATAGGAAGTGAACTCTGCTAAAATAGGTGATGGGGATTTATTTGAACCCCTAGTCTCACTAGACTGCGTATAGTATGAGTAGGATATCGTTCCAAAGGGAACGGGGTAAATTTTATATTGATGTAACAACAAGTAAATGGATAGGTAACAAATTCAATTAAAATCATGCAATTAATGTAAATACTAAACTACTTAAAATATATTATGTTAATTTTGGATAATAGATTACTTAAAAGATGGGATGGTTCATCTTTGAATTAATTAACAATTGTATAAATGATATGAATGGAGAATTTAGCCAAGATTCTTTAAAGCAAATCTCATTGTCAATAAAGAATGTTCTTACTTAGAGTCTATAAGCATTCTCATGTCATTATAGAGATAAATAAAAACTATGAAGTTCTATGCCAATTCTTTAACCCCTTAAAGTGAATTCCTTATCTCTAAGTGAATTCAATGCTATAAGTAAATTCATTTAACTTTCCATCAAAGAATTCCAACTCTCATTGTGAATTAAATGACTAACATACTTAATATGGTGATCAAGCATACTAAGCAAATCAAAGCACTTAAACAAACTTAAATCATACTTCACACATAAATAAAATAAACATTCAATATACAAAGATAAGTAGATGAATAACAACTTATATTAATTAGTTATAATGTACCAAAAGAACTTAGCCATAAACAAAATTACAATAAAGATGAAATAAGAGACAAGAAAACATCACTCCCCAGGGTTTACTTTCTATTTTGACCTTCTGATAAATCTCTTATTCCTTTGGCTTTGCTCTTTTGTCATCCTCTAAAACTAAGTAAAAATGAAATTGTCCAAAACAACTAAAATGTTCTTAAGAAAATAGTAAAAGAATTTGTTGATTTTTTTTCCGATCCCTTAGCCAGAGTTTCTCTCCCATTTATATATAGTCTAACTCTACAGATATGTCCCCTCAGAAACCATGAAAGGCTACTCTGAAAAGACATAATGTTTGGCTGAAAAATCGGGTGCAAAAGTCACGACGTTTGAGAAGCAGTTTCTTGTCCGACTCGTGAACACCTTCACGAGTCGTGATCTACTTCACCTAATCTTCTGGACTCGTGAGCCTCCTTCCGAGTCGTGATCTACTTCACGACTCATAAACAAGATGCCGAGTCGTGATCCTTTCTTCTTTGCCTCACTCGTGAATCTCCAGTCCGTCTCGTGAATTCTTGTTCGAGTTGTGATCCACTTCATGACTCGTAATCTTCATCTTCGAATCTTCACCAGCTCTTCATTCTTCTTCACACTTCACCATCTTTAACCTCAAAACACATAAATTGAACATAAATATATAAAATACACATAATATTACATACTTAGTTACATAAATAAGAGAAAACACACAGTAAAAAGTAGACATATTACATTACATCAAATTTCCCCACACTTAAACTTTGCTTGTCCCGAAGCAAGAGAAAAGTGAGAAAATTTAATCTCAAGTCAAACTAAGTAATTTACATTATAAAGCATTGCTTAAATTGTCACTTAAGATAAGATTGATATGAATTCAAACACCTTAACACTCAAAATATTAGTACATCAAGACTTAAAACATGCATCTTAAATCATCAAGTTACCTAAATTTACTAAATTCAACATCAAGAATATAAAGTCTCAAGACTAAGCATGCTCAAGAGAGAATAGTGATAATAAAGCCTAAGATTCTAAGACTATAGTTGCCTTTTTGGACAATTAAAAAGCACACATACCTTTAAACCTATCTCATGGCATTTTTAGACTATATATTTTTTCATTTTTTTTGTTTTTTTTGTTTTTTTTAGGATGGGTATACTTTTAGACTTTATCCCATGAATAGCAAGAGAATATAGTATTGGGTGCGTTTTACGCTCCATCCCATACTTTATTAAGCTTTTAGATATGCATCTTGCTTTATTTAGTTTATCATTATCATCATTTTTTTTATATTAGTCCTCATCCATTATTGAAAGGCTAAAGGTAAGTATTATGGCTATAGTTTCCATGAAGCAACTAAAATCATAAAATCTTAAACTAAATGAGTATATTCTAACCTTAAAGCATAGTTAATGAAGAGACTAAATAACCTAAAATGTTGAAAGAAGTAAAAAGAGATAACTTAAAAACATAAAACACATGCCAAAAATCTTGAATAACTAATTAAATGAGTATAAAAGGTAAATGAATCTTCATAAAAACCTATATTACATACAATATGAGCAATACTTATAATAAAACTCACTATAAAAGTTAGTCTAAATAAAGAAAAAGATAAACAAACAACACGCACACACAAATGCTCCCCCACACTTAGAACATACATTGTCCTCAATGTGGAGAAACAAAAAAAACACACAAACAAAAAGAAAATTAAAAATAAACAAAAGCGAGGAAAGAAAACTCCCCTCAAATTCATGGTGAAGGTGGAGGTGATAGGACCTTATAACCCGCTTGGGCAATGAAAGCGTCCACCTTGTGTTCGAGACAGCGTTGACGATGAACCAATTGACTTGTGGCTTGCTCCAAGGAAGCCAATTGATTTTGGATGGCAGATTGATTGTGTAGCAATTGATTGAACATGGAAGTGGTGATATTGGAAGAAGATCCAGCAGTTGGTGTGAAAACAGGTGAATGACTAGGTGTACCCTCCATAGGATCATCACTTTGCCCTAACTCCGTTGGCCTTGACTCTTCCGAAGTACTTTCCATAACAGCCACTTGGGGAGTAGAAGTGCTTGGTAATTCCTTCCAACAAGAATGATATATAGGTGGTATGTATTGAAAGGAATTGTTAGTGACTTCTCCTCTTACAAATAAATGCTTAGAAAAATATATGCATTGAAGTACACCATCATAAATACGCAAATCAATATCAATTCCCCTAGTAATAGCAGCTATGACATGACCATGTGTGATAGGGGACTCCGGGTGACTAACACAATTCAATAATTGTTTGAAAATCCAATAAGACCAACATATAGACTTACGATTATGCACACACCACATCAAAAATAGTTCATGACTAGAAACTCTATTAAATTCAGGCTTGTTGAAGACAATTGAGGCAAGAATCTTATGCAAAATCCAATATTTCAAGTCCGATATAAACATGGATTTAGCCTCTCTAGCCCTATATGGTGTAGTTAAACCAGTAACAAAGGTCCAAAAATCATTAGGTCTATAACTCTTAAGAGGAGTACATAATCCACTCGGTTTAAAACAAAAGATACGATGCATCATGAAATAAGTAAGAGTATGATCAACACCATTCAAGCGAAAGTCTACAAGTCTAGGATTATCCGCATTTTCTTTGAAATTTGTGTAAAATTCCAAAATTAAATCAGTGTAGAACTGCTCATGCATATTAACAAAATGCAAGAGGCCACATTGAGATAACATCTCATTCACTTTATCAAGAACACCCACTTGTTCAAGCAAAGAGGTGGGAAAATACTTACATTGAGATTTTGCTCTATCTTTAAGAACAAGGAATCTGTTACCTTCATGAATGGAAGAAAGAGGGAATGGAGCACCAAAGTCGGTCTGTAAACTCTGTAGTGGTGCTTCATCTTGTCTTTGCTGACCCCTTGAAGCTGCAATGTTCTTTGTCCTTACCATGGTTGTTAAAGAGAAAGGTAGCAGGCATAACAATGTGTAACGGGAATGAAAAGAAGGGAAATGGGAAGAAAATATTGCAGAGAAAGAAAAACAAAGAGACAAAAGGAAATGCAAGTTACAGTTGAAGAGAAAGAAGTGTATGAGAGGAGTAAAAGAAAGAGAATGTAAAAAAAAAAGAAAAGTAAACTACCACAGTATTTATAGAAGAAGAAGGGAAAAATGAAAAGAGATGACGTTTAGAAACCCTAGATTTAAGTTATAACCATTCCCCCTCTTAAATTTAAGTTAATAAAGGGTAGTTAATCCAATTAAAAACCGCTAATACTCCTAATTAGAAGAAATAAAAGTGAAATAAAGAAATGAAAATGAAATAAAAATAAAAACAGGAAGTGAAAAATCACGACTCGTAACTCTTGGAATAGTGCTTCACGAGTCGGCATGTTCCTCACGAGTCATGAAGATAAGGCAGTGAGTGTTAAGGAAGCAATGGTCACGACTCGGCAGGAATCTCACGACTCATGAAAAAAAAGGAATAGACAAAAATGGAAATCATCACGAGTCGGTATGGCAGTCACGACTCGTGAGCCTTTCGCTTCTGTACTACACATGATACTCTGTACGACTAGTGATTTTGCTCACGACTGAATGGACGAAGCCTCTGGAATACTCGTGAACACATTCACGAGTCGTGATGCACTCATGAACATGATGTATTTCTCTGCAAAATCTTAACAACTTGATCCAAAAATTAAAGTAACAAAGAAAAATAAGCTAAGGAACATAAAAACTATATAAAACATATAATGTAGTCTACAATCAAACCATAAAATAAATAAATTCAAACTAAAAGAACTAAGGAAAAACAAAAAGAATATTAGGAGTAGGCAAAAGAAGAATTTATCAAAGAAACTTTGTGAGTAGGAGCCAATGCATCACCAATGAAATAAGGCTTCAATCTATGTCCATTTACCTTAAAAATCTCTCCTTTATCATTAGCAATATCAAAAACCCCATAAGAAAAAACTTGAACAAATTTGAAAGGTCCCGACCATCTAGACTTAAATTTTCCAGGAAAAAACTTCAATAGAGAGTTATACAACAAAACCATGTCACCAACTTGAAATTCTTTCTTTAGTACATGTTTATCATGCCATGATTTAGTTCTTTCTTTATATAACTTAGCATTTTCATAAGCATTCATACGAAGTTCCTCTAACTCTTGTAATTGAAGCAATCTCTTCCTACTAACTTGTTGCATATCAAAATTTAACACCCTAGTTGCCCAATAAGCTTTATGTTCAATCTCAACCGGCAAATGATAAGACTTACCATAAACCAATTGATAAGGTATAAGACCTATAGGAGTTTTAAAAGCTGTTCTATATGCCTAAAGAGCATCATCTAACTTGAGTGCCCAATCTTTTCTTGACTTAGAGATAGTTTTCTCTAAAATCCACTTAAGCTCTCTATTGCTAATCTCAACTTGTCCACTAGTTTGGGGATGATAAGGTGTGGCAATTTTATGAGTCACATTATATTTTCTCAATAATTGTTCTATAACTTTATTGCAAAAATGAGACCCACCATCACTAATAATGGCCCTAGGTGTTCCAAATCTAGGAAATATAACTTTCTTAAGCATCTTCTTAACCACCTTGGCATCATTTGTAATGGTTGGAATTGCTTCCACCCACTTAGATACATAATCCACCATAACTAAAATATACCTATTCCCTAACGAACTAGGAAATGGTCCCATAAAGTCCATACCCCAAACATTAAATAATTCAACCACTAAAATACCATGTAAAGGCATTTCATTCCTCCTAGACAAATTTCCCATTCTTTGGCACTTATCACAACTTAATACAAAGTCTTTAACATCCTTAAACAATGTTGGCCACCAAAAACCAGCTTGTAAAACCTTAGAAGCTATCTTAGAAACCCCAAAGTGACCACCTACAGCATAAGAATGACAATGAGCTAATACTTCTCCAACTTCTTCATGAGGAAGACACCTCCTAATCAATCCATCAGCACATCTCCTATATAATAAAGGTTCTTCCCAATAGTAAAACTTCACATCATGAAGGAATTTCTTCCTTTGCCTATAATCTAAACCATAAGGAAGCATACCACTTACTAGGTAGTTTGCTATATCAGCAAACCAAAGAGTTTCCTTGGAAACTACACTAAAAAGGTGTTCCCCATGAAAAGCTTCATCAATAGGTACCCCATCATCATTATCTTGCAAAACACATTGGGTCAACCTAGATAAATGGTCCGCAACTAAATTCTTCTTCCCCTTTTTATCTCTTATTTCCCAATCAAACTCTTGTAACATTAAAATCCATCTCAACAATCTAGGTTTAGCATCTTTCTTACTTAAGAGATATTTAAGAGCAGCATGATCAGAATAGACAATGACTTTTTGCCCTACAAGATAAGCCCTAAATTTATCAAAAGCATACACAATAGCCAAGAGTTCTTTTCCAGTTGTGGAGTAATTAATTTGGGCATCATCTAGTAATTTGCTAGCATAATAAATAACAGAAGGCTTCCCATCAATTCTTTGTCCCAAAACAGCCCTTACCGCATAATTACTAGCATCACACATCAATTCAAAAGGTTGATCCCAATTTGGTGGTTGTAACACCGGTGAAGTGACAAGAGCATGTTTTAGAGTTTCAAAAGATTTAAGACATGCCTCATCAAAATGAAAATCAACATCTTTACCTAGCAACGTGCATAAGGGTTTAGCTATCTTAGAAAAATCTTTGATAAACCTCCTATAAAAACCAGCATGGCCTAGAAAGCTTCTAACATCTCTAACATTTTTAGGAGGAGGCAAATTAGCAATTATTCCAATTTTAGCTCTATCAACTTCAATCCCCTTATTAGAAACTAAATGTCCTAAAACAATACCCTCTTGAGCCATAAAATGGCACTTCTCCCAATTTAAAACCAAACCATGCTCCATACATTTATCAAGCACCTTAGAAAGATTGGATAAACAATCCTCATAATTAGTGCCATACACACTAAAGTCATCCATGAAAACTTCTACACATTGATCAATAAGATCACTAAAGATAGAAAACATGCATCTTTGAAATGTAGCTGGTGCATTACACAAACCAAAAGGCATTCGCCTAAATGCAAAAGTTCCATATGGGCATGTAAAAGTTGTCTTAGATTGGTCATGTGGATGAATTGGTATTTGATAGAAACCACTCAACCCATCTAAGTAGCAAAAGTAAGAAAAATTAGCCAATCTTTCAATAACTTGATCAATAAAGGGTAAAGGAAAATGGTCCTTTCTTGTAGCCTTATTTAACTTTCTACAGTCCACACACATACACCAACCCGTGATAGTCCTAGTAGGAATTAAATCATTGCTATCATTACGAATTACAGTCAAACCACCCTTCTTAGGGACAACTTGAATTGGGCTCACCCACTTGCTATCACTTATAAAATAAATTATACCATTATCAAGTAATTTAATTATTTCCTTCCTGACAACCTCTTAAGAGTTGGATTAAGCCTTCTTTGACCTTCAATAGACGGCTTAGAATCCTCCTCCAACAAAATTCTATGCATGCAAACCTTAGGTACAATCCCTTTTAAATCACTAATTGAATATCCCATAACATTTCGATGAGCAAGTAAAATACCACGTAAAGCATCCACATTATGCTTAGCAATTGATGAAATAACAATGAATGGTAATTGAGAATTTGCATCTAGAAATTCGTACCTTAAGCTTGTTGGTAGTGGCTTGAGTTCAAGCTTGATTTCCTCCTTAGATATCTTTGATGACATATCCTCATCCTTTCTCAAAGACTTAATTTTTGAGAATCTTCCATAGGAGGGATATGAGGCAACTTGCAAAACTTCATCACAACTTTCATTCAAACAATAAGGTGCAATAGGGTTTTGACTTACACAATCATGCATAACACTATCAATACACTCATCAAGAACATCATAAGAATCAATTCTATTTACCACCTCTATTGGTGAAGATTTAATCAAGCCAAAAACATTAAACTCAATTTTTTCACCATTAACCTCAAGAGATATTTTACCATTTTTCATATCAAAAACAGCCCCAGCAGTAATTAAGAATGGCCTACCAAACAAAATGGGAATTTCAGGATCTTTATCCATTTCTAACACAACAAAATCAGCAAGAATCACAAATTTACCCACTTTGGTTGGAATATTTTCTAATATGCCAATAGGGTGTGAAATAGACTTATTCGCCATTGATAAGCACATATTAGTAGGTTTTAACTCACCTAAATCAAGCTTTTTATAAATTGAGTAAGGCATAAGAATAACACTAGCACGCATATCACATAGGGCCTTATCAAAATATGTACCACCTATAACACAAGGAACTGTAAAACAACCCGGATCCTTTAGCTTAGGTGGGTATTTAGAATACATAGCCTTAGACTCTTCTACCAAAGAAACATAACCATATTCTTCAAGCTTACCCTTGTGACTCACAATTTCATTTAAAAATTTTGCCCATGAAGGCATATCTTTAATGGCATCCACAAAGGGTATAGTTATAGTAAGTTCCTTCAAATAATTCAAAAACTTGGCAAATTGCTTATCAAGATTTCTTCTAATAAGTCTTTGAGGAAATGGAAAAACATTCAAATTAACTTTAGGTCCATCTTCCCTAGATGAGGTTATATTTTTTTAGGTTCATTAAGCTTATTATCATTTTCACTCACATCCACAACATGATCATCATTCACAATAAGATTCTCATCACTTTTACTATTACTCTCAATCTTTTTCCCACTCCTTAACATAATGGATTGAACCGATTCATGAGGTAAAAACTCAGGTTGACTTGGTAGCTTGCCTAAAGGTTTAGCACTAGAAGTGGCTTGTTGAGCCAATTGGGTTTCAAGCATCTTATTATGAGTGACAAGTTGATCAATTTTAGTGTTTATTTGCCTAAATTGTTGCTCATTTTGCTTTTTAGTAGTCATTTGATGATTAACAAATTGCTCCATCAAATTCTTTAAATGGGATTTAGGTTGTTGGGAGTTAAAAGGTAGCTTATTTGGAAAAAGGTGAAGGGTTAGGTAACTTGTTCATATGATTGTGATTATTATTATTAGGAGGGTTCAATTGGGAATTTTGGTTAGACTAAGAAAAACCGAGATGGTTTCTCCATTGTGGGTTATAATAATTAGAAGTTTGACCCAACCTTTGATTATAATTCCCTTGAACCAAATTGACATCCTCACTAGACCCCTCACTACAATTAGCATACATATGAGGTCCACCACATTTCTCACATACTTGACTAACATTTTCACCATTGGAGTGAGAATTACTTACCATTTTTGTCAAAGCTTCTACCTTAGCCGTCAAAAGATTAATGGAATCCAATTCCAAAAACTCCTTAGCCTTCGCCATAGTGGGTTCTTCTCCCATATAGCCTTATGAGGCTAATTCTTCCAACAAAGTTTTAGCTTCCTTAGCAGTTTTATCCAACCATTTCCCACCTGAAGTAGCATTAACAATATTTCTATTTTCCTCCATTAACCCATTGTAAAAGATTTGAGGAATCATCCAATCCGGCAAGCCATGATGAGGACATTGCCTTTGAAGTTCCTTAAATCTTTCCCAAGAGGTAATAAATGGTTTCATTAGGCAATTGTTTAAATGTAGATATTTGATTTCTAAATTTTGCCGTTTTATGTGGCGGAAAATACTTATGAAGAAAAGCTTGTTTTAATTGGTCCCATGTAGTAATTGTCTCACTAGGTATACTAGCAAGCCAAATTTGAGCCTTTTCTCTTAAAGAAAACGGAAATAACCTAAGTCTAATGGCATCATTACTCACTCCATTAATTTTAAACGTAGCACACACATTAAGAAAAGCAAGGATATGAGTATAAGGGTCTTCCCCTTGCAAACCTCTAAATTGGTTATTTTACACCATTTGAATGACAGCCGGCTTGATCTCGAAATTGTTATTAGCAATAGCTAGTGCCACTATTCCTCCAAAACTTTCTAAAATATTTGGCATCACAAAATCACCAAGCGTTCTCCTATCTTCACCAGCCATAATTGGAATATTATGACCTTCCTCCAACTTCGCACTTTGTTCTCCTTCTACTTGCAAACTAAATTCCTCTTTTTGCTTCCTTCTAAGTTCCCTACACAAATCAAAAATAATTTTAGTCTAAAACTATTACAAAAAATCTAATACTAAAATAAACAAAACGCCAAATAAAATTTTGTACATCAAAATAACTAATTTATATCATAAAATCCTAAAACATCTACTCTTTTGTATCAATCAATAAAAATTCATTTAAACCGTTCCCCGGCAATGGCGCCAAAATCTGATGGGGATTTATTTGAACCCTTAGTCTCACTAGACTGTGTATAGTATGAGTAGCGTATCGTTCCAAAGGGAACGGGGTAAATTTTATATTGATGTAACAACAAGTAAATGGATAGGTAACAATTTCAATTAAAATCATGCAATTAATGTAAATACTAAACTACTTAAAATATATTAAGTTAATTTTCGATAATAGATTACTTAAAAGATGGGATGGACATACATTATAACCTAATAAAAACAAGTTCATCTTTGAGTTAATTAACAATTGTATGAATGATATGAATGGAAAATTTAGCCAAGATTCTTTAAAGCAATTCTCATTGTCAATATAGAATGTTCTTACTTAGAGTCTATAAGCATTCTCATGCCATTATAGAGATAAATAAAAACTATGAAGTTCTATGCCAATTCTTTAACCCCTTAAAGTGAATTCCTTATCTCTAAGTGAATTCAATGCTTTAAGTAAATTCATTTAACTTTCCATCAAAGAATTCCAACTCTCATTGTGAATTAAATGACTAACATACTTAATATGGTGATCAAGCATACTAAGCAAATCAAAGCACTTAAACAAACTTAAATCATACTTCACACATAAATAAAATAAACATTCAATAGACAAAGATAAGTAGATGAATAACAACTTATATTAATTAGTTATAATGTACTAAAAGAACTTAGCCATAAACAAAATTACAATAAAGATGAAATAAGAGACAAGAAAACATCACTCCCCAGGGTTTACTTTTTATTTTAACCTTTTGATAAATCTCTTATTCCTTTGGCTTTGCTCTTTTGTCATCCTCTAAAACTAAGTAAAAATGAAATTGTCCAAAACAACTAAAATGTTCTTAAGAAAATAGTAAAAGAATTTGTTGATTTTTTTCCGATCCCTTAGCTAGAGTTTTTCTCCCATTTATATAGAGTCTAACTCTACAGATATGTCCCCTCAGAAACCATGAAAGGCTACTCTGAAAAGACATAATGTTTGGTTGAAAAATTGGGTGCAAAAGTCACGACGTTTGAGAAGCAGTTTCTTTTCCGACTCGTGAACACCTTCACGAGTCGTGATCTACTTCACCTAATCTTCTGGACTCATGAGCCCCCTTCCGAGTCGTGATCTACTTCACGACTCATGAACAAGATGCCGAGTCGTGAGCCTTTCTTCTCTGCCTCACTCGTGAATCTCTAGTCCATCTTGTGAATTCTTATTCGAGTCGTGATCCACCTCATGACTCGTGATCTTCATCTTCGAATCTTCACCAGCTCTTCATTCTTCTTCACACTTCACCATCTTTAACCTAAAAACACACATAAACACATAAATTGAACATAAACACATAAAATACACATAATATTACATACTTAGTTACATAAATAAGAGAAAACACACACTAAAAAGTAGACATATTACATGACATCAACAGGAAGCTCGAAAATCCTTCGCGAAGTGGGAGTAAGAATCACGTGGCCACGCCTTAGTAAGTTCATGTTCTACACGTGGTTACGTGTCTTCAATTTCTTCCTCACACATGGCCACGTGTGAATTATGCCTTCCCTCACACGTGGTCACATGTCTTCAATGCTTCCTTCAATTTCTCTTTCACGTGGCCACGGGTGAAAATAGCTTAACCCTTCACGTAGCCATGTCTTCCAAGTTTTATGTCTTCACGTGGCCACGGGTAGAATTCTTCATTGAGTTCACGTGGTCATGTGAAAAGCTTTAGGACTGAACGCTTGTTTTCTTGCATCAACTTCCAATATTTACACTTTTGACCTTAAACTTTGCCCTTTTATATCAATTTTAACCTGAAAACCAAACAAAACATGAAATTAACCTCAAAAACATAAATATTAACAAATTAACTCTAATTTGACCTAAATAAAACAAAAATAACTAAATAACAAAACTAAAAACATATCAAAAACTATATATAATTCACAATTATCAAATACCCCACACTTAAACCTTGCTTGCCCTCAAGCAAATTAGAACAACCCACCTTCAAAACCATCAAACTTGTACAAAGATATGCAATTTCAAAACCAAACTTAGCATTCTAACAAAAGCAGTTAATATAATCTCTAAATAGATCAACTTCGAACAAAAGAGTATAAGTTAGTTTAATCTCTAAATAAATCATTTTAAGCAACTTTGAAAATCAAAGCATCAACACAGCTAGATAATGAAGTATAGAATAAATAAATGCATAAGTATACAACCGGTTTCGCACTTGAAACTCTAGAAACATAATAGGCCTCTCCTTTAGCACCAGAACCCGAAGGTCATCTCTACTAAACAACTCAAAACAAGCTTAAAATCACTTACGTCTTTCAAAGGTTGTAATGGGGCTAGGGTATTGGTTAACAAAGAATGGATAAAAGATAATCAAAATGAATAGCCACTCTAAGATAAAATAGATTACTAAACCCCAATAACTTCAACAACATATTTTGCTCATTCTTGCCATACTTTCAAACTTTCTTTTAAGAGATAATATGTCCTTTTACCAAGAATTCATTATTTTTTCATTCATTTTTCCTTGTACTACCCCACACTTATATTTTTTCATATTTGCTAGCTCTCTTTTTCTTTCTTTTTCTTTTTGTCAAACTTGAAACGTTTTTCTTTCCCTTTTTTATATAAACTAGCATTCACAAGTTACTTCAAATAATCTAAGGTACAAAAGGTAGTTTTCTCACTTGATAAGACTTTCTTGCTAAACCCAATAAACTTTTAATCTCTTCACGTATCCATTTAATCCTAAAGTGGCCAATTCCATAAGGTGAGATAAAAGCTTTTTAGGTTATATGGTTAAAACATTAGGTGTAACAAGAAAATATTAATGGTATGCCTTAAGCATACCTCATTAGGCTTAAAATGGCTTAACAAAGGACAATTTCATCAAGGTAGGACAAAAAGTCTTTAAGAAAGTTTATAAAAAAAAATTGTTGCCTAGATCATTTTCTAAGTTGTTTAAGTTATTCATATACTTTAAAGGGTGATAAGGAAGGTTCTAGTGCTCTAAATTTCCTTACTTCACTACTTTATTGTATTGATTTTTTCTCTAAGTCAAAAATTGGTCTATGTGATTTCAAGAATTTGGAAACTAACAAATATTTATCAAGCTGAAGATTAACCTATCTAAAGATTTATTAAACAATATAAATGTTCTCTTGCTAAGCAAAAGGTTCAAAACATGCATATTCCATATCCAAGCTCAAGTTGTTCAAAGTTTTGAAGTCAACTAGGGCAAACTAAGTTATCATGCAAACTAAGTGACAAGGTGAGCTACATAAGTCTTCAATAAGTTTTACATACTTAAGAAAACAAACAAACTTACAAAAAGCAAAATAAAAGAAAACAAAACACAACACACAAAACAAAACAAAACCCGATTCATAAAAAAGAAAAAGAAATGTTAAAGACAAACTCCTTAAAAGGAGGCTACCCCCTCCTCAAAATGTTGCTGTCCACAGAAAATAAAGATCTATTTCGGTGAAGGCGAAGGTGGAGGAAACCGTTACCAAAAGTGGTGGATAAAATGCTCAACAGTCGTATTGCCTGCCATTACCATATCCCGTAGCATGTCCAATCTTCCTTGCATTTGATCTAGCCTAATTTGTTGAGCATCCAAACGACTACTTAATTGATTAAATGGACCTTCCCATTCAGGTGTTGTAGGTTCATTGATGGGGGAAGGTACAGCTGTGGCAATATACTCCTCATTTGGCTCCTCCTGATACTCCTCAATCTGAATATTGTTCTCTCTTAGGCATTCCTCCCGGGTTGCCCAATGAGCTCGAGGCCTAAGAATCAAAATTTTCATCTGCTTGAGCATCTTATTATCAATGCAAGGTAATTCTCCTGGAAGTGAGTCTTCATAACCCGGATGTTCAACTGCAATTGCCATCACTGTAGCTATCCACCCAATGGAAATAGTATCCATATGTCCTTGCATTTTCTGTAATTCCTTAATCCGAGCTACTATAATTCCCGCTCCATTAATTACTATGCCATCCATCATGCATCAGAGAACCATTGCTTGAGACACACTAATAGTGTTTGTATTCTTCAAAATATTGTACATACTCTTTGCCAAAAATAGATGAATTATTCTTAATGCATGATTTCGTAAAGCATGTACCTTGCATTATCCCCCTACCCATGGCTCATCTAATTCCAGATCCTTGATTCATTCCCAATTCTCCACAGGGGATGCATCTTCCAATTCAGTTGGGGCATTTGGCACAAATCCTAAAATTTTAGAAAACTGACTGAAAGTCAAGGAATATTACGGAATGCGTACACCGAAAGAGCTTGCTACATCAGGATATTTGGTCCTTCGAGGTGCCACTAAAAAGAAAGGAAAACATAATGTAAGTGCCAATTCATAACCCAAAATATACTAAGGTGCAAGCATATGAATCATGCATTAAATAAATTGAAGCACACTTGGATGAAATGAAAAATTGATAGCATAAATGCACCGTATATATGTGGAGATCAAAATGATAGGCTTAAAATGTATTCAACAGTTGAGCACAAAGAACATGTCAAAATAATGCCTATTATGCATGAATAAAGTTATGAACCAATCTTGTAGGAAGTGAATTAGGTTGTACGGCATCAATGCAAATCATAAACATGTTATCCAAAGAGTGAAAGTTAAATGTTTTGAAAGAAAAACTCATTGGTGCATTTCATCGAGCATGTTGTGGGCACAAGTCTGAGCATCAATTTAAAGATCATAATAAAGATTGTTCCTTACCTAATTGCATACCAAGCATCTATAACATGCATGTAATACTCATAAACATCCAAAGAGACAAAAAGAATTAACATGAAAGCAAAATGTTAAGTGCAAAGTAACCTCAAAACTAAACATTCATAAGCAATAAGGCACAAAACAATGCAATGAATGATATGGAAATGATAAATAAGAAGCAAGGAGAGTAAATACTTACTTGAATATAAAAACTGAACCAAAATACAACACCAAGTTGAAGTAGTGTGTGTGAGTTGTAAAAAACCCTAGTTTAGTAGAGAACGTGTGGAAAAAGAAGAGATGATAGGTAGGAGAGAGAGAAAAATGACAAAGAGAGAGAAAATGGTGGTCGGAGATGGAGATGACCAGTGGTGAGTGAAAATCCGTGGCCACGGGTTAATTTACGTGTTGGTGAGGCGTGGGCACAGGTGAGAGCAAAAACAAGATGAAGAAGAAGTAAACAAAATAGCGTGAAGTGTTTATAAGGTAGAAGTGTGGGATGTGGCCACGTGAAGTTCATAGGAAGAACCACACGTGGTCACGTGTGCCTTTGTTCCTTGTGCATGCATGGCCACGTGATGGTTACCCTTGAATTTCACGTGGTCATGTGAATTGAAAATGGAAGGGGCAGTGTCTTAAGCCGTGGCCACGCGATTGTTTCTCTTGAAATATGCGTGGTCATGTGATGTTTAAAAGATAGGGCAGTAACTCCATGCGTGGCCACGTGATGTTTCTCTTGTGAAATACATATGGTCACGTGATTTAAATGATCTTGGGACTGTGCATCAACCCATGGCCACGTGATGGCAAAGGGAAAGCCACACGTGGTCACGTGTATATGCATTTTTCTACCTCAATTGCATTTTTGAAACAAATACGCACAATTAAGCTTCCTTAAATGTTATTTTGCCATTTCAAGCATTTAAAACACCAATTATTTTCTAGGAAAACATGTTTTTATTTTAAAACCTTGTTTATGTACTCTTTTAGTGAATCAAAACACACAAACACACAAAATATGAAAACACAAAGACTAAAAAAAATAAAAGAGGGATAGATTAAAAGTTCTGAGTTTTTAAAGTCTCCAGCTAGACTTTCCAAACCGTTTTTTAAGTATCTTGAAGAACCATGGTTGCTTCAGCAACCTCTTGTTGTCCGATTTGGTATGGTTTGAGTCGATGACCATTGACTGTAAATTTACGTCCATCCTTTAAGCTTTTGATCGTCACTACACCAAAATTACTGCTCGACATCACTTGATATGGTCTAAGCCACTTCGATTTTAGTTTTCCTGGAAACAAATGAAGACAACTATTATAAAGAAGCACTAACATTCCTGGAACAAAATATTTTACCCTTAAATGCTTGTCATGCCATTGTTTGGTCTTTTCTTTATAAAGCGCAGCATTATTATATGACCATTGTCGAATTTCATCGAGTTCATTGAGTTGCAATTTTCTTCTTTATCTTGCATTTCTCGAATCAAAGTTAAGAAATTTTGTAGCCCAATAAGCTTTATGTTCTAATTCGACTGGAAGGTGACATGCTTTTTCAAAAACAATTCTAAAGGGAGACATACCTATGGGGGTTTTGAATGCAGTTCGATAAGCCCATAAAGCCTCATCTAACCTAAGAGACCAATCTTTTCTAGAGTTATTCACTATTTTTTCTAAGATTGATTTCAACTCCCTATTAGATACTTCTACTTGTCCATTGGCTTGAGGGTGGTATGGGGCTGTGATTTTGTGCTTAACACCAAATTTCTTAAGCAAGGTCTTGAATTGATGGTTGAAAAAATGTTTGCCTCCATCACTTATAATAGCTCTAGGTGCTCCGAATCTAGTGAAAATATTCTTCCTAATGATTTCAAGCACAATTTTTGCATCACATGTCCTAGTAGCTATTGCCTCTGCCCATTTACTCACATAATCCACTGCTACCAAGATATACTCAAACCCAAATGAATTTGGAAAAGGTCCCATAAAATCAATGCCCCATACATCAAAGATTTCTATTTCTAACACATTGTTCATAGTCATCTTATCTCTTTTGGATATATTTCCTACTCGTTGGCATCTATCATAAGTTGTTATAAAAGATTTTACATCTTCAAACAAAGTAGGCCAAAAAAGACCCGATTGGAGTATCTTTTGAACTGTTCTATTTGGCCCGTGATGTCCCCCAACTTTACCTCCATGGCATTGTTGCATGATAGATTTTTGTTCCAATTCTGGTACACACCTTCTTAGTACTTGATCCGGGCATATCTTGACAAGATATGGATCGTCCTAAAAGTAATGCTTGGCATCCGCTATGAGCTTTTTCTTTTGTTGCCAAGTAAACTCCTTAGGAAGATAACCACCTGTAAGAAAATTGGCTATATTAGCATACCATGAAACTGATTTTTCATAAGTATAACAAGCACAAATATGTTCATCGGGAAATAAGTCAGAAATTTCTCCCTTTTCAATGCTAGCATGGTCCAATCTAGATAGATGGTCAGCTACAAATTTTTTTGCTCCTTTCTTATCTTTGATTTCAACATCAAACTCTTGGAGTAGTAATACCCATCGGATAAGTCTTGGTTTGGAATCCTTCTTGGCGAAAAGATGTCTCAATGCAGCATGGTCCGACCACACTTTAATTTTGGATCCTAAGAGGTAAGACCTGAATTTCTCAAACGAAAAGACTATTGCCAATAGTTCCTTCTCCGTAGTAGTGTAATTTACTTGGGCTTCGGTGAGTGTATGGCTTGCATAATAGATGGTGTAGAAAATCTTCTCCTTTCGCTATCCTAAGACTGCTCCAGCTGCATAATCACTTGCATCACACATAATTTCAAATGGTAAGCTCCAATCGGGTGATGCAATGACCGGTGCACTAACTAACTTTTGCTTCAATAAGTTAAAAACCTGCAAACACTCAGCATCAAAGTTAAATGCAACATCTTTAAGCAATAAATTAGAAAGTGGTTTGGCAATTTTAGAAAAGTCCTTAATAAACCGACGATAAAACCCGGCATAACCAAGGAAACTTCTAATGCCCTTTACACTAGTTGGTGGAGATAATTTTTCTATCATATCAACTTTTTCTTTATCAACCTCAATGCCTTTTTCAAAAATTTTATGCCCTAAAACAATGCCTTCTCTAACCATGAAATGACATTTTTTCCAATTTAGCACAAGATTAGTTTCTTGACACCATTTCAAAACCAATGCTAGATTATGCAAACAAGATTCAAAATCATGACCATAAATAGTGAAATCATTCATGAAAACCTCCATAAATTTTTCAATAAAGTCATGAAATATGGCCATCATGCAACGTTGAAATGTGGCAAGTGCATTACAAAGACCAAAAGGCATTCTCCTATATGCAAATGTTCCATATGGACATGTGAATGTGGTCTTTTCTTGGTCTTCTGGGACTATAGGTATTTGCATGTACCCCGAATATCCATCTAAGAAATAATAAAATTTATTTTGTGCCAATCTTTCTAACATTTGGTCAATAAAGGGCAATGGAAAATGGTCTTTTCTAGTGGCATTATTCAACCTCCTATAGTCAATACATACCCTCCATCCCGTTACCATCCATGTAGGAATTAATTCATTATTTTCATTGATCACTACAGTCATTCCCCCCTTTTTAGGTACACATTGAACAGGACTTACCCAATTACTATCAGAGATATGATAGATAATACCTGCATCAAGTAGTTTCAATACCTCATTTTTGACTACCTCTTGCATAGTTGGGTTGAGCCTTCATTGAGGTTGTACCACCTATTTAAAGTTGTCCTCCATGGGTATACGATGTGTACAATATCTGGAGCTAATCCCTTTCAAGTTGCCCAACCAATTGCTCTTTTGTGCTTTTTGAGGACTCCAATGAGCATTTCTTCTTCCAAATCTATTAATGAAGATGAAATAATTACCAAATCAGCGTTATCACTTAAAAATACATATTTCAAATGAGATGGAAGTGTTTTAAGTTCAGAATCTCCCTTAGGAGGGGATGGTTCATCCTCTATTTCCTTATCTTCACTATGCTCTTGTTCCAAATTTTGTATTAACTTTTTCTCCTTTGTATCCAACTCTTCCATTGTCTTGGGATAACTTTGAAGTTCATCATTGAGAATGATTTCCTCTTATTTTGTGTTGCCACATTCTTAAACTTCACCAACAAAGTAGATGGATTCTTCAAAATCATACAGGGGGTGTTTTAAAATTTTATTAACATTGAAAATCATTTCCTCCTCGTTGAATCTTAAAGTAACCGTTTGTCCATGAACATCGATTAGTGCTCTTGCTGTGTTCAAGAATGGCCTCCCTATAATTAATGGCACCTTCCTATCTTCCTCCATATCCATAACCACAAAATCAACTGGAAAGATAAAATTTTTGACTTTCACCAATAAGTCCTCAATGATTCCTTTTGGCCTTTTCACCAATCTATTCGCCAATTGAAGCATCATTTGGGTTTTCTTCAAATCACCTAAATTCAATTTCATACAAATTAAATAAGGCATCAAGTTAATACTAGCACCCAAATCACATAAAGCATGCCCAACAAAATTTCCTCCTAGTTCACAAGGTAATGTAAAACTATTGGGATCTTCTAATTTTTCAGGAATTTTATTAGTTAATATGGCACTACAATTACCAGATAATTGAATCATTCCTATGCCTTCTAGCTTTTTCTTATTAGTGCACAATTCTTTTATAAATTTAGCATATTTAGACATGTGTAATAAAGCTTCAGCAAATGGTAAATTTATATGTAGCTTCTTAAACATGACTAAAAATCTACTCAATTGTTCATTTTGTTTCTCTTTTCTAGCTAGAACAGGAAATGGTAATTGAGATTCATCAAGAACAGTAGAAACAAATTTTTCCTTACCTTTAGCCTTCTCAATCGTAGGAGACACTTTTTTAGTATTTTTTGAGTTAGAATTACTTACCTCCGTTGTCGATTCCACCCTTGGGGAAGAATTCTTACCAATTTCAATCTTCTCTAGCTCTTTTCCATTCCTTAAGGTGATTGCTTTGGCTTCCTCCTTTGGATTTTGGTCTACATTGGATGGAAATGTCCCTTGAGTTCGGTCAGATAAAGAACTAACAAGTTGCCCCATTTGGTTTTCTAGATTCATAATGGATGCTTATTGGTTCCTCATCCAAATATCTTGCGATTTTTATCTAGCATCTTGGCTAGCTAAAATTGAATTTTGGGAGGCCATAAAGTTTGCAATCATTTCTTTAATGTTTGATTTCTTTTTTTGAGGAGGGGGAGGTTGAGAGTTTTGAAAATCGAGTGGTTGGTGGTATGATTGTGATGAGTATTGGTTTGGATAATGTGGTGGAGCTTGGTTTTGGTATGGAAGTTGATTATTGGGAGGTTGATTATGGTTAAATTGAGGTCTAGGATTAGGGTTAGAAGAAGAACCTTGATTACCTTCCCTTCATGAAAAGTTTGGATGGCTTCTCCATCCTGGATTATAAGTGTTGCTATATGGATTCAAGGCATTTACTTCTTCTACCATTCCTTCATTATTCTTCATTCCCAAAGGTCCTGAAATTCCTGCATAAGAATCAACTTCATTAGATAGCATAGAAACATTTTTAGCTTTAAGCTCATTTATTTCTTTTAAATGTTTCTTTTCCATTAATTCTAATTGAGCTTTTAACATAGCTACTTCATCAATATTATGAACTCCCTGTTTCTTTTGAGTTGCTCTAGAGGTTGCCCATTGAGCATCATTGGTAGCCATCTCGTCAAGAAGCAAAAATGCATCTTCCGGAATTTGGTTCATGAAACTACCATTTGAGGCTGCATCTAGCAAAGATCTTATTGATGGATGGGCACCTGCATAGAAAATGTGCATTAGTTGAAAAACAAAAACTTCATGATGTGGACAACTTTTTAAAAGTCTCCTAAATCTTTCCCATTCTTCATGGAATGGCTCCTCATAAAATTGCTGGAAATCCCTAATTTGTTTCCTAATGAAGGCAGTCTTAGTAGGTGGGAAGAACTTGCAAAGAAATTTTTCTTGCATTTGTTGCCAAGAAAGGATGGATTGATTTGGTAGCATTTGTAGCCAATCCCTAGCTTTTCCTATGAGGGTAAATGGGAAGAGTTTCAACCTAATTGCATCAGTCGATACATTAGGAATTTGCACAGTGTCACTTACTTCTAAGAACATATCCAAATGTTGTGTAGGATCCTTTATGTCCGAACCCGAAAATTGATTTTTTTGTACCATAGTGATGGTAGCGAATTTAATCTCAAAGGGTTGGTGGTGAGGAATCCTAATAGTTCTATGTTCTTCATTCCACCTAAGGATAGCATAATCCTTAATGGTTCTAGGTCTATACCCATTCCCGGGAGCTTGGTGGGGTATGTGTTGCTCTTCGATCCTAGGTGGTGGATCATTCATAGGTTGTTCTAATTATGGGTCATTCATGTTGCCTCTTAACCTTCTAATCCTATGAAATGTCCTTTCAATTTCAAGGTTTAATGGTAGGATGGGGTTGTCTCTCACCATAAACCACTAGTCACCCAAAAAGAAAATAAGAAAATAGATGAAGAAGAGAAGAAGAACACACAAAAATAACTTTAAAATCAAAATAAATAAACAAACGCCAATGTATCCCCGGTAACGGCACCAAAAACTTGATTGGATTCTAGCAATTGTACTAGATTAGCTAGTAATATAGGGAAACAAGATTATGACCTAAAATCTCGAACCCAAGGGAAACTTGTGCTTGTATGTGCTATTTCAATTTCAAAACCAATTTTTATGTGCAAAAGAAAGAAAAGAAATCCCAAAGTTGTGATAATTGAAGTTTTTAAAACTAAAACAAACTAAAACAAAATACAGAGTTAAAATAAATAAAGATCTAATAAAAGCAAATGAATTGAATGAGGTAAAAATCAATATTAAAAACAACTTTCACTAAAGGACTATCCACCTTAACAAATATTGCTATGACTTAAACAAAAGAAAACATACAAGTGATTATGGAGGATTCAGTTTAATAAACCCAAATAACTTTATTCAAGATTATCATTCCAAGCATCAAAATTTTCTTATTCAGATAAATTTAACACTTAGCATAAAGAACTGAATTAATTCTCCTAGATGTCTAGTAAAGCCTTTCTCAAGAGATTTAACTTCCACCTATTCTTAGTTACACTTTTCTCAATCTTAACTTACTTAAATCAACACAGAATTATAGCTTATTCAGATTATAATCATGCATTAATCCAAATAAATTAACCTAAGAGCATGCAAGTCAATAATCAACTCAAATCAATTAATTAACCAATGCCTAATCAAGTTAAAAATCAACTTAAAATTGAGTAAAGACAAGACTATGTTTAAGAACTAAGAAATAATCAACTTGTATTGAAGAACAAACTCAAGTCATAACAATACAAGTAAAGGATTCAAGTATCCTTTAGCAAAAGTTAAAGAAAACTACTCACAAGACATTCTTAAAATTAAAATAAAGTTTGAAGAAAAATAGTAAAAACTAAGTAACATAAAAACAAACTTAAAGAGAATAATGCTTAATTCTATAGTTGATCTCTCTAATTGATCTTCTTTCTCTGATGTTTTTAACTGCTATTTATAGGGCAAAATCGTAGTAGATTCCTTCTTAAACTCCAGACATAGAATAAGAAGTGAACTCTGCTAAAACAGGAAGCTCGAAAATCCTTCACGAAGTGGGAGTAGGAATCACATGGCCACGCCCTAGCAAGTTCATTTTCTACCCGTGGTCACGTGTCTTCAAGTTCTTCCTCACACGTGGCCACGTGTGAATTATGCCTTCCCTCACATGTGGTCACGTGTCTTCATTGCTTCCTTCAATTTCTCTTTCACGTAGCCACGGGTGAAAATAGCTTACCCCTTCACATGGTCATGTCTTCCAAGTTTTATGTCTTCACGTGGCCACGGGTAGAATTCTTCATTGAGTTCACGTGGTAACGTGAAAAGCTTCAGGACTGAACGCTCGTTTTCTTGCATCAACTTCCAATATTTACACTTTTGACCTTAAACTTTTCCCTTTTTGTAATTTAAGCCCTTTTATATCAATTTTAACCTGAAAACCAAACAAAACATGAAATAAACCTCAAAAATATAAATATTAACAAATTAACTCTAATTTGACCTAAATAAAGCCAAAATAACTAAATAAAAAAACTAAAAACATATCAAAAACTATATATAATTCACACTTATCAGTGATTAAATTAGGAAACTTTTTCATTTTGGAAACATCCATTTTAGAAAACCCTTTTGCATGCATGTGTTCTTGCCTTAATAATCAATCCAATTGATTATTAATTAATTATTAATTGATTATTTAATTAATTAATCATATTAAATAATTAAAAAATCAATTTTGGGCTTTAGATCAAGGGTAGGCCGAAACCCACCAAACTAAACCCTAAATGTGTTCACACACAAACTAGTTTTGTGTCAATTAGACCATTTAAGCCTTTTGGAATGAGCCAAGCCCACTCCAGCCCTTAAAACCCATTAATAAACTTAATTATAGTTTATTATATTTGATTTAAATCAGCTCATTGGGTCCACCAAGTCATTCACTAATTTAGACCAAGTCCTTAAACATAATTAAGCCCATTAAGTGGTCTTAATGAATTAAAATTAATCAAATTAATTCAAGGCCCATTTTAATTAATCCAATTAATTAAAAACACATTAATATATCAGATATATCAGATTTAGAAGATTAAAAATCGTTATAAACATGAACACACCATGAACATACCAAGAACACATGAAGAACACCAATTTATTGAACTTTTCGACTAAACTAGTTTTCATGCAAAACTTGTTCGATTTTAATTTTATTTGATCCTATGGCTTAATATCACATATTAAACACATAAATTATCATCAAAATGATCTTAGAGTGGATCAATAAAATTTTAATTTAGAATAGCCCCTAAACATCATTGAAAAATAAAAGCCATTCATGCCAAAACCATAATTCCTTTCTCAAAAGAATCGCTTTTATTTTTCGTTATATATATTTGATCACATATATCCAGAAATCAATGTTTCTCATTCATGAACAATCAAATATAATATTTTAAAGTTCATGAAATAAATAACTCAAAAATAAAACTTATTTCGCAAAAAAATATAGAATTGTAGATTCATAACAAAAATTGAGTCTCTGATACCATGTTGGGAATTATCGGTTACATGCATCTCATACATAAGCAAAATTTAAAATTTTTAACCAATAAATCTGATCTTGCCATGAATTTACAATATACATATTAATGAGAATAAGAAAAATCATCTTTGATTTTTGTTGAACAGTTGATTTTCCTTGTAACCGGGTTGTCGCAAACCACAGTGTCCAAAATCGAACACCTCTAATGAGTAATCCACACAAGAGAAGGAAAGAATGAACCAATAATTTGAAGAAATAAGGGCTGGCCAAAAACCCTAGATGCTAGCTAGGAAAGGTGGCGGCTAGGGCTTTTTGAGTGAGAAAAAAACTTCTCGTAATTGTTCACACTTAACCCTAATATACTATCACTTGGATTTTTATAGTTAGGTTAAAAATCCAACTTCATAATAGGATTGGGCTCTTTAAAATTGCTGGAGAAATATTAATTGGGCTTCTGGAATTATTAATAATTTATTTGGGCTTAATTAAATCCAATTTAAACCCTTTCACAAAAGACTATTCACAAAACCCACAAACTAGGCCCTTTGTGCTTATACTTAAATTTAATTACCCAAATGAATTCCAAATCCAACAAACTTAAATTTATAGGCTCCATAACATTATGAAATATATTTAATTTATTTTGGTCCAAGAATTAGGCCTCTAAGGCCTTTTGTTTGTAGTTGGCGTGTAACCCTTCAGTTGGGGGGTTTCTATACCAACTTCACTTCTTTGGGCCTCTTTAATTCCTCCAATGGATCTATTATTTATTATATCAGTCCTATAACATTTATAGTTCAATAATAATTAATTATGAAATACATTATTTCAATTAGGTCCATTTTTACAGAACATTTCAAAAAAGCTCCGCGAACAATTTTACTTGATCATAATTAATTAAACTCTTTAATTAATTATTCTCTTATTCACTTCTCTATCCCCATAATAATATTAAATATTATTATCCTTGTCATTTTACCATTTTATCCTTTTCTCTATATGTGTGTGACCTATTGGGTTCCTGTCCATGTTGGCAGTATAATATGTAATTGTGCGTTCTATTCAAAACTCACAAGATTTAAACTCCTTTAAATCATTTTATCAATCCTTATTGATATTCTTGATACACTATTATACAAGCCATGATTGGCCTCTAGCTAGGCATCATGACTACCCAAATGTCAGGAAAGTCAAGTGGTTTGACTATACCCTTCCATAGAAACAGTTACCGTGCAATTACTCCTTTCACCACTCTTATCTCAATTAAATTCTGAGTATGGATTTCTATCAACTCATATAAATCTAATTATGTATGTTCTATTAATTTAACCATTGTTCCCAAAATGCCCTTCATGGATCTCTATCCATCTTGGCATATTACTCTGGCCAGAGATTCTCTGAACAAGGCAATTATAGAATCATGCGAGATAACTTTCCTTATTAAATCTGGGATGGTGAATCATTTGTCAATCACTCAACTATCTTCAATTAGGTCATGATATACCCAATCTCCTAACTATGTTCACTCTCAATTGGAAGTAATCAGTTATGGAGTCAAAATACACCACTTGCCACTTAAGATAACTTTGGTGATCTCAAGTCTAAGGATACTTGCACAACCGCTATGAAGAGATTCCTCACTAACATAGATTTAATATCCATGTGAGGATTCTCTTTGCAGGTCTTCAATGAACTTGTTCTTCTAACAAGCATCCACATGTTAGCTTTGATTATCTTCCATAATCACAGTTATAAGAACCACTGCTTGAACCATTCAAGAAGCATAACATGTGCTAATCTGTCCGAATTGACAATGTCCTATCTTGTTAATTCTATGTCTAGGGATATTTAGATATTAACACATTTGCATGCAATAGACACCTCATGTCATGAACACTTTCATAATTGCCTTTGCACTGTGTTTATAATATCAAGGACTTCATTTATAAATTTAAGATTTACAAACTTATGTATTTAAACATAGCATTAATAAATGAATAATACCTTTTATTAAGAATATAAATTCATACATATGAAATTCATCCCTTTTACATGAGCTCTAGGGCATACTCTCTAACAGTCACTAATGATTGTTCACCATGTTCGGACATATGTTCGAAACTAGGGTGTCATTTAAAAACTTGTTTAGAGAATTGTACAAAAAGGGGCTACCTGAATCATTTTCAAGGTTTTATCTCATTCTAGGGTCACTATAATGAGTAATTAGAAAGGTTCTAGTGCTCGTATTGAGTTTAACCCAATCCCCTCATTTACAAATAGTTTTTTCCCATCTTATTTTTAAAATCGGTCTAAAGATCTCAAAATTTAGAAGTGGCATGGTTTGTTCAAGGCTTTTATGCAATTTAGGAGATAGAGATAAAATATGACTACCTCTTGTTTAGCTCAAACTCGAATAAAGCACAAATTTCTTAAATTGGGACTGAAACCATTCACAGTTAAGAATTACTTGGATGAAGTAAAATTTCAAATTGAAAGTAAATTAACGAGAAATAATTATTTCAAAATCTTTGACAAAGCTTGACAAGATAAATTAAACTTAAGGCATAAACTATTTTAATGGAAGCACTCCCTGTGATTGAAAAAAAGACTGCACTAAAGTAGTTATCTTTAATGTGTCAGGAAGGCAATGATCTTTAAATATCTAGGCTTTGAAATTGGTGTGTTTCATGTGAAAACCCAAGAGAATTTTTGGGACAAGGATAGCGGAGTCTGTTTTCCCTTTACCTATAAACTTATGTGTATAGCAATATATAAAAAATTGTGTATGCATAAAGAACTATGTGTAAGGCAATAGATATAAAATTATATAAGAGATTTACACAAGAAATTATACACATGTGATGAGTTATGTATAAAGTATGTATAGATAATCATGTGTGCAAAAGGATTATATGAACCAACAAATGTAGAAAATTGTATACAAACCATTTACAAAAGACTTGATACGAAGAAATACATGTAAAGGGGTGTGTGTGTGCAAACACATGCAAGAAGTTATATGCATCAAAACACTCATGTCAAAAAGAATACATGTAGAAATGCCTAGATCATGTCTTAGGTAGCTATGGGGTTCATTGAGGGTGTGGCTTAGCTACCATCCTTCTAAGAACACCCCTTCATATATCCCATCTCACGTGGGCTTTAAGCAACCTTTCTTTGTGTACTTTAGTTTTTTCTACCTTGCCTTCTTTCTAAGTACATTTATTATTTTTAGGGGAAATTGTATGATAGTTGTGATTAATAACTATATTATTAGTATATTTTTAGGTGTTTAAGTTGTTTTTTTAGTATTAATTTAGTTAATTATGTGTTTAGTTTCTTAAGTCTTTGATTATGTTGATTTAATTTCAATTTGGTGTTTTTAGGTGCTTAATTGAAGAAAAAAGGAAGTTATTTGAAGAAAGAAGGAATTAGACCAATTTATGAATTTTTGGAAAAGAAGTTCACATTAAGTATAGAAGAAAATCCCTCCCCAGAGGGGAATTTCCCTCTCTTAAGGGGATTAGGCCCTCACATAAGGGAGAAAGTCCCTCTCCCAAGGAAAGGCATAAGGAACAAAAGGAAATGAAGTCCCTCTATTGAGGGAAAAATCCCTCAATCAAGGGGATATGTCCAAAACATGATGAAACTCTTCTGTCATCTAGTTTAGGGAGTTAAAAACAATCAAAATTTTTCTTTCTTAAGTATTTAAGCAAACTTAAACACTAAAATTTAATAGCAGAGTTACAATTTTGAATTTTTACTTAAGTTTAGGCCTAGTTTACTAGAGGTAAGGAACTTAAGGTTTGAAGCTTGATTTTGGTGTTTTGAGAAGAGATCAAAGAATGTTAGATCTTTTTGTGTATTATTTCTTTTATTTTAATTTTTCGTTAATTTTTAAGATGAATAGTGAGTAGTTTTCTTTACTTTTACTGATGGAACGTTGGACTCTAAAGGAATTTCTGATGCATCTGTTAGAGAATAAGGTTTGAAGTGGGATTGTGAAGGTAATGGGATTTTTTTTTTTAATATTCATCTTCTTATTTCATCTTCTTTCTTGTTGTGTAATGATTTTAATGAGGAAGAAATATGGGTTTTAACGCAAGTGGGCATGACTATATGTAGAAGAAGAAGGGAGTATGAATATCAAGGGTAAGGAAATGATTAAAGATTAAAGTAGAGTGTGGATTTTGGCCAAGGTGTGGTAATTGAGCGTGTTCATTATCATACATGTGTGATATGTTAGTTTATTATGATGAAATTAAACTAAAAATCAAAAGAACAAAATAATTATTTCTTCATTTGTTCTTTAAAATGAGATTAATGATTAAATGAGAGCTAAATCTTTAAAATAGATTTAAGAAAGATAGTAAATCCAAGGCTAAATATTTAAAAGAGAAACCATTTTCAAAGTCTTTTTTCTAACTAGATGATTTTCAGTTTGATCATAGTGTTCCAAAGTGTTGAGAGATCTTTGATATTGTAGAATTTTTTATAAGATTACCATAGATCATGAAGCCCTATTACGTATATATTTAGGATTGAAATATAGAGTTTGAATTAGATAACTTTTTAATGTAATCTTTGATGAGATTCATGTAAGTATATAGTGTTTAAAATATAATGTAATTAAAGTAATCCTTGAATAATTAATTATAGACATGCAAGATGAGTTTCTTGGCTTGTGATGTTAAAGTTGTGAATTGAGGAAAAAACACCGAGTCTGTCACACCCATGGCCTTGTCATACTCGCAATAGAGCTTGCCATTTTTTCCCTTCAATTTTTCTTCTATTTCTTTTGTCTTTGCAATCCTCTATATCACACTCCCAATTCCCACTGTGCTCACGACTCACCTTTGAAAATATTAATCTTCTTTGTTCTTTTCTCTTTAAAGCAAAATCTTTCTACACTATAGATACCAATCTTATAGAATATGAATTAATGAAATCCAATCAAGTACATTACAAATGATTAGAGGGTTGAGATACTAAAGGATAAATTTAAAAAGTTTAGTTATTTCTCATATAGGAAATAACATTCAATAAGAGGTAAGTACATGGAAATATTATGATTTCATAATGTAAAGCTATATGGATACAAAGTTGAAAGGGCATGATATATGATTAATATATGACCTAATTTGACATTTAATACTTAATTGAGATATCATAAGTATGCCTACATGTTTTATGCTTATACAATATCATGCTAAAGTATATGAATACAATAATATATGTTCATTTACAATTACTTATATTGCATTGATTATACATGTAGACATATGTATATGTATTAGAGACCATGTAACATTTTATATGAACATATGTTTATATATTAGATAAAAAGTGTATAATAAAAGTACAAGCATGATAAAAGAAAAGAATATAATCATAATAGTGCCTGCAAGTAGAGTTCAATTGTAGATAGATAGATATGCCTATAGGGATAAAGTTACAGCTGCTAGAGTTTAACCTATATGGGTTATAAAATACAAAAATGGTCCTGTTTGGATCATAATAACCCTATTTTGGTTGTTAATCGACCCCATTTGGGTCTACTTGATTGGTCTAGGATATAGTTAGCCCCATTTGGGTTTAGAGATTAGATATCTTTAAATATCAACAATTTGATACTTAAGGATATCTAGAGTTCCCATTAACCACTCTTAGAACTTAGGTAGGCTAAAGTTTAATTATAGTATATACATCAAAATATAATTGATCAAATGTTATTAATAGAACACATGATTGGTTCTAATTATAAAAATTGTAGCACAAGTTTAAATGCATAGAATATACCAAAAAAATTTATTATATTTGTATGTTGAGTTAATTATTGAGCTTTAATAATTCATTGGTTATATACTATATTATGTTGTTAGCATTATTATTATAGTGTCATATTGTTCTTATGTTACAAATGATAAATTTTGAGTGTGATTATTGATGACTGCTATGAGTGCTCGATCATTATATTTTGTTTTCCCACTAAGCTTTATAGCTTACCACAGGTTATTTTGTCCATGTAAGTTGAAGGGATAAGAATTTTATTCAAGGATGAATCTCTGCATTAGGAGGGCTAACACAAGTTTGAAGGAAGTGATGTAGGAATTTTTTTTTATAATTATTCACATTTTGTATAATTTTGCATCATTAGTATATGTATGTAATGATGTATATAGTTTGGGCTAGTTGAGCTATATAAGCTAACTTTTGTAAAGGTAATACAGAATGTATGCTTGTAAGATCTTAAGCAACTAACATACCATATGATATGCACATTATAGTATAAATAAGTAAAACATAGGAATAGTAATAGTAATCTTTGAAATGCATATGAAATATAGAATGTGAGCATATGGAAACACTTATTCGATATGTATGATAACTAACATATTGATCTAATGTTATGTTTAAAGTATGCTTGATGGTATAATAACATAGTAAAATTAATTAATATTGCATGTCATTGTGATATGGTTAGATTAGTAGAATTGTGTTGTTACAATTTGGTATCAAAGCCTAAATTTAGTCTTTTCTAGGCAATATGAGTATAAGATTCTATGATATGATATAGTGTCATGTTGTCCTAATGCAAAAGCCCCTATTTTCTTATAGACAGTTGATGGAGAATTCTAGGGATGCTATTGAAGAATCAACTGAAAGCAAATTGCCAATTATATTAAATCCTACAAATCCAGGATTGTCGTCATCTAATCAAAATGAGATTCCTATAGCTTTTCCTAGATAAGTACTACTAAAAATTTCTCAGGATATGGCCCATATTCTTCAAGGAATAACTATGTCTAAAGCCCCAATATCTAAAATTAGAAAGCAAGGTGTATAGGAACTTTTTGGCACTAATATGGAGTAGTCTGAAAAAGCTGAATTCTGGTTAGAAAGGTTGGAGAGAATCTTTAATGAAATTCAGTCTCTAGCTAATCATAAGGTGTCCAATGTTGTGTCCTTACTCTAAGGCCCAACATATGATTGGTGGAAATTGGTATTAAAACAACCTCAGATACCAAATCCACTCACTTGGGAATTTTTTTGAGGTAGAGTTCAAAAAGAAGTATGTTATTAAGGCATATAAAGAAGAGAAGCTAAAGCAATTTTTGAACCTAAAATAGAGGGCTATGACTATTGCTGAGTATGAGAAAAAATTTAGCCATATATGTAAATATATCCTTAAGCAAGTGCTAATGGATGCTTTTAAGTGTAGGTAGTTCAAAGATGGGTTAAATGATCAGATTAGAGAGAAATTGATGGGACCTACATCTATACCTATGGTAGATTTTCATCGGCTTGTTATAATAGCTATGCGAGTTGAGAAAAATGAACTAGCTAAAAGAGAAAGGGAATAGAGAAGAAATAGGGCTAAAGGTGGATCTTCTACTAGAAAGAAATTTAGGAAAGCACATGGAAATCAGCTTGCAGAGTCTATTTTTAGTCCTGCATAAAAAGGGAGAAGGCAAGAATCATCTTCAATTCCTAAGTCTGGTAGAGAAGCTATGAGGAGATAGAGTGCAGTAAGCCACCAAAATGTCCTTATTATTCTAGCTAACTCTAGGGTAATTACAAAAAATTGACTGAAGCATGTTTTAGATTTGGTAGCACTAACCATTTTATGGAAAACTATCCTTCAAAATGGGAAAAAGGATTTGAATAGTAGGGTAGCAAGGGGGCTTTAAATACACCCTCCTCTGGTAGAGGTAGAGGCAAACGGTGCAGTGGATCAAATCATTATTGATCCTAGTCCAAAAATGCATTCGAATTAGTTGATCAACCAATAGTTATAATTGTTCTTGGTTGAGCTTATACAATAAAACCTTGCGAGGACCAAGATGCTTCAGAAGTCATAGATGATATTTTCTCTCTCCTTAATTCTGATATTCATACACTAATTAATCTTGGTTTTATTCATTCTTTTGTTTACATTAGGGATATGGGTAGAAATATTTCAATTGTGTATGAACTGGATTATAATATTTATGTGACTTGGGCATAGTGTTTATGTCAACAAAGTTTATAAATAATATCCTATTATGATTTAAGGGAAGGAATTCTTGGCTGATCTCATTGAGTTGCCATTTTTAGAGTTTGATTTTATTTTGGGTATGGATTAGCTATCCTAACATGATGTAGTGATTAATTTTAGGGCTAAAATAGTGACACTTAAAGATGATGTGGGTAAAGAAGTAATAGTAAAAGGCATTTGAGTAAAACCCTTAAATAATGTGACATCGGCTATACCAGCCAGATGATTTCTTAAAAAGGGATGCGAATAATATCTAGCTTTGGTACTTGATTCGAAAAGGGAGAAAGTGAAAATTGAAGATATACCTATTGTGAATGAGTATCCTAAGGTAATTCCTAAGGATTTGCCTAGACTTCCTTCAGAAAAAGATGTAGAATTGTCAATTGATATTTTACCCGATATAACTCCTATCTATGGCACCTTATAGGATGACCCCATTAGAACTTAAGGAAATTAATGTTTAATTGCAAGAGATGTTAAATAAAGGCTTTATTAGGCCTAGTATGTCACCTTGGGGTGCACCAATGTTATTTGTTAAGAAGAAGGATAAGTTAACAAGGATGTGTATCTATTATAGGTAGCTAAATAAAGTAACAATGAAGAACAAATATCCATTGCCTCATATTGAAGATTTGTTTGACCAGTTGATAAGTGTTTGTGTGTTTTCTAAGATAGATTTGCAATCATGTTATTATTACCTCAAAATTGAAGATGTTGATGTTCCCAAAACTACATTTAGAACCCGTTATGGGCATTACAAGTTCTTATTTATGTCATTTGGGTTAACAAATGCATCTGCTACTTTTATGGACCTTATAAATAGGGTATTTAGACCCTACTTAGACCAATTTGTTGCAGTGTTCATAGATGATATATTGGCCCACTCCAAAAATGAAGCTCAGCATGCTAAACATTTAAGAATTGTCACTATAGAAAAATTGTAAATTAGCGACGGCATTATTTTCGTTGCAAATTTGCGTCGATTTCGCGACTATTTTACAATTCCATTGTGGGAAGGTTATTTTTAATTTTTTTACAATGAAACATCGACGAAATTAACAAACAGTCGCAAATTATTGGCGGAAAATTTACGTGCCATGTTTTGCGATGGAATTAGCAACAAAATTACCGTCGCTAATTTATTTTATTTTTTATTCATAAAATTAGTTCTAGAAAATTTAGCAATGAAAGTTTTAGTCGCTAGTTTTTGAGGGAAAATACCACGCCACTTTTTGTGACGGTTTAGCGATGAAAATTTTTGTCGCTAATAGCAATAGTTTACAGTAAAAAATATTAGCGATGCAATGATGTAGTCGCTAATCCGTTGCAAATAAAATAAAAAATAGTTTTTTCTATTTCATGTATTTTTGATATAGATCATATGAATTATAATTTGATTAAAATTTTTTATCAATTATCAAAAAAATTTTAAGTTATTTATTTAGAATGTTTACATTTTTTATAATAATAATAAACTACTTGTTATAATTATTATATAATCACATTATGAAAATTAATAAAAGTAAATATTTATAAAATAGTAATATAAAATTTATTATCTCATTTAAAATAATTATAAAAAATTTTAAAATTTACTTTTATTTTGTAAAATTTCGATCAAATATTAAATTATTAGAAATTTTAATTATATATATTTATCAAAGCATTTTTAAATATAAAGATAAAATAATAAAAATTGGCAGGGACATTATAATCTTTTTTATTTATTTTTTCGCTTGTTATCGTATTATATTATAATTGTATCATTATATCATATATTTAACTAAATATAATTTACTTTTAAAACTAGTGAAATTGATATTTTTCTTCACATATCTTAATAAATTATACATTTATTATGTGTGATCACATAATTATCTATAATCAAATGAAAATTAGCATCCAAATAAATAGAATTGGTTGTTTATTAAATTTTAACTTATTTTAAAAAAATAAATAAATATGAATTTATCATAATAAATATAAATTTATATCCAGTTATATGTGGTGGTTATGTAACGCTCCAAAATCCGAGAGGTATTATTTTTAGACTTTTGGATAATATATATATATATATATATATATTTGTTACAATTATTATAATTACATTATGAAGATTAATAAAAATAAATATTTGTAAAATTGTAATATAAAATTTATTGTCTCATTTAAAATAATTATGAAAAATTTTGTAATTTATTTTTATTTTGTAAAATTTTGATCAAATATTAAATGATTAGAAATTCTAATTATATATATTTATCAAACCATCTTTTAATACAAAGACAAAATAATGAAAATTCACGAGCACATGAGACTTGATTTATTTTGGTGGTCCATATTAACTGCTCGCATCCAAAGATGTGTAATTATGATTATTATATTACTTCTTTTATTATTAATTTTTTAATTATTGAAGCTGCCAATATTACTTCATTTTAAATCAAATAATAAAATCTCTTATTTGCAAGCATACTTACGTTAAGCCCATCAATTGATACGATGAGCTAAAGGAAATGATTAAAACATGTTTGGTAAATAGATTTATATAGTTATGATGAGTTTTAAAATGCTTCTGAAAAAATATGATGAACTTGTCTGTACTTTTGCTACTATTATTGAATAATAATAATAATAATAATAATAATAATAATAATAATAATGATAATAATAATAATAATAATAATAATAATAATAATAATAATAATAATAATAATAATAATAATAATAATAATAATAGAGTAGACATCTTGTAGACTTTCATTAGTGAATATACAGCGGTTTGTTCAGGGTGCATATACTTGTCTATTTCATATACTTGTCTAGGGTGTATATATAGGGGTTTATTCATAGTAGAATTAAATAAATGCAGAATTAAGTGAATATAATAATAATAATAATAATAATAATAATAATAATAATAATAATAATAATAATAATAATGTCAATTGAAAACAAGTCCCAGATGAAATCATTGTGCCCACACAAAATGACGATTAAAAAAAATAAAAAGAGATAAAAGAGAGGAAGCAAGAAGAACGAGGAAAAGGGGGAAACGAAGATCGAGAATGGAAGAGGGGATGCCACCGCTCTCATCACCGATCAACGCCGCAAACCATCGGTGTTTTCTTTTCACCACCGCTGCTAGTCCCTCCCCTCACCGTTGATCTGTTCCTTTGCCTATGGCATTGTTTTGCTCCTCCTTCCTCGCCATAACCGAGGTATGTTCTCCTTTTATTTCGATGAGCCACAATGTCAGACGATGACTTCCCTAGCATAGGTGATGTTACTATCCTGGTTGTTTTAGCATATATATCAATGAAAGAGAAAGTTCAAAGAATGTTGTTGTAGATGTTTATTTTATCTCTGATAATTCTTCGAAGCAAATCTTAATTATTGTTATAGTTTGAAGTGAAACACAAAGCACTAGTTTTATACCATAGCTCAGGCCATCATTAAATTGTCAATTTTATTTTATTATTTCTTACAGTTAATGCAACGAGGTGATCCAGCCTGGATTGGTTATGCCTATGCTTTCTCAATACTTGTTGGAGTGGTATGAGCCTTTTCTCATGTAGTATTACATAATGATTTCATTTCTCTTAAAAAGATAGATGAAATAGAAGAATCTTAGAGCTACAAGTATACCTATCACTGGTAAGCTTTTCCAGTTACAATGGCTTAAGCATTACACTATGTTTTTTGCTGCATAGAATTAGGCAACTTACACTCTTTATTAAATAACAAGACTGATTTGCTGAAGTTTTATTAAGTTAGGACTCTGAGTTCCCTGAGATAGTAATTTTACTTGTATGAACTTTTTATTTTGTAGGTTAGTCAAGCTTTTGTTGAGATGATGTTTATGCATGGGTTTGTGCACTGTGACCCACATACTGCTAACTTGCTAGTCCACCCCATGCCTTCTAGTAATAAAAGCATTTTAGGTATTTTATGCTGAATTGCCATCTATGATCTCTCATATGTTTCCACTTACCCTGTCATCTAAAATTTTAGTTTTATTTTTGCATTTATCTGATCTAACTTTCTAGAGTCTGTAATGGAGGAGGTTTTGTGTAGTGGGACACTTTTTATTTTTATTTTGTCTCTGCCATGATTAGACTGGTAAAACTGTTGAGAAGTAATTAACTACAGGTAGTTTACTGTACTTTGTTTCATCTATAATTGTATAGGTTTTATTTTACTAAAATTGGGTGAATATGTTAGTCAATTGTGATGCTGAATCTTAATTTAATAAATTCAATTTGGCTTCATTATTGTTTGACTATTTGAAATGATGGCTTATTGTTGTTATAATGCTCTCCTGTCTTCCTTTTTTTGTTGTTACTTATTAAAGTGAGGGATTTGCTTTGAAGTTTGTTTGGTTAGCTTTTATCATCTCAAAATATAGACATTTCCAATGCCTGTTCATCATTTAACCCTTTTCAGTGCAAATTTTATTTATGTTTTGATTGGCAGCGCTTATGACATAAACTCCTCCACACAAAGCTCTTCTTTTTATAGCTTTTGGGGTCTGTAATGTGTAGTTGGTTAAGCAAATCCTTATACTCTAGTTTTTTAACTCTTACATAGGCAAGAGAAAGCCACAATTAATTCTTTTGGATCATGGACTTTACAAAGAACTTGACTTCAATACCAAATTTAATTATGCTTCTATTTGGAAGGTAAATTCTTGCTTGTTTGAAAACAAACCCTTCTTATTCTTCATTTGCATTTTATATTATCTACAACTAAAGGCTAACATTTTTGTGCATAATATTCACACAGGCATTGATATTTACTGATGCAAATTCAATAAAGGAAAATAGTATTAAATTGGGTGTTGGAGATCTATATGTTTTATTTGGTGGGATTCTCACCATGAGACCCTGGAATAGGGTTCTTGACCCAGCTGTTGATCATTTGGTCATACAAGGCGATGACAGTGAGCTTTCAGAACTACAGGTCTATTTGGTTGATGCTTTCTTCTACTTAGTATTAGAATTCTTTCACATACTATGCTTTGAGTTGTTATTGACCATTTCTTGATGTATTGATGAAGTGAATGGCATAGATTCTTTATGCTTCACTACTTTTTGCAGATGTATGCATCTCAGTATTTCCCTCAAATATCAGAACTTTTAAGGAGGTTGCCTCATGTAATTTTGTTAATGCTCAAGACAAATGACTGTTTAAGAGTAGTTCATAATTCTTTGGTACTATCTAGTGCCCATCCTCACTGTTGTTATCTAGTCTCTTGGAGACTTGCATATTATCATGGAATCGAATGAATGGAACATATTCTTAAACAAATGATCTAGAAATCCCATTAACATTAATTCTTTCGTAGATTATAGACACATATATATTGTTTCTTTGTCCATTACCCATCCAAATAGAAATGAAATGGCACAAATAATATAGTAGGCTTGATTGTTACCTCTTTTTGAAGGATTTTAGACTATTGACTATGTTGTATTATCATTCCATCATAGTTTTTGGTAGTTAGGTCAAAACATTGGAAAAACACAACTTGCATACTGATAAATCCACAATATTTGCTGTGCTTCACCGATTAGGAGAGAAAATGTAATTGTTGGTGTAATAACATCTTGTTTTATCCTGTCTTGGAATGAAAATAGTAGTGTGAATGCCAATATTTGTTGTTTATTTTTGTCCTATCTGTATGTATGCTGAAATTTTCCTAAAGACTTGAGCAAAAGCATTTTTACGTTAACATTATCTATTTAAATTAAAGCAACCCATTCCTGCCACCATAATGAGATGCATAGTTATTCAGACCAAACAGTCTATTTTCTTAGGCTTTAGTTAAAAATTTAAAGTTCACAAGTTAGATTTTGATACTTTTTCTTTCCCATATTTTTATGGATTTTAAGAGCAAGCTGTTTGAGTTTCTATGTATTCCCTTTTTCTTATTAAATGGTTGATGTGTGTCATGTTTTGGTGTTTTTGTTGATAAATTTTTGTAACTCATTTGTGCAGTTGTGTATCTTGATGCTGATACCATCGTGGTTAAAAGTATTGAGGATCTGTTTAAATGTTCAAAATTCTATGCTAACTTGAAGCATTCAGAGTGGTTGAATTCAGGAGTCATGGTAGTGGAACCATCTCAATCAGTTTTCAATGACATGATGAGCAAAGTCACCACCTTGCATTCTTACTTTGAAGGTGAAGTATATTTTTCTTTACATTACTAACTGTATCATTCTCATCAGTTCTGATCTTTGCATAGTTGAATATAGACCTTTGCATTTTCTTTTAATACTAAAAAAGCAAAGACTTTGTACAATAAGGAAATGCATGCTTCTTAGTCTGGGTTGCATTGCTCATGTATAATTGTGCCTCAGATTTCCATTTGTTTATTAATCGATATTTTGGTTAGTGGAGTGGATTTTTAAGCGATTCAATTCATGATTTCTTTGCTAATGTTGCAGAATACTAGGGAACAACATGAGGAATCCCTTCTTAGAACTGAAGGTGGTAGAAATCCTAATGATGAGCTGTTTGTCAAGTTCCTTTTATGTATATGAAAATATAAGATTATTATTTATATTGTGTATAGGATGAAAATTTAAAAACACATTAAAAGAAAAAAATTAAATTATGCAATAATTTAGCGAAGGATTCACGACAGCAATTATTGCTACTGTACAAACGTTAGAATTTAACAAATAATTACTGACAAATATTTCGTCGCTAACTTTTATAGTAAATTTATAATTAGTGACGAAAACTGTCATCGCTAAATATTATTATAATTCTGCAGCTAATTATGAATATAAATTAGCGATGAAATATTTCATCGCTAAATTAACGACTGATTTTGAATTCCGTCGCTAATATATTCGCGATAGGGCTTTTAGTGACTGTTCGTCACATCTTCACTAATTTATTTCAGTGACGAAATTTTGGTAATTAGCGACGGAATTATTTGTCGCTAATTAGCAGTTTTTTTGTAGTGCGTGTTGCAAACCTTGAAGGAAATCAGTTGTTTTCCAAGCTAAGAAAATCAAGGAAGTTTTTTTCCTTAGTTATGTTGTATCAGCTGAGGGTATTAGGGTGGTTTCAAATAAAGTTGAAGCTATTGTTAATTGGAAACTACCTAGAAATGTGCATGAAGTTTGAAGTTTCTTGGGATTGGTAGGTAATTACCATCATTTTGTTAAAGGATTTTTGGTTGTAGCATCTCCTCTTATAAAGTTTTTACGAAAAGGTATTAAATTTTATTGGACTAATCAATGTCAGATAATTTTTGTTAGTTAAAGAAAATATTAATTGAAGCTCCAATTTTGAGTAAAAAAGTACTCCATGTATAATGATGCTTTAAAGTTGGTTTAGACTATATATTAATGCAAGATGGTAAAGTGGTGGCTTATGCATCTAGGCAATTGAAACCCTATGAGAAAAACTACCTAACTCATGATTTAGAATTAATAGCTATAGTTTTTACTCTCAAGATTTGGTGACGTTATCTGTATGGGGAGAAATGTAGAATTTACATTGATCATAAGAGCCTTAAATACTTGCTTACCCAAAAAGAATTTAATTCAAGGCAGATGAGGTGGTTAGAGTTGTTCAAATAATATGACTATATAGTTGATTACCATCTCGATAAAGAAAATGTTGTTGCTAATGCCTTGAGTCATTAGATAATGTTAGCTCTGATGTTAAAATATATAATGCTAGTGGAATTTTGCATCTGAGAGTGCATTGTTAACACAATTAAAAACTAGATCAAGTGTGAGACAAGCAGTGTTGGATGCTCAGAAAAGTGATGAGAGGTTATAGCAGATTGTGCAATCGTTGCATGAGGAAAATCAATTAGAGTATACAATTAAAGAATATGGAGGTGTATATTATTGGAACATGGTATGTGTTCTAGATGATAGGGAATTAAAAAGAATGTTGTTGCAAGAAGCACACAATACTATATTCATTAAGCATCCAGGTGTGACCAAGATGTATTAAGAATTGAAACAATTTATTGTTGGCCTGGCATAAAGAATGATAGGTTTGAGTATATTTTTAAATGTTTAACATGTCAACAAGTGAAATTAAAACGTCAGTTTCCCTCTGGACTTTTAAATCCCATTCCAATTCGACAGTGGAAATGGGAAGACATTACGATGGGTTTTGTAAGAGGTTTACCTCTTACTTAGAAGAAATATGATGTAGTGTGAGTAATTGTGGGCAAGTTGATAGAAGTAGCTCACTTTATACTGGTTTGAACTGATTATTCTATGGATAAATTGGTAGAATTATATGTGAATGAGATTGTTTGGTTGCACAGAATACTGGTGTCTATAATTTTAGATATAGATCCAAGCTTTTCATCAAGATTTTGATAGAGTTTATAGCAAGCTTGGGAACATAGCTTAAGTATAGTATAGCTTTTCACCCTCAAATAGATAGACAGTCCGAAAAGGTCATTCAAGTTTTAAAGGATATAATGATGGAGTGTGTTTTGGATTTCATAGGAAGTTGGAATAAGTAACCAAAAATGTAAAACTCTGATTTGTTAGGCTGAGTTAATTAAATGTAAAGTGATTGGTCCTGACAATGTTAAAGATATAGAGAAAAAAGTACAAGTTATTACAAAGAGGTTGAAAGAAGAAAGTGATAGACAAAAGTCCTATACAGACTTGAAAAGAAAAGATATTGAGTATCAAGTGGATGACAAATTGTTCCTGAAAGTGTCTCATTGGAGAAAGGTGCTTAGTTTGGGAAAAAGGGTAAAATTAGTCTCACACTTATTAGTTCATATGAAATTCTTTAAAGAGTTAGATTGGTGGCATATAGATTAGCTCTTCCTATAAAATTAACCAAACTTCATGATGTGTTCAACATTTCTATGCTTCGAAGGTATCGATCGGATGAATCCCATATGTTACCAATTAAAGATATTCAAGTTCAATAAGATTTCTCATACAATGAAGTACCAAAATAGATTTTAACTAGAGAAATTAGATAATTGAGGAACAAGCAAATTCCTCTAGTTAAGGAACTATGGTAACATCATGGGATATAAGAAATAATGAGGGAATCGAAGGTAGTCATAAAAGAAAAATATCCCTAACTATTTAAAATAGGTATGAATTTCGAGGATAAAATTTTTTAAGGGAGAGAGAATTGTAAGGCCTCAACTTTGACCCTAGTAGGAAAGACATGATTGAATAATTTTGTATTTGATTAATGTTTAAATAAGCATATGAAATTTAGATTATGGTAAAAGGGGTAAAGTGGTAATTTTACTTTAAGTTAATTAAGTGAAGTATTAAGTATGATAATATTATAGGGGTGCAATTGAATTAAGAAAAAAGAGTTTGTGGGTTATAATATAAAAAATGAAATTATAGGATTGATTTTAAAGAGAAATAAAGAGAGGCAATAAATTATTGGCATACAAGAAATTGAAGGAGTTAAATGAACTTTTCCCTTCACTTTAAGTCTTAGAACCTTGCATGTAAGATAGAGAAAAATGCATATTGGTGGAATTTGGGTGTTTTGGTCAGCAAAGGTAAGAGAAGTTGATTATGATGAAATCAAGCTAAAAATTAAGAGAAAAAGATAATGATTTCTTCATGTGTTCAATAAAATGGGATTAATGATTAAATGAGAGCTAAATCTTCAAAATAGATTTAAGTAAGATAGTATATGCAAGGCTAAATCTTTAAGAGTGAAACCATTTTCAAAGTCTCTTTTCTAACTAGATGATTTTTAGTTTGATCATAGTGTTCCAAAGTGTTGAGAGACCCTTAATATTGTAAAAGCTTTGATAAGATTATAGTAGATTATGATGCCCTATTACTTATATATGTAGGATTGAAATATAGAGTTTGAATTAGAGATCTTGTTAATGTAATTTTTAACGAGATTCATGTAAGTTTACAATGTTTAAGATATAATGTAATTAAAGTAAACCTTGAATAATTAATTATAGACATGCAAGATAAGTTTCCTAGCTTGTTTTGTTAAAGTTGTGAATTGTGGAAAACATCCCGAGGCTGTTATGCCTGCTGCCCTATCGCGATCACAATAAATCTTGCCATTTTTTTCTCCTTAAATTCTTCTTTTGTTTCTTCTGTCTTTGCAAGATCTCCATTATGCTTGCGACTCACCCTTGAAAATATTAATCTTCCTTCCTTTTTTCTATTTAAAGGAAAATCTTTCTACACCATAAATACAAATCCTATAGAATATGAATTAATGAAATCCAATCAAGTATGTTACAAATGATTAGAAGGTTGAGATGTTAAAGGATAAATTAAAGAAATTTAGTTATTTCTCATTCAGGAAATAACATTCAATAAGTGGCAAGTACATAGAAATACAATGATTTCATAATGAAAAGCTATATGAATACAAAGTTGAAAGGGCATGACATGGTAAATATATAAACTAATATCACACTTAATACTTAATTGAGATAACATTAGTATGCCTACATGTTTTTTGCATATACAATATCATGTTAAAATATATGAATAGAATGATATATGTTTAATTACAATTAATTGTATTGTATTGATTATACATGTAAACATGTGTATATGTATCATAGACCATGGCACATTTTATACGAACATATGTTTATATTTATATACATATTGTATAATAAAAGTACAAGCATGATAAAAGAAAAGAATATAATCACAATATTGCCTGGAAATAGAGTTCAATTATGGATAGATAGGCATGCCTATAGGGATAAAGTTACAGATGCTAGAGTTTGACCTAATTGGGTTATAAAATACAAAGATGGCCCAGTTTGGATCATAATAGCCCTGTTTGGGTCTGCTTAATTAGTTTAGAGGATAGTTGGCCCCATTTAGGCCTAGAGATTAGATATCTTCGGATAGCAACAATTTGATACCTAAGGGTATCTAGAGTTCTCGTTATCCACTCTTAGAACTTAGGAAGGCTATATTATAATTATAGTACATACATCATAATATAATTGATCAAATGTTATTGATGGAACACATTATTTGTTCGAATTAAAGCAATTGTGTCACAAGTTTAAATGCACATAATATAGCAAGCAATTGTATGATATTTTTATGTTGAGTTAATTATTGAGCTTTGTTAATTCATTAATTATATACTATGTTATGTTGTTAGCATTATTATTATAGTATCATATTGATCTTATGTTACATATGATGCATGTTGTGTGTGATTGTTAATGACTGCTATGAGCGGTAGTCTATTATATTTTGTTTTCCCACTAAGCTTTATAGCTTAGTATGGGTTATTTATCCATCTAATTTCAAGGGATAAGACTTTTGCTCTAGGATGAATCTTTACATTAGGAGGGCCAACACATGTTTGAAGGAAGTGATGTAAGAAGTTTTTTTTTTATCATTATCTACATTTTGTATAATTTCGCATTATTAGTATATGTATGCGATGATGTTTATAGTTTGGGCTGGTTGAGCTGTATAAGCTTATTTTTGTAAAGAGAACAGTGAATGTATGCTTGTAAGATCTTAAACAGCTAACATACCATATGACATTCACACTATAGTATAAATAAGTAAAACAAGAGAATAGTGATAGTAATCTTTGAAATGAATATGAAATATAGAATGTGAGAATATGGTAACACCTATTCAGTATGTATGATAACTAACATATTGATGCAATGTTATGTTTAGAGTATGCTTGATGGTATAATAACATAGTAAAATTAATTAATATTGCATGTCATGGTGATATGATTATATTAATATAATTAGGGTGTTACAAATTGTAATCGAGCATATATTGATGTAATCATAGACTTTAGCATGTTCACATATAAGCATAAGTATGTAGGCATATTCATGTTATCTCAAATAATTAATAAACATAATATTAGTTCATATATGCCTTATGTCATTCTTCAACTTTACATATATATAACTTTATATTATGATATTATCATATAGCCATTTAGTTATATCTCATTGCGTATTATTCTCTTCATTGATAATTAGACTAGCATCTTTGACTTTCTTTTCTTATATTACACTTTCATACTCTTACATATCATGCTTAATCTGCTTTTATTAATTCACATTTTATTAAGTTGGTAATTTAATGTACAATTGGGGATTGTTTAAAGTGGAAAAAAAAAGGTGAATAACTTTCTAAGGCCAGGTCATGAGCGCAATTGATATTATGGACATGATAGAGAAGGACTTATAAAATAACAGAAAAATAGAAGAAGAAAACTAGGAAGGAGGGTTAGGCTCTATCATAAGCGTGATAGGGCAACAGGCACGACAATCCTTTCCTTTATTCACAACTTCACAGCACAATCTAGTAAACTCATCTTGCATGTCTGTAATTTATTGGTCAACTTTACCTTATTTACATTGTATTTTACACATTATAATTTTACATGAATTTTATTAAAGAATCCCTTAACAAATTCTCTAATTCAAGTTTTACATCTTGAGTTTAATATATATAACAGAAGATTATGCTTTACTATAACTGACAAAGTTGTTGTGAAACTTATGATCTCTCAAAATTTTGGAATACTAGATTAAACAAAATTTCTACAAAATGAAGAATAACTCTTAACACAAACTTCTTTCAATCTTGCTCTTGCATACATCAATTTTCTTATATCCAAATCTAAGGATTTAACTACCATTTATCAATAAACTAATTTTCATAAGTACATGTAAATATCATCATCTAATTCCCTAAATAAACTTTATTTTCATCAAATTCTACCAAATCACACAGGCATGTCAATAATCACACCAATTTCCCATACCTTGGCCAAAATCCCCAATCTACTTCAATCTTGTAATACTTTCTTCTTCTTCTGAAACAAATCCCACTTCAAAACTTCTAAATAATTAAAATTTCAACAAAGATTTATCTTAAGAGTTACTAAGAGAAAATGTACAACTTTAGAGTGAGAGAAGAAGGGATGAAATTTTGAGTTTCCACTCTTTCTCTAGCTGATGAAACCGCTTAATATTGCCAAGATCTGTACATTCTCTCTTCTACATACGAAGCTTTATAATTTAAAGTGAGAGGAGAAATTTCATTTAGCTCCTTTATTTTCTTGCATGATAAAAATCTATCCCCTCTTATATTTTTCTTTTTTAAATTCAACCCTACATATTCCATCTTTCAATATTAACCACAAAATTATATTCCTTCTATTAATTATGCCCTTAGCACTAACATACTTTAACAATTCATATAAATAGCATAACATAAATTTATCAATTTGCCCTTTTATAACCCTAATATAAATTGCACTTATTTAATTAAACATTAAATTGTAGTTATAGTGCAATTTTCTAAATATTGTAGTGCTCTATTAATAAATAAAATTCCTAAAAAACTAAAAGACCCAAGTAGTTTTACATTGCCATGTGAATTAGGAGGGGTTTTTATTGGATATACTTTATGTGATTTGGGTGTGAGTATAAATTTATTGGCTTATTTTATCTGTAAGAAATTGAATTTAAGAGATATTAATGAAACTTGAATGAAACTACAATTGGCTGATAGGTCTATGAAGAGGTCCAAGGGTATAATAGAGGATTTGTACAGGTGTTATCTATCTTATTTATTGTAGTAGTTGGGTTAGTCCAGTCCAATATGTGCCTAAAAAGGGGAAATGGCTGTAGTAACCAATAAATAAAATGAACTCATCCCTACATGTATAGTAATGGGATGGAGAATTTTTATAGACTATAAAAGGTTAAATATTCACACTAGGAAGGATCATTTTCCTTTTGAAAGGTTGGTAGGTAATATATTATACTACTTTTTAAATAGGTATTCAGGTACATGCAAATACCTATAGCTCTAAAAGACAAGGAAAAAATCACATTTACATGCTCTTATGGCATATTTGCATATAGAAGAATGCCCTTTGATCTGTGTATTGGCCTTTCCACTTTTAAAAGGTGTATAATGGCCATTTTTCATGATTTTATTGAAAAATTCATAGAAGTTTTCATGGATGATTTTACATTATGTGGCTATGATTTTGAGACTTGTTTATCTAACCTTGCATTAGTTTTGAAAAGGTGTGAGGAAACTAATCTTGTCCTAAATTGGGAAAAATATCATTTTATAGTCAGGGAAATTATAGTTTCAGGGCATAAATGTTTTGAGAGAGGAATCGAAGTTGATAGGGCAAAAGTATATGTTATTGAAAAATTACCTTCTCCTATGAGTGTAAGAGGCATTAGGAGTTTTCTTGGTCATACCGATTTCTATCATCGGTTTAGTAATGATTTTTTTTAAAATTGTTAAACCGCTTTTGAATTTATTGCTTAAAGATGATATATTTAACTTTGATGTTAAGTGCTTGGACTTTTATTTTGTTGAAGCAAAAGTTAATCAGAGCACCTATCATAGCATCATCATATTAGAGTTTTCCATTTAAAATTATGTGTGATGCTAGTGACTATACAGTGGGAGCGATTTTAGCCTAAAGGAAGGTGAAAGGTTTTCTTACCATCTACTATGCAAGTCACACACTCATTAGGGCATAAGTGAATTACACCACCACGAAGAAGGAGTTATTGGAAATAGTGTTTTCATTTGAAAAATTTAAGCCATATCTCCTAGGTACTAAAGTTACAATGTGTTCAGATCATGCGGCTTTGAGGCACCTCTTTACAAAGAAGGACTCCAAATCGAGGCTAATTAGATGGGTTTTGCTACTTTAAGAATTTTATATGGACATCAAGGATAAGAATGGAGATAAAAACTTCATAGCAGAATGAATACCTAGACTATACCATACTCATATAGAAAGGGAGAAATTTTTAATTTGATTCTCGATGAGCGTATTTGTATAATTTATTCTTGTGAAATTTTAACTCCTTGGTTTTACTTTGCTAATTTTCTTGTAGGAGGCTATCTTTCTAAGGATCTTACTTAGTAACAAAAGACGAAATTACAGGTAAATGCAAGGCATTACCTATGGGATGACCAGTATTTGTTCAAGCTATATCCATATCAAGAACTTAAGAGATGAATTCCAAATGCGGAGCAAGTAGACATAATGAGATAGTGTCACTAAGGAGAGGTTTGAGGTCACCATAGACCAGATCATATAGTTGAAAAAATTCTTCAGTGAGGTTTCTTTTGGCTTTCTCTTTTTGCTGATGTAAATTCTTTTATAGCTTCATGTGATGGGTGTCAACGTGTAGGTAATATACCAAAATGGGATGAGATTCCCATGAATAATGTGTTAGAAGTTGGAATTTTTGATGTTTGGGGTATTAATTTTATAGCGCCATTTTCGAACTCATTTTTGTTCAAATACATCCTTATTATCATATATTATATAAGTGGATAGAAGCAATGGCTATTAGGATATATGATGCTCGAGTCATGCTTCAATTCCTTAGGAGGAATATTTTTACTTGGTCTATAACACCAAGGGCTATTATCAATGATGACGACAAGCATTTTGTCAACAATCAATTCAAAGCATTGCTTAGGAAGTTTGGTGTTAGGTATAAAATTAAAACCCCACATCACTCCTAAGCAAATGGGCAACTGGAAGTGTCTAATAGGGAGTTGAAATCAATCTTAGTAAAAATAGTGAATAATGCTATAAAAGATTGGTCATAAAGGCTAGATGAGGCTTTATAAGCCTATAGAACTACATTTAAGACCCCTATAGGCATACTAGTGAGCAATCTTTTAAGGCATAATATGTTAGTAAATAAGGTTTATAGAGAATTTCTTATCAAAATATAGCAAGCCATTTTTTTTTCAAATTTGATCGAGCATCCTCTCCATGAGTTTGATGTCATCTTAGGAATGGATTAGCTCTATAAACATCAAGTAATAATTGATTTTTGATTAAAAATAATTACATTAAAAAGTCCCAAAGGGTAGGAGATTATAGTTATAGGTGAAAGATCAGATTTCTTGTCAAATGTTATTTCGGTTACTGCCACAAATCGATTAATTAGGAATGGGTGTGAAGCTTACTTAGCTTATGTGGTGGAAGCTAAGGAAGAAAAACCAAAAATCAATAATGCTCCTACTATCCATGACTTCCTTGATGTATTTCATGATGATTTACTAGAATTGCCACCAGAAAGGGAAGTTAAATTCACTATTGATGTTATGCCTGGTACTGCTCCCATTTCTATAGCTCCATATCGCATGGTGTCCATATAATTGAAAGAGTTAAAGATTCAGCTGCAATAATTGCTTGATAAGGGATTCATCCACCCCAATGTTTCACCTTGTGAGTTAGTACTGTTTGTAAAAAAGAAAAATGGATCTCTACGATTTTGCATTGTCTACAGGCAGCTGAACAAGGTCATAATAAAAAACAAATATCCTCTATACATAATTGATGATTTATTTGATTAGTTGAAAGGTATGGCTAGGTTCTCTAAAATTGACCTGAGATTGGGTTGCCATCAGCGTTGGGTTAGAGAAATGGATGTACCAAAGGTAGCTTTTCATACTTGATATGGTCATTATGAGTTTTTAGTCATGCCATTTGGCCTCACTAATTCACTAGCAGCATTCATAGATTTAATGAATCAAATCTTGCACCCATACCTTGATCAGTTTGTAGTGGCATTCATTGAACACATTTTGGTGTATTAAAAAACTCCAATAGAATATAATAAACACTTGAAAATTGTTCTACAGACTTTAAGAGATAAGAAGTTATATGCAAAGTTCAACAAGTGTGAATTAAGGCTAAAGTCAAAGCCAAAGAGGACTAGGATGCTCCTGATGTCATAGTAGATAAATTTTATTTATTTGATGCTTCAGTTCATGCTTTGATAGATCCTGGGTCAATATACTCGTACTTTAACACCAAGATTGTACATGGGTAAGGTTTAGTTAGATCACACCTAGATCATGACATACTAGTGAGAAATCCTTTAGGACACAATGTGGTAGTAAATAAGGTTTATAGAGACTGTCCTATCCAAATACAATAAGCCATTTTTTCTTGCAGATTTGATCGAGCATCCTTTCCATGAGTTTGATGTCATCTTAGGAATTGACTGGCTCCATAAACATCAAGTGATAAATGATTCTTGATTAAAAATTATTACATTAAAAACTCCCAAAGGGCAAGAGATTATAATTATGCATGAAAGATCAAACTTCTGGTCAAATGTTATTTCAGCTATTGCCATAAATTTATTAATTAGGAAAGGGTGTGAAGCTTACTTAGGTTATGTGGTCAAAGCTAAAGAAGAAAAATAAAAAATCAATTATGGTCCTACTATCCATGAATTTTTTAATATCTTTCATGATGATTTTCCAGGATTGCCACCAGAAAGGGAAGTTGAATTCATTATTGATATTGTGCATGGTACTGCTCCCATTTCTATAGCTCCTTGTCGTATGGTGCCCATAGAATTGAAAGAGTTAAAGATTCAGCTATAAGAATTGATTGATATGGGATTCATCTAGCCTAATGTGTCACTTTGGGGAGTTCCAATACTATTTGTGAAAAAGAAAGATGGATCTCTATGGCTTTGCATTGACTATAGGCAACTGAACAAGGTCACGATAAAAAACAAATATCCTTAACCCAAAATTGATTATTTATTTGATTAGTTGAAAGGTACAACTATATTCTCTAAAATAGACATGAAATTATGTTGCCATTAGCTTAAGGTCAATCATCTTTGGGTTAGAGAAATGGATTTACAAAAGTTGGCTTTTCGTACTTGTATGGTTATTATGAGTTCTTAATAATGCCATTTGGCCTCACTAATGCACCAACAACATTCATGGATTTAATAAACCAAATCTTCCACCCATATCATGATCAGTTTGTGGTGGTATTCATTGATGACATTCTAGTGTATTAAAAATCTCTAGTAGAATATGATAAACACTTGAGAGTTATTATATAGGCTTTAAGACATATAAGACTATATACAAGGTTCAACAAGTGTGAATTCTGGCTGATGTCAAAATCTGAGAGGGCAAGGATACTCCTGATGTCATAGTAGGTAAATTTTATTTATTTGATGCTTTAATTCATGCTTTGATAGATACTGGGTCCACACATTCATAACTTAAAACTAAAATTGCACATGGGTAGGGTTTAGTTAAATGATAGCTAGATCAGGACATAATAGTGAGCAATCCTTTAAGGCATAATATGGTAGTAAATAAGGTTTATAGAGCCTATCCTATCCAAATATAGCAAGCCACTTTTCTTGTAAATTTGATTGAGCATCCATTCCATGAGTTTGATGTCATCTTTGGAATGGATTGGCTCCATAAACATCGAGTGATAATTGATTTTGGATTAAAAATAATTACATTAAAAATTCACAAAGGGTAGGATATTACAGTTATGGGTGAAATATCAAACTTCTTGTCAAATGTAATTTTGGCTAATGCCACAAACTGATTCATTAGGAGAGGGTGTGAAACTTACTTAGATTATGTGGTGGAAGCTAAGGAAGAAAAACCAAAAATCAATTATGCTCTTACTATTCATGACTTTTCTGATGTCTTTGATGATGATATACCAGGATTGCCACCAAAAAGGGAAGTTGAATTCACTATTAATGTTATGCTTGGTACTGCTCCTATTTCTATAGCTCTTTGTCGTATGGCACCTTAAGGAGTTTTAGTACTGTTTATGAAAAAGAAAGATGGATCTTTACAACCTTGCATCGATTATAGGCAGCTGAACAAGGTCACAATAAATAACAAATATCCTCTACCTAGAATTGATGATTTATTTGATCAGTTAAAAGATACGACTATGTTCTCTAAAATCGATCTAAGATTAGGTTGCCATTAGCTTTAGGTTAATCAACTTTAGGTTAGAGAAATAGTTATACCAAATATAGCTTTTTGTACTTGATATAGTCATTATGAGTTCTTAGTCATGCCATTTGGCCTTACTAATGTACCAGCAGCATTCATAGATTTAATGAACCAAATCTTCCATCTATATCTTGATTAGTTTTGTGGTGGTATTTATTGATGATATTCTGGTTTATTCAAAAACTCCAGTAAAATATGATAAACAATTGAGAATTATTCTACAGACTTTAAGAGATAAGAAATTATATGCAAAGTTTAGCAAGTGTGAATTATATATGAATAAAGTTACTTTCCTTAGTCATGTGGTATCAATAGAAGGGATCAAGGTCGACCCTAAAATGATTAAAGCTATCTTGGAATGGAAGATGCCTAAAAATGTCACTGAAATAAGGAGTTTTCTCAGGTTAGCTAACTACTATAGATGGTTTGTAAAGGGGTTTTCCATGATAGTTGCTCCATTAAACAAATTACTATAGAAAAATGCTAAATTTGAATGGACTGACTGATGCTAAGAGAGCTTTCAAAAAATTAAAAATATGTTAACTGAAGCTCCTATTCTCACTAAACCCACTTCATTTAAACTTTTATTATTTATAATGATCCCTCCAAAAATGGGTTAGGATGTGTATTAATGCAGGAAGGCAAGGTGATAGCTTATGCTTCCAGATAACTTAAAACTCATGAAAGAAACTATCTTACTCATGATTTGGAGCTAGTAGCAATTGTATTTTCTTTGTGAATTTAGGCATTACTTATATGGTGAGAAATGCTACATCTACATTGATCATAAGAGTTTAAAATGTTTTCCCACTCAAAAGAACTCAACTTGAGGCAAAGGCATTAGTTAGAGCTTATTAAAGATTATGACTGCCTAATTGATTACCATCCTTGTAAGGTAAATGTGGTAGTTGATGCACTCAGTAGAAAACACCTAGCAGCCTTGAAAGCCATGAATGTCAAACTGATTATAGCTCAAGATGAGCACTCTTAGCTGAGATGTAGCTTAAACCTAATTAGCTACAGTAAGTAAAAAACACATAGAGGAAAGATGATTGGTTAGCCTTCACCAGTTTTCAAATATAGGTAAGGAAACATAGCAAATTCTTCCTTGGTTATGATGACTACTTATACTACAAGGAAAATATTTGTGTACAAGATAATATAAAATTAAAGAAGAGTATCCTAATAGAAGCCTACAACAGTAGTTACACCATGCATCCATACAGCAACAAAATGTACCAAGATTTGAAGGCAGCCTATTGATGGCTTGAAATGAAAAGGGAAATAGTGGACTTCGTGACTAAATGTTTAATGTGCCAACAAGTGAACGCATAACACCATGTTTATGTTGACTTGTTGCAACACATCACTGTACATAAATGGAAGTAGGACCACATCACTATGGATTTTATCTCTGGTTTACCACTCACCAAAAGGCAACATCATTCCATTTACGTAATATTTAATAGATTGATAAAGTCTACACACTTCATATTGGTAAGGTCTGATTTTCCATTAACAAGGCTGGCATAAATTTAGATCAAGGAGATAGTGAGATTGCATAGCGTTCCTTCTTCCATTATTTTGATAGAGATCCTTAGTTCACATCCATATTTTGGAAGAAACTTCAAGAAGCAATGGAAATTTGCTTAGACTACAGCATTGTCTTCCATCCATAAATAGATGGACAATCTAAAAAAGTGATATAAATACTAAAAGATATGTTAAGATGCTGCATACTTGAGTCTAGCAGTAGTTAGGAGAAATACCTTCCATTGGCAAAGTTTGCCTATAACAATAATTATTGATCTAACAGCAAAATGGCACCTTATAAAGCATTGTTGGAAGAAAATATATGACTCCCCTTTGTTTAACCAAACTTAGTGAAACTAAGATGGTGGGACCAGACTTGATCAAAGAAATCGAGAAGAAGGTAAAATTTGTCAAAGATAACTTAAAAGCAATAGCAAATAGATAAAAATCTTATACAAACTCAAAGAGAAAAGATATGGAGTTTAATGTGGGTGATAAAGTGTTTTTGAAGGTTTTACCTTAGAGAAAGATCTTAAGATTTGGCATAAAGGGTAAACTTAGTCCTAGATTCATTAGATCATATGAAGTATTATAGCAAGTTGGACTAGTTACTTAAAGGTTGAAGCTACAACTAGAATTAGGGAGGATTCATGACATATTCCTTGTATCAATGTTGAGGAGATACCAATTATATCCATCACATGTCATAACACCGAAAGAAGTTCATCTTTGACTAGAATTAACATATGATGAGAAACCAGTGAGGATTTTTGCCTAAGAGGTTCGATAATTAAGGAACTAGTAGATCCCACTTGTTAAAGTGCTTTATACCCAGGATAATGTGGAAAAAGTGGCTTAGGAATAGAGGAAGTCATAAGATGACAATATCCTTAACTCTTTAATTTAGTTAAATTTTGAGGACAAAATTTTTTATTAGTGTGGGAGAAATATAACACCCTTAAATTTCATCTGACATGACTAGTACATTCTAAAGCATGAAAAGTAACAATGGAATGGTTTTTTGTGTATTGAATTAGCATAATATAATAGAATTCAGAAGTACTTAGGTGTTAAATGTGCGTAGCCCAGAGAAATTTTGAATGGGTAACCTATAAGAGGTTACCACATAACAACTAAATGAGAAAATATGTATTAAATGAAGTCCAATGGTATAATTAGAGAAGAATTTAAGTTCAAATAGGTCTTTAATACAGGTAGTAAAGAATTTTCAAAATACCATAAATAAGATTAAACAAGCTTTAAAATATTCCATAGACCTCCAAAAATTATTTTGATCACATATATCTATTAAAAATCGCATAAATATGCTATTAAAAGAGGAAAATAATTTTTCTTACATTTTTAAATTTTGGGTTTCGAACCTGTTGATTTTATCTTTAGAGTTGAATGTATACCAAAATGTTATTGGAATGACTAAAAATTTAAAACATATGTTTTTACATGTAGGGAAAAATTTTTATAGTATTCTGATTAGGGAAACATTGATTTCTAAAAAATGGTAAAAATGGTGGTTAAATTAATTAAGAGGCTTAATTGTCATTTTTTATTTGTCCAAGGTCACAAGTGTCATTATAAAATGGGAAATGATCACCTATATGCACTACTTTTGCATCAAGAAGTGTATAAACCAATAAAAGCTTGCCAAGTGGCTTAAAAATAAGCCATTAGATCAAGCAGTAAATGGAGGAATCTTAACCCTTTTATTGGTGGACTTAAGTGTAGCATAGAGAGGTCATGAATCCTCTACATTTCTACCTAAAAATCTGCTATCTTCCTCCTTCTTTCTTCCTAAATTTAAACCTACATCTTTCTCCATCTCCATCATTTTTCTTCTTACTTGTTCCATTTTTCACCAAATCTACAGCCTTAATTTCACTAACATACACTAAAAAACATCATTTTGAACATAGAAATCAAATTAGAGAAAAAGGAAGCTTGGAAAATAAAGATTTATAATGAGAAAAAGTTAAACTAATTATGTAAATTTTTGAGTTTTCGTTAGAATTAATTAGGAATTTTGATATAGGTTTGTAGAGCATCATTAGTATAGTTGTTTAATAGCATTTATGTGCTGAAATTCATGGTATAAATTCATAATTTATTCATTCTTAAATTCAACCTAAAGGGAATTTCCAAGGAAAAGAGAAGAGCAAATAAGGGAAAAGGTAAAGAAAAGGATGAATAGGTGATTTTCAAGCCAATTAAGGTTAGCGAATGCATAAATGCACCTAATTTCACTTATTTCTTTGAATTAAGCCTAAATTTACATTGTGTCACTGTGTGAACTTAGATAGAAATATGAAATAAATTGAGATATCATAATAAAAAGAAGTAACAACATGAAATAAATAATAATTGAAGAAGAAAACAATCTAAGAATGGGAAACTTACCTTGGATGAATGGTGACTTATTGTGTAACATATGGTAATTTGATGATTATTTGTATATTCAACATGAAATGTATAATATAATGATGAGTGAACATAAGATGATTGATTAGAACTTAAAATAACATGTGGACATAATGTTATTTAAGTGAAAAAAATAATGTACACATATGTGACAAAAGCCTATTAATACAAATTGAATGTGTGTCAACATATGACATGAGAAAGCATGAGAAATCACATTGTATGTGTGAAAGCATATTAAGGCTAAATGGTGTATTTAAGATAAATGTCATGATTTCATCATTTTTAATTGATATCATATATGTATATTATAAATATATGTTTAATAAGCATGAATGGATATGAAATATGCATATGAAACTTATGGCATAATGTGATTAGTATGGAAAGACATATAAAAATGTAACATAAAGTGAACAAATAATTACCCTTAGTGTATAGTTGTAACACCCTAATCCATAGGATATGCAAAACCATAATTTATGATATAGTCATACTAAGCTTCGCTAACTTCACTATTCATTTGATAAAATTTTGGCACCATATCATCTTAAAAATCATACTACCTAAACCTGCAATTGTTCAATTCACACTCTTAATAAATTTTCTTCACCTCCAATACTGCTTTCACAAGCATAACACTTCTAATTCCAATTCTCATCATAATTCCATGTCAACACATTTAACATCGTAATCCAAAGACATAAGCCTCACTAAGATTAGATAGTAACATAAAAATAATACAGGCCATAATTACATGCAATAACTTAAACCAATAAATAACTCTGAAATAATAATACATAACATATATGCCTTTTTATACATCTATTCAAGCACAAGGACAATTACACCCCTTCTAGAGCCTCCTTTTGTTGCTAGTCAAACCAAGGCAAGCTAACAATCCAGAGCTAAAACTTATCCTGCCACATGAAATCATCGAATCATGGCAACCCTCACAATTAATGAAAACATAAAAGTCTGCAACATTAGCAATAAATACAATGCTTACAATAATCTAGAACTTTAGGTAAACTCATCTAGTCCTTATAAACTGCACAATTCACTTTATTATCAAACCTCATTACATCTTATCCATCAGCTCATATCCTTCATATTTGACTCATTAGGAATCTAAATAAACTGCACAATTCACTTTATTATCAAACTCTACTTTAATACATTTGAACTTATGAAATACATATAATATGCATTCAATATTCAATCACATCATGAGAGAGAGTGAATACATCAAATAACATTGGTATCCATGAACTAAATAACCTTGCCAGCAATCTAACAATGATAATGACCATAGAAGATATTATTAGGCATAATTCCTACACATATATCACATAATTTTAGGTATAGAACACATTACTAATTTTACATCCTTGTTTATAATCATGTATTGCTTCATGCTGCTTTAGTCTGGCAACTAAACATTATACAACATCATATTGTGTCATATACTTTACATCAATTCATATCAGAGTCATAAGTATGCCCATCTATAAGTAAACATATATTTAACAAATAAAGACTTACATATGATTACAGAGAATAAGCATTAAGCAACATAAATATCCAATAAAGTCACTAAAAAGGCACAATGTCATATGCATGCATTTTATAGATTTCAAAGCACATGAGACTCAGCGTCTAACTTGATAACTTTTGGTGCGCTTTACAATTATACAATACTGGAAGTAGCCTACCTAAGTATTAGTTCGAAGGATGGATAACGGGAGAAATGGATACCCAAAGGTATCAAACAATGGATATCCAAAGATATCAAACAATGGACCCAAAAAGGTCGAGCAATGGTTCCAACAAGGAATGAATAATAAACCCAACAGGGCCAAACAATGGTTCCATTAAGGAACAAGACCCAACCGGGGTCAACCATGGCAACTGCAACTATATCCCTCTAGGCATGTCTATCTAATCCATGACCGAATTAAGACCCGCAAGCTAAAAAATATCCATGAGCATTTTAGGTGATCACCATTGTTCTTTTATGGAGTAATATTTGCTTAAAGCCACAATAAATAAGGATGCACATCACATATAGTTGCATCAACATTCAGTAAACCATATTACAGTATTTGCATAACTCTGAAAAGTATTTATAAAGTATAGAATTTAAGACAATTGATTCATTTCATCAAGAACAACATGCGTAATGCTTATATGACAATATGAGAGTGTAACATTTAAGCAATGCAGCCCCTTTTATCTATAGATCAATAAACATATTTCATAAGGCTTGCACATATATCACTGTTCTATAGACACAATAACTTGCATACCAAAAAGTTTAAGCAATCAATACTTGTAATCTTCCAAGAGTCATGTACAGGTCTATATATATATGCATAAACATAACCCTCGACATGGCAATATAGGCTTACACTACTAACACTTGATTACAAAATGAGTCAGATCACTTATCAGAGCATAGACATATTAACTATAAGGTATTAAACTTTACACAACTTATTGATAGTTCATAGTGACGTACCTTTGCACTTTACCATGAATAGCTTCCCTACTAATTTGTAGTTAATCATATTGACACATAATCATTTGGAATCATATCCAGACATATATGATCAATATAATAGAATAAAAGGTTAGCCACATTTGTAGGATGACCACTTATCATGTTTTAATGTCTTAATTCACTTTTATAGTCTATTAGATCATAGATAATCATTTACATAATCTAACATGATCAAACATGTATCCATTATCTTACTTGTGTCTTTATTATAACATTTTATATCTATGTGAGTATATGTAAAATCACTATATTCCAAACATCAGTATAATACTTGTAAGCATCTATTCTTCGTAATTAAGTGCAGGGTATGAATAAATAGGCAAACATGGTCCTCTATATAAAGACTAATCACTAGATTCTATCATATCTTGAAGCGTAATCTATCTCTTATAGTTTGATTACATGTATTAACACTCTTAATTCTTGTTATTATTAACAAGCCATTCCTTTTCCAGTATTGTATACAATTTTGATTTACTAATACATAGTAATATCTATTTGTTACCAATCCATACATCAGATCAAGTTATGCACCTTAACTATGAGATATCATGTAAGTAACATTTATCTATAGAAAATTACATTCACTATATTGATTATTAACTAGACATCAATGATTCATAAGTTCATTATGCATATAGCTTATAATTCTTGTATATACCTATGATACTTAATGATGTTTATATATATATATATATATATATATATATAATGCAACCTCCTTTAATCTCATATTTTCCATATGTAATATAGGGTTATCCTATAATTAAAATATGAAAATCAATTTAGTAACTATCATACTTATTTGTCTTTGTCATATACAAGATACTTGTGTGCTAATGTGGTTTCGCAAAATAGTTTTAAGCATTACCATATATATATATATATATACAACAATAACCTTCTTAAAAACTTCATTCATTAACTTAAGGGGCTTCAACTATTCCAACAAAACCAAGCCAAGCAAAAAAAGAAAAGTGTCACTACATTATATTTCCATATTCTATGTCTATTCATGGTAAATAATACCTTAAAGATGAATTCCCCTTTGACTCCAAGCTAACAGGCATTGATCACCTTACACTGAAATTGGAAGTCTTACCAACTCCCTTTAATCACAAACATACTTGAAACTATGCAGGAATCGCCATCACATCTATACATTCTAACTTGGTTTTATCAATCCCAACTTAAATTCATACATGCGTATAATTCCATACCGAATATTGACATACAACTCTATCATAAGTTAAATCCAACATTGATAGCAAAATAGATCAATATACCCAATAGGATAATTCTATGATTCCTGCCAGTTTATAATCGGTTCTATCTTCATTCCATAAATCTATTTAATTTACAAGTCCTTAACCTTAACTCATTTTATTTGAACCAATAAACCTCAACCAACCTTATACAAGAGGTTAAATCAATTAATTATATACCATTATAACTCTAAAAGCTTTAATCCCATCAATAGATACCTATGCAAGATGAGAAAGGTTCCCATACTCTTTTCAATACTCAGCTAGATTAGACATTGAATTCCATAATTTAACCAATATCCACAAAATAGACATTTAATTCCATACCTTAATCAATGTCCAATAAGTTCAGAATTTACTTACATAATTATTAAAGAGGAAATTCCAGTGTCCCATATGATAATGGTTTAATTTGCTCCAATTTGCCTATCCATGTGCTCACCGGATCGATTATCGGAGTTTCGCTAGAGCTGCACTGAAGCAGTCTGCTGGTAGATCAAGCCACCGGTAACTTCCAGGCAATGTTCACACGCCCTAACACTGCCGCCATTCATTGGGATCGGAGCTTGAATTTGCCACCCTCACCATGGCCGATCTCTTTACTATTGGTGAGTGGGGAGGACTGATAGCAGCCAGAGAAATTGCCTCAGCCCCACGGAGTCGTCGATGCTGGTCATGATGCCCAAAGCCACCGTCGATCTCTGGAGCAAGGAGAGGAGTTCACTGTTAAAACAAAATATTGAAGAAAAGAGAGGGGAGAAGGAGAACGAAGCTGCCATTGGTGGGGCAAGAGTGCCGACGCACAGAGGAGAAGTGGCAAGGTGGAAGTCGGCCTGCCGATGACAGCATCATTGATTGGAGCTCCTCCGTTCTCCTCCCTTAACCCCAAACCCGATTCTTTCTTCCACCCCATACCTTTTTTCCTCCCTAAAACAACACATAATTCCAAAATATCATCAAAAGAAATTACAAAATACCACTTTTGCCCCCAATATAGCTTTAATAACAATTAAATTCCTCAACTTCTATCCCCTTTTCAATTATGTCCTATAAACCTCAAGTAACACTTAGCTAATTAATTAAAAATAAATTACCAATAATTCGAATAACATGCATTTCTACTAGGGTCAAGACTGGGATGTTACAATTCTCTTCCCCTTAAAGAATTTCATCCTCGAAATTCTAATTGATAATTTGTACCATCATTGCCATTTGCTTCACAACACTATGCTTTAATCATAAGCAACTATGACCATAAGTCTATTATAACCATAAACCAAATCATCTCTCTATACCTATAATATGTTTCCTTGATATCCAATTACTCTCATGCTCGTTATCTTTTCTATTAGTTTTCCTTTTTCAGCTAGGGGCAGAAATGCAATAGGATGATATTCATATCTTATCAATGGTATGGGATGCGATGCAATGCATGAAAGAGTTCATATATGCAATAGAATACAAATACGTATTCTCATATATTGTATAGGTTTTGTCCCATCCCATTACAATGAAACATGTTCAATTACCTAGGCTGATTAGGAAAACTTTAACAAATATATGGAGCATTTAGCAACCTTCATTTCTCATCCTCACAATACCTATAATCAAAAGCTAATCTGGACATCTAAAACCTTTCCTCAAGCATCTTATTCAAAAGTTATACTGTACTTGAATCACAGAAGATAGATGCACCTAAGCACTTCCAATATCAGAAAGAGAAAATTACTAGCAATTTAAACCATAATCTTACTAGTACTCCAATATAGGCCAAACCATAGGTTGACCATTTCTAGAAATCATCAAATCTTAAATCATAGCAACATAGAACATCGATATTGGTTCTAGACCAATCCATCCAAACTTCTAAGAACAAATTCTTAATCTCTTATTACCCATAAAAGGCTAAACCTGGGCGCTCTGATACCACTAACTATAACACCCTAATCCATAGGATATGCAAAACCATAATTTATGATATAGTCATACTAAGCTTTGCTAACTTCACTATTCATTAGATAAAATTTTGGTAGCATATATTCTTAAAAATCGTACTACCTAAACCTGCAATTGTTCAATTCACACTCGTAATAAATTTTCTCCACCTCTAATACTACTTTCACAAGCATAGCACTTCTAATTCTAATTCTCATCACAATTCCATGTCAACACATGCAACATCCTAATCCAAAGACATAAGCCGCACTCATATTAGACAGTAACATAAAAATAATATAGGCCATAATTACATGCCATAACAAACCAATAAATAACTCTGAAATAATAATACATAACATATACTATAATGACTATAATAGATAATCCTTATTACTGTTACTAATTACATTCATTGATCCTATTAATCCTGTGATTTATCTGTTAATGATGCATATATGAGCATACATACATTCATACTATATTAGTCATGTATGATTGAGGATGATACTTTCACATACTATTGGTCATTCTTTACATAACTTAATAATTACAAGCCTTTAAATACAAATATATTGGATGTAACCAAAAGAGAAGCAAAATTTATTTCATACATCAAAAATGCTACTTCTATTCTGATGTCGGCTTGGGAGATTGTTGGCTTTGTCCCTGGACAAAAGTTTTACCCGGTGAACCTACGCGGATAAACATCCTTGCTAAGCTATAAAGCTTAGTGGGGAACAAACTAATATGCTGATAATCACTCACAGTGATTATCACCCAGCATGCAATAATAGTATAAAATAAGTTCACATATATTTTATTGAATAAAGTAATAATGAATAACAAAATGCACTATTGGAAGGAATAACTGTTTCATTAAATCATAGAATGAGAGATTATAAATTGTATATGTATATCATTCATCTTATAAATTTGCCTGCCTAATTTCCTGTGGGTGTGGATAATGGGTGTTGTGGATACCATAAGGTATCAAATCTGTGAATACCCGAAGGTATTAAATCTGTCGACCCACTGGGTCAGAACTAGGGTTTTATTTAGAGATAAACTATGGACTCATAAGAGTCAGACTATAGAAGTTGTGACTGTAACCCTATAGGCATGCCTATATATCCACAACCAAGTCTTTAAGTGCGAGCATAATAAATCATATTTCATATATTGTGAAATTGTATTCACATATTCCAATATAGAATTAATGAATGCAAAGTACTTTAATATCATGCATTGCTATCTTATAGTATAAGAACAATCATATATTGTCATATACTATCATTGTAGAAAAGTAACTCATGTATATTCTATTTTGAGTAATAGAAACTCACATTTGCATTATTAAGCAAGCCTTGCAATTAAAGAGATACATTTACTATATAACTATAGTTTAGGATGATTTATAAGCTTAGGAAGGGCTTAGACAAGTCTAGACACCAAATGGGGGTAACAAAAACCCAAGTATCAAAGAACAGGGAAGGGTCACGGTTACTATGAAATTCATGGTAATCGTGAACTCAGACATTTAATAGGGGTCACGGTTACTACCAGTTTATTAGTAATCGTGAGCCATAATGCCCTTTAGGTCTGGACTAAAATTGAACTACCTCACGATTACCAAGCTTTTAGTGATAACCCTAAAGTAGGGTTACGAGCTCGGGTCACGATTACTATGAATTCCTTAGTAATCGTGAGATGGCATAGGTTTTGCTTCTGGATCAAAAGTTCCCTACCTAACGGTTCTAAGCCTAGGGTAGTAATCGTGAAGTAATGCTACGAGGATGGGTTATAGTTACTATGAAACCTTAGTAACCGTGAGCCAGGTTACACTTTTGGTCTGGACTGAAGATTTAGGCACCTCACGGTTACTATGATATTCATGGTAACCGTGAGCCCTAAACCACCTCGAGACCGATTTCCAATCTCGACTTCTATACCATTTTTAACCTATAAAATAGCAATTTTAGCCAAAATGAACTTCAACAAAGTTGTAGGCCTATATTTCTAGTTCCCAAAACACTAAAAATGATCTTAATAGGACCTGTAAATCTTTAGATATTCAAGAAAAACTATAGACTATTCATGAAGACAAAATAACAATTACAATCAGATTTCAATACCGATTTTCACTATCATGCAGTGAAAATCAGATTTTGGTTTCTTCTAACAAAATCAAGGTATACAAATCTAGTTTCTATACCAACTGAAATTTCATCATTTAGACATCTATAGCTCAAGATAAGAGCAAAATAGTACCAACTGGTCTTTTGATCTTTAAAAATAGATTTTTCATATCATGTAACAAAGTTTGTGTTTTTCATCTCTAAGCCACTTCCAAGCTCAAAATCAACCATGAAACACATAAGAGAAGTACTAAAGATCTCTCTCATGACAAACCATCAAATATAGACATATAAAATCTAAGTTCCCATACCTTGTTAAGCCCTAAGTTTTCTTCAACCTTGAGTAGTCTCTTTCCCCTTTTTCTTGCTTGTTTCACCTTCTATAAAATAAGACACTTCTATGAAAATCCATCAAATGATTCCATGGACCATATACATCAAAGAAGAAACATAATTACCTTACTATCAAAACCGAGTAAAACTTCTTTCCTTTTCACCAAAAATAAAAAAACTAAGAAATCTAGAGAGAGAGAATGAGAGAGAGTTTAGGGTTTGTGGGGAGAGGAGAATGGAGGAAAATTACCCTTTACTTGGCCGACACTCCTACTAAAATATCTCCCTCTACCTCAAACTCAATTGGTCCAAATGTTATCTTTAAGTGAAACTTGTTATTTGGTCCTTTAACTTTCCTTTATTTCAAATTCTACCCTAAAACTTATCCTTTAGCTATGCAATTAGGTCCTTCTCTATACATTTATACTTAATTAAACATAGGCACTAATAATTAATTAGCGATAATTATACTAGGGTATAATGAGGGCCATTATATATACGCCTTTCTATACATCTATACAATCACAAGGACAATTACACCCCTTCTAGAGCCTCCTTTCGTCGCTGGTCAAACCAAGGCAAGCTAACAATCCAGAGCTCAAACTTATCCTGCCACTCGAAATCATCGAATCATGGAAATCCTCACAATTAATGAAAACATAAAAGTCTACAACATTAGCAATAAATACCATGCTTACAAAAATCTAGAACCTTAGGTAAACTCATCTAGTCTTTATAAACTGCACAATTCACTTTATTATCAAACCTCGTTACATCTTATCCAGTAGCACATATCCTTCATATTCGACTTATTAGGAATCTAAATATCATGATTGTCAATAGCATAAAAATCTACTTTAATACATTTGAACTCATGAAATACATAGAATATGCATTCAATCGCATCATGAAAAGAGTGAATATGTCAAATAACATCGACATCCATGAACTAAATAACCTTGCCAGTAGTCCAACAATGATAATGACCGCAACAGATATTATTAGGAATAATTCCTACACATATATCACATAATTTAAGTATAGAACACATTCCTTAGTTTACATCCTTTTTCATAATCATGTATTGCTTTATGCTGCTTTAGCCTGGCAACAAAATGTCATACAACATCATATTGTGTCATTTACTTTACATCAATTCATATCAGAGTCATAAGTATGCCCATCTATAAGTAAACATATATTTAACAAATAAAAACTTACATATGATTAAAAAGAATAAGCATTAAGCAACATAATTATCCAATAAAGTCACTAAAAAGGCACAATGTCATACACATGCATTTTATAGATTTCAAAGTACATGAGACTTAGCGTCTAACTTGATAACTTTTGGTGCACTTTACAATTATACAATGCTGGAAGTAGCCTGCCTAAGTACTAGTTCGAAGGATGGATAAAGAGAGTAATGGATACCCAAAGATATCAAATAATGGATATCCAAAGATATCAAACAATGGATATCTAAAGATATCAAACAATGGACCCGAAAGGGCTGAACAATGGTTTCATTAAGGAAAAAGACCCAACCGGGGTCAACCAAGGTAGCTGCAACTATATCCCTCTAGGCATGCCTATCTAATCCATGGTCAAACTAAGACCCGCAGGCTAAACAATATCTATGAAGTAATATTCTCTTAGACACATAATAAATAAGGATGCACATCACATGGTCATATAGTTTCATCAATATTCAGTAAACCATATTACAGTATTTTCATAACTCTAAAAAATAATAATAAAGATTAGCATTTAAGATGATTGATTCATTTCATCAAGAACAGCATGTATGATGCTTGTATGACAACATGAGAGTTTAACAATCAAGCAGTGCAGCCCCTTTCATCTATAGATCAATAAATATATTTCATAAGGCTTCCACATATATCACTGTTCTATAGACTCGTTAACTTGCATACCATAAAGTGTAAGCACTCAATCTTGTAATCTTCTAAGAGTCATGTACAAGTCTATATATATATGCATAAACATAACCCTTGACATGGCAATATAGGCTTACACTACTAACACTTGCTTAAAAAATGAGTCATATCACTTATCAGAGCATAGACACATTAACTATAAGGTATTAAACTTTACACAACTCATTGATAGTTCATAGTGACGTACCTTTGCACTTTACCATGAATAGCTTCCCTAATAATTTTCAATTAATCATATCGACACATAATCATTTGGAATGATATCCAGACATATATGATCAATATAATAGAATAAAGGTTAGCCACATTTTTAGGATGACCACTTGTCATGTTTCAATGTCTTAATTTACTTTTATAGTCTATTAGATCGTAGATAATCAATTGCATACTCTAACATGATAAAAAATGTATCCATTATCTTACTTGTGTCTTTATTATAACATTTTATATCTATGTGAGCATTTTTAAAATCACTCCATTCCAAACATCAGTATAATACTTGTAAGCATTTGTTCTTCGTAATAAAATATAAGGTATGAACTAACAGGAAAACATGTTCCTCTATATAAAGACTAATCACTAGATTTTATCATATCTTGAAGCGTAATCTATCTCCTATAGATTGATTACATGTATTAACACTCTTAATTCTTGTTATTATTAACAAACCATTCCTTTTTCAGTATTGTATACAATTTTGATTTACTAATAGATAGTAATATCTATTTGTTACCAATCCATACATCGACCAAGTTATGCACCTTAACTATGAGATATCAGGCAAGTAACATTTATCTATAGAAACTTACATTCACTATAATGATTATTAACTATACGTAATGATGCATAAGTTTACTATACATGTAGCTTATAATTCTCATAAATACCTATGATACTTAATGATGTTTATATATATATATATATATATATATATATATACATATATAAAATGCAACCTCCTTTAATCTTATATTTTCCATATGTAATATAGGGTTATCCTATAATTAAAATATGAAAATCAATTTAGTAACTATCATACTTATTTGTCTTTGTCATATACAAGATACTTGCGTGCTAATGTGGTTTCGCAAAATAGTTTTAAGCATTACCATATTAAAATATTCCAACAAAACCAAGACAAGAAAAAGAAGTGAGGTGTCACTATTGTTAGAGAGTATGCCCTAGAGCCCATGTAATAGGGATGTTTTTTCATATGTATGACTTTATTTTCTTAATAAAAGGCATCATTCATTTATTAATGCTATGTTTAAGTACATGAGTTTGTAAATCTTAAATTAATAAATGAAGTTCTAGATATTATAAACACAGTGCAAAGGCAATCATGAAAGTGTTCATGATATGAGATGACTATTGTATGCAAATGTGTTAATATCTAAATATCCCTAGTCATAGAATTAACAAGACATGACATTGTTAATTCGGACAGACTAGCACATGTTATGCTTCTTGAATGGTTCAAGTAGTGGTTCTCATAACTGTGATTATGGGTGATAATCAAAGCTAACATGTGGATGCTTGTTAGAAGAACAAGTTCATTGGAGACCTGCAAAGAGAATCCTCATATGGATATTAAATCTATGTCAGTGAGGAATCTCTTCATAGCAGTGGTGCAAGTATCCTTAGACTTGAGATCACCAAAGTTATCTTAAGTAGCAAGTGTTATACTTTGACTCCATAACTGCTTACTTCTAACTGGGAGTGAACATAGTTAGGAGCTTGGGTATATCATGACCTACTTGAAGGTAGTTGAGTGATTAACAAAGGATTCACCATCCCAGATTTAATAAGGGAAGTTATCTCGTATGTTTCTGTAATTACCTTGTTTAGTGAATCTCTGGCCAGAGTAAATTGCCAAGATGGATAGAGATCCATGGGGGCATTTTGGGAACAATGGTTAAATTATTAGAACATACATAATTAGATTTATATGAGTTGATAGAAATCCATACTCAGAATCTAATTGAGATAAGTGTGGTGAAAGGAGTAATTGTACGGTAACTGTTCTATGGAAGGGTACAGTCAAACCACATGACTTTCCTGACATTTGGGTAGTCATGATGCCTAGCTAGAGGCTAATCATGACTTGTATAATGATGTATAAAAATATCAATGGAGATTGATAAAATGATTTAAAGGAGTTTAAATCATGTGAGTTTTGAATAAAATTCACAATTACATTTTATACTGCCAACATGGACAGGAACCCAATAGGTCACACACATATAGAGAAAGGATAAAATGGTAAAATAAAGAGGATAATAATATTTGATATTATTATGAAGGAAGAGAAGTGAATATGATAATAATTAATTAAGAGTTTAATTAATTATGATCAAGTAAAATTGTCCGCGGAACTTTTGAGAAATGTTCGGTAAATTGGACCTAAATGAAATAATGTATTTCATGATTAATTATTATTGTCATATAAGTGTTATAAGACTACTATAAGTGTTATAGGACTGATATAATAATTAATAGGTCCATTGGAGGAATTATTAAGGGCTAGAGGAATGAAGGAAGTTGGCGGAAGCCCTTCTGTAAGAGTCACACGCCTACTCCAATACATAAGGCTTTAATGGCCTATTTCATGCACCAAATTAATTTATATATGTTACATAAGTGTTATGGAACTCACATATTTAATTTGGTTGGATTTGGAATCCATTTGGGTATTTAAATTCAATTAGATGCACAAAGGGCCTAGTTTGTGAATTTTGTGCATGGTCTTTTATGAAAAAGATTTAATTTGGATTTAATTAAGCCCAAATGATTATATTTAAATCCATAGGCCCAATTAATAATTCTCCAGCAATTTTAAAGAGTCTTATCTCATCTAGAAGTTGGAATTTTAACTTGATTTAAAGAGTCCAACTGATGAGGATAAGAGTTAAGTGATTAAATTGAAAAGAAGGTCTTTTCTCTCAATCTCTCTCTCTCTTTTGTGCCATTCTCAAGCTAGCTCTTGAGAATTTCGGCCAGCCCTAGTAAAATACCAATTTTTTGGTTCAATTTATCCTTCTCTAGTGTGGATTACTCATTGGAGGTGTTCGATTTTGGACACTGTGGTTTGCGACAACCCGGTACGAAGTAAAATCAACTGTTCAACAAAAATCAAGGTGATTTTTCTTATTCTCATATAATAATATTGTGTATTCATGGCAAGATCAGACCTTATGGTTGAAAAAATTTTAAAATTCCGCTGAGGTATGCTATGCATATAACCGTTAAACTCTAACAACTACATTATATTTCCATATTCTATGTCTATTCAAGGAAAATAATACCTTAAAGATGAATTCCCTTTCGACTCTAAGCTTACAGGCATTGATCGCCTTAAACTAAAATTGGAAGTCTTACCAACTCCCTTTAATCACAAACATACTTAAAACTATATAGGAATCACTATCACATCTATATATTCTAACTTGGTTTTATCAATCACAACTTAAATTCATACATGCGTATAATTCCATACCGAATATTGGCATGCAACTCTATCATAAGTTAAATCCAGCATTGATAGCAAAATAGATCAATATACCGAATATGATAATTTTATGATTCCTGCCAGTTTATAATTGGTTCTATCTTCATTCCATAAATCTATTTAATTTACAAGTCCTTTAACCTTAACTTGTTTTATTTAAACCAATAAACCTCAACCAACCTTATGCAAGAGGTTAAATCAATTAATTATATACCATTATAACTCTAAAAGCTTTAATCCCATCAATAGATAATTATGCAAGATGAGAAAGGTTCCCATACTCTTTTCAATACGTTAGATTAGACATTGAATTCCATAATATAACCAATATCCCCAAAATAGACATTTAATTCCATACCTTAATCAATGTCTAATAAGTTCATAATTTACTTACATAATTCTTAAAGAGGAAATTCCAGTGTCCCATAACTTAGTGGTTAAATTTGCTCCAATTTTCCTATCCATTTGCTCACTAAACCGGTCACCGAAGTTTTGTCAGAGTAGCACCAAAGCCGTCCGCTGGTAGATCAAGCCACCAAGAACTTCCAATTGACGTTCATGCGCCCCAAAACTGTAGCCGTTCATCGAGATCAGAGCCTGAATATACCACCCTTGCCATGGTCGATCTCCTTATTACCGGTGAGTGGGGAGGAGTGGTAGCAGTCAGAGAAGTCACCTCAGCCCCACGGAGTCATCGATGCTTGTTGTGACACCTAAAGCCATCGTTGATCATCGGAGCAAGGAGAGGAGTTCATTGTTAAAACAAAATATTAAAGAAAAAAGAGGGGAGAAGGAGATCGAAGCCATCGTTGGTGGGGCAAGAGCACCGACACATGGAGGAGAAGTGGCAAGGTGGAAGTTTGCCTATCGACAATGGTACCATCGATTAAAGCTCCTTCGTTCTCCTCCCTTAACCCCAATCTCAATTTTTTCTTCCACCCCATACCTTTTTTCCTCCCTAAAACAACACATAATTCCAAAATATCTTCAAAAGAAAATACCATATTTGCCCTCAATATAGCTTTAATAACAATTAAATTCATCAACTTCTATCCCCTTTTCAATTCTGTCCTATAAACCTCAAGTAACACTTAGCTAATTAATTAAAACTACATTAGCAATAATTCAAATAACACGCATTTCTACTAGGGTCAAGACTAAGATGTTACAATAGTGGGTAATCTAGGATCCTAGGATATAATGGCTAGCCATAAATACCCATATACTGCGATAGCACCAAGTGGTAGATTTATCATTGAGGTATTGGCTATGTTAAGTAGTCACCTTATATATGCACGCACACATCATCTAGAGTAGTAGGGTCACATTAAGTAATCCCTCTAGTCTATTTTCATCACTGGAGTCCTTATCCCGCATATCCAATTCAAGGATTTCCATTAGTCACTACTAGGGATAAAATTATAAATATGCAAGAAAATAGGGATTAAATGGTAAATTTTACATAAAAGATATCATGGATGTTATTAAATAATAAATAAAGTTAAAAATGCGATTAATAGATAAAAATGGGTAAAATGTAATTACGCAGGAAATTAAGGGTAAAAATGTAAATTTACATTGTAAAATCATAAATTTGCATTGAAAATATTGTTAAAGTAATTAAAATAGTCAAATAAGCAAAGGAGGATAAATTAAAATTTAAGAAAAAATTTAAGGATCAAATTGTATTTCATTGTTACATGAGTAAGTATAAGAACTAAAATATAAATTTTATACTTAAGTTGGAATAAAATTCAAAAGGAAAAAAAGGGCCAAAATGGGAATTAAATAAATTAGTATATGTTAAAAGAAAATTTTAGGGACCTAATTGTAATTTTTCATTTAAATAAGGAATATATGGGAAAAATAGGAAAAATAAGTAATTGAAAGACTAAAAGGTAATTGAAGGCATTAGAAGAATAAATTTTAAGTTAATTTTCAATAAATGATAATTAAAGGTAAAATGGTAATTTTACATATTATAATTTTATTAGATTAAATTTTGTGTGGTTGTATCTACCATTAGGTAACAACTTTGCTTACCAAGGATGTGTAATTGAGGATCTAATGAACGAAGCATGAATGGCATCTAAATGTGGATCCTTTTTGGTTGTATAAATTTAAGTGTATAGTATTTTAACACTTAGAACTGGTTATGTATTATGTATTGGATACTAAACTCTTATGAATGTTTAATTATGTATGCTAGTATAGATTTTGGAATGTAGTTATGTGACAAATGTTTGATGATGGATTATGATTGATTTAGATGTGTTGTGATTGTTGTTGGAGTATTGGAGGTGGAGGTTGCCTTTTGGGAGTGTTATTTTGTCAATTTTGCAGGTTTGGGTAGCATGATTTATAAGCAGTTATGCTACCGAAATTTTTACTAAATGAATAGTAACCTTGAGATGCTAAAATATATTTAAGAAGTAAACATCAAGTTAAGCCGTTAGCCAACAACATTAAAAAAGACAATTAATTTAAGTAAACACGTGATGTCACCAATGATAATTCATAGCGTACGGATTTATAAGTGAACATAGGGTATCATAGGTTCTTTGTTTGGCCAATCACATCAATTAGTTGAGGGTATTCCATTATCTGGTATCAAAGGGTAAGTGCCAGAGACAGAAGCTAGATTGGCCGTAAGTCCAACAATGGTCTTCCTTTTAAGGTCATCAATTCTTTTATCTAAGGCAGATATGAGTCCAGTCATTGCTAACATAACCATTTTCTTAAGGTTCTCAAGCCCTTCATCTAGGTTATAAGGATCAAAAGTATTAGTAAGCCCTATTAGATCAAACAACTCCACCTTTTTTATATGCCTTTCAACTATCATACAATAGTTGTTGTGTCACTCGAACCTAATTTTGAACCTTAAGTGCTCTAAGATTTCCCAACAAGGCTATCACCAAAACCCCTAAGCCACTTAGGTATGTGATCTAGATTGGCTAAAGAATCAAAGAGTTATAATGATGTATAGAAAAAAAAAAGTCTATGTATAAAACAAGGTGTGCAGGTTTTATTAATAAAAAATTTACACACATAATGTACACTTTTTATGGTACATAAAATGAAAAGTACACCTTTTTATGGAAAATATTTACACATAGAATGCATATATTTCACATTATCATATTATTATTATTATTATGTATAACACACAAAATGAGATGTATACACATGCACATTTTACCTGGTAGAAAATCATGCACGCAAAATTTTCATGTTTTAATTTTTCTTATATATTTTTACTATACATAAAATGATTTGTACAAGCAAAAATTATACACACAAGATAATGATGTACATACGTTTAAAATATATGCACACAATAATATATATTTTTATTATTTTTTGTCATTACTTATATTTTTGTTGTTTTATTAAAAATGGATGTGCATCTATGCAGCATGGACAAACACATGCAAAAGAAAGGAAAATCCTTCAAACCTTATTACTCCCGCATAGGAGGTTGTACGATCTCTTTCTTAGGCAGGCTTAGTCCATAGGTTAACGGGGAACCTGATGAACACGTATAGCATATAATAGAAAATCGGCAACTTAACCTATCATTATTGAAAGCACATGCAAATGGATTTTGGCCACTATGTATTTTAACAATCTAAGTAAACTAAAATGCACCCATCAAGGTATGAAACCTTTGATCAGCTGACATTTAAATTTATTAGCATTTATTCAATGCATAAGGGCCCACATCACAAGTAATGTATTATCACACATGCCCTCTAATGGAAGTGTCTATGCCATTATATGGCCTTTTGATCAAGTGATACAACTCTAGGTTTCCTAAGCATGGTCCCTATTAATCGATCTAGCTCATCATGATCATTATGACCAATTAGATCACCATTTAATATGCTAAAAAGGTACGAGGCTTGGGTTGGTGGTCCTCCCTAATACTTTCCTACATTAAGTAAACGTAGGGTTGTGCTTTAGGAATGCACCGAGGTGAAAAGAAAGACACCTAACTTAATTCTAAGGCTTAGCATGAATACAATGCAATTTATTTCGAAACGAGATAAGATTCTTAATCTTAAAACCCATTTACATTAAATTAATCAAAGGTACTTTTATAGAAAAATCTCATTGGTCTGCAGTGGAGTCAACATTATATCACGTGCGAAACCCCCACGATTGGTATCCAATTTGTTCTCGAAAGTTTACTTTTAGAACTCGAGACTGGATGAATGTTCATTTAAATCATGAAGGCTAGTTGCTTCATAATGGATAGGGGTTCATCCTAATTTGCCAAGCCTCTGGCCTAAAAAAATGCATGAGATCACATCTCAAGGTACCTCTATTCCAATCTTGGTGATCAACTTATAAGGGCATTTGTGGGGTACCACAAGGTAGGTATTATGGAGTTGCCACCAAATAAAATATTAGGAAATAAGTTCTAACCTTATGAGGCCAAAACCAAAGATAAGTTTGGGACCTCACTCTTATTCAAACCTTTGGTTAGTGTTATATAAATGAGTTTTAATGATTAATTATTTTATCTCTTTACTCACACAAGTTATCATGCTAGAAAAGTAAGGCACACTCAAACACATTAGAAAGCTATAAATCATATTATATTGAAAGTAGCTAAGGCATGGCATAGAAAGCAGTAAAATCATGATAAATATATCATACGTAAAATGGGTAGTTTATTTTCAAAGTCCATTTTGAAGGGAACATTGGTCCCCACATGCATATTTATAAAAAGAGAATTTTTTTGTGTATTTTTGTATAAAAATGGGGACATTTGACCCCTCGCGGTTTTGAAATAATTGTGTTGATTAATTTTAAGGTAAAATAATCTTTGGTATTTACAAAGAAAAATTTCTTACCATTTAAATATTATTTTATAGTTGAAAATGGGATATCGGTCCCTTTTATTATATAAAAATCCCACTTAAACTTGTATAAAATTATTTGATGAGTTTTTAAGTTAAAGTTAAAAAATTATTTATTATTACAGACCAATTGCAAAATAAAATTAAAAGTCATAATTAAATTATAAATTTACAAATAACCATGACTCATTCGTCATGGCCTTCAAATACCTCCACCCGTTTCGGGGCATGTGTGTGCAATGGAAAATAAGATATAATGGTTAGTGATTAAGAATAGTACACATACATTACATATAATATAATATAATATAATATAATATAATATAATATAATATAATATAATATAATATAATATAATATGTAAATGTAAATGTAAATAAATAAATGAAAAAGTGAATAAATAAATGTATATGTATATATATGCATATGTGTATATCACTACAAAAAATGGCCATTAAATGATGGAAATTGGCAACGAAAATTGTTGACTTTCCATTGATAAATAAAATTAATAGCAGAAATTAGCAACGGAAAGAGTCATTGCATATATGAGCATTGCTAAAATTTACCAATATAAATTAATTTTTTTGCTAAATTTAACGATGAAATAATATTTCCGTTACTAAATTTAACAACGAAATTACAAGTTTTGTTGGTAAATTTACTGGCAGAATTAAATTTCTGTTGCTAATTTTACTAATGGAATTATTAATTTCGTTGGTAAATTTGACAATGAAATTAGTAATTCTATTGGTAAATTCACTCACCATTATAAAAAAATTCACTATGAATTCTTTCATCCCTATTCCGTCACTAAAGTATTGCTCAAAATTACTAATAATTTTCAATGTCAAATTTAAGAAAAATTTTAAGGATCAAATTGTATTTCATTATAAAAAGTGTGCTGATTTAGTCAACCTATCAACTATAACACAAATGGAATTATGCTGCTTCCTGGTGAAAGGCAATCCTGTTAAAAAGTCCATAGTGATGCGTTCCCACTTCCACTCAGGTATAGTAATCTACTGTAATAAACCTGAAGGGACCTGGTGCTCTACTTTAACTTGTTGGCATATCAAGCATCTTGTAACGAATTCTGCTATTTCCTTTTTCATACCTGGCCACCAATATCTCATCTTTAAGTCTTGATACATTTTATTACTACCTGGATGCATTGTATAATGGCTACCGTGTGCTTCTGTTAGAATATTCTTTTTTAAATTTGCGTTATTAGGTATACATATTCTCCCTTTATAATATAAGCAGCCGCCATCCCCGATGGAGAATTCACTATCTTTCCTTATTTGTACTTAAGAAGTGATAGATGATAAATGTTCATCCTGCCTTTATGTGTCTTTTACCTATTGTATCCAATTGGATGTAAGTTGCATCTCAACTGCTAATGCCCCATCTGGTGTTGTAGATAGCTCAACACACATAGCTATTAACTCCAATAAGTATTTTCTGCTAAGTGCATATGCTACCACATTTTCCTTGCCAGGATGATAGTCAATTAAACAGTTGTAGTCCTTAATGAGTTCTAGCCACCGTCATTGTCTCAGATTGAGCTTTTTTTATGTGGGTAAGTACTTTAAACTCTTGTGGTCTGTGTAAATATAACATTTTTCACCATATAGATAGTGCCTCTAGATCTTTAATGCAAATACTATAGCTGCTAACTCAAGATCATGGGTGGGATACTGCTTTTCATATGGCTTAAGTTGTCTTTAAGCAAAAGTTACAACCTTGCTTTCTTACATAAGTACACATCCCAACCTATTTCTAAAAGCATCATTATAAATGATGTAAGACTTACCCAAGGTAGGCTGTGTAAGAACAGGGGCTTCGGTCAGCATTCTTTTCAACTTCTCAAAACTTTCTTGGCATTTATTGGTCCACTCAAATTTAGCATTCTTCTGTAGTAGCTTTGTGAGTGGAGAGGCCATCATGGAGAATCCCTTAACAAACCTTTTGTAATAGCCGACTAATCCTAGAAAGCTCTTTACTTCTGCAACATTCTTTGGTGGTTTCCATTCCAAAATGGCTTTAACCTTCTTTAGACCAACCTTGATACCTTCTACCGACACCACATGTCCAAGGAAGGTAACTTCATTAAGCTAAAATTCATACTTGGTAAATTTAGTATACAGTTGCTTCTCTCGTATTGTCTGTAGCACAATTCTCAAGTGCTTATCATGATCTTCGAGAGTCTTCAAGTAAACCAAGATGTCATCAATAAAAACCACCACAAACTAATCCAAATATGGATGAAAGATACGGTTCATTGGGTCCACAAATGCCACCGGTGTATTAGTGAGACCGAATGGCATGATTAGAAATTCATAATGACCATATCGGGTATGAAAAGTTGTCTGTGGTACATCTGTTTCTCTTACCCAAAGCTGGTGGTAGCTTGATCATAAGTTGATTTTAGAAAATACTCCTACACCTTTTAACTAGTCAAAAAGATCATTGATTCTAAGCAGTGGGTATTTATTCTTTATAGTCAACTTATTTAGTTACCTGTAGTCAATGTATAGACGTAGCGACCCATCCTTCTTTTCCTCGAACAAGATGGGAGCTCCCCATGGTGACACACTTGGTCAAATGAATCCCTTGTCTAAAAGATCTTGTAGTTGCACCTTCAGTTCTTTCAACTTTGTAGGTGTCACACGATAAGATGCAATAGATATAAGTGAGGTGTCGGGTAACACATCGATAGTGAACTCTATTTCTCTTCATGGTGGCAACCTTGGTAACTCATCGGGGAAGACATCTAGAAAATCTTAAATTGTAGCCACATCGCTAACTTTAAGCTTTTCTTCCTTGACCTCAGTTACATAAGACAAGTAAGTTAAACATCCTTTACGAATGCATCAATGTGCTGTTGTAGCCGATATGATGTTTGACAGTGGATTAGATCTTTCCCCTTGAACAATAATTTCCTGTCCATCTGAGGTCTTCAAAGTAACTTGTTTTAAGCAAAAGTCCACAACTAATTGATGTTTATGGAGCCAATCCATCCCCAATATCATATCAAATTCGTGGAAAGGGAGTTCAATCAAGTTGGCAAGAAAGATGGTTTCTTGTATTTGAATAGTGCAATCTCGAAATACTTTGTTGACTACCACACTATGCCCTAGAGGGTTGCTAACCAGTATGTCTTGATCTAATTGTGTCTTAACTAACCCTTTCCCCTCTAATACTCCCATGCTCAGGTAGGAGTGTGTGGATCCAGGGTTAATTGAAGCATAAACTGGATCATTAAATAAGTAAAATTTACCTACTATAACATCTGGGGCATCCTACTCCTCTCTGGCATGAACTGCATAAGTCTACCCCAATGTATTTCTGCCTGCTGTCTGTAGGGTGCCTTTAGCTGATGCAGTACCACTGGATCTACCTCTCCTAAGTCCTATGGGTGGTGCAACACTAAATTTATCTACTGTAATGGATGGGGGAGGCATCTAAAGTCGTGGGCAATCTCTCTTCAAATGTTCTTTCTATCCACATATGAAACAGGCTCCGATGAGTGCCCAACATTCTCCTGGATGTCTTCCACCACAATGCTCATAGACTAGATTATTATATTCTCGTGGAGTGGTGGCTATAGATGTAGTTGGAGGAGCGGCTTAAGTGGTGGAATGCTGCCAAGCTGCTGGTTTTTATGTAGAACCTTGTTGAGGAACTCCTGACCCTTTATTCTTCTTACTAGATCCACCTTGTGCCCCTAAAGGTGGTCTCCTTCATTGTTGAGATCTTGCTCACCTGTTAGCTTCTTCAGCATTAATTTCTTCAATTTTAACTGCTGCCTCTACTAAGGCCTCCATATCTGTATACTTTTGATTTGCTAAGGCTTTTCTGATGTCATTGTAAAGTCCCCTCTCGATTAACTAGCACATCTTGGCTGGTGGAATAGGGATATCTGATATGCTTTTTCTAAAAGCTTAAATACCGCAAGTATACGGTGTACCGATTATAGTACTTCAGATATCGATCCCACGAGGAATGTTGATTAACATTGTACACTATTACTACTTGATTTTAATCTTATTTACAATGCTCATTAATTTGCAAGTTAAAACTATTATTAACACTACACTACACTAAATTAAATATTATTCTACTTTAATGATGATCAGAGAAGACTTATGAGTATGATGAATATAACATTACATAAGTATGGAATTTGATATTTTTCTCTTATTTATAATTCAATCTTTATCATATAAGCCAAGTTGGAATAATGTTCTATGTCGCAGCTCTCGCATCTAGACTAGATTATGCCTTAAACATGCATTTATGGTTCTAAATCGCAGCTCTCACATTTAGACTAGAATTACATAAACGCACATTCAAAGAATAAAAACCAACCTATAACAACTATCTCCACATGCGATCTCTCAAACTATGCTTTGATAATGAATTTTTTATTAACTTTCAGAAAGATGTTGCTCTCACTAACTCTCTTACTCATAACCACTATGATGATTTTTAGAGAACGAATTGCCATCTTTGGTCATTTTCCTTAACTTATAATGATACTAATAAAGTTTTAATAGCAAATCCTACACATAAAGATAAATGAAAGAGAAATGAATAAATATGAATAACAACATTCAAGTTCCTAAAAAGAATTCATAATAATAACAAAGAAGAAGTAAAGATTAGAAATTAAAGAAGGGGATCTCTCAACCCTTCTTCCTTTCACCAAGTATAGTCTTCTCCCTTCTATTTGCCTTCTCTTCAAGCCATAATACTAAAACTAAAATCTAAAACTATTGTTCTCTAATTACACTTTCAAATAAGAAAAATAAAAATGATAGATCTTCTTTCTTTGATTATAACTTCTAGGGTATTTATAAATTCTCAAGCATGAAGTCTCTTCAAGTGCCTCTCCATAGGTATGCAACCCTTGGTGAAATTTGGTGACTTTTCAAATGACTCTTCAAGCTTAACTGCATTTAACCTCCTCTTATAGTGCTCGCGGCACCTGTCACGCTCGCGATAGGACACGCTTCCTTCTTCCACCTTTCTCTTCCTCATTTCTTGCCCTAGACATGCATCCATTGTCGCGCTCGCAGCATTTGTCTGTAACTCTTATATAACAACCAATAACACACAAAACACATAAAAGCAACAAAATACACATAAAATATCAAAATATTAAATACTATATTTAATAAAACTAAACACACATACACACTATTTATGAGCTTTTCAGGCTCATATCAATATCCGTCATATAAGCACTGAGTCTCTTGAATTTTTTGTTGTATTCTTGTACTGTACGACTCCCCTGTCGTAATCTCCAAAAGGCTTCCTCTATGGCCTATTGGTGTGCTTTTCCCACATATCTTTCTCTGAATTTCCTTTGGAAGAAATCCCACATCAATTCTTCTCCAAGGGTGTGATGCTTAACTGAGTCCCATCATGTTTATACAAAGCCCCAAAATAATGCAACAGCCCCCTCCAACATCTCCTCAGGGGGGCTATGTGAGATCTGAAACAATCTCTTGATTTTTCCTAACAACTCTTCTTGTTCCAAGGCTGTAACCTGTTCACGTCCATAAAAATCTTCAGCTCCCAACCTCTTTAATTGCTCTAGTATAGGCCTCCTGGATGGCTGTTATTGCTGGAGAGGAATCGGGGCTTGTAACTGCTGGTACATAAGGTTAGCCACCATTTGTGCAAAATTTGGAGGAATTGGATCACCTGCCTGTGGTGGCTAAGGAGCTGAGGGGACTGGCTACTGGGTTCACTAACTAGGCATGCGAGATTGAGTTGTAGACATCTCAGTAGCTGCTGGTGCTGCTGAGGCTAAAGCCTCACTTTTAGCATCGCTCACCAATTCGAGCATTCGTTGTGAACTGGAGGCCATACTTCCCACTGAAATGTGAGAAGGAATAGGTAAGATTAATAACAAATATTCCATTTCTTACTATAGCAATGACATGTGCAAGCATTCGTTCCAATATTTCCAGATTGTTATATGCCCACTTCGAACTTAAGACCGCCTAAACCTTGCTCTGATACCATAAATTATAACACCCTTCTCAATTATGAATTTTCTCTCTCTCTCTCTCTCTTTATATATATATATATATATATATATATATATATATTATTTCCTAGATAACTATTCATTTTGCTATTATCTCAGAAGCACAACGGCTTAAAAATTGTGCTACCTAAACCTGCAATTTCAAATTTAAGCACTCCCAATATGTATACTCCTCTTCCAATACTTCATAACATACATTGCACTTCTATATTACCCATCAATTCACCATCATCACAGCACAACATAATATTCCCATTCATTACATCACATTCACACGTGCATTAATTTACACATAATGTTTAGTAGAAATTATTACTACAATATGTTCCATAATTAATTTACATAACTTATTTTACAACTATTCTATTACATAATACAATAACTTCATAGTACGCCAATGTACATGCCATTGTCATCCTTGAGCGTCTTTTAATTCTTGAGTATATGTCCTTATGCACAGTCAATAAATCATGTGCTAAGCAATTGTGTTGGCCTAGTGGTGAATACTACCACACAAAATTTCATTTAATTCATTTTATATACTTAAATTAATTTATTCACTATTATTTTAATAAACTTTCATCACTAAATAAATTCCAAATTTATTTCTTATTTACCCAATTTATTTTTTAATTATTCCAAAAATCTTCTTTCATGTTTAATTTCATGAATTTCTCTGTTCGGTTGCGAAATTACCATTATAGCCCTAAGTTTGACTTTTTTCTTAATGTTGACCAATTTTGACCTTTTTGTTTGACTTTTTTAATTTCTAGTCAATTTAACTCAAATTTTAACCCGATTGATTTTCTTAAATTTTTTATTTAATTTAATTATAAAAATTACACTTTAGTCCTTGAAATTCTTTTTTAAGTTGAAAATTTCCTTTTAGTCCCTGAACTTTTCATTAATTACACTTTTGCCCTTATTGTACCAATTGAACATTTTAATCATCTTATTTGCTCATTTTGCACTTAATTGCCATATTACCATATTACCCTTCCTTTATCGTTTATTTACATTTTTGCCCCTATGAAATTATTTATTTTATTTTTCACCTTTTTCTTAATTTAATTACATTTTCACTATCTCTTACATTATACTTGCTATTTAAACCTTGTTTTCTTATAAAATTATCAAAATGGCCCTAGTAGTAGACAGTAAAAATTTTTGAACCAGATATGCAAGATGAAGATTATCTAAAAATTTATCTGTCCGACTGTCTATAATTATGAGACCTTTTATATTAATTGACTGCCTGAATGTTCTGTCTATCTGTCTATCTGATTTTACCGCGATATAAAGTCCCTATGGCTAGCCATTATATCCTAATATCCTTGATTAGCCACTGAATACTAAGGGCAACTTAATGTGTCACATTGGATTACATTTAAACTTTAATTACTTAAACATATTATTATGTATTCAATTATTCATTGTCATACTTATGAGATTTTATTCTTTTTCACACATAATTTCTCAAATATATAATATATAACACATAAATATAAATTAAATCAAGCATTCACCATATGTATTTCATTCGACCATCACCATACCATCACCACACCATGCTTTTTCTTTCTTCTTTTTATATCATTTACCTTACTAACAATAAGTTATGTATATTTGTATTCATTAATACGCATTACTACTTATTATCTTTTTATTTCTTAATTGTTCGCCATTATATGACCTATTCAAATTATCACATATACATTATATTCATGTCTAATTCATCTCAAACTATTAATTTATTATTCTAAAATTAAAATAACATTTATTTATTCATTAATTAACAAAATTTCATACTAATACCTTTAAGTCACCATTCGGCCCCTTCTTCTCCTCTCCCTATTTAATTAATTCCAATGTAATTCTAACTTTATTTTATCTTAATTTATCATTCTATATGCTTCTCTTTAATTAATCTCAATTATTTCATTAAATGTTATAGTTACATAATGCATAATCTATAGAGAAATTACTAAGTAAATGAAATTAGGTGTAGATTTAGTATCCACTAACCTTATTCAGGCTTGAACACACCTAGACTTCTTCCTCCTTACTTCCTTCCTCTTTTTTCCTTTTCCTTTATTTTTTCTCCACTTATGGTTGAATATTGAAGGGATCATTCCGTGAGTTTTCATTCACATATTTAGCTTTTAATTTACACCTACTAATCATACTTAAGATTCCTAATCAAACTACATAAAAATTCCCAACCAAAAATCATAAAACACCATACTTTACCTATTATGTACAATCTTTTTCTTCATAAATTACATCTCCTAAAGGTTTATTTTTGCTCTAAATAGAATTCAAAAGTAAAGATGATGTCTTAATATGCTTTGGGGTGAAATTTGAGCTAAAATGGTGAAGAGAGGAGAGAGAAAATAGAGAAAACCTAATTTTAAAGGGCTTGCTAGTTTTTAAAAGAGAAAGGGGAGATTTTTACAGAATTTTTAAGAGAGAAGTAGAGGATTCTAGACCTCTTTCAACTGGCTAAAAATCTCCCCATCCAATGGCTCGAATTCTTCCTCTAACTATTTGATCCAATAGCTAAATTTTATACCACTTGTCACACTCTTAAGGTTTTCTACACATCTCCATCATATGCTGGATTTACAACAGATTCTTAACTATTTTATATGGATAAAAATGCCCTTGGCTGAATTTATTAAGCCTATTTTACCCCCTAATTGACTTTATTTCGATTTTTCAACAATTTTCAGCTGTTTTTCTGAAAATAATGTTCCTGATGTCAGAATGCCATGAAATTTTGGCTCAAGTGCACTTACATATGAAGTAGCTCATGGTTAAAATTTCAAGTCATTACAACATCATTTTGATATATTTATATCTTCCACAAAAAATTAGCCAGTCAAAAATCAAAAAAATCAATTCCTGGGGTATCTTAAGACCCGATAAAAGTTGTGGTCAAACTTTTCAAAGGTATTGGGTAAAATTTCTCTGTTTGATTTAAAAGCATAATTAAGCTCAATTTTGCTTCAAATTACACCATTAGACTTTATTTAACATCTATTTTCACATTATGGTTTTAGGTTAAACTACCCATCGGGTCATCCATCCTCGAATTACCTTGGTCGGGGCATTTTTAACCTCTATGCATCCTTATATTTTACCATTATCTTATCCCAATTTCTCCAAAAATTACCTTAGGGTTATTTTCCATATCCTAAAATCTACCATGCATGACAGATGAAATTTTTAGGGTGTTACATCCACAACCTTATAAGGATTGTTTCGTTCTCTCCAACCGACGTGGGATATTACAGAAGGAGTAAAGGGAGGCCGATATAAGGACAAATACCTTTAATGACAGGAATTTTTGAACATTGCTGAAAAGTTCCATCATTAAAAGCCATGTGCCAATTGAAAAAGGAACAAAGGGCACCCATTAAGAAACTTTTTAGCAAAAGGAAAAAAATAACATCAATAAAGGTACTCGAAACACATTTTACATGGGAAACCGAATGAAAAACATTTTGGGGACTATTTTAAACTGAATAGCACATGTAAATACATAGAAAAACATACCAAAACACCTTAAAAATCATTTAGAAGTTATTAAAACTTATTTTAGGTGAATTAAACTCAAAAAAAAATATTAAAATTTAAAAACCAGCTGTTGAAGATAATGAAAAGCAAAATCCATATTTCAGTTAATAAATTTTTTTTACATGTTTTAATTAGTTTTCTATGTTTTCATGACTAAAACAAACACAAAACTTAAGAAATAAAATAGTTAAAAGCTAAGAACAAAAAATTAAAGAAAAAAAATCAAAGAGTAAGAAAATAAAAATTATAAATATATATAACATAAACATTATTATGCTTAAAACAATGGATTAAGAGCATAGAGGGCTCAAGAATATTACTCTCAGATGCATTTTCTCAAATAATAAAGAATTCTATGTTTTATTGGCACTTTTATCATTTTTTGTTTCTTTTCTTTCAAGTTATAGATACCAAGAAAGAAAGAAATAAAGAGAATAGAAGAAAAGAGAAAAAGAGAGACCCCTTATTTAATGTAAAAAACTTGTATTTATAAGAAAAATGAAATCACCCTCTGAAACTTGGAAAAATCTCTTGGTGTTTATCTATTTCAAGAGTAAATGGGTCAAGAAAAACTAGTTGCAACTCACTTATATACGGGCAACTTAGCCATTTTCTCAGCCAGTTGACCCATAATCTAAAATATTTTTCAATTTTTAGGCTCAAAAATGCCTTTTTTTTTGTCAATGTGGCTTGTTTACATTTGTTGTCCTATTTCTTAGATTTCCAATGAATTATGAATCATTCAATTTGGGTTTATGGTCAAAATACTGACAACTGTGATAACTCATATTTAGTGTTTATTTTCAGTATATTTTTAGCTTTGTTTTATATGTTTTAGTGTTTTATGTGTTAAATCTCTATCTTTGTGCCAAAATGGATTATTTTGATAATTATTGATTGTCATTGTGTTTACTGGTGAAATTTTGACTTTTGTGCAAAAGTTTGACTTTAGTCACAGCAAAGAGTAATTAGTCTCCATGTGACCCCTGAGGAATTTAAAAAATGTACCATTTCACTAATGGTTATGACAGAGAGTAATCAGCCTCTGCCATGATCGAGGCATTTTTCAAAAAGCTTAGTCCAGAATCACTAGCCATGGTTGAGATTAAACAGTCTCCGCCGTTACCCATTAAAAATTACTATTGTAACTGCTTCATCACGGTAGAGAATAAATAATCTCCATCATAACTCACTCAAAACTATAAAAAAATACAGAGTCTATTTGGCAAGAAAGAAGGCGATGGATATTTTCATTTTCTTTATATTTTTCTTCAGTAGTTTTAGGGTTTTTAAGCTTTCTCTTTCAATGTAAACACTTCATTTTATTCAATTAGTTGATCATAGTTCTAGTATTTTTCAATCAAGACATTAATGGTATTGGAGAAGAGGAGCTCATTTAGATTTCAGATTTAAATTTCTCAAATAGGCTTAAAAGTTTCTTTCTCCCATCTCTTTATTTTATTTAATGTGTAGTGAGCTTGTTGTTTGAGGATCTTTGAATCCCCATGCCCATGTAAGATTTTGAGTTGATTTGATATATATATATATATATATATATATATGATTAGATCTTTCATTTCTCTTTTGTGATGATCTTGTTATTCATTTAATGCAAACATTTCATCATTTTCTTATTTAAGTAGAATAGGTTATGTGCCTTTTTAGATTGAATATCATTATGCTCTATTTTTACATATATTAGCTTTATGTTTGATATTGATGCTAAAATGAAGGCTATTAGATATGAAGTTACTATATTGTAGATCTAGAAATAAGTGGGAAATAAATGGGTATTGGGTTGATGGACTTCGAAATACGAAGTCAATCCATATCTAAATTTTATTAGACCCATGCTTAAGCTAGCTATTTGATTGGCCCCAGAATAGGAAATTGGATAGTTAGAATAGTTGGCTTCGAAATAGGAAACTTGGGTATTGTTGGGTTATCCATATCTTGATCATATTAATTTTACTTTAATAATATGTTTTGCATTAGGTATAGGGAGGACTAGATCCATGAGTAGCATTTTTAGTAATTTTTTTACTCTAATTTCTATACTCTATTTCTATTGTTCTTGATTGCTTTATAATTTCAATTTAATTTACTTTGATTTTGTTTAATTAAGTCTGGTAGATATAATTTGAATCAACAAAACAATTAGGGAAATTCTTTACATATATCAACAATCAATTGATTTTGTCTCACAAGCATAATCTTTAGGGTACAATAATTTTCAGGTCTTCAAAATATTACTATGTATTACTTACCAATTCAGTACACTTGTTGAGCGCTATTTAAGTTTTTGCCATCATTGTCGGGGATTGGTGTTTTTGTGTGAATTTTTTATTGATTTATTTGTATGTGTTTTTTTCTTATATTTTTTTAATCTATTATTTTCAGGTGACATTAGCGTATGAACATATTGTGATTGCAACAATTAGCATCGTTTGACTGTGAAATTGAGAGGACTTTACATAAAAGGAGAAGGGAAAGTTAAGTGAGAAATATGGATTGCCCAATACTTCCTAATGTACCTCCCGAGAATGAACAAAGAGTGGGGCAACAATAAGCTTGCAATTAAGATGATCCTAGATTGAGGAGCATTAGAGATTATGCTACCCCAAAATGGAATGAGGAGCATAGACAATTTTGCTACCTCAACAACATTATTTTAAGCTTATTAGTTTTCAAGATCGAAAATAGAAGGCCCAGTACAACATTTTGACATATTTTTAGAGATTAGTTATAGGGTTTATAATCAATGAGTATCTATTGATGCAGTTTAGTTGAAGATTTTTCCTTTCACTTTCATTAAAAAAGTTAGAGATTGGTTGTAAATGATTCCTAGCCAATCCATTTGTTCTTGGGACCAAATGCAAGGAAAGTTTTTAATTAGATTCTTTCCTCCAACAAATACCACAAGTATAAGGAATAAACTTTAAAATTTTTAGCAATTAAGTGAGGAATCTTTTCATAAAGCATGGGATAGATTTAGAAGGTTGTTAAAGAGTTATCCTCATCATGAGATAGCTATACATCAACTTATTTTAACATTTTATGTATCTTACAACCCAATGATGAGATATTTGTTAGATGCAGCATTCGGAGGAAGCTTTATGAATAAAATTCGTACAGAAGCATTCTTATTACTTGATGAAATGGTGATGAATAAAGCACAATGGGCAAGTATAAGGGAAATAAACAAAAAACAAGGAGTTAATATCATAGATGAAGTTATTATATTGAAGGTACAAATGGAATTGTTAAAGAAGGAGTTAAATGGCTTGAAGATTTCGAATGTTTCAGGTATTTTATAATAGTGTAGTGCATTTGAAGGGGCTAATTTGGGGATTGGACCTAAAGCAAATGACTCTTACACCCAAGGGAAAAGAGATGTAAATTATGTGCATGACTTTAAGCGAAATGATCCATTCAAAAATCATTACAATCCAAGGTAGAGAAATCATCCTAATTTCTCATGAAGAGAGGACAATCAAGCTTTCATTTCTAACAACCAATCTAGAGCTCCATTTAATCCATCAACAATAAATATCCAAAGCAATCACAGTAAATGATATCACTATACTTATCAACCTTAAGAAGTGCAAACTCATTTTCAAGTACCTTATATATCAGCTCCAGTTCATCAACCTAACTTTCAACCACCTAGATTCCAAGCTAGACCATCCCCACCATAAGATAAGAAGCTAAATTTGAAAGATATGTTTGCTAGTTTTATAACTATTCAAACTCAATTCATATCTAGCCAAGATGCTAGGTGGAAATCACAAGAGCAGTGGAATAGAAATCAAGATGCAACAATGAGGAATTTGGAGAGTATAATTAGGCAATTGGCCAATTTAATTTCTATAAGGTAGCATGGCACTTTTCCTTCCATTGTTGATTGCAACCCAAAAGAAAAAGCTAAAGCAATCACTCTAAGGAGTGGTAAGGAAGTGCAAGGAGCTTATCAAATTAAGTATTCTTCTTCTTCTTCTTCTTCTTCTTCTTCTTCTTCTCAAGTGGTGGAGCCAACAACAAAGGTATGTACTTTTGACCCTAAGTGTGTTGATAAGGTTATAGTGCTATTCCAACTAACAAAATTCCATCTAAATTCTGATTTGTCGATTGATGAATCATGTTTACCTTTTCCCTCGGTAGTTAGAAAAGAAAGAAACAATGTGCAGTCAAAGAAATTTTTTACTATGTTCAAGAAATTGCTTGTTAATTTTTCTTTTATTGAAGCTTTGCTTCATATGCCTAAATATGCAAAATTCAAGAAGGATTTATGCTTTAATAAGAAGAAACTAGAAGGAATAGGAATGGTTTAATTGTTAGAGAGTTGTAGTGCTATTCCAACTAACAAAATTCCATCTAAATTAGAGGATCCAAGGAGTTTCAAACTACCATGTGAGCTAGGAGGGAATTTTGTTGGAAAGACATTGTGTGATTTTGTAGCAAGTATTAATTTGATGCCATATTGAATTTGCAGGAAGCTAAAGATAAGAGATATCAAAGAGACTATAAAAACCCTTTAACTAGCTGACCATTCGGTCAAACATCCAAAAGTTATCATTTGAGATTTACTGGTTAAAGTGGGAAATTTTATATTTCTAGTGGATTTTGTGGTAATAGATATGGATGAAGATAATAAGGTGCCTCTAATTGTGGAAAGACCATTCTTAAACAATGTAAGAGCACTTATTGATGTATATAAACAAATAGTGACTCTTCAATTCAATGATGAAAAAATGGTATTTGATGTGAAAGAATCATTATGCTTTGTTGATGCCATTAAAGATTGCAAGGATCAAGTACAAGAAAAAATTTTGTTAGATGATCAATTGAGAGCTATTTGATGCATTCATCTAAAGATAAAGGATTGACCATAGCTGAGGGTGATGTCATGAAATATTTTGAGAAGGAATGTGAAGAAGATGATATCAAGGAAGAAGAGCTTGAACTCTAAAGGAGACTATAAAACTGAACTCAAACTCTTTCTTTTAATTTAAAGTATGTGCTCCTAGAAGATGATAAAAAGCCTATAATAATTTCTTCAATTTTGATAGTTGATGAAGAAGAGCTTTTGATTGAAGTGCTCCAGAAGTACAAAAGAGAGATAGGATAGGAGAACTCCGACCTTAAGGGAATCAACCTATGTTATTGCACTCATCGTATCCCAATGGAGGAGGACTACAAACTAGTGGTACAATGTAACACCCTCTCCACAAGATATACAGAACCACCAATACAGATATTAATCCCATGATAAATAGATAAATAATAATGATACAGGCTATAATTAAATATAATCTTCTTAGCCGAAACAAAACTCCAAAATAGTAAAACATTTACATAAGCACCTTTCAACACAACTATGAAACCCAAAATGAGAACTGCAAACATCATGACGTCCTTTTCTGCATTGGTTGAGCCATAATAGCTATCTATCTAAAATTAAGCTTATCCTGATACCTACATGGATAATAAAACCCATGCTAAGCTATAAAGCTTAGTGGGGAACAAAACTCTATCGACAACCTCATACGAAATCCATCACATCATAGGCAAGTACCAAAAATTTAAACAATAAACGTGTACATTAACCACATTGATAACATATACTATACTTATAGAACTTCAGGTTTTAAGTAAACTTATCTGACTCTTGACAACAACATTTAATCCCTTAGTTAAAAGTCATTGCTTAATTTAATACTTAGCAATATAACATATAAGTCAGGTTTATTTTACAATAATTTATAGCATGAATTATAGGTTATCCAAAACATATATGTTTACACAATAATCATAGGCATAAGGTTTAAAGCGAATTAGGACTTGATGTGCACTCATCTAGCCTTAGAAAACCTTTCAAATCATTTTCCAAATGCATATAATTTAGCTTAGTTATACTAAAAATTCTCATGTTTTATAAACAGTGTGCATAGATATCGACAGTACCAGTTGCGTATGATAACCATGAGAACTATAGATAAGTTGTAGCTATTCATAGAAATACTTTTATGCATAAATCTTGCATGTACCTCTACAGTTTTAAGTTTAAGATGCATTATGAAAACATAATCACATCTATACACACACATAGCAATAAAACACCATATTAGGTTGATCTATGTATCAAACATTAACTTACAATAGAATGATACAAAGTTCAATTGAGTAAATAACAACTGATTATGAAAACATATATTTAACAACAAGATTACTTGATTTGACCACCAAAATATACAATATCATATGCATACATTTAGAGATTCCAGATGCACATGCGACTTAATATATATATATATATAGGTAAATTTTGGTACACTTATAACATAATACAATAACGATAGTAGCTTGCCTAAGTTCTAGTTCTAAAAGCGGATAATGGGAGTAATCGATACCAATTGGTATCAATAATAGATACCCGAAGATATCAATAATAGATATATGAAGATATCAAACGATAGTTCCAAATGGGGTCAAGCAATAGTTCCATCAATGAATGAATAATAGACCCAAACAGGGTCGTTAATAACGGCCATAAAAATATCCCTCTAGGTATGTCAATCTAATCCACGAATGAACTTAGACCCGTAGGCTAATAAATATCTATGAACATTTTACATTATCATCATTATTCTTTCATAGAGCAATATTGGCTTAAAGCCATGATATACAAGAATGCAAAATCGCATAATCATTCAATTGCACAAATGTTCATGTACTCATATCGCAGTAATTACAAGATTTTGCAATACAATGATAACGTATAATCTTTAGATTTATTCCATCATAATAAAAAAATGTATTATTCCTATAAGACAGTATGAAAGTGTTGCAATTGTGTAAGGTAACTCCTTTTTCCATTATCATACCATATTTTATATTGTTATTCAATCATATATTTTTCACTGTGTTGCAATAGCTGAGTGTCATTCAATGTTTGCTCAATGGTCAATATTCTAAGAACTTGATACTATTAACATCATAGAGCATACGCATCCTGTAGCTTAAATCAATTCAAAGATATGTATACATATCTCATATCTCACAACCTATTACGTGTTTGATATGTTCCTTAAGTTTCTTACCATTCGGTGCAAGCATACTCATCTATTTTACATATTGTCTTAAGATAAATAATATGGTTTTAAATCCATAGATTGACACTGCTTATACTAGTCATGATAGTTCATAAGAATGAAATCATGCATATAATCATATAAACCATGGGCGTATGAAATAACACGTAAACACATAATCATTTTAGAAAAGTATACCTTCGTGGTCCATCAAAACTATCTTCCCAGCTCCATTGTTTTATTAAATCATCATACATTCACACTAACCCAATATGTCAGATATATGCATTCAATACATTACAATTGGTTAAGATGTTTCAAATCTGAGATCCCTAGCTATTTATACCATTTCATGTTGTCTTAGCATCTATACATGCATATTAATTGAATATCGTGGTTACATATACATAATCTTTAATGCCCATATACTGAGACAAACACATATAAGAACATGGAATTTAATCGTTGGTTCCCCTTTAATACCACCATATCTAACCCATTGACAAGAAGAATATCCATACAGCCATTCAAGTACCAGACGGATTCATAAAGGAAGGCAAAAGTTTCTCAAGTCATTATACTTTAAGGTGAGTCCATTCTTCACATATTTGTATTACATTTGTACTAATAGCTTGATATTTTATTAACTACTCCTTCCCTTACTTCAAATTATAATATCATAATTCCCTTTTATAGTCTATTAGATCATGATGATCATTAATTTACCTAAACAATAGCTGCTCAATACAATTGCTCCAACACATAACAAATTAAATCCTTACCAGATGGTATGGCCAAACTTCATGAATAAAAATTAAAACAATACTATATCCATATTCATGGTAACCATACTTTCCAAATCTCCAAACTATACTATGACCAACTTGCTCATCCTTACATTATTTCATTCACATCCTTATGTTTTTGCCTTTGGATATATATACATACATATGTATATGCATATATCAAGATTGAGTAATTGAGGGACTATGTTGCTTATAATTGTTAGAGAGTATGCCCTATAGCCCATGTAATAGGGATATTTTTCATATGTATAAAATTTATATTCTTAATAAAAGGCATCATTCATTTATTAATGCTATGTTTAAATACATGAGTTTGTAAATCTTAAATTAATAAATAAAGTCCTAGATATTATAAACACAGTGCAAAGGCAATCATGAAGGTGTTTATGATATGAGATATCTATTGCATGAAAATGTGTTAATATCTAAATATCCCTAGTCATAGAATTAACAAGATATGACATTGTTAATTCGGACAGACTAGCACATGTTATGCTTCTTGAATAGTTCAAGCAGTGGTTCTCATAACTGTGATTATGGAAGATAATCAAAGCTAACATGTGGATGCTTGTTAGAAGAACAAGTTCATTAGAGACCTACAAAGAGAATCCTCACATGGATATTAAATCTATGTCAGTGAGAAATCTCTTTGTAACGGTTGTACAAGCATCCTTAGACTTGAGATCACCAAAGTTATCTTAAGTAGCAAGTGGTATACTTTTACTCCATAACTGATTACTTCCAACTGGGAGTGAACATAGTTAGGAGATTGGGTATATCATGACGTACTTGAAGATAGTTGAGTTATTGACAAAGGATTCACCATCCTAGATTTAATAAGGGAAGTTATCTTGCATGATTCTATAATTACCTTGTTCAGAGAATCTCTGGCCAGAGTAAAATGCCAAGATGGATAGAGATCCATGGAGGGCATTTTGGGAACAATGGTTAAATTAATAGAACATACATAATTAGATTTATATGAGTTGACAGAAATCCATATTCAGAATCTAATTGAGATAAGAGTGGTGAAAGGAGTAATTGCATGATAACTGTTTCTATGGAAGGGTATAGTCAAACCACATGACTTTCCTGACATTTGGGTAGTCATGATGCCTAGCTAGAGGCCAATCATGAATTGTATAATGATGTATCAAAATATCAATATGGATTGATAAAATGATTTAAAGGAGTTTAAATCATGTGAGTTTTGAATAGAACTCACAATTACATATTATACTGCCAACATGGACAGGAACCCAATAGGTCACACACATATAGAGAAAAAGGATAAAATGGTAAAATGACAAGGATAATAATATTTGATATTATTATGAGGGTAGAGAAGTGAATAAGATAATAATTAATTAAAGAGTTTAATTAATTATTATCAAGTAAAATTGTCCACGGAACTTTTGAGAAATGTTCTGTAAGTTGGAAATAATTGAAATAATGTATTTCATGATTAATTATTATTGTCTTATAAGTTTTATAGGACTACTATAAGTGTTATAGGACTAATATATTAATTAATAAGTCCATTGGAGGAGTTATAAAGGGGCCAGAGGAATGGAGCTGGTGTGAAAGCCCTTCTATAGAGGGCCACATGCCAACTCCATACAAAAGGCCTTAGAGGTCTTTTTCTTGCACCAAATCAATTTATATATGTTACATAAGTGTTATGGAACTCACATACTTAATTTGGTTGGATTTGGAATCCATTTGGGTATTTAAATCCAATTAGTTGCACAAAGGGCCTAGTTTGTGGGTTTTGTACATAGTCTTTTAAGAAAAGGTTTAAATTGGATTTAATTAAGCCCAAATGATTATAATTAATTCCAGAGGCCCAATTAATAATTCTCCAGAAATTTTAAAGAGCCCAATCTCATTAAGGAGTTGGAATTTTAACCTAACTATAAAAGGCCAACTAATGAGGAATTAGGGTTAAGTGATTAAACAAAAAAGAAAGACATTTTTCTCTTATCCTCTCTCTCCCTTTTGCGCCACCTCCAAGCTAGCTTCTTGGAATTTCGGCCAGCCCTAGTTTGATACCAATTTGTTGGTTCAATTTATCTTTCTCTAGTGTGGATTACTTATTGGAAGTGTTCGATTTTGGACACTATGGTTTACGACAACCCGGTGCGAAGTAAAATCAACTGTTCAACAAAAATCAAAGGTGATTTTTCTTATTCTCATATAGTTATATTGTGTATTCATGGCAAGATTAGATCTAATGGTTAAAAAATTTTAAAATTCCGCTCATTTATGTGATACATGTAACCGTTAAACTCCAACAATAATGTACTAAAAACTATACCAAAACAAGATCATAGGAATATACATCAAGGTTTAGGTCTAAAACACAATAAGCAAAATGACTGGGCAAACTGTGAGAAACTACTTGGCTGAGTGGCCAGTCCACTCGGGCGAGCGATGGTCCTTGGTCCTGAGTGCCCAAAATTAGCCATCCATCTCATTTTTAAAATCCTCAAGCATGCTTATAACAACTCATTTCCCAGAATCAATCCTCAAACATCTGAATATTATCTATCATTAAATATCTTTAATCCAATCTCAAATTACAATCCCTTAAATCTTAACTTATTTCATGAATTTCAATTGGAATTCAACTATACTTAATATCTTAAATCCACAGTCAGTTAATAGTTTCAAATCTATTAACCTCTCTTACATGTGATCAAGATTTACTAATAATTTCCAAAACTCTCTATAATATGTTCATTCTAGCATTATATCAGAAAATTGAATCAATAACTAAAGTCGACAAAATTACAATTGCTCCTATTCTAGGGATTAAGTTGTCTATTCATATTCATCTCATGAATCCCTTTTAATTCTATTAACCTTTCAGCTTTGGATTATCCCCTTTAAACCAGTAAAACCCAAATCAATCATAGACATATAAGAAGAAAGGGAAGTTCCCGTAGCCACCTCTATGAACAATTTAATTAAGCCTAGTTCCCATACCTGCTGTTAAGGCTTTAACTACTCCATTAACACTCTTGTTCTAGCTCTTTAGCTTGATGATTTCTTTCCTTCCTTACACATAATAGATAATACCTATAATCTCTTTAGATCCCTAATTCCAAAAATTGAAAGTAATAAAAGAGAGAAGAATGATCTTTAAGAAGATGAAACATTACCTATAAGGGACTAACTCATCAAACCCTAAGCTATCTTCTTCACCAATCCGTAACTAGAGAGAGAGAGAAGATGAAGTTGCACTCCCTTTTCTTTTCCCAGCTGATCTCTACCACTCATCTCCCTTCAAGTCTCGTCTCTAATAAGCTTTTAAAAGAGTTAGTGGGGTAAATATCACCTTAGTTGAAATTTCAAAATTACCCTTGTACATTTAAACCCCCACCAACTTAAATTTCTTATGTTTTAACCCAAAACTTCTAATTTAATTCAATTATATCCCTTTCTTTAATTATAATTTAACCATACTTATTTACATACATGCCGTAATTGCCAAAATACCCCTCATGGGACTCTGACTTCAATACTGCAAATAAAGTCGACATCACCTTATTTTTAACCATAATCCTCATTAATTTCCTATAATCCGTTTAGGGCCAGGGTTGGGGCCTCATAGTAAGCATTTAATTAAATCACTCTCTAATGATTTTGTATATATATATATATATATATTTGCACACACACACACCCTTCTATTTTGGTTTCCAAACATTTGTAAGTAAGTCACTGAAGTTGGGTTAGGTCTGTAAGTCTTGTTGTCAGATAATTAGGCATGCTTGGGAAATTTTTGCAGTTGTTTCATGACACTATGGTGTCTTTTGTGATGGTGTTTCAGTACCTTTTAAATGACAATTTCTGAGGTTGAAACCTCTTCTATTTGATACTCATAACTAGTATCTTTTATTCTTAATCCATTATGCATTTTTTTATAATAGCGGGCTACATGCCCATTCTTGTGAAAGGTATTGGTTGAGTCCATTTATTTTAATTCAATTAACCCTATATTGACTACTAACGAGTATCTTTGGGTTAGGTGGCAACTCATGTAATATTTTATTCATGTATGAAATTATCTATTTTATTGTTATCACTTCTAACGATTATCTGTACTTATTTGCTTGTGTACATACATTGTAGTAAATCAAGTTTTGAGAGTCGGAACAACCACATTGGTCAGTATTACTTTGCTATGGCTTCTAGCTTAGCATTAAATCAAGGTCTTACTTTTGGGATGTTGCATTTATTACTTAAGCAAAAATTTTTATAAACCCTACCTTATTATGTTGTAACTAAATTTTGTATATACAAATAGATACATTCTTCATTTATTCCAATCTTATGTATATGTATTTTGAGATGATTATACTTCAGTATTCTCCCTTACTTGTTAGATGAAGTCAGTTATTTTAAATTATTAATTCTCCATTCGCCAGCGTTTCATTCTCTCCTTATAGGCATATGGGTGTTACACAATCAATAAACTCGATCCATACAATTTATAAAATTGTCCTAAACCCAATACTACCAGTAAATACCTCATATATTACCGAACCCATATTGTAATATCCCACATCAGTTAGAGAGGAGAACAAAGCATGCCTTATAAGGGTGTGAATACCTCTACCTTGCAAATGCATTTTAAAATCGTGCAGGGAACATGTAGCCTAAAGCGCATATGACCCAAAGCAGATAATATCTACAAGTGGCTGACCTGGGCCTACTTTGATATGGTATCAGAGCTGGGAGTCGGACGGTGTTCCCCTTTAAAGAGTCTTACTGGTGTGCCCAACAAGGACACTATGGCCTTAAAGGAGGGTGGATTGTAATATCCCATATTGGTTGAAGAGGAGAACGAAGCATGTCTTACAAGGATGTAGATACCTCTCCCGTGCAAATATGTTTTAAAACCATGCAGGGGACATATAGCCTAAAGCACACATGACTCAAAGCGGATAATATCTGCAAGTGGCTGACTTAGGCCTACTTTGATACCAGGATCTAAACCTGGCTCTGATACCATATCAAAGTAAGCTCAGGTCAGCTGCTTGTAGATATTGTTCGTTTTGGATCATGCGTGCTTTAGGTTATATGTCCCCCGTATGGTTTTAAAATGCATCTGCAAGGAAGAGATATCCATATCCTTATAAGACATGCTTCGTTTTTCTCTCCAACCGATGTGAGATATTACACATATGACTCAAAAAAATGAATTAAATTGGGTCAAATGGGTTGTTGAATCAATCCATATCAGCCATGTAACCATAACCCAAAGGATGAAATATGCATTGTTTTTTCATTTCTTTTGCACTTTTGTATATTTGCTTTTATATTTTAGATATGATTTGTGCAAATTACTTGTATTTTTTTTTTGTTTTTAATCATCTTGCATTTTTACACTATTTTTACTGCTACCAATAGTAGTTTTGAGTTGTATCTAAAACAAATTGGCCTAATGATGTATAAATCAATTATATCGAATGTTTGCACATTATTTTGTTGTTCCAGTATTATAGAGAATTATCTTTTTTAAGCTATTGCTTTAGCCACGATACAAAGTTTGTTTTGTCTACAAAATATATATATATATATATATATATATATATATATATATATATATATATATATATATATATATATATATATATATATATATATATATATATTGAAGTTTGTCATTTTAAATTTTGATATCTAGTATTGTAAGTGTTCAAAAGTAATATTTATAAATTTGATTTTTTATTATAATAAAATAATAATTGTTCAATTTGAAATAAGATTTAATAGGTGGATCCATGATTTATGAATCTATTTATGACCCATGGATTGATTTTAATTTATTTAAAATTTAACTCATTTATGAATCAACCAGTATTGACCCTACTCAATCCATTTGCCAGGCTAATTTCAATTTATTTCAAAACATTACACATGGGCAGGCCCAATAAATTAAAAAAATTTGTAACTTAATTAACTACATTTCATTGTGTTCCCTTACAAAATACAATCGCAGAATGCGGCATATGCCACCCGACATGAGAAAGAAAAAAAAATTTTATTTCAATTTTGAAAAGTTGCAAAATTAATAATTAAAATTCTAACGAATGCCCCGACGCAACGGTCGATTTCCATCCTGCTCCAGTCCCCAAAAAGAAATACCGACGGATAAAGCTAAAGCAACGTAAATGAGGAAGAGGAAGTTGCAACCTTAAATCATGAGGAAGAGAATTGAGAAAGCTATACCAGAGTGGCTAAATAACAGAGAAGAAGAAGATGATGATGGAGAAAAGATCAAACAAGGGAAGGGGTTCTACGCTTGCTATCTATTAACCTCTCTTTGCCCTCGCTTCATAGGCCACACCTATATTGGGTTCCTTCTCTTTTCAACTCTAATTTGTTCATCTTCAATTTTATCTATTTCTGATTTACTTTTTAGATCGATGAATTACAAAATTACCGAGAAACCCATTTCCAATGTGAACCCATTTTATCTTTTCCAGAGTTTAATTTGTGTTATATTTCTTGATCCTGATGCTTGGCTGCATTAATGATCGATCGATCTTGGATCTGACCCATTAGCATTTGTGGCGATTTTGTATTCTTTTATTTTATCTCTGAATTGGATAAATTTTTCAGATTTACAGTGAATCCAAGGCGTCGAATTAGGCAACACAATGGTGAAATCAGAAGTGGAGCTTTTAGAACTAAGAAAAGGCGGCCCTGGGAAATGGTTTTTTGCATTTACGGTTTCCCTACTAATGTATCTGCTCTTCAGGTTGTTCTGTTTTTCTTATTATAAACTATTACCTTAACCAATGAAATTTTGAATTTTTTTATCCAATTTCCCTATGAATATTATTAGAATTTCTATTTTTTTCACCAATTTTTCTTTGTGGCGTCCTTCGAATCATGTCGAATTTTTAGTCTTGAAATGGATTTATTAAGACCCAGGGACTATGGCTTTCTCAAGAAAGTTTTGGTTGTGCTGTAAATTTTGAATTTTCAAAGTTTCCTTTGACTGAATACTATATCTTGTAAAAGTTTTTGATTCTCTTTAGAATTCACTAATTTGGTTTCATAAGTAATTGTGTTAATATGAGAAATGTTAAATGCAGTTTGAATGGGCACGGCAGCACCCAACAGAATCACTGGCAGTAAGACAGGCAGCTGCTACTTTCAAATCACTTTCAGGAGTGGCCAATAAGATTAAACTTGCATACACAATGCTTACCCTTCCAGCTTGGCAGAGGTACGGTTTCTTGCTCTGATGAAATTAAATAGATGTTGCCTTAATTTTGAAACTAATGTTTGAATTGATCTAACACTGAATGTTCGTCCTATGCATGACTAGCCTGAACATTACTGTGAATTATTTTTCAACAAAATACATGAAGCACTCTGGTGATTGCCCAAACCTGCCGGACCACATGAAGGTCCAGGTTTGCCCCGTTGATGAGCTTCCTTGTTATCGTAAGTCAGGGGAGAGTTTAATTGAATGTGAAGAAGCTGAACATGGTTTCGATGACGAAGAAAACTACTATGGAAGTACTACTTGTGTTAGTGGAGTTGTAAGAGAAACTTTGATTGAGCTCCGAGATCAACCCATTGATGAGTATCCATGCTGTAATAGACAGGCTGAGAGATTGTCAGCAGAAACTGCAGACAACAATGATGATCAAGGATATGATGAAGTTATTTACACAAGTGGAACAGTGAAAGAAACAGTGGCAACCATAAACTGTCCTCTTTCACCGGATAATCTTCATAGCATCAATAAGACATCTTATGAAAAGTTTGGATGGTTTGAAGAATATGAGGAACTGCAGCACTTAAAGAACATTTCTGCAGATTATTCAGCCACCTTGAAAGTAGATAATGAGCAACAATTTGTTTACTTAAGTTCTCCTCCGAGGATAGGACCTCCCATTTCTACTGTGTTTTCCATTGAAAAGACCTGCAATGCGGTTGCTTCCACATTCACAAAAAGGAGAATTTCTGGGCTGGATATGCCAAATCAGAAAAGCATATCAATCAAAGCTTATCAAGATCGATCATCATTTGACGGTTGCACTGTCCCACATGCAATTGAGGTTTTGGATTTATTATCACCTTCTCCAGAAAGCCGAATAAAGTCAATCAAGAAGAAGAGAAGAGTATTAACCGTTTCTCCTGAGATAATTGATTTGACATAGTCTCTTTGTCTAGACCATTTACTGAGTATTGGAGATATTAAATAAACAACAAATGGGATCGTTGATTTGATGTGATCCCTCTAATTTTTCCAAGCATTTAGAGTTGGATATATCAGAAACAAATAAGGTGTAAAATGGATGAATTATTTCAAGTTGTGTAGTCCACGTTTGGGTGGATAAAAGTAAATTTTCTTATTCCTATCATGTTCTACATGCTTGTATATCCTATGTTATGCTTATATGGTCTTGTGAGTTAAGCTGCCTGATAGACCCCATCCTTGTGCTGGGAAGATGAAAAACAATATACAGAAAATTTGGGGGCAATTTCAAGAAAGGTTTCATGTCATTGGCAGCATGAGAGAAATGATTTTCGGCTATTAGAACAACTAAGAAGACTGAATGAGGCTGCTGAATTTTATATTGACAAATCTCAAAATTGACATCTCTATTCCGAATGTGGAAAAGCTTGTAAAACGAAGCAAGATATTTGATGTGTAATGTAGCTAATTAAGAATTCAAATATCTTCAACCACGCACGATGCCTTGATAATAATTTGGTCAACATTTTATTTTGCGCTAATAAACATCCAATTCTTCAAAATAAATAAATAAATGCAAAATAAAAAGTTGTGTTTACATATCATAAACTAGTATCACAACACACTTTGGCACGATTATAAATAATTATATTAATATTTTAATTATAAAATATAATAGACAAAATAAAAAAAATTCATTTAAATATCAATCTATACAGTATTTTTTTTATTATTTATGATATATTTTGTAACACCCGATACCTGAACATTGGTCTCAGCACTGTAGTGCTACTAATACTGTAATCGTATAATCATTTATGCGATCCAAATGAACCATTTATCGCCTAGTACCTAAACCAATTTAAAATGAATGTACATATTTGCGTCGAAATGTTATTATTCATTTGACAAAATTTTGGGTAGTATGACAGCTATAAAGTCATGCCTACCCCCTGTTGGGTCCATGATATCCACCAGCTTCTCCACTATGATAGACTTGGATAATCTTTACTTGCTCTTCATTTGGGATACACTTTCTCAGCACTTAGTCAGCACAAAGGAGGAAAAGATAAGGATCATCCCAGATATAATGCTTCACATCAGCGTTCAATTTATTTCTTTGTTGCCATGTGAAGTCCTTTGGCATATAAACACCTGCGAAAACATTTGCAACATTAGCAAACCAAGGTACGAAAACTTCATAAACAAACAAGGCACAAATACGCTCATTTTTTCAATATGATCATGCTCCAATCTAGATAAGTGATCCACTATAAAATTTTTGGCTACCTTCTTGTCCTTAATCTCCAAGTTAAATTCTTGCAACAGAAGCACCTATCTTATCAATCTCAGCTTGGATTCTTTCCTGGCAAAGAGATGTCTTAATGCCGAATGGTCAGACCACACCATATTTTTTGCTCTAAGCAAATAGGATCGAAACTTCTTAAAAGCAAATACAACGGTAATGAGTTCCTTCTCGGTTGCGGTATAGTTGACTTGAGATCCTGTCAAAGCGTGGCTCACATAAGAAATTGCACAAAACACTTTCTATCGCCTTTGTCGGAGTATTGCTTCCACTACAAAATTACTTGCATCACACATTAGCTTAAAAGGCAAATTTCAATCCAGAGATATGATAACCGGAGCTGAAATAAGCCTTTGCTTCAATAATTCAAAATCCAACAAACATTCATCATTGAATTCAAAAGGAACATCTTTCATGAGCAAATTGGATAAGGGCTTTGCAATTTTTGAAAAATCCTTTATGAACCTACAATAAAAACCTGCATAACTTAGAAAACTCCTAACTCCCTTGACATTGGTTAGTGGTGGGAGCTTCTCTATAACTTCTATCTTGGCTTTGTCTACCTCAATCCCCTTTTCCGAAATTTTGTGCCCTAAAACTATGCATTTCCTTACCATAAAGTGGCAATTCTCCTAATTTATTATTGAGTTGGTCATTTTACACCTACCTAGCACCAAATCAAGATGCTCTAAATAGCTCTCAAAATCTAGCCTATAAATGGTAAAGTCATCCATGAATACCTCCATAAATTTTTCTATAAAATCATGGAAAATTGCCATCATACACCGCTGAAACGTAGCCGGTGCATTACAAAGTTCAAAGGGCATCCTCCTATAGGCGAATGTGCTATAAGGGCAGGTAAAGGTTGTTTTCTCTTAGTCTTGAAGGGCTATGGGAATTTGTAAATATCCCGAATACCCATCTAAGAAACAATAAAACCTATTCCTCGCCAACCACTCTAACATCTGGTCAATGGTAATGAAAAATGATCTTTCCTAGTGGTATTATTCAATCTCTTATAATCTATGCATACTCTCTAACCCGTAAATGTTCGAGTTGGAATGAGTTCATCTAGTTCATTCTTAACCACTATCATTCCCCTATTCTTAAGGACACATTGCATTAGGCTAACCCACTTACTATCAGAGATTGGATAGAATATACCTGAATCAAGCAATTTAAGTACCTTTTTCTTGACAACCTCTTGCATAGCCAGATTGAGCCTTCTTTGAGGTTGAGCTACTAGTTTGCAATCATCCTTCATAGAACTCCGGTGAGTGTAATAACTTGGATTAATACCTTTTAAGTTTGATGTCTCCCGTCCTATCGCTTCTTTGTGCTTTTTCAACACCTTAAGCAGCGTCTCCTCTTCAAAACCTGACAACAAAGAAGAGATAATTATTGGCTTTTCTTCTTGCTCCAAATATACGTACTTGGAATGAGAAGGAAGGGGTTTAAGTTCAGATTTTGAATCCCCCTTTTGTAAAGTAGTTCTCTCTTGCTTCAATTTCTCCTCTTCAAAATTCTTCTCCACAGCTGCTATCAATTCTCCTTTTACTCTATCCAACTCTTTATTCTCCAAAGCATGCATCAAGCTTGAATTCACCGGATCATTTAGCAACAATTTTTCTTGTGTTTTCTCTACACATTCATCCACCTTATCCTTGAAATGGACTAACTCCTCCAGATCACTTGATGGATACTTTTAAGTTTTGTTCATATCCACCACCAATTCTTCATTGTTGAATCGAAGAGTGACCTTTTGACCATGGGCATCTATCAAAGCCTTTGCAATATTCAAGAATGGTCTTCCCACACTATCTTCCTCCATTTCTATGACTACAAAATCCATGGAGAAAATGAATTTTCCCACTTTCACCAATAGATCCTCAATAACTCCTTTTGGCTTTCTCATTAAACTATCCACAAGTTGAAGTCTCATTCCTGTCTCCTTGAGATCGCCTAATTGAGTTTCCTACACATGGAATATGGCATCAGTTAATGTTGGCCCCTAAGTCACACAAGGAATTCCCAACAAAAGTCTCACTAATTTCACAGGATAAAGTAAAGTTACCTGGATCTTCTAATTTTTTCAAAATCTTATTCATGATAATTGCACTACAATTCTCCATGAGTTGCACAGTTCCATACCCTTCTAGTTTCTTTTTGTTAGAATAAAGTTCTTTCATGAACTTAGCATAGTTAGGCATGTGAGCTAAGGCTTCAGCAAAAGGTAAGTTAATGTATAATTTCTTGAACATTTCTAGAAACCTAGCTAATTACTCATTTTTCTTCTCTTTCCTAGCTATAGCAGGAAATGGTAACCTATTAATATCAAGATCCTTTATGGTTGGGTTCACTATACTCTTTCTCTTATCAATCTTTGGAGCATCCATATCTACCTCTACTATAGAGTTAGAATCACTTACCTTCCGTGTTGGTTCCTCTATATTAGTTGATGAAGTTGGTGATTTACCTTTTTCTTCCTCTCGTGCTACCACTTTGCCACTTCTCAAATTAATTGCTTTGGCCTCCTTATTGGGATTGTGGTCCACATTTGAAGGAAACATCCCTGTTTGTTGTTTGACATTAAAGTTGCAAGTTGGCCCAATTATGTCTCCAAATTTCTCATGAAAGCATCTTGGTTTCGGTTCTATTGCTCTTGAGATCTTCACCTTGCCTTTTGACTCATCATGAATTGTTGTTGACTCACCACAAATTGTTGTTGACTACTTATGAAAGTGTTGAGGATGTCTTTAAGACTTGGCTTTTTCTCTTGCACAGGTGGTCTTTGTATAAATCCTGATTGGTGGTATGGTTGGGATTGGGGCTGGTTAGAGTTTTGTGCTTGATGGTGGTTAAGTGGATAGGGGGCTTGGTAGTGAGTGGTGGCTTGAGGTTGGTGAGGCTGAGTATGACTATAGTAGACATTTGAGTTGAAAGGGGCTCTTGCTTGTGGTTGAGAAGATGAACCTTGCGATTTCCATCCTTCCAAGAAAAGTTTGGGTGATTTCTCCATCCCGAATTGTATAAATTTCTATAGGGATTATGCCTTCTATAATCTCCTAATGCATTTATATCTCTTACAACTCTACCTTCTTGGACACATTGCCCACTTTCACACGGTCCACTACTTTAAGTAACTGCAACCACATTTTGCACTTTCAGGCCGCTTAACTCTTTCCTTACCAATTCTAATTGTGCTATTAACAACTCCACTTCATCTACATTGTGTAACCCTTACCTTTTTAGGACTAATCTAGGGGAAGTCCATTGAGAATCATTTGCCACCATTTCACCTAACAACTGAAAATGCTTCCTCAAGCAGCTTGTTCAAGACAGACACTGCTGATGTTGCATCCAATAATGACCTTGTTTGAGATTTAACTCCAGCATAAAATATGATCATCAATTGGTAGACAGCTATCTCATAGTACGGACAGCTTCTCAATAATCTCCTGAACCTCTCCTAGGCCTTGTGAAAAAGCTCCTCATTCATTTGATGGAAGCTCATGATGCTATTTCGGATGCTTGCAGTCTTAGTTAAAGGGAAAAATCTCATCAGAAACTTCTCTTGCATCTAATCCCATGACCATATTGACTAGCATGGTAGCATTTTTAGCCACTCCCTTGTTTCGCCAATCAAAGTGAATGGAAATATCTTCAATCTTACCGCATCCGTACTGACACCCAAAATTAGAACTGTGTCACTAACTTCCAGAAATATGTCAATATTTTGAGCTGGATCTTCTACTTTCGAACCAGAGAACTGATTCCTCTATACCATAGTAATGGTGGTTGGATTGATCTTCATTCCACCTTGGCACAGCGTAGTCTCTTATGGTTCTTTGCCTAGTCACTTTTTCTCTTCGTGCCCCTGGCATCTCTTCATATGCCCTTGGCATTTGTTCATTCTCGGGAGGAAACTCATCAACAGGAGGATCATACTCTTTATCATTATCTCTATTGGCTCTCCTTATTTGATGTAAGGTCCTTTCGATTTTAGGTTCAAAATATGCTAATTGCTCATTTCTTGTTCTGTTCATGCACAAATATCACCTAAAAAGAATAAAAAAAATAAAATAAGGAAAAGAAAACACATACAAATAATAATCATAGCTTACTAACAACGCCAAATCCCCCGTAATGCGCCAAAAACTTGTTCGATTTGGTCTAGCAAGTGCGCTAGATCAACAAGTAATAAAGTTAAGGTATAGTTAGGACCCTCAAATATTAAACCCAAGGAATTATGTGTGTGCGAGCTATGAAAATTAATTGTATGTGAAAGAATTCCCAATTGTTTGTGTGTAAGAGTTATCTAATTTCTATAACATAAACTTTAAACACTAAAATATGCAATGAAAAGAAATTAAATTCAACTAGCAGTAAATTAAGTGTGAACTAAATTTTGGAAAACTAATAAGTGTAAAAATCTATAAAAATAAAATGTTACTCGGGTTCACTCATCCACCCCATACCTAATGTGAATTAATTCAATCCTACAGTAATATAAATATGAACAAATTCGTGATAACCATTTCAACCCAAGTATCACATTTCGGAGCTAGTTATTCTATTTGCAAAGTGTCCCATTTCGGAGCAAGCCTTACAACTAGTTTAAGCACAAGTCTTAAATCCTAAGTTCGATTTGCTTTCCCATTTCGAAGCCAAACAACCCAAAACCCATCTATTTCACTCCACACTCAACTCTAAAATCATAAATACTGCACATCTAGAGTCCCATTCTGGAGTAATATAAAATAGATAGTATTTTTAAAAGTAAAGATAAGCAAAGTTTCATTCACAGCATTCAACTCACACAAGCATCAACATCCAACCAAGATATAAGATAAAATGATTCAACAAAGTTGGAAAATCACTTGAAGAGCTAAAAACTAATGAAATAAAATAAGCAATAGTGAAATAAACCATTCATTCATATATATATATATATATATAACTGAAAATATGTTTAATATTCACATCTTTGGGTAGAGGTTTCAAAGATCCCTCAAATAACTAAAAGACTACTCACTATCCATTACAAAATGAAAAGAGAAAAAGATAGAATAACCCCTAAAATCCATGGTGAAGAAAATCCAGCTGAATCCAAGTTTTTCAATCTCTTTCTCCAAAGCTTTACTGGAAAATGAGCCCTAACTGTGTAGATCTATACTTTTAAACTGTAAATCTATGTTTAATCTTAGTATTTTGATGTAAATCTAACTATTTTCAAGTAAATATATATATATCTATGTATGTAAAATGAACAAAGGAATGAAAGAAAGAAGAAAGAAAACCCTAAAACTGAAGAAAAACTCTCTTGATTTTGTAGAAAAAATTTTTTATAGGTCATCTGGGTCACGATTGCTATGAAATTCCTGGTAACCGTGACCTCCTTTAAAAATTCCCCTTTTAACTTATATAGGTCACGGTTACTATGAAATTCCTAGTAACCATGATGTAGCTCCGAACTGCATCTGGAAGGGGGTCACGGTTATTATGAAATTCCTAGTAACCATGAGATGGCTATCTTCTTCATTCTGGACTTAGAATATGCCTATCTCACAGTTACTATCAAAATCCTAGTAACCATGAGGTGCTCCTCTTTTAGGCTCTGGACTGAAAAACTTCATAGGCCACAGTTAGCACTCTTTCATGTACAATTGCCATGCTAATCGTGACAAGCCTCAAAATGGTGCATTTTGATAGAACACTTGGGTCACGGTTACTAGAAATTTCCTAGTAACCGTAAGGTACCTATAAAAATCATAAATTTCTATTAAAAGCTTTCAAATTCACATAAAAGTTAGAATTAATTAAGAGTCGGATAAATTATTATCTGCAAGCAAAAATAGAACAAAAGACACTAGAAATACAATGAAAACTAGGCTAAAATTAATTTAAAACTAAACAATGAATTGGTGTTATTAGCGACTCACTATAGTTGGCCAATGACGGTTTACTCAATGAAACGTAAATGTTCCAGTGGCCCACTAGGTCACTCATAAGTGTTGTGAATATGTGGGATCCACATCCCATGTATCCAATTTAAAGCCTCTTACCGAAATGATATTAGGGAAAATATGGCAAAAAGAATAATATTAAGATTAAAAATGACTAAAAGTAAAAGTAAAAAAATGAGATAATTATTGTGGTGAAAGTAAAAATGGAAATTAATAATAGCATTATAGTAAATAAGTACAAATGAAGGGAAATGTCATAAGTAAATGAAAATCTAGGGACTATAGTGTAAAAATATAATAATACGATTAATGTAAGGACTAAATTGTAAATATAGTATTAATGTAAGGTATAAGTGCAAATACAAAGAATTTAGGGATCTAATGACTAAATAAGTTAATTAAGATAATACTATAAGGAACTAAAGCAATTGTTAATAAATTTTAAGTTTAATGTTTTAATTGGACTTTTAAAGAAATAAAAAGTAGTAAGAATTAATAAAAATAGTAATAATAAATATAATGTGCATAATAATAACAATAATAGTAAATTAAGTATTGAAATGGAGAACAAGTGGTAAGAAAAAAAAGAGGAAAAAAAAAGATATTGGCATGTATAAATAAGTAATGAACGACTAAAGGACTAACTATTTAATCAAGTGTAGTAATTCAGTATATGTATGTTTAAAGATAAAGGAGCATAGTAATATATACATAATATGCTAGATAATTAATTATGCTTATGTGTATGTGTATAATGGAAATCTTTAAATTTATAACCACCACTAAGCATGTTTAATGCTTAGCATGAAGTTTTATTAACTATGTGTAGGTACCTTTATGTGACAATTGGTGCAAAGCATACATCGAGTTGGAGGGTACCAGACCAAGATTTTACTATAACACTTTTTTTTAATGAGATTCAATGGCATGTATATATAAAGATATGGATACTTATGGTTATGTAAATGGTTACGTAAGGATTTAAGTATTACGTTTTGAATAAGTTATGCCATGTTATTGATAGATATATGGGTGAATATGAAATTGATGTGAATGATTGAGTGGATGGTTGTTTGAAATTACAGGAAAGGTAGTAAAATATTTAAGTTATTGTGCTACCAAAATTTTCTTTAAATAAATAGGATAAAAAATTGGATAGTTATAGGTTATCGATAATGTAGCAAAATTGGATATTATTTTAACCTACGGTGGGTATTATTTGTAATACCCGTACAAGTGAACAAGACGTACATATGCTTTAGCATATAAGAGTGTTACACATCATGCTTGTGATGTGCTAGATCCATTAGCTAGGGCCATGATTGGGTAACCCTAAAGCTATATCAACAGACTAAGAACCCATGTAATGGCATAAACACTTCCACTAGGGGGCATGCACCACAATACATTGCTTGTGATATAAAACCTTATGCATTGAATAAATTTAAATAAATCTAGATGTTTGTTCATTAAAGACTTTCATTTCCAAGTGAGTGCATTTTAGTTTATTTGGATTATTTAAAAACAAAATGGCCAAAATCTATTCGCGTGCACTTTAAAAAAAGAGCGGTTATGGTGGCGGCTTTCCACCATGCATCATACACGTTCATTGGATTTCCCGTTAAGCTATGAGCTAATCCCACTTAGGAAAGAGACTGTACAACCTCTTGTGTGAAGGCAATAAAGTTTAGAGGATTTTCTTTTCTTTCACATTTGTTTGTCTATGCTGCATACACGTGCATTCATTTTTAATAAAATAAAAAATGATAATAATAGGTAATAAAATGTGCATATGTATACATCTCGATTTGTGTACAAACAACATCAATATGAAATTACAGAATGTGTGCATTCCATGTGTAAATTTTCTTTATCATGAAAATATGTGCATTTCTTTTTTATGCCATGAAAATGCACATTTTGCGTTAACTTTTTTATTAGCCTGCATATTCTGCTTTGTGTATAGAATTCTTCCCATGCATTAAATGCATGAAATCTTCATATGTCACTTGTACATTACACATCATTATGTTTCATGCTAAAATTTGAGTCACAAATTATATGTATGCCATTCATGTGCATCACTCTTATGCATTGATGTGTAACATATTCACCATGCATCATATATGTAACACATTTATACATCATGCAACACACATATTCTATGCACCATATATATACCTAGCATTTTTATGTATCGGATGCATTTCATGCATCATTCTATTGCCTTCTTCCTATTTTAGCCATTATAGACTCGCCTAGGTGATTTAGGGGTCCGAGCAGTTATCCCGTTAGGAGGCTTTTACCAGGCTAGGTTGGATCAGAATTTTTGTTAGAGACAGATCTAGGTTAGCCCAATATTTTTAAATCAACTTCAAAACATATAGTGATGGTTCAGCCATCATTAATCGGAGCTTTTGATCATTAAGAATTTCATAGAAGATTTGATGAGATTAAAAGAAGGATAAGGGCCATGATGCTTGAGATGATGTCTGCTTTAGTGCAGCCTGCTGACAATAGCCTATAGCATTTGTCGTTGCATATGAGGAACTAGCCACTGTTGGGGGGCACTTCTGCCGCAACTACTGTTGCGACACCTTCTTTAGCCATTAAGTCTAGGGGTCTTGCATTAAGAGTTTTTCCCTTTGGCAGTGAAAGAATAAAAGTGTAGCCCTTGAAGAAGAGGAACCAAAGGTGGCTCAGGTTCCAAAAGGAAAGGCACCTAGAGTGGAAGACCCAATATTCAAAATGATGGAAGAAAAGATAGAGGCTTTAGACTGGGTTTTATCAGCTAACAAAGGAATGGACCCTGAAGATAGAAATCTAGATTGGGATGAGCTGCTACTTTAGAGGTTTAGGATGCCAAGATTACCTTGATTCGTTTGTACTTTAGACCCTTCTACACACATAAAGTAGTATACATTGATTATGAAGGAGATAATTGTCACTAAGAAACAAAAGGTTGAGAATTTCTACCTCAATCTGGCAGGCTGTACCATCGACTGGTACCGCAGGTTAGATCATAGGACCAAAGAGGATTGGGATCTATTAACGGAGAAAATTTTAATATAGTATGACTATAACACAAGATTAAAAGTGACCCTGAAGGATCTAGAGTTACTACATCAAAAATCTAGAGGAAGCCTTCCATGAGTATCTAAATTGATAGAGGAATAGAGTGATAGAGATAAAGTGAAAACAAAATATTGCCGATCAGATTAGGTTATTTATTTGGAATGCCAATCTCGACCTAAGAGATAAACTAAAAATGAAAGGCTTAAAGGACTAGAAATCTCTCAAGGACATATCCATCAAAACTGAGGCTGAACATTTGCAGAAGTTTAGCTTCGCAAACCCCGATTTTGGTAAGAATGATGGAAGCAATAGTACTAGTGAGGATAACATTGGTAGAACATCAAGAGTCTTAGCTACAAAGACAATCTAATGGTAATATTCGAATTTAGGCAAGCCACTATCTTGTTATCTTATTTCATAAATCAAGGAAAATTGTAACCTTTACCACCTGTGCCAGTTAAAAGCTAGGGGAAATATAAGGCCGATTGGTACTATGATTATCATCAGCATACATGGCACGAAATAAACTACTATTATCCTTTGAGCGATTGCATTCAAGACCTAATTGACACCTAAGAAATACCAAGTCCAAAAAAGTCATAATACTATGTGACCATCCATATTTGTGTTTGACTCAAGCTTATCGAAATGCTATGTGGCTTAGGATGTATATGGCATGTAACTATATAGCCATCACCCGCTTAGTTCCAATGAAAAATGTTGGGCATGTAAATATTATCATCGATCTTGGGGACATGTTCCAAAGAAGGAAGAGCTTGAGATGTTGAAGAACTTTTCGCTATCTGTACCTATAGGAGGAAAGTATTATAAACCATCTTTTGGTAATGGAAAATATGCCTTTAAAATATGTATAAGTTTCTCTAACTGCGTTAATAATATGAGTTTTTCTTATATACTCAATGTCTTATTTTATTACACGTATAACAATAATCATGGCTTATTTCTAAGACACTGATTCAGTAAATGCAAATCTTTATTTAATCTTAGACATAGAGATGTTTTGAGTGCCTCCATCATAACTCCTAAAGTGAGTCTTGAGATAACGAAATGGTAATGAAAATGGTTAAGTTTTTGCTTAAACTTACAATGGAGCCCAAGGAGATAACAAGAATGTTACATCATGTAATTCCCATTTTTTTCTTAATAGCGAACATAAACGTCTAGCCTAACTCACCCAAATAAGCGAGCCAAAAATTGCCTAAACCAGCCCATTCAAAGTTCTAAGAAAACCCATAAAGGTTAATGAATAATAAGATTTGGGTACACCTAAGATATCACCTCCTGGGATTAAATTAAGATTCACATTTTTGTAATAAATGTCTAGTCATGATTTCTACTACAGCTATATGGTGTGTTAGAATAAGAATGCATGTGTAAGTTAGGCATAAGCATATGGTTAACATATCAAGAGAAACTTATAACATGCATAATAAGACATGTTAAAGCAAGCTTAGTTCAAAAGCAGCAACGACATCACCTCATGTAACAAGGACTTCCTTCGCTATTTTCAAGTGCTTTAGGGCATCAGATTGTATGTGGAGCAGAAGCAGGGTTGTCTGTAAAAGTTTAACTTTAGTTTTTGAATGGGAATCAAATAAAGCCTAGTGTAACATAAAACCTTGAGCACTTCAGACAGGTTACTTTGGCTAGTTGGAGGGCCAAACACCTACATCTTGTACTGAATGTGACAATAAGTTCACATTACTCAAGTTTTTGAATGTCGAACCTAGTAGATAGCTCTATCTAAAGGAGATGATAGCCTGACACAATGTGATTGATAAAAAGTGATCTTTAAGGGATAAATATTTCTTATGGTTAGTGAGTTGCAATCCAAAATGTGGCTTTGCACAGCATGTGCAAGAGAAGAAATCTAAATTGGCTATTTGGGGTGGTAAATAGCAATCTAAAATGGAAATAGGGTTAGCCTATTATGAATGCCTTTTAATTATGACAAAAAAATGATAGCCACCGGTGAGGTTCTTCGGGATCAATGTCAAATATCAAATAGGATAGATCAGTAAAATAATACCATCATAAAGGGTTGGTATGCCAGTGAAGAGTCATCCAGTATGTCATCGTTGATCTTTTAGGAAGAAGAAACCACCTCGAGATACTAGCCCGATGACCACTGATGGGAGTTTATGATACTTATATTGCTTCCTTTAGAAAGTTTTAAACATAGTTTAAGACAGAGGCCAGAGTTTGGAGGCCAAAGAATTTGTCCTTAGTTACCACAAGCCCTTCAAGCAGAGGGTATGCCTTCTAAGGAAAAGTATGGGATTAGAAGATCAGCATTGCACAACACCTAATGGGATGAATACATTATAGTTCATGAGCAAATGGATTTTCTTTTCCTAGAAGCATAGCAACAACAAATTGCTTACCATAAAAATAATAAGAGAACCCAGAAAGAAGGTAAAGAAGAAAAAACTAAGGGGAATAATTAGGGGAAGCTTACTTAAAGATCAGGAGGTATGAGAAAGGCAAGCATAGGTCATTAGTCAGCTCACATTCGAGAAAAGATTCTCCTAACCACCTATGGTATAGGCTATGCATTTCATGTGTACAAAATTTTAAGTATCCGGATGCGTTTTTGCATCTCTACATGCATTCTTGCATTTTTGCATTTCATGCATACATTCCTGTGTTTCTTACATTTCTGTATGCGTTCTTGCATTTCTTTCATTTTTGATTACCTTCTTTTTAAGACAAGCATTCTAATGCATATAACTCCTTGCATGTGTTTGCACACACACACACACACATAATCCCATTTGCATGCATTTTGTAAATGTTTCATATACAATTTTCGACATGTGTCAACATATATAATCATTTTGCACATATGATTATCTACACATATTCTGCACATAACTTGATGTATGTGGATAATTTCTTGTGTGAGTCTTTTTTATAATTTTATGAATATTTATTTACAAACAATACCTTATGCACACATAATCTTTTGTATATATCATTGTATATAACCTTATAGGTAAAGAGAAAGTAGGCTTTATTATCCTTGTCTCAATAGTTCTCCTAGGATATCATAATTGACACATTAATTGCAAAGCCAAGAGATTCAAGGATCTCACGTGTGAACATAATGATCTCTGTAACTATCCTTTTGCCAATTTTAGGGAGCATTCCTATTAAAATAGTATGTGCCTTAAGCTTAATTTATCTTGCCAAGTTATGTCTAAAATTTTGACCTAATTATTTTTAATTTACATGTTCGAGGGACATCACCTCCCTGGTGTTTTCAAGAACGCCACAACATTGTCCTTCTCTCTAATATAATTTGAAAATCACCACCTTCTTGATGCATTCGAGATGAATATGGCGTTATCCTTTTCTTAAATGTAGATTCAAGGATCATTGCCTCCTTGGTGCATTCAGAATGACTGCCATAATGTTGTCTTTTTCCCAAATATGGAAAGTATTCTTATTTATTAATTTATGCCTTCAATTTAATTTATCCTACCAAAATAAATCCAAAGTTTTAACATAGTTGTTTTTTCTTAATTTACTTTTAATTTGAAATTTTACTTCATCCAAGTAATTCACAACTGTGAATGAGTTTTACCTCAATTATAAAAATTTATGCTTCATTCAAATATGAACTAAATAGAACATATTCAAGCTTTATCTTTATCTATTGAATTGTATAAAATCCCTTGCTATAACATGAAATTTCTAAACTTTAAGAACCTCAGGCCAGTTTTTAAAATAATGAAAAACTATTTACAAATGATGGGATTGGATAGGACTCAATAAGAGCACTAAAACCTTTCTGATTACCCATCAAAGCAATTATAGGTTGAAATAAAATCTAGAAAATGATTCAGGCAGCCCTTATTTGTATAGCTTTTTAAATGACTTTCTCCTACTTAGATTTTATAATCATTTGCCAGCCCCTTAAGCCTTTATTTCAAGCATGCTAAATGCATGCTCATTTTATTATTACAAACATTGCAACAACTTTATAACCAAAAATAATTTTGGCTTTCCCTTAGGAAGATGAACACTATGATAAAGCCAATTTAACATTTCAAGAATAAGAAAGATTAATTTCTACCATTCTTGATATAAATTTTGTTTATAAAGAGTTTAGGTTATTTGATGAAATAAACCTATAAAAGCAAAGAAAAAAGTGAAAAAAAGGGATCTTGAATTAGTGTCTAATGAATACTTTTTGATTAACCAAAAATCTTTAAGGCCAAGTGTAAGAATGCATTGAATAATTGAAAATCACTAAAGCCAAGTACAAGAGTGCTTTGATAGTAGGCATATGGGTAGAAAATAGTCCTCCCACAAATTAAGAAAACATAGTGGTCATTTTCTTCTAGCAACTTGACACTTTCTTATTAGCCATTCATCTAAGCCTAATATAAGAAACAATGTAAGACCTCATGATTTTGGGTCCGGTCTCACCTAACCTAGTAGATATGACCTTTTAGTAATATTTGCTATGTAAAAAGAGGCATATGGTGCTTATTAAGCTTCAAGTAGGAACCATGAATGCATGAATACATTTGAGTTAAAACTTATCCCTAAATTGTGTTAGAGAGTATGCCCTAGAGCCCATGTAATAGGAATGTTTTTCATATGTATGAAATTTATATTCTTAATAAAAGGCATCATTCATTTATTAATGCTGTGTTTGAATACATGAGTTTGTAAATCTTAAATTAATAAATGAAGTCCTAGATATTATAAACACAGTGCAAAGGCAATCATGAAGGTGTTCATGATGTGAGATGTGTTAGTGTAAGCCCTAGCCCCAATACATTGTAACGAAACACTTGAAATTAATAAAATGAGGCATTTGTTTTATCCTTTGTATTCCTGTGCATATCAATTGATAAAACTATCCAAGAGTGTTGTTTCGGTTTAAGTTATCATGTGTGAGGCACATGGATTGTAAGACCTTGAAACAAATGAGACTTCATTCTAAATATCCCTAGTCAGTCATTGTTATGGGAATAACAAATGAATTAAGACTAGTATGCTCTCTCTGATGCTATGAGTCCTGTCTTACGGATCATTAGGACAAGAGTGTCAATCAGAGATCATAGATACATGTTAAAGAACATGGTATCTGGATTCGATCCGCTCATGAGAACACTACATGGTACAAGTCATAAGTGTTTCTCATATGCAAGTTTTGTATCGGAGTTCTTAGACCTGAAATCTCTATGAAACTCTTTATGAATTACTGAGTACTTTGACATACACCTAATGTGCTCGTAACAGAGTGACAAGTACGGGTATGATTGGGTATGCACTGATTCATGTTAGAGAGCATGAGAGAAGTGAAGGGATTACCCCTCTCGATAAGAGAGAAAATATCACCGGCCACTTGATCAGTGAACTGAGAAGTGTATGGCCATACCGAGATGAAATAATGAGTAATCATTATTTATCTGAGAATTCAGTGTCATTGGAATATCAAGAAATGAATTAATGTATATAAGGATGACTAGTTCCATGCCTTATATTAATTCTGATATTTATGGGTAAGGGACTATGCAAAATTGCATTAGGTCACTAAATGCCATATGTATTTTCATTTAATTTGGATTGCTATAATATCTTGCTAGAGAATATATATAGCCTTTGAATTAATTTATTAATTCATTGCCAACATTAAATGGACCTATAGGATCGCACACAAAGCATTGGGCTTAAAATACTTAAATTAAGTATTGGGCATTAATTTGGGCTTTTAATTAAAGTCAAATTAATGTATGTAATGGGTTATAAAATTGCTATTGGGCTTTGGTCCATGAGAGAGAGAGATTCAGCCCACAAGGTTTAATTTCAATTAATTAAATGTCATGTATTAATTTAATTAATTGAGTATTAAAGCCTAAAGACATATTTATCTAATTAAATCATCTAAATATAAGTTGATGTGGCCGAAATTCCTAAGAGAAATCACAAGGAATTTCGGCACATGTATAGTTTTTATTTAAGTGATTTATTAGATTTAAATGTCTTATCTTTTTCCTAAATTAAGTGATATAATTTGATTAAATGACTTTTGATTTTATCTTGGATAAATTGAAAGAGTTTTTATCAATAATATTACTTATTTTAATTAAGTGATAAATGCAAATATTAATTATCTTTAGCTAATATTAATTATCTAAAGATAGTATATTAGAGATCCATCACTTAAAGGAAAGAGAAGATATATAATCAAAGTGAAGTTGGCATGAAACCCTAGCCTTCTTCTATGAGATTTGCGCGAAACCCTCTCTCTCTCTCTCTTAAGAATTCTTTAGCCAATTTTCACAAGGAGAAAGGATAGTTCCTCATTCTCTTGTGATCTTGGGTAGTCATAGCAACCTAAGAGAAGTACAAAATCAAGTTTTGTAGCTTCAAACTATAACCCTTACACAATACCGAAAAAGAGATCTAACAATCTCGTTTTTAAGCTGACGGTGCAATTGTGTGTGTGAGAATAGAGGGAGTGGCGCAAAAGGCTATTCCTTGGCATTGGTGATCGAGATCTAAGGTAGACAAAGCCATCTTAGTTGCTGGCCATCACCGGAATCAAAATCGAAAAGGCATCAAAAGTTGTAAGTTCGATAACCCTAAAATTGCATGTTTCGATTCTATCTTTGGATATGTATGGTATGTATGATAAAATTTTTTGTTTTTCCGCTGTGCTATCATGATTACCATACCATGCCATATTCCATCAGTGGTATCAGAGCCTAGACATGCTTATTTTAGTGCTTTAGATGCATGAAAAAATTAATTAAAAATCGTTATTTTGAAAACATGCAAATCTGAAATTTTCTGTTTTGAGTTTTTTGCATTGTTTTGGTGTAAAAACGATTTTAATTGATTAGATAGGTATTATAATTAATATGACATGTTAATATACTGTCCTAAGATGTTATTAGGGCTGGTAATGGTCGGATTTAATTATTTATACCTGATGGTACATGTTAATTATGAAACTAGGTGCTAGTTGGCATGTAAATTGCTAGTTTAACAACTAGTTTTCAAAATTAAATGTAAAAACGTTTTTGGCATGTTTGTAAGTGATATTTAAAGATTAATTATCAGGTCTGGACATTTTTAAAATTTGGTTTTAATTCTGGTCCATGATAATTTAATTGATTAATTTTAAAATCACTTAAAACAATGACTAGTTTGTGTTTGTTACATGTTTAATCAACATTGTTTGCTTTGTTTTGATTAAAATGGTAAAAACACATTTAGATTAAAATGGTACAGAATATTAAATCAATATTTATGGACTTATTTAGATTATTAAATGACTCATAAAATTGATTTAAATGTTTGTGCATTTCATGGCATTACATAAGCATTAAACAACTAGTTTTGTTGTTTGTTTGTTTTTGCATGAATGCCGTGTTCTATTATATGTGTTCTTCATGATTTTATTTTTAATTCATGTTAGCACATATTATATGTATTTTTAATGTTTATGGGCTGTATGACATAAAATTAAAAATGGCAAAATTGGAAATTTTACTAGAGTTGATTTATGGCACAAATCTAACTAGTTTGTGTTTTGGGCTTTTAAGAGAACTTATTCAATAAGAGGATTTAGTCCATTGGGCTTCGGCCCAGGCCCATCACGGGGTCTTCTCTTAAAGGTTCAAGTACACAATTTCCATTAATGGGCTTGGCTAAATTGATTAAAATTGGACTTTGTTTGATCCATGAATGCTATGTATATTTATTTGCTTGTTTGGTGTGATGAATGGATATGCATGGTGCATTCATGGGCCCTGGGTTTTTGTAATTAAATATGGCCTGCGTGCCATTATATTTTATTGTAAAAGTTTCATTTATTTCTTAGAATAGAATTTATTTGAAGACTTTGTAAATCAAGACGAAGCCCACCGGAGTGGAGAAGCCCAACTCGAAGATTCTTATGTAATAGTATAGAATCTTAGTTGTAGGTTTTTGGGCCCATGTTTGTCACGCTTTACTTTATGCAATTATATATATATGCATGCTATGTATGGATGACAAAGCGTATGCCATGTAAGCCGTAATAAAATGAATCCCTAAAAATAGTAAGTCACAAAGTTGCCTTCCTAATTCGAAACATGTCAAGGCATCGATCATCGGTCACGTAGACTAGGAGTCCTAGATGCGCCCGATTATCTTTGTGAGGCATGGGTTGTGAATGTAGGTTGGACTTAACATGGAATGGGATGCTCGGACCTAGGCAACTTATAAATGGGTTTGTGTTATAACATTGTTTGATGTTAGCCCATTTGATCCAAGAGTCATGTACGAGACATGATTGGAGTTTTTCCTACCTAAGTAACTTAACTTATTAGGTGTACAGGCTCAGCTTGACTAATAAGTTGTTGTGAAAAGTGGATCTTGGCCCACATTAAATCACTAACGCGAATTATTTATGGGGATATTAATTCGGTTTGTGGGATTATAATAAGACCTCATTTAATCTTGCTAAATTTTATTGTAGATTGAAAATGGCATCTTCAAACAACAATAATTTCTCGTTGCGATCGGTCCTTGAAAAGGAAAAATTGAATGGCACCAATTTCATAGACTGGTCTCGAAACTTAAGAATAGTTCTTAAGCAAGAGAAGAAGTCGTATGTTTTGGATGCACCCTTGCCTGAAGAACCAGGAAGGAACGCCTCTGCGGTTCAAAAGGAAACTTTTGAGACCAAGAAGAGTGACTCTAATGATGTGACCTGTTTGATGCTAGCCACTATGGTGCCTGAATTGCAAAAGCAATTTATGGACCAAGAGGCCTATGCGATCATGGTGCACCTCAAGGAGATGTTCCAAGAACAAGCTCGTCACGAGAGGTTCGTGACAACAAAGGCTTTGATTTCTTGTATGATGGCTGAGGGTACTCCTGTTAGTACCCATGTACTCAAGATGAAAGGGTATCTTGATACTCTTGAGAAGCTTGAGGTACAAGTGCCAAAGGAATTGGCCACTGACTTGATCTTAGGATCATTGCCTGCTGCTTATGATCCATTTGTGATGAATTATAACATGCATGCTATGAACAAGTCAGTCACTGAGCTTCATGGGATGCTTAAGAATGCTGAAGAGAACATTCGAAAGACCAATCCCGTGCTAATGGTTCAAAAGGGAATTAAGAAGGGACCTGCTAAGGAAAAGGGAAAAGGAAAGGGAAAACCCAAGACAGTTGGGAGTGCACCTCAAGCCCAATCCAAGCCCAAGGCACCAAAGCTCAAAGAGAGTGAGAGCACTTGCTTCCATTGCAACAAGATAGGGCATTGGAGGAAGAATTGCGCTCTCTTCAAGGAAGAACAAAAGAAGAATGGAGCCAAGGCGTCCAGTTCTGGTATTTTTGTTGTTGAAATTAACCTTTCTATTTCTACCACTTGGGTATTGGATACCGGTTGTGGTTCTCACATTTGTTCAAATGTGCAGGGGCTAAGAAATAGGCGGTTACTTGGGAAGAATGAAGTGGACCTCCGTGTGGGGAATGGAGCACGAGTTGCTGCCATGGAGATAGGCGACTATCACCTCACTTTACCTTCCGAACTTTGTATTGTTTTGAATAATTGTTATTATGTGCCTGCTATGAGCAGAAACATTATTTCAGTTTCATGTTTGGATAATGATGAATTTGATTTTGTTATTAAAAAGGGCAATGCTCATATTCGTCGCGAAGGCATTTCTTATGGCAATGCCATGTTGCAAAATGGCCTTTATATCCTTGATTTACAAAACAAAGAGTCAATATACAACATTAATACAAAGAGGGTTAAATCAAACGAATTAAACCCTACTTACTTCTGGCATTGTCGTTTAGGACATGCAAACGAAAAACGTATTTCAAGACTCCACAAAACTGGAGTGCTTGGGTCATTTGACTTAGAGTCTTATGACACATGCGAGCCATGTTTGCATGGAAAAATGACAAAGAGTCCATTTAACAAGAAAGGTGAAAGGACTAATGGCTTATTGGAACTAATACATACCGATGTATGTGGACCATTAAGTACACAAGCTAGAAGTGGTTTTAGCTACTTCGTGACTTTCACAGATGACTTCAGTAGATATGGCTATGTCTATCTAATGAAGTACAAGTCTGAAACTTTTGAGAAATTCAAAGAGTTTAAGAACGAAGTAGAAAACCAACTTGGCAAAAGTATAAAAGCCATTCGATCAGATCGAGGTGGCGAATACTTAAGCCAAGAGTTTGATGATCATCTAAAAGAGTGTGGTATTATTTCACAGCTCACTCCTCCTGGAACACCGCAATGGAATGGTGTATCCGAAAGGAGAAATCGAACTCTGTTGGACATGGTTCGATCTATGATGAGTCAAGCTAATCTTCCTATCTCTTTTTGGGGTTATGCATTAGAAACTGTTGCGTTTCTATTGAACCATACTCCAACTAAAGCAGTTGAGAAGACACCATACGAGGTATGGACTGGGAAAGAACCCAATATGTCTTTTCTCAAGATTTGGGGCTGTGAAGCACATGTTAAGAAATTAACATCTGACAAACTAGATTCCAAATCGATTGTCTGCTTGTTTGTGGGTTATCCCAAAGAAACAAAGGGATACTACTTTTACTCACAAGCCGAGAACAAAGTATTTGTTGCTCGCAAGGCTGTTTTCTTGGAAAAGGAGTTCCTTCTCAAGAAAGACAGTGGGAGTAAAGTAGAACTTGGAGAAATTCAAGTGCCACAAGCTCCTATAGAGGATGAGTTGGAAGTGGGATCAAGTTCACAACAAGTTGTGGAACAAGATCCCATTACACAAGTACCTAGAAGGTCTGGTAGGGTACGTCAGGAGATTGAGAGATATGGATTTCTAATCACTGACAGTGACACTATTGAGTTAGTAGATCGTGAGGATCCTACTACCTACCGAGAAGCTATTGAAAGCCCAGACTCGGATAATTGGCTTGAAGCCATGAAATTCGAGATGCAATCAATGTACGATAACCAGGTTTGGACCTTGGTTGATCCACCGGAAGGTGCTAAGGTAATTGAATGCAAGTGGTTATTCAAACTAAAAGCTGATAAGACCTACAAAGGTAGACTAGTAGCAAAAGGTTTTCGACAAACTCATGGTATAGACTATGACGAGACCTTTTCGCCTGTAGTCATGCTCAAGTCCATTAGGATCTTGCTTGCCATAGCTGCATATCATGATTATGAGATATGGCAAATGGATGTCAAAACTGCTTTCCTCAACGGAAATTTACTTGAGGATGTGTATATGACACAGCCTGAAGGTTTTGTCAATCCCAAGCATCCTAAGAAGGTTTGCAAGCTTCAAAAATCCATTTATGGATTAAAGCAAGCATCCCGAAGTTGGAATCTTCGTTTTGATGAAGCAGTCAAAGATTTTGACTTCATCAAGAATGAAGATGAGCCTTGTGTGTACAAGAAGGTTAGTGGGAGAATAGTAGTATTTCTGGTCCTATATGTGGACGACATCCTTCTCATTGGGAATGACATTCCAACATTGCAAAAGGTTAAGCAATGGTTAGGAAAATGTTTCTCAATGAAAGACTTAGGTGAAGCCGAGACAATACTTGGTATTCGAATCTATAGAGATAGATCGAATCGGCTTTTGGGACTAAGTCAAGAAAAGTACATAGACAAAGTACTAAAGCGTTTTAGTATGGGAGACTCAAAGAAAGGGTACATACCTTTGGCTTTGGGAGTTCCTTTGACTAAAGAACAGTGCCCTAAAACCAAAGAGGAAAGGGACAACATGAGTAGAATCCCATATGCATCTGCTATTGGATCTATCATGTACGCTATGTTATGTACTAGGTTGGATGTTGCTCATGCACTGAGTATAACCAGTAGGTTTCAGCAAGACCCAGGTGAGAAGCACTGGTCTGCTGTAAAAGGGATCCTTAAGTACCTGCGAAGGACTAAGGATCACTTCTTGGTGTATGGTGGTCAAGAAGAGCTCGTCATACAAGGTTATGCCGATGCTGCTTTTCAGACCAGTACTCAGGATTCTAGATCGCAATCTGGGTTTGTTTTTGTTTTAAACGGTGGTGCTGTCAGCTGGAGAAGCTCAAAGCAAGAGACCGTTGCCGACTCAACTACAGAATCTGAGTATATTGCAGCAAGTGAGGCTGCAAAAGAGGCTGTTTGGATTAAAAATTTCATTAATGGATTACGAGTGGTCCCAAGCATCCTAGATCCATTAGAAATTTTCTGTGACAATAACGGGGCCATCGCACAGGCTAAGGAGCCCCGGTCACACCAGAAATCCAAACACATACTCAGAAGGTACCACCTGATCAGAGAAATCATTGATCGTGGGGACGTCAAGGTTAGCAAGATATCAAGTGAAGACAATGTAGCAGATCCTTTGACGAAACAGTTACGTCCAAATCTGCACGAAGCTCATTTGAGAGCGTTCGGTCTTAGGGCTATGCCCAATTGGGACTAGTGCTAGTGGGAGATTGTTAGTGTAAGCCCTAGCCCCAATACATTGTAACGAAACACTTGAAATTAATAAAATGAGGCATTTGTTTTATCCTTTGTATTCCTGTGCATATCAATTGATAAAACTATCCAAGAGTGTTGTTTCGGTTTAAGTTATCATGTGTGAGGCACATGGATTGTAAGACCTTGAAACAAATGAGACTTCATTCTAAATATCCCTAGTCAGTCATTGTTATGGGAATAACAAATGAATTAAGACTAGTATGCTCTCTTTGATGCTATGAGTCCTATCTTACGGATCATTAGGACAAGAGTGTCAATCAGAGATCATAGATACATGTTAAAGAACATGGTATCTGGATTCGATCCGCTCATGAGAACACTACATGGTACAAGTCATAAGTGTTTCTCATATGCAAGTTTTGTATCGGAGTTCTTAGACCTGAAATCTCTATGAAACTCTTTATGAATTACTGAGTACTTTGACATACACCTAACGTGCTCGTAACAGAGTGACAAGTACGGGTATGATTGGGTATGCACTGATTCATGTTAGAGAGCATGAGAGAAGTGAAGGGATTACCCCTCTCGATAAGAGAGAAAATATCACCGGCCACTTGATCAGTGAACTGAGAAGTGTATGGCCATACCGAGATGAAATAATGAGTAATCATTATTTATCTGAGAATTCAGTGTCATTGGAATATCAAGAAATGAATTAATGTATATAAGGATGACTAGTTCCATGCCTTATATTAATTCTGATATTTATGGGTAAGGGACTATGCAAAATTGTATTAGGTCACTAAATGCCATATGTATTTTCATTTAATTTGGATTGCTATAATATCTTGCTAGAGAATATATATAGCCTTTGAATTAATTTATTAATTCATTGCCAACATTAAATGGACCTATAGGATCGCACACAAAGCATTGGGCTTAAAATACTTAAATTAAGTATTGGGCATTAATTTGGGCTTTTAATTAAAGTCAAATTAATGTATGTAATGGGTTATAAAATTGCTATTGGGCTTTGGTCCATGAGAGAGAGAGATTCAGCCCACAAGGTTTAATTTCAATTAATTAAATGTCATGTATTAATTTAATTAATTGAGTATTAAAGCCTAAAGACATATTTATCTAATTAAATCATCTAAATATAAGTTGATGTGGCCGAAATTCCTAAGAGAAATCACAAGGAATTTCGGCACATGTATAGTTTTTATTTAAGTGATTTATTAGATTTAAATGTCTTATCTTTTTCCTAAATTAAGTGATATAATTTGATTAAATGACTTTTGATTTTATCTTGGATAAATTGAAAGAGTTTTTATCAATCATATTACTTATTTTAATTAAGTGATAAATGCAAATATTAATTATCTTTAGCTAATATTAATTATCTAAAGATAGTATATTAGAGATCCATCACTTAAAGGAAAGAGAAGATATATAATCAAAGTGAAGTTGGCGTGAAACCCTAGCCTTCTTCTATGAGATTTGCGTGAAACCCTCTCTCTCTCTCTTAAGAATTCTTTAGCCAATTTTCACAAGGAGAAAGGATAGTTGCTCATTCTCTTGTGATCTTGGGTAGTCATAGCAACCTAAGAGAAGTACAAAATCAAGTTTTGTAGCTTCAAACTATAACCCTTACACAATACCGAAAAAGAGATCTAGCAATCTCGTTTTTAAGCCGACGGTGCAATTGTGTGTGTGAGAATAGAGGGAGTGGCGCAAAAGGCTATTCCTTGGCATTGGTGATCGAGATCTAAGGTAGACAAAGCCATCTTAGTTGCTGGCCATCACCGGAATCAAAATCGAAAAGGCATCAAAAGTTGTAAGTTCGATAACCCTAAAATTGCATGTTTCGATTCTATCTTTGGATATGTATGGTATGTATGATAAAATTTTTTGTTTTTCCGCTGTGCTATCATGATTACCATACCATGCCATATTCCATCAAGATGTCTATCGCATGCAAATGTGTTAATATCTAAATATCCCTAGTCATAGAATTAACAAGATAGGACATTGTTAATTCGGACAGACTAGCACATGTTATGCTTCTTGAATGGTTCAAGCAATGGTTCTCATAATTGTGATTATGGATGATAATCAAAGCTAACATGTGGATGCTTGTTAGAGGAACAAGTTCATTGGAGACCTGCAAAGAGAATCCTCATATGGATATTAAATCTATGTCAGTGAGGAATCTCTTCATAGCGGTTGTGCAAGTATCCTTAGACTTGAGATCACCAAAGTTATCTTAAGTAGCAAGTGGTATACTTTGACTCCATAACTGATTACTTCCAACTGGGAGTGAACATAGTTAGGAGATTGGGTATATCATGACCTACTTGAAGATAGTTGAGTGATTGACAAAGGATTCACCATCCCAGATTTAACAAGGGAAGTTATCTCGCATGATTCTATAATTGCCTTGTTCAGAGAATCTCTGGCCAGAGTAATATGCCGAGATGGATGGAGATCCATGAAGGGAATTTTAGGAACAATGGTTAAATTAATAGAACATACATAATTAGATTTATATGAGTTGACAAAAATCCATACTCAGAATCTAATTGAGATAAGAGTGGTGAAAGGAGTAATTGCACGGTAACTGTTTCTATGGAAGGGTACAGTCAAACCACATGACTTTCCTGACATTTGGGTAGTCATGATGCCTAGCTAGAGGCCAATCATGACTTGTATAATGATGTATCAAAATATCAATAGAGATTGATAAAATGATTTAAAGGAGTTTAAATCATATGAGTTTTGAATAGAACTCACAATTACATATTATACTGCCAATATGGACAGGAACCCAATAGGTCACACACATATAGAGAAAAGGGTAAAATGGTAAAATGACAAGGATAATAATATTTGATATTATTATAAAGGTAGAGAGGAGAATATGATAATAATTAATTAAAGAGTTTAATTAATTATGATCAAATAAAATTGTCCGCACAACTTTTGAGAAATGTTCTGTAAATTGGACCTAAATGAAATAATGTATTTCATGATTAATTATTATTGTCTTATAAGTGTTATAAGACTACTATAAGTGTTATAGGACTGATATAATAATTAATAGGATCATTGGAGAGATTATAAAGGGCCAAAGGAATGAAGAAGTTGGAGGAAGCCCTCCAGAAGAGGGCTACACGCCAACTCCATACAGAAGGGCTTAGAGGGCTTTTTCTTGGACCAAATTAATTTATATATGTTACATAAGTGTTATGGAACTCACATATTTAATTTGGTTGGATTTGGAATCCATTTGGGTATTTAAATCCAATTAGATGCACAAAGGGCCTAGTTTGTGGATTTTGTGCATGGTCTTTTATGAAAAGATTTAATTTGGATTTAATTAAGCCCAAATGATTATAATTAATTCCAGAAGCCCAATTAATAATTCTCCAGCAATTTTAAAGAGCCCAATCTCATTAAGGAGTTGGAATTTTAACCTAACTATAAAAGGCCAACTAATGAGAATTAGGGTTAAGTGATTAAAACAAAAGAAAAGTCTTTTTCTCTTAATTCTCTCTCCCTTTTTGCGCCACTTCCACTGCTAGCCTCTTGGATTTCGGCCAGCCCTAGTTGAACACCAATTTGTTGGTTCAATTTACCCCTCTCTAGTGTGGATTACTCATTGGAGGTGTTCGATTTTGGACACTGTGGTTTGCGACAACCCGGTGCGAAGCAAAATCAACTGTTCAACAAAAATCAAAGGTGATTTTTCTTATTCTCATATAGTTATATTGTGTATTCATGGCAAGATCAGATCTTATGGTTAAAAAATTTTAAAATTCCGCTCATGTATGTGATGCATGTAACCATCAAATTCCAACAAATTGGCCTCTAAAATTTGTTTTCGAAAGGCAAAAATTTATGTTTTGGCCTTTAGCACACAAACATGGAAATTGCCTGGTAGGCATTATGCTTGTATGTTGGATCAATAGACCTTGGTATTAACATGCCTATTTTTTTGTTCCCTTATTGAGAATGACCCTTTAATTTCTCCTATTATGATTAAATTAGTTGAGAATGTGGTCCATTCAACATATTCAAGGATGAGAAAAATTCTAATTTAAAGTATTTGATGAGTCGTAATTACTTTAAGTTTTGCATGCTTCTTAGCAAGTCTTGTACACACCGTACATGTGGCACTTGTCGTACATAACTCACATATGTATTTGTGCTTACACACATGAATTTAACACACATCCTGCACTTATATAATTTCCTAAATCTACTCACATGAGTAAATTTTTATAAGGAAAAATAAGAAGGGATTTCGCATGCCAAAGTTTTTCATAGGACAGTCCCAAGCAATGGATAGTTAAATCACAAGAAAAACTCCCATGGGATAGAACGATCTAATTCAAGCAAAAAGAATATTCCATAAAATAGCACCATCTGCACATGCCATGCTTGGAGGCATTTATCAATAGATGGCCATCCTACTCAAAGATAAGTATTTAAGTCCTCTTTTCAAGGAATTCAAAGTCTCTTCATGACCGTAAAGTGATATTTGCAAGGCATCCAAAGTCTCTTCACGAGTGCAAATTCCTCTTCGTAAGGCATCTAAAGTCTCATCATAAGCATAAAGTCCTCTTCGTGAGCACAAAGGCCACTTTGCAAAGCATCCAAAGTCTTTTCATGAGCAAAAGGTCCCTTTTATTAGGCATCCAAAGTCTCTTCATAAGCATTAAGTCCTATTTGTAAGGCAACCAAAGTCTCTTTATGAGCATAAAGTCCTTTTTGCATGCATCTTAAGTCTCTTTGTGAGCACAAGGTCCTCTTAGGAGGCATTCTAAGCTGGATAGTCACCGAAAATAGTTAATGCATAACCAAGTCAAAGATAAGCCACCTACTTCATCTAAAGTCTCTTTGGAGCAAATCAAAACAAATCCAATGTCTCTTTGGAGCAAACCAAATCAAATCCAAAGTCTTTTTAGAGCAAACCAAACCAAATCCAAAGTCTCTTCAGAGTAAGCAATTCCAAAGTCCTCTTTAAGAGGTGATTTATATAGATAACTAGGTCATGAACTTGAAGTGAAGATTGTGTGGTGTGATTTTTTATTAGCGAGCTTACATAGATCGCCTCATCACTAAACCTTCAAATTTAAGGAGACAAACACCTTTGGTACATATCTCTAACTCTTTTACTTTAAGCTTTGGCTAACCTACACACTAGTGTACCAGCCTCCCTAAAGTTAAGGGCAACTATAGACACTAAGTCCTTAGACGGCTAATGATCAGGGTTACCTGATAGAGATTTTATTTCTCCAAAATAGCCAAATAACAAAAGCTTGATGTTCTCTCTCAAGGTTTTATGTTTTTAAAAGGAAATTATTTTTTCTTAAAAAATGGCTTTTTCGATGCTCTTCTTTGAGATTTTCAATGCCTTAAAAAGTATCTTTTCGAAGCTTCCCTTTACTAAAATTAAAATATATATTAATTAAAAATTGTCATCATGAAAGTAAATAATAGGAATAAATAGAAAAGTATATTAAAATAAGGGATAAATATATACAAAAAATATTAAAATATACTATATATAAAAAGAAATGATAGAATTAGTTAGTTTAAACTAATTAATTCAAAATGATAATGAAAATAATATTTGTATAAAAAATAAATTTACTAATAAAGGATATATATAAATAATAAAATTTATGGATAATTATGTAGGAAAAATTAATTAAATAAACTAAATTAAATTAAATTAAGAAAATATTTGAAAAGAGGATAAAAAGAAGGGAAAATATCAAGGAATAGTATGGGGCACAAAAAAAGGAAGAGAAAAAATTAAATAAAAAAAGAGGCAGAAGAACAAGAGAGTAAAAGGAGCAAAAAGAAAGAAAAAAAACACAACGAAGACACACACAATAAGAAACCGAGACACAACATAAGAGAAAGGGAATTTCCACTTTTTTTCTTTCCAAGAAGAAATCAAGAAATAGAGCAAATAAAGCAACTACCAGGGTTAGATTCTCTTGATTTTGCAGAAAGAAATCCAAGGGTAATATTCTTAAGCCCTAAAGAGATTTGTTTATTGTTAATTTTAGCCTTTTGTTTCATTATTTTACTCTTTGTTTTGTTTGTTTGATTATTTTGATTCGTTTGATCTAATCTTGTTTCCTATTTATTTCTTGTGTTTTACTATTATTTTCACGCATTAAACTTTAAAAACCAATTAAAATCATATAGAGTTTGTGTAAATTAGTTTCTTGGTTTAAGTTGAAGATGATGAAAAATACTATTCAACATCTTTTACCTTGATTCCAAGGTTTTAATTTCATGTTTTTTTGGTTTAATTCACCTAAAATAAATTTTAATTACCTTTAAATGATTTTTAATGAATTTTGGCATTTTCTAAGCATTTGTATGTGATATTGGGATTGAACTTAGCCAAAAATCATTTTCATCACTCCCTTTATCCCGTTATGTCTTTTGGCAACATTAGCTTTCTTCAGTCACTAAAAGAATCTCCTCTTCTTATTCTTCTATTGTTGCTACATACCTTTAGCAACGCTCAAGAGCCTCTCGTTGCTAAAATTCACTCCTTTCTCTTCCTCCTACACTCACTCACACCACTATTCCTTGGCCAATTTTGGCAAAATTCATGTGCATATCAATTATTATTATTATTATTATTATTATTATTATTATTATTATTATTATTATTATTTTATACACACATACTATTTTATTTTTAGCATATTACATATTTGTTTTATTAATTGTTCTAGCATATCAATTTGTTACTCATGTATTTGTTAATTAATTTATTACCTTAGCTTATTAATTAATTATTTCATTATCTTAATTTGTTAAATATTTGCTTGTAATTAGTGTTTAATTTCATTATTTATTAATTGTTCTATTATTAATTTGTTAATTCTTTATTTCCTATACTGGTTTAATTTATTAATTTGTTTATTTTGTTAATTTTATCTAATTTTTAACATGTTTTATTAATATTATATTCATATGTGATTTTGTTATTTCATCAATTTTATATTGTTAATATCCTTTTAAATGTATTTGTTACTAATATTTATTTTGTAACATCCATGTACCGTAAATGTCATAATGCAATATAAATTTAATTTCAGTGTAATACACATACCAAGAAAAGTCCTACTCATACATGCCACATAGAAATACCAGAATTTTATCACCATTGTTGTGTAACTCTACCCAATCCAATGCCTGTCCTTTCGAGTATCAACTTATATTTAGAAAACCTACGTGCATTAAAAAGGTACACGGTAAGCACATGATGCTCAGTAGTGGATACCCAACTAATAAATTTCACTGTACAAGTATATAAATAAAAAATTTTCTTTATTTTTTTCATTTAAATATCATTAACTTTTCTAATTTACCTTAGTTGACCTTTTTTCAAAATGTAACATCCTATTCTTATCTCTCATTTTCTTTATTCTTTATCATTTCTATTTTCTATCTTGAGCCGTCCATTTTTTCTTACACATGTGTGCTCTTTTTGACAATTCATTTTTTTCTAACTATTTCAATATTTACTACATTATTTATCAATTAGCTGCATAGTTTATATTTAATCTATAATTATGTCTTTTCTCATATTTTAGTTTTCATTTTACTGCATGTTGTTCTCACTCGGTGTAAGACTTGGTGTTCTTTATTTTGTTTTACTCTTATGTGAGGCCAATTACATTTCCCACAATTCAGACATTTGTTTCAAATATATTGTTCATAACACAATTATATTTTTCATCAATTTCATTCAACTTGTTCATCGCTATCATTTTGTCTGGATTCCTTTATATGATTTTATTTTCTTATCCTTTTTATTTTTAATTACTTAATATTATATATTTTTTCTTATAATTTCTACTTTAACTTTTTCAATTATCATTAAATCCTTATGTTCACATGTTTATGTCTTTTTCTCTTTTATTCCCCTTTAAGGATGAAAATTACAATTTGATCCTTAGACTTCCTTTTTAATACACATTTGGTTATTTTTACTAATTTTATTGTTTTTGCTTGCATTTGGTCTTTATTTCACTTTAGACCCAAATTTACATATTAGTCCTCATATTCCTTCTATGTAGTGGCAAATTATAGTTTAGTCCTTATATCTTACTTTTTGTAATCTTGCTCTTTTTAATTCTAATTGGGGTCTTTTCCATATCCTTTGACTATCATTCAAATAAGCTAGAAATTTATGTTTTGGTCCTTGTACTTACTCATGTACTAGTAAGTTTCACTTTGGTCCCTAAACCTTTCTTTTCTTCATGTATTACTTTATTTAACTCCAATTTTGGCCCTTTTTGCCTTCTTTGACTTTTTCTTCACCTTAACTCTAAAATTTATATTTTAGTCCTTATAATTACTATTATGATGATAAATTATAATTTGGTCCCTAAGAATTTTTATTAATTGCAATTTTACCTTTCTTTACTTATTTGGCTATTAATAACCTTTTTAGCCACGTTTTCAACACCAACTTATTATTTTACTTCTGATTTATCGCATATTTACAGTTTTATCTTTTTTTAATATATTAACCTCATTTTTTACTTTATTTATTATTTAATCACATATGTGATATCTTTTATGTATAATTTACCATTTAGGCTCTATTTCCTTGCATATTTACAATTTTACCCCTAGTGGCGACTAGTGGAATTCTCGAATTAGATACGTGGGATAAGGACTATATGATTTCATGTATATGCTGTATAACTATATGTGTGAGATGACTACATTAGTGTAGCCATCTCTCAATAGAAATCTGATGTCATGATGCTACCGTGGTATTTAGGCCCCTATGGCTAGCCATTATATCCTATGATATTGGATTACCTACTGTACATTAAGGGCAATTATTTATTTCACCTTATGTTGTATTGTTATATAATTATTTTGTGTCATTCCCATTTTACCACATATCATACATTTTTTTCTCATTCATTCATCATTATCACATATAAATTCATAACAAACATGGTTAATATCATTTAAACTTGACGAAATATGCCATTTTTCCTAAGGTTCACCATTCAGCCTCATCATAAACCTTTACATACAATGTGAGTTATCATCATTTCTCATGCCATATGTATTTCCAAGATCACTTTATGTATTCTTATGTTGATAGACATTTACTTTGCATTAGTAACCCTTAGTTACATACAGGTACCCCATTATGTTCACTTACATAATATTATGTCCATATGTTCTTTTTAGTTCTAATCAACCATGACATAGGTTACCATTCGACCACAATTGAACATGTGTGTATAAATTAAATTAATTCATCTATCACATTCCAAACATGTTTTTGATACATGTAAAGCATAATTCGAACCTTGATTTAATTTAATTCTTTATTAAACTTTAATCTCATTTTCTTATATAGTGGGTTCCATAACTGGCATATCCTTCCTAAACCTGTTTTTTTACATCTAACATCACATATCTTGCTTTTTCAATTACATTAATTTATCATTAATTTAAATTAAAATTCATTTTGCTCAATTTATTCTGAAAAGACATAATGGTTTACATAGCTAACATGTTATTTCTAGTTATGTTTTCCCATAATTAACATCAAATATTATACTATCTATCATCTCATTTTATTTATTTACCATTTATGTAATTAAATACTCATATTGTGTAATTTTTTCTTAAGTGGCATAATGTCTCCCTACACCAATTTCTCATATCTAACCAATATTTCATATAATTTCTAATACTAATCTAAATAATTAACATCCAATTTAATCTATGTACATTAATTAAATTTTATTAAACTCATGCGTTGCAACAATTCCTAATTTTACATAACCTTAAACATATGAAATAAATTAGTTTGGGTATCTGAATACCTTTTTTTCTAGCTCTAATCTTTGATTTCTCTTCATTTTCCATCATTTTCTCTTATTTTCTCTTTAATTCCACTTATTCTCCCTTAGAAATCCATCTTGGCCGAATTTCTCTATATCTCTTTTCTCTAATTTTCTTCATATATAATTCAAATTTAATCCAAAATATAAATTTTCAAATCAAAATCTATCTAAAAATCTATTAAAAATTAAATTATCAATAAATTAACTTACTAGAATTTTTGCTTCAAACTTCTATTCATAATTACATCCAATTTTTCCACTCCAAATCTAAATTTTTCTTGAGTTTAAGGCTACTAAGAGATGATAAGAGTGATTCCAATTGATAGAGCATGAAAAATTATAGTGGAAGAGCTTGAATAAAGTGAAAATAATGGAATTTCACTAAGTTTTGGGTTATATTTTTGGAGGAGAAGGAGATCTGCTTTCTCGCATAATTTTTTTTCCAAAATTCTCCAGGTTTTGAATGAATATTTGGCCAAATATTCATCCTCAAAATCAGTGATTGAGAGGGTGGACAAATCAGACCACTTTATGTTGATATAATTGTGCCACTTGTCACTTTCTCATTAGTTCATCCATTCTTATTTTATTTTTCAACCAAAATTATTCCAAAAATTCCTAAATATTATAATTAATATGTTTTTAAAGTTTTAGATCAATTGGAGTTTGTTTGATAGGTTTTAGGGTACCAAGATATTTTTATCTGGTCTAAAAACTCGATTTTCTCCCTTTTTTTGATTTTAGTGTTCCCCTCATTAGAATACACTAAAATTTTTCTTTATAGGCAAAAACATATGAAAGAAGGTGTGTATAAAATTTTAGATCATTCTAACATTGTTTCAGTATACTTCTAGCTCTAGAGGTAAAATAAGCCAGTCCAAAACCCAAAACTTCAAAGTTGTCAGAAAAATTATTTTTCATTTCCAAATATTAATTAAGATAATTTCTAGTAGATCTAGGAAAATGAAATAATTTTTAGAGGCTTTTGTAATATGTTTGGATCGGTCAAAGTTTTGTCAACCCTTTAAAGATCTAGGTAAATTTTTCGTTGTTTAGTTTGAGATCCTATCAAATTTCAAATTCACCTCAAATTATACCACCAGACTCCATGTAATACATATTTTATCATTTAATGGTTAATTATGACTTTCCACCAAGTTCCCCATCCTACTACTACCCTGGGCTGCGCATATTTAACACTTAAGGATTTATAAATTTTAACATACTATACTACTGTAATCATATCAAAAACTATTCTAGAGTTATTGCTCATATTTTAGAATATACCATGCATGTCAATTGAAATTTTAGTGTGTTACATATTTCTTTTTTGTATTTTTATTTTTATTTGCTGAATCAATTAAGTATATTAATTTATCCTTTTATCTTCAATTTATAATATTGTGTATTATTTCCTATTTAATGCTATTTATTTGTGCCTATTTTATTATCCTAATTAATTACATTTGCAATTTAATTGTCAAATAGTTGAGTTACATATTTGTGCAATATTTAATTTATTTAATTCAATCACATTTTTTTCTTGTTAATATTATTCTTATTTTTAATGATAATATTTATAATTGTTATTTTTAATATTATTATTAATATTATTATTGTTATTACTATTACTATTAATATTCATATTCATTGCATTTATTAATTTATTATATATATATATTTGTTTATTGTATTTAATTATCCACTATTTGATTTAATTCATTATTAACTAACACAATTTTTCACACCATATGCATGTGCATCATGCATTCCGAGTCAACATGGAATTCCACACTAATTTGCTTTTTTCTTGTAGTGTGTGCATCATGCATTCGGAGTCAACATAGAAAATAAAGTGGAGTAGATTAGCTTAAGTTTTATTTTCGCATTTATTTTTAGCTTAGGACTATATAATCTTTCTTTTGTTTTCCTTTATTTGTTGCAAAAATGTAATAATAAAGGCTTTTTTTCATGCGCCTAAAAATCATGCAAAACAACTTTTACTATTTAATTGGATTTTTCTAATAAAATGGACCAATGTGCTATTTTATTCCAAAAATTACATAAAAGATTTTTTATGAATATGTACGAGGGAACCAATATTCCCCAATCAATCAATATCCCAATTTTTTTGTGTTTTACTTTTATTATTTTTAATGCCTTTATTTATTACAAATAGATGATTTTATGAGCAATTAACTAAAACTCACTAAACAATTTTATACAAGTTTGAGTGAGATTTTTCTAAAATAAAAGGGACCAATGTTTTGATTTTTTACCCTCAAAATAACATGTAAAATTAAGAATTTTTTCCTTATAAATACAAATGGTTCTTATACTCAAAACTGATTACTATGATTTTTTTTTCCAAACGTTGCATGAGCTAAATGCCCTCTTTTTCCAAAATACACCATAAAATTTTTCCCTTTTGTAAACACGCATGCAAGGACCAATGCCCTTATCCAAATAAACTTAATTAATTCTCTAATTTATGTATGATTTATCCTCATAGGTATTTTTAGTGCCTTTTGTACCATGCATTATAGCTTTCAACGTGCTTGAGTGTACTTTTATTTTCTAGGATAATAACCCGTATGACCAAAGGTATAAAAAAGAGTAAAGTCCAAACTATCTCTAGTTTCGCTTTATGAGGTTAGAACTCGTTTTTTTTAATATTTTATTAGGTGTTGACTCCATGATACTTGCCTTATGGTGCCCAATAGACACCCTTGTAGGTTGATCGTAAACAATGAAATGAGGATACCCAAGATGCTATCTCATGCCTTTTTGAGGCCTGAGGCATGGCACATGGATTGGGTTATATCCTTATCCATTATGAAGCAATAAGCTTTCATGAGTTAAATGAACCTTGTTCGGTCTCGAGCCTTAAATATGGATTTTTGAGAAAATACTAGATGCCATAGGGTTCAACGCATGTCATAGCCAAGGGTCACATTCACATTATTTATATCTATTGTATTAAATTAATCATTGTCTAATTTATTTGAGTTTGTTAATTATTTATTATTTGATTTAATTCATTATTAACTCATATTGTTATTTTCTTTCTCTTTTAATGCACATCATCCATTTGAACGGTGAATTGGGTTAGGAACCAAAGCTGGAATAGTCTAGACTTTGATTATTTCCTTATTTATTTATTTATATTGGGCCTATATTTAATTATCCTTTTTTTATTTCATGCAGTTACATAATAGCTTAGTAATAAAGTTTTATTGACTATAAATTAAAAATAACACCAAAACTATTTCCACTTAATTAAATTGGATTTTTTTCTCATAAAATGGACTAATATCCACTTTTATTCCAAAAACCATACTAAAGAGCTTTCTAAATATATAGAAGTTCCCATCTCAATGAATGATCTGATTTATGAGTGCTTCTCTTTTAGCATTACTATTGTTTTATTTTGCCATTCTTTTATTATTTTCGTTACATAATCATGATTTTTTCAAGTGTTTAATTAAAAACTCACTAAATAATTTTTATAAAAGTTTGAGTAGGATTTTCCTATAGTAAAGGGACCAATGTCTTGATTTTCATGCACAAAAATAATATATAAATTTAAGGATTTTATTTCTTTGGAAATACAAAAGATTTTCTATTAATTAACTAATGCAATTCTCTTTCTAAAGTTGCATGGGCATAATGCCCTCCTTTTTCCAAAATACACCTAAACGCTTGTTTTTTTTTTGTTTTGCAAATATACATATGAGGACCAACATCTTAATTTAAATGAACTTAATTAATTCCCTGATTTATGTATGATTTGTCTTTAAATTTTTTCTTATATTTTTAAAAGCTTTATATATTATGCTTTTATGACATGCAATGTACATGCTTTACAACTTCCTAACATGAATAAGTGTACCATACTTTTCAAACATTAAAAGTCATGTGAGAAAAGAGATAAAATAAACTAATCATTAACACTTATTAATATAGTATTAACCAAGGGTATAAATAGGAGTAAAGTTCGAATTATCTCTAGTTTTGACTTCATGTGGTGAGAACTCACTTTTTCAATGTTTAATTGGGTGACGACTCTGTGATACCTACCTTATGTTGCCCAACAAATACCCTCGTAGGTTGATCACCAACAATAGATGGGAATAACATTTTGTTTATTGCGAGTGACCAACCTTCATGAGTCAAGTAAACATTGATCTAGTCTCAAACCCTAAAAGCGAATTTTTTAAAGCAAGCTAGATACCTACAGGGTGTGACTCATTTTCAACTCACAACCTCAGGATGTGACTCACATTTTTTCCTTTTTTTCTCTTTTTTGCTTCATGACTCATTGTTTTGACCTCCCGTTTGCTTGTGACTAACTCATGTGACCCATTTGTCACTCATTTCTCTTATTTTCATGACTTCTAATATTATTTATTATTTATTTTGTTAACATAATTTCTTTTTATGTATTTATTACTGTATTTATTTAACAATGAATTTATTTGTTATCAATATTAATTTCTTCTTATTTATCTATTATTGGTCCTATTATTATAAATATTGTTATTTGTCATATAATTTATATAAAATGTTTAAAATTAACCTAACTTATTTGAATTAACTTATTATTTATTATTTAATTCAATTCATTATTAACTCACATTGTTATTTTCCATCCCTTTTATGCACATAACCCAATCGCATAGCGAATTGGGTTAAAATTTGAAGACCAAGGTAAAGTAAGAATAGTTTAGGATTTTATTTTCTTATTTATTTATTTTTGGCCTATATTTAATTTCCCTTTATTTTTCTTTATTTCTCTACAAATATATAATAGGTAGTGAAAAAATAGCTTTTTATTTTCTTTAATTAGAAAATTCACATTAAATGTTTTGTACATAATTAAATTGGGTTTTTTTCCATAAAATGGATCAATGTCCACTTTTATTCCAAAAATCACAATAAAGAGTTTTCATAAATATAATGAGCGAACCAATGCTCTTAATATAATAAATAGCCCAATTTATATATGCTTTTCTTTTAGCATTATTATTCTTTTATCATTTCATTGCATATAAATATTTTTTTTCGAATGCTAAATTAAAAGGTCATCAAATAATTTCTACTTTAAATTAATTAATTAGTGCAATTCTTTTTTCGAAGTCACATGGGTTTAATGTCTTTATTTTTATCCAAAATACACCCCAAATTCTTCATTTTTGTAAAAATGTATGTGAGGACCAACATCCTCAACCAAATAAACTCAATTAATTTCCCAATTTATGTATGATTTTATCTTAATTTATATGTACTCTTTTATTCTTTAATGCTTTCAATGCCATACTTTTATGGCTTTTCATATATATGCTGTACAGTTTTTAATATGCTTGAGTGTACTTTATTTTTCCAACATAATATCTCATGTAAGAAAAGTGATATAATAAATTAATCATTAAATCTCATTTATATAACACTAGCCAAGGATATAAATAAGAGTGAAGTCCAAACTATCTCTAGTTTTGGCTTCACAAGGTCAAAACTCATTTTCTTAATATTTTATTGGGTGGCAACTCTATAATACCTGCCTTGTGGTGCCCAATAGATGCCCTTGTAGTTTGTTCTCCAATAATGGAATAAGAGTACCTTAAGATGCCATCTCATACCTTTTTAAGGCTTGAGGCATCACAAATTGGATTGAATCTTAATCTACTATGAATCGATTAACCTTACGAGTTAAATGAACATTTATCTAGTCTCAAGCCTAAAACCAAAATTTTAAGAGCAAACCGAAAGCCTACGAGGTTTGGCATACATCATAATGGTAACTTTGTTGGGTTTGTATGATTGATTGTGTGGAAAATGCTTGAAGATTATTGTGGGCATCTTTTGCACCATTTTTTATGTAAGGGACCTCTAACGCTTAGCCTTTATGCTACCTAATTTTTGTTAAAATTTTGTCAATTTTTATATGTTTGTATGTAATTTATGCTCAAGCCATTAATACAAACTATTTAATGTTAAACTAAATCTTAATATAACTTTAGAGTTGACCTTTTTTAATTTGATTTAAATTTTAAAGACATAATATGTATGTCTACTTTCGCGCGTGAATTGTTTCAGATAGTTAACAAGCATGTTGTTGAAGTTGGACAGATTCAAGCTTGTACGCTTATATTACTATTAATATTTTTTTAATTAATTTTTTAGATTGAGTAATTTTGTTGAACCTTACATCCTTAACCTTGATGGTTTATCATGACAAGCCATCATCTTTAAGTTTTTCCTAATATTTTTGATATTCAAGCTAGCAATTATGCTATCGCTCAAATTTATTGCTTTTTTAGCAGATTATTGCAATATTATGTTGTAATATAATATATCTTAATCATGTCTAATTTCCAATTCAAAAATATAACTAAATGCTTATATAACGTGTGTTTTATCAGATATATTAATTTATTTTATGATCATATAGATGCCTCGATGTAGACATGCACAGTTGTAGCCTAATAGTTAAGCACCTGAATGGATAATACCAAGATAAGTCACCAGGTATTGGTTTTTGCACATATGAACATCCAAGTAAGCAGATTCATAAGTCAACATTTCCTGTAGACAATAGGCAGTTGGCATCAAGAAAAGATGTTATTAGTACGAGTAGGTTGGTTAGATTCTTATGAACCAATTTTTGCCATATATCCTGAGGTAATTAGATAACTCCTCGCTACTTTTCAGTATGGAGGATATTAGAATTTTGATACTGAGGTAAGGGTTGTCATTTACTAAGGTTTTCGGTAACCCATTTAGTTTATCACAAGCATATGTATTTGGCATTTTGGGGTTTCTTATGGTAGATGATGTTGTTATTACTAGGAGGAATTATAGGCCAAATTAGTAGGCCACCACTGCTAGACCAGGCATCCCTTATAATCCTATGATTGCAAAGGTTACAATGCTTATTTCAAGGGTTTTAAGATATTTGCAGTGAGTTTTGTCATGTCTTTATATAGGACATTTGGGCAGTCAGGATTCCTTTAATATGGTTCACATATAGAGCCTATAGGCTATAACTGTTGGTTGAGCCATCAACATTAGCCATGTTGTTTTGCAGAATATAAGCAGGGTAGCTCAGACACCAGGAATGTCAGTGGTTATTAAGGAGTAGTCACTTCATTATTGATGGCATTTGGAGTCCCCGAGTTGAAGATAGGTCCACAGGCCGAAGGTAACAAAGTAATGGACTTTGATATAGCCTTAAACATATGCATGATTAAGCGTGAACTTGGTAGATATAGACTGCTCCCAGTAGAGGAAGCATAAGGGAATTTAGGAATTAACAAACAACAGCATTCAGTATAGCTTAAGGATGGGCAGTCAGATGATAGTGCATTTAATAGACACTCTTCCCTTTATTAGGCACATTTAGCTAAGACTAAACTTCTAGTATGAGATCTAGTTTGAGTCATTCTACAGGACCTATAGGACCACAACCCATACTACCTTAAGGTTCCAGTAGATTATAGGTTCCCGCTCTACATGAGGCTCATAGATTTTGCCCTCACGGTGATCCTAGTGCATCATTTTCTTGAAGACCCACACCTTATACCCAACTTCCTTAGCTTCATTCAGTACAAATTTGGAGAGTAAGTTGCTTGCTTGGAGATTGCCATCATGGTCATTAAGCAAGATATACATAGTGTGTAAGGGATGATTGCTATGTCTACACATCATGCTAAGCACAACTATTAAACCCTAGGAGTATTAATATCTACTATAGGATAGATGGTATGCAGACTTGAGACTGAGGTTATAGGCCTTAAGAATAGTATGAAAGAGGGCCAAGGGCACCATGCTGTATGACTCACATGGATAGATATGATGGTGCACCAATAGGATTTTCCCATCAAACAGGTATATGAGAGCTTGGTCTATCTAGCAGGCCTTGTAGGTCAGATTTTGACTCCTTTTGCCTAGGCTATAGGATTCAAGTTTAAGGTACCTCAGCCACCACCACCACCTATAGATCTATCTCAATTAGGGCCTTCACAGCCTCTACAATTGACACTAAATCCTTCAACCAGACCACCAAGTCCCTCTGGATGGAGGTGTTGTTAATAACCTTCAAATAGATGATTATTATTGTTGTTATCATGAAAATTGATATCTAGATTGTTGTTTATTTTCAGCTATATCAACATTTATGGTTTTGAAACTTTTACTTTTATTTTGGATGATGTGTGGATGATATTTCCCTTTTCTCATAATATTTATTTAAACATGTATATGTTGATTTCTTCACATGTACTAATGTAATATTCAACAAATAACAAATGGAAAAAAGATGGTTGCTCGTATAATCATAATAAATTCAATAGTAAGCTGGAATTTTAGAACCAATAAACAAAAATAAGATGTATACTAAAATAGTTAAGAAATATGTCATGATATAATTTATTATGTCTCACCTGAATAAAGGCATCCTAACTATGGCTACATCATAAAAATTTAATGTCAACAATATCTCAACCATTACGAATGCTATACAATCATATCAAAATGAAGCTCTTTTACACCTAGATTGTGCAAATGTCAGGAATATGCTCAAGAATACCCTATTGAAGGATTCCCTTTTTTAAAGGATAAACCTACACGAAAGCAATCATACAAATCCATAAAAGGTAAACATCTTCCTTTATTGCAATGGAGTTATGATGTCAAGCCTTCCTATAGGTATCAATGCCTAATTAAGAAGTGATTTGATAATGAAAAAGAAAAAATCTCTTACAAAAAATGCAACTCATCATTCTCCCTAGTTTTATATGTCGATGAGCAAGCACATATCAGATGTCTTAACCAAGGGTTGAAACATCAATAAACAAACGGTAACCATCCAGTCAATTTAGGGTTAAAATATTGACAAGCTGATGGAAACCACCCTAATTTGATTAAAAGTTAAAACATTGATAAGTTAACAGTAATTACTTATTTAATCCAAAATTAAAATGTCAACAAGCTTATGGTAAACACCAAATTAAGAGTTAAAATACCGATAAGCTAACGGTAATTACCCAAAAAGGATTTAACATTCTAACAAGCAGGCGATAATTACTCAACCAAAAATTCACTATCATAAATGGTACGTGTCTACATTTCAAATTTTTTATCTTATGTATGCATCTTTTATCACTATGTTCTGAACTTTAGTAAACCTAGACATTGGTACACTAGTTTTCCCAAACTTATGGGTAAACTGTAGACACTAGGCCTAAGTCAGCCTCTTTTAGGGTGAATTAATAAGGAAAATGCTATTTCAAAAACAACAAAGAAGTAATAGCACTCTGTTCTTCCTCGACACTAGTTTTTTTTAAATATTTCGTCATGAGTTTTGAAAGTTAAAAAATAATGTTTTGTGGTATGCATGTATTTCTCTCTTTGGAGTGGGTTAAATAAACACATCTATAGGCCCTAGATTGGTTTAAAAATAATTCACAGCCTTAACTTATGGTGAAGATTGTGACTCATTGATGAGTCACGACCTAAAGGATTAACTCACTTCCCCCTCTTTATGACCATGATTTAACTTACTAGACTTGACTCAAGGCCATGACTTACTAGCGAGTCATGGTCCAAGACTGTGACTCACCTTTTTTTTCAGTAAACTATTTTTTTGACTTTTTGGGGGGGTCCACATCTGAGTCAAGGTTATGACTCAACAATCAAGGCCATAACTTGATTTTTTCTATCCAAAATTCCAAATTTTCCTATAAAATAGAGGATTATTCTTAATATGAAAATCTTTATCCTTTTTTAGTCCTAATCTAAGGCATTGAAAGGTAATAATTTATCTTAAATCAGAGTAATAAATTTCTTGGGAAAATACACCAAAAAAATCTAGAGAGATAAAGCAAGGAAAATACTCTATATTTTCATCTGGTTTTTAAAAAACTGAAAGAAGCAGGATGTGAGAATGGAGGTGATCTCACTGGATTGTTGAAGTAGTTCCACTAAAGGTAATGTAAGAGGCAAACTCACAGCTTTTATGTAGATCTAAGGCTTTTATTCTTGTAAATTATGGTTTAATTTTTTTGTACATTATTTATGTTAGTGTAAGCCCTAGCCCAAATACATTATAATAAAACACTTTAGTTAATAAATGAGGCATTTGTTTTATTTATTGTATTCCTTTGCATATCAATTGATAGAACTATCCAAGAATGTTGTTTCAGTTTAAGTTACCATGTGTGTGGCACATAGTTGTAAGACCTTGAAACAAAGAGACTTTATTCTAAATATTCCTAGTCAGTCATTGTTATGGGAATAACAAATGAATTAAGACTAGTATGCTCTCTCTGATAAGTTGAGTTATGTCTTATAGATCATAAGGACAAGAGTGTCAATCAGAGATCATAGATACATGTTTAGAACATTGTATCTGGATTCGATCCACTCATGAGAACACTACATGGTACAAGTCATAAGTGTTTCTCTTATGTAAGTTTTGTATAGGAGTTCTTAGATCTAAAATCTCCATGAAACTCTTTATCAATTACTATGTGCTTTGACATACACTTAGCGTGCTCGTAACAGAGTGACAAGTATGGGTATGCTTGGGTATGCATTGATTCATGTTAGAGAGCATGAGAGAAGTGAAGGGATTACCCCTCTCTATAAGAGATAAAATATCATCGGCCACTTGATCAGTGAACTGAGAAGTGTATGGCCATACCGAGATGAAATAATGAGTAATCATTATTTATCTGAGAGTTTAGTGTCACTGGAATATCAAGAAAGAAATTAATATATAAGAGGATGACTAGTTCCATGCCTTATATTAATTCTGATATTTATGGGTAAGGGACTATGCAAAATTGCATTAGGTCACTAAATGCCATATGCATTTTCATTTAATTTGGAATGCTATAATATCTTGCTAGAGAATATATATAGCCTTTGAATTAATTCATTAATTCATTGCCAACATTAAATGGACCTATAGGATCGCACACAAAGCATTGGGCTTAAAATATTTAAATAAAGTATTAGGCATTAATTTGGGCTTTTAATTAAAGTCAAAATAATGTGTATAATGGGTTTTAAAATTGCTATTGGACCTTGGTCCATGAGAGAGAAAAATTCAGCCCACAAGGTTTAATTTCAATTAATTAATTATCTTGTATTAATTAAGTTAATTGAGTATTAAAGCCTAAAAGAATTTAAATTAAATTAAATCATTTAAATAAACAATGAAGTGGCCGAAATTCCAAGATAAAAATCAAGGAATTTCGGCACATGCACATTAATTATGTTAAGTGATTTTATTTAATTAAATGTCTTGTGTTTTATTTCAAATTTGAATTTTAAATTCAAAGGAGTTTAAATCAATATATATTACTTATTTTTAGGAAGTGATTGAAGTTGAATTAATTATCTTGAGATAATAAAATTCAGATCAAACACTTGCCAAAAGATAAATATATTTATTAGAAAAGAAATAAAACCCTAAATGAAAAAATAGAGTGCATTTGGCGTGAAACCCTATTTTCTTTAGGTTTTGGTGTGAACTTCTCTCTCTCTCTCACTTAATTATTTTGGCCAATTTTCACAAGGAGAAAGGATGGTTCCTCATTCTCTTGTGTTCTTGGGTAGTAATAGCAACTTAAGAGAAGTACAAAATCAAATTTTGTAGCTTCAAACCATAGCCATTACACAATACTTATTTTGAGAGCTAGCAATCTTGGTTTTTAAGCTATCTTTGCAAGTGTGTGTGTGAGAATAGAGAGGAGTGGCGTAAAGGCTGTTACTTGGCATTGGTGGTGAAGGTCTAAGGCTAAGATATCCTCCTTGGTTGCTGGTCATCATCAAAATCAAGTTTTAAAGGCATTTAAAGTTGTAAGTTTTAAAACCTTAAAATTGCATGTTTCGATTCTTGTCATGGAATTGTATGGCATGTATGATCAAATTTTATTATTTTCCACTGTGTGACCTTTATGTTCATACCATGTTATATTCCATCTATGGTATCAGAGCCTAATCATGCTTATTTTAGTGCTTTAGATGCATTAAATAATTAATCAAAAATCGTTATTTTAAATACATGCTATGCTGAAATTTTCTGTTTTGAGTTTTTTGCATTGTTTTGGTGTAAAAACGATTTTAAATGATTAGATAGGTATTATAATTAATATGAAATTTTTATATACTGTCCTAAGATGTTCTAGGAGCTGTTAAAGGTTGGATTTAATTGATAATACCTGATGGTACATGTTAATATTAAAACTAGGTGCTTTTTGGCATGTTAATTGTTAGTTTAACAACTAGTTTTAAATATTAAATGTAAAAAAGATTTTGGCATGTTTGTAAGTGATTTTTAAAGCTAAAATATCAGGTTTGGACATATTTTAAATTTGGTTTTAATTCTGGTCCATGACAATTTAATTGATTAATTTTAAAATCACTTAAAACTATGACTAGTTTGTGTTTGTTACATGTTTAATCAACATTGTTTGTTTTGTTTTGATTAAAATGGTAAAAACACATTTAGATCAGATTGGTACAGAATATTAAATCAATATTTATGATCTTATTTAAATTATTAAATGGCTCATAAAATTGATTTAAGTATTTGTGCATTTTGGGGCATCACATAAGTATTAAACAACTAGTTTTTGTTATTTGTTTGTTTTTGTATGCATGCCGTGTATTATATATGTGTTCTTCATGATTTTATTTTTAATTCATGCTGGTACATATTACATGTATTTTTAATGTTTATGGGCTGTATGACATAAAATTAAAAATGGCAAAATTGGAAATTATACTAGAGTTGATTTATGGCACAAATCTAACTAGTTAGTGTTTTGGGCTTTTAAGAGAACTTATTCAATAAGAGGATTTAGTCCATTGGGATTTGACCCAGGCCCATCATAGGGTCTTCTCTTAAAGGTTCAAGTACACGATTTTCATTAATGGGCTTGGCTAAATTAAATAAAATTGGACTTTGTTTTATTTATGAATGTTATGTATATTTATTTGCTTGTTTGGTGTGATGAATGGATATGCATGGTGCATTTATGGGCCCTAGGTTTTGTATTTAAATATGGCCTACGAGCTATTATATTTTATTGTAAAAGTTTCATTTAATTCTTAGAATAGAATATACTTGAAGACTTTGTAAATCAAGATGAAGCCTACTTGAGTGGAGAAGCCAAACTCGAAGATTCTTATGTAATAGTATAGAATCTTAGTTATAGGTTTTTGGGGCCATGTTTGTCATGCTTTACTTTATGCAATTATTTATATATGCATACTATGAATGGATGACAAAGCGTATGCCATGTAAGCCGTAATAAAATGAATCCCTAAAAATAGTAAGTCACAAAGTTGCCTTCTTAATTCGAAACATGTCAAGGCATCGATCATCAGTCATGTAGACTAGGAGTCCTAGATGCGTCCGATTATATTTGTGAGGCATGGGTTGTGAATGTAGGTTAGACTTAACATGGAAAGGGATGCCCGGACCTAGGCAACTAATAAATGGGTTTGTGCTATAACATATTAAGATGTTAGCCCATTTGATCCAAAAGTCATGTAGGATACATGATTGGAGTTTTTCCTACCTAAGTAACTTAACTTGTTAGGTGTACAAGCTCAGCTTGACTAATAAGTTGTTGAGAAAAGTGGATCTTGGCCCACATTAAATCACTAACGCGAATTATTTAAAGGGATATTAATTCGGTTTGTGGGATTATAAATAAGACCTCATTTAATCTTGCTAAATTTTATTGTAGATTGAAAATGGCATCTTCAAACAACAATTTCTCATTGCGATCGGTCCTTGAAAAGGACAAATTGAATGGCACCAATTTCATAGATTGGTTTCGAAACTTAAGAATAGTTCTTAAGCAAGAGAAAAAGTCATATGTTTTGGATGCACCCTTGCCTGAAGAACCTGCTAGGAATGCCTCTGCAGTTCAAAAGGAAACTTTTGAGTCCAAGAAGAGCGACTCCAATGATGTGACCTGTCTGATGCTGGCCACTATGGTGCCTAACTTGCAAAAGCAATTTATGGACCAAGAGGCTTATGCGATCATGGTGCACCTTAAGAAGATGTTCTAAGAGAAAGCTCGTCACGAGAGGTTTGTGACAAAAAATGCCTTGATTTCTTGTAAGATGGTTGTGGGTACTCTTATTAGTACCCATGTAATCAAGATGAAAGGGTATCTTGATATTCTTGAGAAGCTTGAGGTATAAGTGCCAAAGGAATTGGCCACTGACTTGATCTTAGGATCATTGATTGATGATTATGATCCATTTGTGATGAATTATAACATGCATGCAATGAACAAGTTAGTCACCGAGCTCTATGGGATGCTTAAGAATACTGAAGAGAACATTCAAAAGACCAATCCCGTATTGATGGTTCAAGGGGGCATTAAAAAGGGACCCGCTAAGGGAAAGGGAAAGGGAAAGGCAAAATCCAAGAATGACCTGGCTTGGTTCAAGTCAAGTGGGAGTGCACCTCAGGCCCAATCCAAGCCCAAGGTGCAGAAGCTCAAAGAGAGTGAGAGCACTTGCTTTCATTGCAACAAGATAGGGCATTGGAGGAAGAATTGCGCACTCTTCTAGGAAGAACAAAAGAAGAATGTAGCCAAGGCATCCAGTTCTGGTATTTTTGTTGTTGAGATTAACCTTTCTATTTCTACCACTTGGGTATTGGATACCGGTTGTGGTTCTCACATTTTTTCAAATGTGCAGGGGCTAAGAAATAGGCGGTTACTTGGGAAGAATGAAGTGGACCTCCGTGTGGGGAATGGAGCATGAGTTGCTGCCATGGAGATAGGTGACTATCAACTCACTTTACCTTCCGGACTTTATTTAGTTTTGAAAAATTGTTATTATGTGCTTGCTATGAGCAGAAACATTATTTCAATTTCATGTTTGGATTTGGATGAATTTGATTTTGTTAGTAAAAATGGCAATGCTCATATTCATCGCCAAGGCATTTCTTATGGCAATGACATGTTGCAAAATGACCTTTATATCCTTGATTTACAAAACAAAGAGTCCATATACAACATTAATACAAAGAGGGTTAAATCAAATGAATTGAACCCTACTTACTTCTGGCATTATCATTTAGGACATGCAAACAAAAAATGCATTTCAAGACTCCACAAAACTGGAGTGCTTGGGTCATTCGACTTAGAGTCTTATGATACATGCGAGCCATGTTTGCGTGGAAAAATGACAAAGAGTCCTTTTAACAAGAAAGGTGAAAGGACTAATGGCTTATTGAAACTAATACATACCGATGTATGTGGACCATTAAGTACACTAGCTAGATGTGGTTTTAGCTACTTTGTGACGTTCACAGATGACTTCAGTAGATATGGCTATGTCTATCTAATGAAGTACAAATCTGAAACTTTTGAGAAATTCAAAGAGTTTAAGAACGAAGTAGAAAAATAACTTGGCAAAAGTATAAAAGCCATTTGATCAGATCGAGGTGGCGAATACTTAAGCCAAGAATTTGATAGTCATCTAAAAGAGTGTGGTATTATTTAACAGCTCACTCCTCCTAGAACGCCACAATGGAATGGTGTGTCCGAAAGGAGAAATCAAACTCTGTTAGACATGGTTCGATCTATGATGAGTCAAGCAAATCTTCCTATCTCTTTTTGCGATTATGCATTAGAAACTGCTGCGTTTCTATTAAACCGTACTCCAACTAAAGCAGTTGAGAAGACACCATACGAGGTATGGATTGGGAAAGAACCCAATATGTCTTTTCTCAGAATTTGGGGCTATGAAGCACATGTTAAGAAATTAACATTTGACAAACTAGAGTCCGAATCCACTGTCTGCTTGTTTGTGGGTTATCCCAAAGAAACAAAGGGATACTACTTTTACTCACAAGTCGAGAACAAAGTATTTGTCACTTGCAAGGCTGTTTTCTTGGAAAAGGAGTCCTTCTCAAGAAAGACAGTGGGAGTAAAGTAAAACTTGGAGAAATTCAAGCGCCACAAACTCCTATAGAGGATGAGTTGGAAATGGGATCAAGTTCACAACCAGTTGTGGAACAAGAACCCATTACACAAGAACCTAGAAGGTCTGGTAGGGTACGTCAGGAGATTGAGAGATATGGATTTCTAATCATTGACAGTGACACTATTGAGTTAGTAGATCGTGAGGATCCTACTACCTATCGAGAAGCTATTGAGAGCCCAGAATCAGAAAATTGGCTTGAAGCCATGAAATTCGAGATACAATCAATGTACGATAACCAGGTTTGGACCTTGGTTGATCCACCGAAAGGTGCTAAGGTAATTGAATGCAATTGGCTATTCAAACTCAAAGCTGATAAGACCTACAAAGGTAGACTAGTAGCAAAAGGTTTTTGATAAACTCATGGTGTAGATTATGACGAGACCTTTTTGCCTGTAATCATGTTCAAGTCCATTAGGATCTTGCTTGCCATAGTTTCATATCATGATTATGAGATATGGCAAATGGATGTCAAAACTGCTTTCCTCAATGGAAATTTACTTGAGGATGTGTATATGACACAGCCTGAGGGTTTTGTCAATCCCAAGAATCCTAAGAAGGTTTGCAACCTTCAAAAATCCATTTATAGATTAAAGCAAGCATCCCAAAGTTGGAATCTTTATTTTGTTGAGGCAGTCAAAGAATTTGACTTCATCAAGAATGAAGATGAGCTTTATGTGTACAAGAAGGTTAGTGGGAGCATAGTAGTATTTCTGGTCCTATATGTGGACAACATCCTTCTCATTGGGAATGACATTCCAACATTGCAAAAGGTTAAGCAATGGTTGGGAAAATGTTTCTCAATGAAAGACTTAGGTGAAGCCGAGACAATACTTGGTATTCGAATCTATAAAGATAGATCAAATCGGCTTTTGGGACTAAATCAAGAAAAGTACATAGATAAAGTACTAAAGCATTTTAGTATGGGAGAATCAAAGAAAGGGTACATACCTTTGGCTTTGGGAGTTCCTTTGACTAAAGAATAGTGCCTTAAAAACAAAGAGGAAAGGGACAACATGAGTAGAATCCCATATGCATCTGCTATTGGATCTATCATGTACGCTATGTTATGTACTAGGATGGATATTGATCATGCACTGAGTATAACCAGTAGGTTTCAGCAAGACCCTGGTAAGAAGCACTGGTCTGCTGTAAAAGGGATTCTGAAGTACCTACGAAGGACTAAGGATCACTTCTTAGTGTATCGTGGTCAAGAAGAGCTCATCATACAAGGTTATGCCGATGCTGCTTTTCAGACTAGCACTCAGGATTCTAGATCGCAATCTGAGTTTGTTTTTGTTTTGAACGGTGGTGTTGTTAGCTGGAAAAGCTCGAAGCAAGAGACCATTGCTGACTCAACTACAGAACTATCAATGAGATATGTAAGTTCAATATTTAATCATTAATGTAACTATGCTATGATAAGTAGTCAAACTTAGTATGTGAACAAGTATGAGTAACAAAAACATGTATTGCTATGATTCAAGTTGCATTTACATGTACACATATGTATATATATATATATATATATATAAAACCTTATGACGACTTTCAGAAATAAGAACTACACTTTCGTATTGCCTTATTGGCTTTATGTATGATGCTAAGTATGATGAGATACATCAATGAGAGTTATACTTTATTATGTTTGCACAATCATGCAACTACTATGATATGAATGAATGAATGTTGATGCAACTATGTGACTATATGACTGACATCCAGGTCTACTGGAGCCTAAAGCTCAATATTGATCTATGATGAGAATATTATACATTCTTCTAAGAAATATAACTTTAAGCAAATGCTGTAATGAATAAAAATAATATGTGAATTTAAGATGTTATTGAAAGTGGTAAAGCTTATGGGTCTTAGTTCAGTGTGGATTAGATAGGCATGCCTAAAGGGATACAGTTGCAGCTGTCATAGTTGACCCCGTTTGGGTTAATTATTTGTTCCTTTAATGGAACCATAGTTCGGCCCTTTTGGGTTCGTTGTTTGATATCTTCGGATATCCATTGTTTTATATCTTCAGATATCCATAGTTTGATACCTTTGGGTATCCATTGCTATCATTATCCATCCTTTGAACTAGTACTTAAGCAGGCTATTAAAGATTAAAAATGTATTCAAAATAAAGAAATACATATATTGACTATTTCATTTATAAAATGTAACCATGATGAATGGTCTATTATATTGTTCAATCTTAAATTCCTTTGGCCATGAATTATTTCAACAAAATGAAATACTATGAAATGTATGCATGTGACATTATGACTTACCGGGTAATTATGATGTGAAATGCTTATTATTTGAAATCACATGCAAATCCGTTAGTTTGTATATGTAAGTATTTACACATATATGTGCATATTGATAACTTAGACATAAGGTAAAGACAGTGTATGACATAATATGATGTTATTTGACATTTAGTTTCCATGTTAGGACAACAATAAGGAATACATAGGTATAAATTGAAGTTATGAACTATAATTCCATTTTATGATTAAGATTTCATGATATATGTGAAGTAATTATGCCTAGCGATATCTTTTATAGACATTACATGATACAAGCACTCCTTATATTTTAAATGAACATTAAATACACATCTTATGTAACTAATGTGATTAAATAGATATGATTAAAGTTTATACTATCAATAATCATGATGTCTCGAGTTATGAAGGAAAGCTTTATGACTTGTATGAATTATACTAGTAATTCAAGAAAGAGATTGAATTATAAAGTAAATTGAAAAGTCTTTTAGAACTAGACAAGTTCACTTAATGCTTTAGATTTTGTAAGGATAATAATTATTGTTAAGGTTGAAAAACTCGTCTGTATTGTCCATTGTATGAAAAGTATTATTGCAGGCTTTCATGTTCTTCTTAATTGCAAAGGTTGTAACGTGTAGATGATATTTTTAATAAGAATTTTCCATAGAGTATTGTTTCCCCACTAGGCTTTATAGCTTAGCACGGGATTGTTATCCATGTAGGTTTTGTGGATAAGCTCCACTTTGGATTGATAGCTATTATGGCACGACCTACTTTGAGGACAAGATCTAGTAGGTTGCAGTTGTCCTTGAGGTTTTCATAATGTATTGAAGGCTAGTTATGTTATGTCTCCTTATTTTGGAGTTTTTTTTGTTTATATTTTGGCATGTAATTAAGGCCTGCACTATTACTATTATTATTATTATTATTTTTTCTGCCTGATCTTTACTAAGGTTATGTTGATATTTGTGATCATGCTTGTCTGGTGGATTAAGGTATTGCATAGTAAGTTAGAAAGGAATCGAAGTGGACCTTAACAAGGTTAGAGCTATTAAGGAAATGCTAGTATTACAGAAAGAAAAGGAAGTCAGAGGATTTTTTGTTAAACTCCATTACATTAGTAAGTTTATCACCAAGCTCACTTCAATCTATGAATCAATCTTTAAGCTTTTTATAAAAAATTAGCTAGTACAATGGAACAATGATTGCCAAAAAACTGTTGACACTATTAAACTCAAAATTACATAAGAGAATAAAATGATGACTAGGGGGCTTAGTCTTTGACTAGGAAACTTAGGCAAACCTACTTGTAATAAAAAGAGCAAGGTTTTAAACCATAAAATGAAGCAAGAAGGGAAAAAGATAAAAAAGTGAAATGAAATAAAATATGGAAAAGGAACCGGATAGGGAAGAAAGAGAGATGGCAAGAAACAGCATAAGGCCCTTCTACTACTTATGCTAATCCACAAAGAAATGAGAAAGTATTTCAATAAATAAACTTTAATAGATAGGATTAAAAAATTAATTAAATGTATATCCATTGTTCTAGCGATGAAGAAACACAAAAATGAAAGGATATATTATCACGTTGGCATATGGGCTAAGGACCCATAAAAAAATACACTAAGAAAAAAGATAAGAGAAACCATTAAGGAATAGGATGGAAGTGTAATTGACATAACCTTGCACAAATAATGGGGAAGCATCTGCAAATACATAATGATGGAGGACAACAAACCCCTACTACAATTCTCCATAAAATGACTCTACTGGAACTATAGGGGTTTAACTAAAATAACATTATTTACACAACCATCGAGGAACCCTCGTTAAGACTCAGACCCTCAAACCCCGATAGTCATGCAACTCCACTCCAAAGAAATATGCCAAGAGCATGAGAAAGTGACCTAGCATGAAAATTAAAGAGGGAACCAAGGGGGAACCACTTAACACAGAAACTAGATAGCCAATCAAAACAAACAAAAATGAGAGAAAAAGGAAAGTACAATTCAAAGGGAGGGAAAAAGGATATGGTAAGAGATTAAAAGGAAAAAAGGGGAAGGGGAGGGTTATTATGAAGGAAACATTAAAAAAAGAAAGAAACCTATGAGATTCACAGATGTGTTGCTCCCTACTAGTGAACTTATCAAGAGGTTAGAGCCTTGCTCCTTCTATCTCCTTAGGCTCATTAAGGAAGACTCATTCTGCGTCTTTATTTTATTCTTCTTATAGGATAGGACCTTAAAGGAGTTCCTATAACAAAAGAGGTCTATTCCAAGATGCTTTATATATAGATTTGTTGTATCCCTTAGATGGTTACCTTGCAAATTCAATTATGCTTATTTTTTCATCTCTTTCTTCCCAATTTCTCCACTCGATCCCATCTACGATTATTATTTGAAAAGCCATAATTTCATATTTTTCTTTATTTCTACAATTATGGCTCTAATCTTATAGATTTTTCCTTCCTTGGTCATTAACAACATGCTATTTTGAATTAGCCATTATATCTCCTTTATCTTTCTATTCTTCACCATTATAGGATTGTTGACAGCCATGATGGCCTTTTTCCATGTCTTAGCCTTTTCTCAGAACTCCTCTTCATTATACATCCTCTAGTTCTACTACTGTTATAACCATTGAAGCCTTTGATTATGTACTTAACAATAAAGGAAAATTTTATAAATGCTATGGTGGCTCAAAAGAATGAATTTGGCATTGAGTATGTGATATACTACATTAGTAAAAAATTTCTTCCTTACAAAGCAAATTATGTAGAAGTTGAGAAGATCTATCTGGAGGTAATTTAGGCTTCTACCAAACTAAGACATTATTTCCATTCTTACAAGGTATAGCCAGTCACCAAGCAGAATCCCCTTATATACCTTCTAGAAAAAAATAGGTAGGTGGTTTTTCAAGAGTTTGGTATAGGGTACATAACTAGGGAAACTAGAAAGAGGCAAGCTGTAGAGGAATTCCTAGCTGAGCACTCCCTTGATAAAGATAAGGTTGATTATGAGTTTCCTAATGAGAATATAGTTGCTATTATTGTACAATGATGGTAGATGTGCTTTGACAGAGTTGTTACAATAGAGGAGCTGGAGTAGGGTTCTTGTGACCCTGGAAGGTGAGAAGCTTCCCCTAGCCAAAAAGTTAAGGTACAAATACAATAATAATGAAGCAGAATATAAAGCCTATATTTCTTGGTTCAAAGCGTTATTGGTTATGGATTACAAAAGTTTTTGGAGATTTATCATTGGTAATTCACCAAATTCATGGTGAGTGGTCTATTAAGTAGGAATGACTGTTACCATACATTAAAATCTTAAAGATATTAAGTAGTTGGTTTGAAGTTTGTACCTTCAATAATGTACCTAGAGATGAGAATCAGTTGGTCGATTGTGTTGCGACCCTAGCAAGTGCACTAGATCGACAAGTAATAAAGTGGCATATAGTTAGGACCCTCAATATCGAACCCAAGGGAAATGTGTGTGAAGACTGTGAAGATTAATTGTATGCTAAAGAATTCCCAATTGTTTGTGTGTATGAGTTGTTTGATTTATATAATGTAACTTTAAAGCTTAAGTATGTAATGTAGAGAAATTTAAATTCAGTGTATTACATTTTGAAAAATTAGCAAATGTAAAAATCTATAGAAATCAAGCGTTGCTTGGGTTCACTTATCCACCCTATACCCAAATGTGAATAAATTTTTACATAAAAGTATACATGAATAAACTCGGGATAACCCTTCTTAATCCAAACGTCCCATTCCGGAGCCAGCTATTCTAGTTGTTAAACGTCCCATTCCGGAGCTAGCCCAACAACTAGCCTAAACTCGGGTCTAAAATCCTAAGTTCGGTCTACCGTCCCATTTCGGAGCTAGGCAACCCAAAACTCATCTATTTCACTCCCTACTCTAGTTTTAAAATCACAAATACCACACATCTAGAGTCCCATTCCAGAGCCATCCAAAATAGACGATATTCATGATAGAAAAACTGAGCAAAATCATTCATAAACTCCAATCTATTAGGCTCAATACCCATCAAGACATATGATAAACACCATTCATCAATGGATACAAAATAACTTAATAGATCGAAAAATCAATGATAAACAAATAATTACTTGTGAAATAGACCATCCATTCATGTAAAAATCAATTTGAGTTCAAGATTCACATCATGAGTAGGGGATTCAAAGATCCCCAAGCAACAAAAAAGACTATTCACAATCCATAATAAAATGAAAAGAGAAAAAGATAGAATAACCCCTGAAATTCATGGTGAAGAAAAGCCAGCTAAATCCAAGTTCTTCAATCTCTTTCTCCAAAGCTTGCTAGAAAAATGAGCTTCAAATATGTAGATCTATACTTGTAAACTATATATCTATGTTTGTTGGATTTTAACGGTTACATACATCACATACATGAGCAGAATTTTAATTTTTTTTAACCATTAGATCTGATCTTGCCATGAATACACAATATAACTATATGAGAATAAGAAAAATCACCTTTGATTTTTGTTGAACAGTTGATTTTACTTCGCACCGGGTTGTCGCAAACCACAGTGTCCAAAATCGAACACCTCCAATGAGTAATCCACACTAGAGAAGGGTAAATTGAACCAACAAATTGGTGTTTAACTAGGGCTGGCCGAAATTCCCAAGAGCTAGCTTAGGAGTTGGCGCAAAAGGGAGAGAGAGATTAAGAGAAAAGACTTTCTTTTTGTTTTAATCACTTAACCCTAATTCTCATTAGTTGGCCTTTTATAGTTAGGTAAAAATTCCAACTCCTTAATGAGATTGGGCTCTTTAAAATTTCTGGAGAATTATTAATTGGGCCTCTGGAATTAATTATAATCATTTGGGCTTAATTAAATCCAATTTAAACCTTTTCAAAAAAGTCTATGCACAAAACCCATAAACTAGGCCCTTTGTGCAACTAATTGGATTTAAATATCCAAATGGATTCCAAATCAAACCAAATTAAATATGTGGGTTCCATGACACTTATGTAACATATATAAAAATTTGGTCTAATAAATAAGCCATTAAGGCCTTCTGTTTTGAGTTAGGCGTGTGGCCCTTAGAGAAGGTCTTTCGCCAACTGCTTCATTCCTCTGGCCCATAATAATTTCTCCAATGGACTTATTAATTATTATAACAGTCCTATAACACTTAGTCCTATAACACTTATAAGACAATAATAATTAATCATGAAATACATTATTTCAATTAGGTCCAATTTTGCAGAACATTTCTCAAAAGTTCTGCTGATTTTATTTGATTATAATTAATTACACTCTTTAATTAATTATTATCATATTCTCTTCTCCACTTTTATAATAATATCAAATATTATTATCCTTGTCATTTTACTATTTTACCCTTTTCTCTATATGTGTGTGACCTATTGGGTTCCTGTCCATGTTGGCAGTATAATAGTAATTGTGAGTTCTATTCAAAACTCACATGATTTAAACTCCTTTAAATCATCTTATCAATCCCTATTGCTACTTTTGATACATCTTTATGCAAGTCATGATTGGCCTCTAGCTAGGCATCATGACTACCCAAACATCAGGAAAGTCATGTGGTTTGACTGTACCCTTCCATAGAAATAGTTACCGTGCAATTACTCCTTTCACCACTCTTATCTCAATTAAATTATGAGTATGGATTTCTGTCAACTCATATAAATCTAATTATGTATGTTCTATTAATTTAACCATTGTTCCTAAAATGCCCTCATGGATCTCCATCCATCTCAGCATATTACTCTGGCCAGAGATTCATTGAACAAGGGCAATTATAGAATCATGCGAGATAACTTCCCTTGTTAAATCTGGGATGGTGAATCCTTTGTCAATCACTCAACTATCTTTAAGTAGGTCATGATATACCCAATGTCCTAACTATGTTCACTCCCAGTTGGAAGTAATCAGTTATGGAGTAAAAGTATACCACTTGCTACTTAAGATAACTTTGGTGATCTCAAGTCTAAGGATACTTGCACAACCGCTATGAAGAGATTCCTCACTGACATAGATTTTAATATCCATTTAAGGATTCTCTTTGTAGGTCTCCAATGAACTTGTTTTTCTAACAAGCATCCACATGTTAGCTTTGATTATCTTCCATAATCACAGTTATGAGAACCACTGATTGAACCATTCAAGAAGCATAACATGTGCTAGTCTGTCCGAATTAACAATGTCCTATCTTGTTAATTCTATGACTAGGGATTTTTAGATATTAACACATTTGAATGCAATAGACATCTCACATCATGAACACCTTCATGATTGCCTTTGCACTGTGTTTATAATATCTAGGACTTCATTTATTAATTTAAGATTTACAAACTCATGTATTCAAACATAGCATTAATAAATGAATGATGCCTTTTATTAAGAATATAAATTTCATACATATGAAAAACGTCCCTATTACATGGGCTTTAGGGCATACTCTCTAATAATCTCCCACTTGCACTAGAGCCAATCACTCATATGTCTCAGACCCATGCTATTTATATGGTGATCATGCTTAATCTGGGAAAGTGCTTTAGTGAGGGGATCCGCCACATTGTCATCTGTGGGAACCCTTTCTATTTTCACATCATTTCTAGCTACTATTTCCCTTATGAGATGGTAGCATCTGAGAACATGCTTGGATCGCTGATGAGACCGTGGTTCCTTTGCTTACGCAATGGCTCCATTGTTGTCACAATATAAAGGAATCGGATCAACAATGCTAGGCACCGCTCCTAGTTCGGTTATGAACTTTTTGATCCAGACTGCTTCTTTGGCTGCTTCTGAAGCAGCAATGTACTCAGCTTTCGTCCTGGAATCAGCAGTTGTTTCTTGTTTGGAACTTTTCCAACTAACTGCTCCTTCTCCCATTATGAACACATAACCAGATTGTGATTTACAATCATCTTTGTCAGATTGGAAGCTGGCATCTGCATACCCATTTACTTCCAAATTGCTCTCTCCATATACCAAGAATATATCCTTAGTCCTTCTCAAGTACTTAAGAATATTCTTGACAGCTGCCCAGTGTTCCTCTCCAAAATTGGATTGGAATCTGCTTGTGACACTCAAAGCAAATGCTACATCTGGACGTGTACATAACATAGCATACATGATAGAACCAATTGCAGATGCATGTGGTATTCTATTCATGCTCTCTCTATCCTCTAGTGTCTGTGGACACATAGACTTAGAAAGGTGTTTCCCATGCACTATGGGTATGAACCCTTTCTTATTGAACCTCTTCAATACTTTATCTATATATGTACTCTGAGAAAGACCTAGCAACCTATTGGATCTATCTCTATAGATCCTTATTCCCAGACTATAGGATGCTTCTCCAAGGTCTTTCATGGAGAATTGCTTGGATAACCATATTTTAACAGATTGGAGAAGAGAAATGTCATTTCCCATGATCAATATGTCATCTACATATAGAACTAGGAAGACAATTGCACTCCCACTGACCCTTTTATACACATAAGGTTCATCTTCATTCTGTGAGAAACCAAAATCTTTGATTGTCTCATTGAATCATATGTTCCAGCTCCTAGAGGCTTGCTTCAATCCATAAATGGATCTTTGAAGCTTGCATACCTTTTCGCCATTTCCTGATGTGAATCCTTCTAGTTGTGTCATATACACATCCTCGGTTAGATTTCCATTAAGGAAATCTGTCTTCACATCTATTTGCCAAATCTCATAATTATAATGAGCTATAATGGCTAAAAGTATTCTTATAGACTTAAGCATCGCTACAAGAGAAAAAGTTTCGTAATAGTCAATACCTTCCTTTTGACAATAACCTTTTGCTACTAAGCGAGCTTTATAGGTAACTATATTACCTTCCATGTCAGTCTTTTTTTTGAAGACCCATTTGCACCCTATAGGTTTTATCCCTTTAGGTGGTTGAGTTAAAATCCATTCTTTGTTCTCATACATGGAGTCCATTTCAGACTGCATAGCCTTAAGCCATAAATCACGTTCTGAACTGTTCAAAACTTCTTGATAGCTTGTAGGCTCATTGTCCTCTACTACAGTTATGCCTCTATCCGAATCAATGTGAAATCCATATCTCACAGGGATAGAACGTATCCTAGTAGATCTTCTACGATTTTGTGTATAATCAGGTTCAACTGTAATCTCATCATTATGAAATTCAGTTTCGGGTTCAATCGGTTGATCATCTTCTATTTGTGGGTCTTGAACTTCACCAAGTTCAATTTTACTCCCACTGTCCTCTCGTAGGAGAAATTCTCTTTCCAAGAAGATAGAATGCCTTGAAACAAACACCTTTTGTTCTAAGGGATGATAGAAATAATATCCAAACGTTTCTTTTGGATATCCCACAAATAAACATTTGTCAGACTTAACATCCAGTTTGTCTGACATTGTCCTCTTCACATAAGCAGGACAACCCCATACTTTCATATGAGAAAGCGTGGGTTTCTTGTTATTCCACATCTCATATGGAGTAACATCAACCGATTTACTAGGAACTCTGTTTAACACATAAACAGCAGTTTCTAGTGCATATCCCCAAAAGGACTTAGGCATATCTGCTTGGCTCATCATTGATCGAACCATATCTAATAGTGTTTGATTTCTCCTTTCAGATACACCATTGTGTTATGGTGTATATGGAGGAGTCCAATGAGATAAAATCCCATTATCTCTAAGATAATCCTGAAACTCTTGACTTAAGTATTCTCCACCTCGATCTGATCTAAGTGTTTTAATACTTTTGCCAAGTTGTTTCCCAACTTCATTTCTGCACTCTTTGAACTTTTCAAATGCTTCAGACTTATATTTCATTAGATAGATGTATCCAAACCTGGAATAATCATCAATGAAAGTAATGAAGTAGGAGTAACCTCCTCTGGCATGTGTAGTCATTGGACCACATACATCTGAATGTATTAAGTCCAAAACCATTTTAGCTCATTCTCCTTTACCAATAAAGGGAGCTTTTGTCATTTTTTCCAATAAACAAGATTCACATGTATCAAATGATTCATAATCAAATGATCCCAAATCACCTGACTTGTGTAATTTGGTCATGTGTTTTTCATTTATATGGCCTAAACGACAATGCCATAAGTATGAGGTATTTAGATTATCATGTTTCATTCTCTTGGTATCCACATTATGTACTTCTTTAATTAAATCAAGAACAAATATACCATTCTCAATGATAGCTTTTGCATAAAACATATTGTTCTTAAAAATGTAACAACATTTGTCCTTTAAAGAATAATCATAATCGTTCATCAAACGACTGAAAGAAATAATACTTTTGCATAAAGCTGGAACATAATAACAATTATTTAATTCCAGTACTAATCCACTAGGAAGAGGAAAATAGTAAGTCCCCACAACTGTTGTAGAGATGTTCTGTCCAGTAGCTGACTGCAAACATATCTCTGCCTTTCCAACTCTTCTAAAGCTTCTAAGCCCCTATAGATCATTACATAAATGAGATCCACATCCGGTATCTAATACCCAAGATTGTTTTGAAGTAATAGAATAAGTATTAATTTTAATCATATGAATACCTGAAGTAGAAGCATCAGCTTGCTTCTTCTCCTTGAGAGAATCTAGAAAGGCCTTGCAGTTACGCTTCCAATGACCATCCTTTCCACAATGGAAGAAAGTTCCTTTGGGATTCTCTTTCTTGGCAACCTTCTTCTTGGAGATCCCACCATTCTTTGGCTGCGCCTTTGTTATCTTCTTCTTCTTCTGCTTCTTGCCTTTAGCAGAAGTGACAACCATGACACTTTTTGGATAATTCTTAAATGATCCATCAGCTGTCTTGAGCATATTGATTAACTCAGGAATGGATACTTGGATCTTGTTCATGTTGAAGTTAAGCACGAAAGGTGCATAACTTGGAGCCAACGAGAACAAGATTAAATCTATGTATATATCATTATCCATAACATAGCCAAGTATACTCAAATGCTCAATATACCCATACATCTTCAATGCATGAGTAGCAGCTGAAGTGCCTTCCACCATTTTGCAGCTAAATAGAGCTCGAGAAATCTCATATTTCTCAGTTCTAGCCTGAGAAGAATAAAGCTCCTCTAGATGCAAAATGAATTTTCTAGCATCCATCATTTCATGTTGCTTCTGAAGCTCCGAGGACATAGCACCCAGCATCAGACATGCTGCTGCTTCACTATCCTCCATGTATTTTCGATAAATGCCTTTGATCTCATCAATGGCATCATCTGATGGAAGTGGTGGTGGATCTTTATCCAAGACATAGTGGATCTTTTCAGCTCTGAGAACAATTCTCACTTGCCTGATCTAGTCAGAATAGTTGTTGCCAACCAGCTTGTTATCCAAGATTGATCGTATATTAATGTTTGATGTGCTCATGATGATGACCTAGATGTGAAAAAGAAAAGATATGAGAGTATGTTCATATATATGTATGCATTAATAAGGTCTTTAATTAATCCATTTACTCCCACTATTTTATTGCGAATTAATAGCCCTCACTATATAATCCGAGAAAACCCGATGGTTTTTTTAGTGGGCCAATATCCAATCCTTGATATGTAATTTGACCTTGACCATGGTCAACAAGCCAAATTCCATACCCTTGAAAGGTAGGTATCTCTATACCAATTGTGTCTCTACACAACTATTGGATCATTAGGTTATCAACTCTTGATGCATGCATATCATATATGCATTCCCTAATCTTGCCTCTAGAACCATTAGCCTTGACTGTGGTCAACAAACTAATGGGCTAGCTAAGATGAACCATTTAATTAGATTTGAACATATTCGATATAATGTGAGCTTGACTGTTGTCAATAACCCACACTATAAAGAACTCTGGTTCTCCTCAAATTAATGGAAGGCTTATATACCTTAGTATTTGTTTGAGGGTTTTAGTTAATTAAGTCTCATCATACATGGTTGGCATACATTGGTATGCATCCTATATCTATCACATAAATATAAGCACACAAATATGGTATAGTTATGGACTTCACTACATTGATTTCCCCGAGCCAAGAGGAAAATCAAAAGGTCACACCTAGGTAGTATGCATGATTCAAACAAGAAAATAATTACATTATCTTCAAGCTTGTTGGATCTCCATCCGGCCCATCTTGCTCCTTGATATTGGTCTCCATCCCTATTTCTAATTCTAATCTAAGTAATCTAATTACATATTACAATTTGAAATGAAATACAAACCAAAAATAAGTGGTCGGGACATGAAAGTCCTCATTGGGCCAAAACATGCATTATGCTTAATCACATTGGGCTTTATCCATAACTAACCATCATGCCAATCATACACCCTTATATACCTCTATAATGCATAAAGAAATGGATTACTAACTTTGTTTCAACCTTTGAAACTATATTTTGAGTTATTTTAATGATGTGATCAAATTAGGAAACTTTTTCCATTTTGGAAACTTTCATTTTAGGAAACCTTTTTGCATGCATGTGTTCTTGTCTTAATAATCAATCCAATTAATTAATCATATTAAATAATTAAAAGAATCAATTTTGGGCTTAAAACAAATGTAGGCCGAAACCCACAAAAGAAAAACCCTAACTGTGTTCACACACAAACTAGTTTTATGTCTTTCGGACCATTTGGGCCTTTTGGAATGAGCCAAGCCCACTCCAGCCCTTAAAACCCATTAATAAACTTAATTAATGTTTATAATGTTTAATTTAAATCAGATCCTTGGGCCCACCAAGTCATTCACTAATTTAAACCAAGTCCGTAAACATAATTAAGCCCATTAAGTGGTTTTAATAAATTAAAATTAATCAAATTAATTTAAGTCCCATTTTAATTAATCCAATTAATTAAAAACACTTTAATATATCATATATATCAGATTTAGAAGATCAAAAGTCGTTCTAACCAAGAACACATCAAGAACACACGAAGAACACCAATTTATGGAACTTTTCGACTAAACTAGTTTTCATGTAAAACTTGTTCGATTTTAATTCCGTTCGATCCTACAGCTTAATATCCCATATTAAACACATAAATTATCATCTAAATGATGTTTTAATGGATCCATAAGAAATTAAATTAGAACAGCCCCTTAAATCACCTAGGGTTTCACGCCAAACCCTAATCACAATCCTTCAAAAATTTCGTTTTTGTTTCCACCAAATTTATTTGATCACACATACAACCAGAAATAAATATTTCTCATTAATGAACAATCAAATCTAATATTTTAAAGTTCATGAAATAAATAACTCAAAACAAAAACAAAACTTATTCCGCAGAAGAATATAGAATTGTATATCCATGGCAAAATCGTGGCTCTGATACCATGTTGGATTTTAACGGTTACATGCATCACATACATGAGCGGAATTTTAAAATTTTTTAACTATTAGATCTGATCTTGCCATGAATACACAATATAACTATATGAGAATAAGAAAAATCACCTTTGATTTTTGTTGAACAGTTGATATTACTTCACACCGGGTTGTCGCAAACCACAGTGTCCAAAATTGAACACCTCCATGAGTAATCCACACTAAAGAAGGGTAAATTGAACCAACAAATTGGTGTTTAACTAGGGCTGGCCGAAATTCCCAAGAGCTAGCTTAGGAGTTGGCGCAAAAGGGAGAGAGAGATTAAGATAAAAGACTTTCTTTTTTGTTTTAATCACTTAACCCTAATTCTCATTAGATGGCCTTTTATAGTTAGGTTAAAATTCTAACTCCTTAATGAGATTGGGCTCTTCAAAATTGATGAAGAATTATTAATTGGGCCTCTGGAATTAATTATAATTATTTGGGCTTAATTAAATCCAATATAAACCTTTTCAAAAACGTCTATGCACAAAACCCACAAACTAGGCCCTTTGTGCAACTAATTGGATTTAAATATCCAAATGGATTCTAAATCCAACCAAATTAAATATGTGGGTTCCATAACACTTATGTAACATATATAAATTAATTTGGTCCATTAAATAGGCCATTAAGGCCTTCTGTTCTGAGGTAGGTATGTGGCCCTTACAGAAGGGCTTCCGCCAACTGCTTCATTCCTTTGGCCCTTAATAATTGCTCCAATGGACTTATTAATTATTATACCAGTCCTATAACACTTATAATAGTCCTAAAACACTTATAAGATAATAATAATTAATCATGAAATACATTATTTTAATTAGGTCCAATTTTGCAGAACATTTCTCAAAAGTTCCACGGATTTTATTTGATCATAATTAATTAAACTCTTTAATTAATTATTATCATATTCTCTTCTCTACCTTTATAATAATATCAAATATTATTATCCTTCTCATTTTACTATCTTACCCTTTTCTCTATATGTGTGTGACCTTTTGGGTTCCTGTCCATGTTGGTAGTATAATAAGTAATTGTGAGTTCTATTCAAAACTCACATGATTTAAACTCCTTTAAATCATCTTATCAATCCCTATTGATACTTTTGATACATCATTATACAAGTCATGATTGGCCTCTAGCTAGGCATCATGACTATCCAAACGTCAGGAAAGTCATGTGGTTTGACTGTACCCTTCCATAGAAATAGTTACCGTGCAATTCCTCCTTTCACCACTCTTATCTCAATTAAATTATGAGTATGGATTTCTGTCAACTCATATAAATCTAATTATGTATGTTCTATTAATTTAACCATTGTTCCTAAAATGCCCTTCATGGATCTCCATCCATCTCAGCATATTACTCTGGCCAGAGATTCTCTGAACAAGGCAATTATAGAATAATGCGAGATAACTTCTCTTGTTAAATCTGGGATGGTGAATCCTTTGTCAATCACTCAACTATCTTCAAGTAGGTCATGATATACCCAATCTCCTAACTATGTTCACTCCCAGTTGGAAGTAATCAGTTATGGAGTTAAAGTAAACCACCACTTGCTGCTTAAGATAACTTTGGTGATCTCAAGTCTAAGGATACTTGCACAACCGCTATGAAGAGATTCCTCACTAACATAGATTTAGTATCCATGTGAGAATTCTCTTTGCAGGTCTCCAATGAACTTGTTCTTCTAACAAGCATCCACATGTTAGCTTTGATTATCTTCCATAATCACAGTTATGAGAACCACTGCTTGAACCATTCAAGAAGCATAACATGTTCTAGTCTGTCCGAATTAATAATGTCCTATCTTGTTAATTCTATGACTAGGGATATTTAGATATTAATACATTTGCATGCAATAGACATTTCACATCATGAACACCTTCATGATTACCTTTGCACTGTGTTTATAATATCTAGGACTTCATTTATTAATTTATGATTTACAAACTCATGTATTCAAACATAGCATTAATAAATGAATGATGCCTTTTATTAAGAATATAAATTTCATACATATGAAAAACATCCCTATTACATGGGCTCTAGGGCATACTCTCTAACAATGGCTGTGGGATCATTAATAAGACCTCATTAAGATCTCATTAAAGGCTGTGGGATCATTAATAAGACCTCATTTAATCTTGCTAAATTTTATTGTAGATTGAAAATGGCATCTTCAAACAACAATTTCTCATTAAGATCGGTCCTTGAAAAGGACAAATTGAATGGCACCAATTTCATAGACTGGTCTCGAAACTTAAGAATAGTTCTTAAGCAAGAGAATAAGTCGCATGTTTTGGATGCACCCTTGCCTGAAGAACCAGGAAGGAACGCCTCTGCGGTTCAAAAGGAAACTTTTGAGACCAAGAAGAGCGACTCCAATGATGTGACCTGTCTGATGCTGGCCATTATGGTGCCTGACTTGCAAAAGCAATTTATGGACCAAGAGGCTTATGCGATCATGGTGCACCTCAAGGAGATGTTCCAAGAGCAAGCTCATCACGAGAGGTTCGTGACAACAAAGGCCTTAATTTCTTGCAAGATGGCTGAGGGTACTCCTGTTAGTACCCATGTACTCAAGATGAAAGGGTATCTTGATACTCTTGAGAAGCTTGAGGTACTAGTGCCAAAGGAATTGGCCACTGACTTGATCTTAGGATCATTGCCTGCTGCTTATGATCCATTTATGATGAATTATAACATGCATGCAATGAACAAGTTAGTCACTGAGCTTCATGGGATGCTTAAGAATGCTGAAGAGAACATTCGAAAGACCAATCCCGTACTTATGGTTCAAAAGGGAATTAAGAAGGGAACTGCTAAGGGAAAGGAAAAGGGAAAAGGAAAACCCAAGTCAGTTGGGAGTGCACCTCAGGCCCAATCCAAGCCCAAGGTGCCAAAACTCAAGGAGAGTGAAAGCACATGCTTCCATTGCAACAAGTTGGGGCATTGGAGGAAGAATTGCACTCTCTTCAAGGAAGAACAAAAGAAGAATGGAGCCAAGGCGTCCAGTTCTGGTATTTTTGTTGTTGAAATTAACCTTTCTATTTCTACCACTTGGGTATTGGATACCGGTTATGGTTCTCACATTTGTTCAAATGTGCAGGGGCTAAGAAATAGGCGGTTACTTGGGAAGAATGAAGTGGACCTCCGTATGGGGAATGAAGCACGAGTTGCTGCCATGGAGATAGGCGACTATCACCTCACTTTACCTTCCGGACTTTTTATTGTTTTGAATAATTGTTATTATGTGCCTGTTATGAGCAGAAACATTATTTCAGTTTCATGTTTGGATAATGATGAATTTGATTTTGTTATTAAAAATGGCAATGCTCATATTCGTCACCAAGGCATTTCTTATGGCAATGCCATGTTGCAAAATGGCCTTTATATCCTTGATTTACAAAACAAAGAGTCAATATACAACATTAATACAAAGAGGGTTATATCAAACGAATTGAACCCTACTTACTTCTGGCATTGTCGTTTAGGACATGCAAACGAAAAATGCATTTCAAGACTCCACAAAACTGGAGTGCTTGGGTCATTCGACTTAGAGTCTTATGACACATGCGAGCCATGTTTGCATGGAAAAATGACAAAGAGTCCTTTTAATAAAGAGGGCGAGAGGACTAATGGCTTATTGGAACTAATACATACCGATGTATGTGGACCTTTAAGTACACATGCTAGAGGTGGTTTTAGCTACTTCGTGACAGTCACAGATGACTTCAGTAGATATGGCTATGTCTATCTAATGAAGTATAAGTCTGAAACTTTTGAGAAATTCAAAGAGTTTAAGAATGAAGTAGAAAACCAACTTGGCAAAAGTATAAAAGCCATTCGATCAAATCGAGGTGGCGAATACTTAAGCCAAGAGTTTGACAGTCATCTAAAGGAGTGTGGTATTATTTCACAGCTCACTCCTCCTGGAACACCTCAATGGAATGGTGTGTCCGAAAGGAGAAATCGAACTCTGTTGGACATGGTTCGATCTATGATGAGTCAAGCTAATCTTCCTATCTCTTTTTGGGGTTATGCATTAGAAACTGCTGCGTTTCTATTGAACCGTACTCCAACTAAAGTAGTTGAGAAGACACCATACGAGGTATGGACTGGGAAAGAACCCAATATGTCTTTTCTCAGGATTTGGGGCTGTGAAGCACATGTTAAGAAATTAACATCTGACAAACTAGAGTCCAAATCCAGTGTCTGCTTGTTTGTGGGTTATCCTAAAGAAACAAAGGGATACTACATTTACTCACAAGCCGAGAACAAAGTATTTGTTGCTCGCAAGGCTATTTTCTTGGAAAAGGAGTTCCTTCTCAAGAAAGACAGTGTGAGTAAAGTAGAACTTGGAGAAATTCAAGCGCCACAAACTCCTATAGAGGATGAGTTGGAAATGGGATCAAGTTCACAACCAGTTGTGGAACAAGAACCCATTACACAAGAACCTAGAAGGTCTGGTAGGGTACGTCAGGAGATTGAGAGATATGGATTTCTAATCACTGACAGTGACACTATTGAGTTAGTAGATCGTGAGGATCCTACTACCTACCGAGAAGTTATTGAGAGCCCAAACTCGAAAAATTTGCTTGAAGCCATGAAATTCGAGATGCAATCAATGTACGATAACCAGGTTTGGACCTTGGTTGATCCATCGGAAGGTGCTAAGGTAATTGAATGCAAGTGGCTATTCAAACTCAAAGCTGATAAGACCTACAAAGGTAGACTAGTAGCAAAAGGTTTTCGACAAACTCATGGTGTAGACTATGACGAGACCTTTTCGCCTGTAGTCATGCTCAAATCCATTAGGATCTTGCTTGCCACAGCTGCATATCATGATTATGAGATATGGCAAATGGATGTCAAAACTTCTTTCCTCAACGGAAATTTACTTGAGGATGTGTATATGACACAGCCTGAAGGTTTTGTCAATCCTAAGCATCCTAAGAAGGTTTTCAAGCTTCAAAAATCCATTTATGGATTAAAGCAAGCATCCCGAAGTTGGAATCTTCGTTTTGATGAGGCAGTCAAATAATTTGACTTCATCAAGAACGAAGATGAGCCTTGTGTGTACAAGAAGGTTAGTGGGAGCATAGTAGTATTTCTAGTCCTATATGTGGACGACATCCTTCTCATTGGGAATGACATTCCAACATTGCAAAAGGTTAAGCAATGGTTGGGAAAATGTTTCTCAATGAAAGACTTAGGTGAAGCCGAGATAATACTTGGTATTCGAATCTATAGAGATAGATCGAATCGGCTTTTGGGACTAAGTCAAGAAAAGTACATAGAAAAAGTACTAAAGCATTTTAGTATGGGAGACTCAAAGAAAGGGTACATACCTTTGGCTTTGGGAGTTCCTTTGACTAAAGAACAGTGCCCTAAAACCAAAGAGGAAAGGGACAACATGAGTAGAATCCCATATGCATCTGCTATTGGATCTATCATGTACGCTATGTTATGTACTAGATTGGATGTTGCTCATGCATTGAGTATAACTAGTAGGTTTCAGCAAGACCCTGGTGAGAAGCACTGGTCTGCTGTAAAAGAGATTCTGAAGAACCTGCGAAGGACTAAGGATCACTTCTTAGTGTATGGTGGTTAAGAAGAGCTCGTCATACAAGGTTATGCCGATGCTGCTTTTCAGACCAACACTCAGGATTCTAGATCGCAATCTGGGTTTGTTTTTGTTTTGAACGGTGGTGCTGTCAGCTAGAGAAGCTCAAAGCAAGAAACCGTTGCCGACTCAACTACAGAATCTGAGTATATTGCAGCAAGTGAGGCTGCAAAAGAGGCTGTTTGGATTAAAAATTTCATTACTGGATTAGGAGTGGTCCCAAACATCCTAGATCCATTAGAAATTTTTTGTGACAACAACGGGGCCATCGCACAGGCAAAGGAGCCCCGGTCAAACCAGAAATCCAAACACATACTCAGGAGGTACCACTTGATCAGAGAAATCATTGATCGTGGGGATGTCAAGGTTAGCAAGATAGCAAGTGAAGACAATGTAGCAGATCCTTTGACGAAACAGTTACGTCCAAATCTGCACGAAGCTCATTTGAGAGCGTTCGGTCTTAGGGCTATGCCCAACTGGGACTAGTGCTAGTGGGAGATTGTTAGTGTAAGCCTTAGCCCCAATGCATTGTAAAGAAACACTTGAAATTAATAAAATGAGGCATTTGTTTTATCTATTGTATTCCTGTGCATATCAATTGATAGAACTATCCAAGAATGTTGTTTCAGTTTAAGTTATCATGTGTGAGGCACATGGTTGTAAGACCTTGAAACAAATGAGACTTCATTCTAAATATCCCTAGTATTGGAATTTGATGGTTACATGCATCACATACATGAGCGAAATTTTAAAATTTTGTAACCATAAGATCTGATCTTGCCATTAATACACAATATAACTATATGAGAATAAGAAAAATCACATTTGATTTTTGTTGAACAGTTGATTTTACTTCGCACCGGGTTGTCGCAAACCACAGTGTCCAAAATCGAACACCTCCAATGAGTAATCCACACTAGAGAGGGGTAAATTGAACCAAAAAATTGGTGTTCAACTAGGGCTGGCCGAAATCCAAGAGGCTAGCAATGGAAGTGGCACAAAAGGGAGAGAGAATTAAGAGAAAAAAACTTTCCTTTTGTTTTAATCACTTAACCCTAATTCTCATTAGTTGGCCTTTTATAGTTAGGTTAAAATTCCAACTCCTTAATGAGATTGGGCTCTTTAAAATTGCTGGAGAATTATTAATTGGGCCTCTGGAATTAATTATAATCATTTGGGCTTAATTAAATCCAAATTAAAACTTTTTATAAGAGACCATGCACAAAATCCACAAACTAGGCCCTTTGTGCATTTAATTGGATTTAAATACCCAAATGGATTCCAAATCCAACCAAATTATATATGTGAGTTCCATAACACTTATGTAACATATATAAATTAATTTGGTCCAAGAAAAAGCCCTCTAATCCCTTCTGTATGGAGTTGGCGTGTAGCCCTCTTCTGGAGGGCTTCCTCCAACTTCTTCATTCCTTTGGCCCTTTATAATTTCTCCAATGGTCCTATTAATTATTATATCAGTCCTATAACACTTATAGTAGTCTTATAACACTTATAAGACAATAATAATTAATCATGAAATACATTATTTCATTTAGGTCCAATTTACAGAACATTTCTCAAAAGTTCCGCGGACAATTTTATTTGATCATAATTAATTAAACTCTTTAATTAATTATTATCATATTCTCCTCTCTACCTTTATAATAATATCAAATATTATTATCCTTGTCATTTTACCATTTTACCCTTTTCTCTATATGTGTGTGACCTATTGGGTTCTTGTCCATGTTGGCAGTATAATATGTAATTGTGAGTTCTATTCAAAACTCACATGATTTAAACTCCTTTAAATCATTTTATCAATCTCTATTGATATTTTGATACATCATTATACAAGTCATGATTGGCCTCTAGCTAGGCATCATGACTACCCAAATGTCAGGAAAGTCATGTGGTTTGACTGTACCCTTCCATAGAAACAGTTACCATGCAATTACTCCTTTCACCATTCTTATCTCAATTAGATTCTGAGTATGGATTTCTGTCAACTCATATAAATCTAATTATGTATGTTCTTTTAATTTAACCATTGTTCCTAAAATGCCCTTCATGGATCTCCATCCATCTCGGCATATTACTCTGGCCAGAGATTCTCTAAACAAGGCAATTATAGAATCATGCGAGATAACTTCCCTTGTTAAATCTGGGATGGTGAATCCTTTGTCAATCACTCAACTATCTTCAAGTAGGTCATGATATACCTAATCTCCTAACTATGTTCACTCCCAGTTGGAAGTAATCAGTTATGGAGTCAAAGTATACCACTTGCTACTTAAGATAACTTTGGTGATCTCAAGTCTAAGGATACTTGCACAACCGCTATGAAGAGATTCCTCACTGACATAGATTTAATATCCATATGAGGATTCTCTTTGCAAGTCTCCAATGAACTTGTTCCTCTAACAAGCATCCACATGTTAGCTTTGATTATCATCCATAATCACAATTATGAGAACCATTGCTTGAACCATTCAAGAAGCATAACATGTGCTAGTCTGTCCGAATTAACAATGTCCTATCTTGTTAATTCTATGACTAGGGCTGCATGCGATAGACATCTCACATCATGAACACCTTCATGATTGCCTTTGCACTGTGTTTATAATATCTAGGACTTCATTTATTAATTTAAGATTTACAAACTCATGTATTCAAACACAGCATTAATAAATGAATGATGCCTTTTATTAAGAATATAAATTTCATACATATGAAAAACATCCCTATTACATGGGCTCTAGGGCATACTCTCTAACAATCTCCCACTTGCACTAGAGCCAATCACTCATATGTCTCAGACCCATGCTATTTATATGGTGATCATGCTTTATCTGGGAAAGTACTTTAGTGAGGGGATCCGCCACATTGTCATCTGTGGGAACCCTTTCTATTTTCACATCATTTCTAGCTACTATTTCCCTTATGAGATGGTAGTGTCTGAGAACATGTTTAGATCGCTGATGAGACCGTGGTTCCTTTGCTTGCGCAATGGCTCCATTGTTGTCACAATATAAAGGAATCGGATCAACAATGCTAGGCACCACTCCTAGTTCGGTTATGAACTTTTTGATCTAGACTGCTTCTTTGGCTGCTTCTGAAGCAGCAATGTACTCAGCTTCTGTCGTGGTATCAACAGTTGTTTCTTGTTTGGAACTTTTCCAACTAACTGCTCCTCCTCCCATTATGAACACATAACCAGATTGTGATTTACAATCATTTTTGTCAGATTGGAAGCTGGCATCTGTATACCCGTTTACTTCCAAACTGCCCTCTCCATATACCAAGAATATATCCTTAGTCCTTCTCAAGTACTTAAGAATATTCTTGACAGCTGCCCAGTGTTCCTCTCCAAAATTAGATTGGAATCTGCTTGTGACACTCAAAGCAAATGCTACATCTGGACGTGTACATAACATAGCATACATGATAGAACCAATTGCAGATGCATATGGTATTCTATTCATGCTCTCTCTATCCTCTAGTGTTTGCGGACACATAGACTTAGAAAGGTGTTTCCCATGCACCATGGGTATAAACCCTTTCTTAGAGAGATCCATATTGAACCTCTTCAATACTTTATCTATATATGTACTCTGAGAAAGACCTAGCAACCTATTGGATCTATCTCTATAGATCCTTATTCCCAGAATATAGGATGCTTCTCCAAGGTCTTTCATGGAGAATTGCTTGGATAACCATATTTTAACAGATTGGAGAAGAGAAATGTCATTTCCCATGATCAATATGTCATCTACATATAGAACTAGGAAGACAATTGCACTCCCACTGACCCTTTTATACACACAAGGTTCATCTTCATTCTGTGAGAAACCAAACTCTTTGATTGTCTCATTGAATCGTATGTTCCAGCTCCTAGAGGCTTGCTTCAATCCATAAATGGATCTTTGAAGCTTGCATACCTTTTCGCCATTTCCAGATGTGAATCCTTCTGGTTGTGTCATATACACGTCCTCAGAAAGATTTCCATTAAGGAAAGCTGTCTTCACATCCATTTGCCAAATCTCATAATCATAATGAGCTGCAATGGCTAAAAGTATTCTTATAGACTTAAGCATCGCTACAGGAGAAAAAGTTTCGTCATAGTCAATACCTTCTTTTTGACGATAACCTTTTGCTACTAAGCGAGCTTTATAGGTAACTATATTACCTTCTATGTCAGTCTTCTTTTTGAAGACCCATTTGCACCCTATGGGCTTTATCCCTTCAGGTGGTTGAGTTAAAGTCCATACTTTATTCTCATACATGGAGTCCATTTCGGACTGCATAGCCTTAAGCCATAAATCACGTTCTGAACTGTTCAAAACTTCTTGATAGCTTGTAGGCTCATTGTCCTCTACTACAGTTATGCCTCTATCCGAATCAACGTGAAATCCATATCTCACAGGGATAGAACGCATCCTAGTAGATCTTCTAGGATTTTGTGTATAATCAGGCTCAACTGTAATCTCATCTTTATGAAATTCAGTTTCGGGTTCAATCGATTGATCATCTTCTATTTGTGGGTCTTGAACTTCACCAAGCTCAAATTTACTCCGACTGTCCTCTCGTAGGAGAAATTCTCTTTCCAAGAAGACAGCATGCCTTGAAACAAACACCTTTTGTTCTAAGGGATGATAGAAATAATATCCAAACATTTCTTTTGGATATCCCACAAATAAACATTTATCAGACTTAACATCCAGTTTGTCTGACATTGTCCTCTTCACATAAGCAGGACAGCCCCATACTTTCATATGAGAAAGCGTGGGTTTCTTGTTATTCCATATCTCATATGGAGTAACATCAACCGATTTACTAGGAACTTTATTTAACACATAAACAGCAGTTTCTAGTGCATATCCCCAAAAGGACTTAGGCAAGTCCGCTCGGCTCATCATTGATCGAACCATATCTAATAGTGTTCGATTCCTCCTTTCGGATACACCATTGTGTTGTGGTGTATATGGAGGAGTCCATTGAGATAAAATCCCATTATCTCTAAGATAATCCTGAAACTCTTGACTTAAGTATTCTCCACCTCGATCTGATCTAAGTGTTTTAATACTTTTGCCAAGTTGTTTCTCTACTTCATTTCTGAATTCTTTGAACTTTTCAAATGCTTCAGACTTATATTTCATTAGATAGATGTATCCAAACCTGGAATAATCATCTATGAAAGTAATGAAGTAGGAGTAACCTCCTCTGGCATGTGTAGTCATTGGACCACATACATCTGAATGTATTAAGTCCAAAACCATTTTAGCTCGTTCTCCTTTACCAATAAAGGGAGCTTTTGTCATTTTTCCCAATAAACAAGATTCGCATGTATCAAATGATTCATAATCAAATGATCCCAAATCACCTGACTTGTGTAACTTGGTCATGCGTTTTTCATTTATATGGCCTAAACGACAATGCCATAAGTATGAGGTATTAAGATTATCATGTTTCATTCTCTTGGTATTCACATTATGTACTTCTTTAATTAAATCAAGAACAAATATACCATTCTCAATGATAGCTTTTGCATAAAATATATTGTTCTTAAAAATTTAACAACATTTGTCCTTCAAAGAAATATCATAATCGTTCATCAAATGACTGAAAGAAATAATACTTTTGGATAAGGCTGGAACATAATAACAATTATTTAATTCCAGTACTAATCCACTAGGAAGAGGCAAATAGTAAGTCCCTACAACTGTTGTAGAGATGTTCTGTCCAGTAGCTGACTGCAAACATATCTCTGCCTTTCCAACTCTTCTAAAGCTTCTAAGCCCCTGTAGATCATTACATAAATGAGATCCACATCCGGTATCTAATACCCAAGATTGTTTTGAAGCAATAGAATAAGTATTAATTTCAATCATATGAATACCTGAAGTAGATGCAACAGCTTGCTTCTTCTCCTTAAGAGAATCTAGATAGGCCTTGCAGTTACGCTTTCAATGACCATCTTTTCCACAATGGAAGCAAGTTCCTTTGGGATTTTCTTTCTTGGCAACCTTCTTCTTGGAGATCCCACCATTCTTTGGCTGCGCCTTGGTTATCTTCTTCTTCTTCTGCTTCTTGCCTTTAGCAGAAGTGACAATCATGACACTTTTTGGATCTTTCTTAAATGATCCATCAGCTGTCTTGAGCATGTTGATTAACTCAGGAATGGATACTTGGATCTTGTTCATGTTGAAGTTAAGCACGAAAGGTGCATAACTTAGAGCCAACGAGTACAAGATTAAATCTATGTATAGATCATTATCCATAACATAGCCAAGTCTACTCAAATGCTCAATATACCCATACATCTTCAATGCATGAGTAGCAGCTGAAGTGCCTTCCACCATTTTGCAGCTAAATAGAGCTCGAGCAATCTCATATTGCTCAGTTCTAGCCTGAGAAGAATAGAGCTCCTCTAGATGCAAAACGATGGTTCTAGCATCCATCATTTCATGTTGCTTCTGAAGCTCCGAGGACATAGCACCCAGCATCAGACATGCTGCTGCTTCACTATCCTCCATGTATTTTCGATAAATGCCTTTGATCTCATCAATGGCATCATCTGATGGAAGTGGTGGTGGATCTTTATCCAAGACATAATGGATCTTTTCAGCCCTAAGAACAATTCTCACTTGCCTGATCCAGTCAGAATAGTTGTTACCAACCAGCTTGTTATCCAAGATTGATCGTATATTAATGTTTGATGTGCTCATGATGATGACCTAGATGTGAAAAAGAAAAGATATGAGAGTATGTTCATATATATGTATGCATTAATAAGGTCTTTAATTAATCCATTTACTCCCACTATTTTATTGCGAATTAATAGCCCTCACAATATAATCCGAGAAAACCCGATGGTTTTCTTAGTGGGCCAGTATCCAATCCTTGATATGTAATTTGACCTTGACTGTGGTCAACAAGCCAAATTCCATACCCTTGAAAGGTAGGTATCCATATACCAATTGTGTCTCTACACAACTATTGGATCATTAGGTTATCAACTCTTGATGCATGCATATCATATATGCATTCCCTAATCTTGCCTCTATAACCATTAGCCTTGACTGTGGTTAACAAACTAATGGGCTAGCTAAGATGACCCATTTAATTAGATTTGAACATATTCGATATAATGTGAGCTTGACTGTGGTCAACAACCCACACTATAAAGAACTATGGTTCTCCTCAAATTAATGGAAGGCTTATATACCTTAGTATTTGTTTGAGGGTTTTAGTTAATTAAGTCTCATCATACATGGTTGGCATACATTGGTATGCATCCTATATCTATCACATAAATATAAGCATACAAATATGGTATAGTTATGGACTTCACTACATTGATTTCCCCGAGCCAAGAGAGAAATCAAAAGGTCACACCTAGGTAGTATGCATGATAAAAACAAGAAAAATAATTTCATTATCTTCAAGCTTGTTGGATCTCCATCCAGCCCATCTTGCTCCTTGAAAATGGTCTCCATCTCTATTTCTAATTCTAATCTAAGTAATCTAATTACATATTACAATTTGAAATGAAATACAAACCAAAAACAAGTGGCCGGGACATGAAAGTCCTCATTGGGCCAAAACATGCATAATGCTCAATCACATTGGGCTTTGTCCATAACTATCCATCATGCCAATCATACACCCTTATATGCCTTTCTAATGCATAAAGAAATGGATTACTAACTTTGTTTCAACCTTTGAAACTATATTTTGAGTTATTTTAATGATGTGATCAAATTAGGAAACTTTTTCCATTTTGGAAACTTTCATTTTAGGAAACCTTTTTGCATGAATGTGTTCTTGCCTTAATAATCAATCAAATTGATTATTAATTAATTATAAATTGATTATTTAATTAATTAATCATATTAAATAATCAAAAGAATCAATTTTGGGCTTAAAACAAGTGTAGGCCGAAACCCACAGAAGAAAAACCCTAAGTGTGTTCACACACAAACTAGTTTTGTGTCATTTGGACCATTTGGGCCTTTTGGAATGAGCCAAGCCCACTCCAGCCCTTAAAACCCATTAATAAACTTAATTAATGTTTATAATAGTTAATTTAAATCAGCTCCTTGGGCCCACCAAGTCATTCACTAATTTAAACCAAGTCCGCCCATTAAGTGGTTTTAATGAATTAAAATTAATCAAATTAATTTAAGGCCCATTTTAATTAATCCAATTAATTAAAAACACTTTAATATATCATATATATCATATTTAGAAGATCAAAAGTCGTTCTAACCATGAACACATCAAGAACACACGAAGAACACCAATTTATCGAACTTTTCGACAAAACTAGTTTTCATGCAAAACTTGTTCGATTTTAATTCCGTTCGATCCGACGGCTTAATATCACATATTAAAGACATAAAATATCATCTAAATGATTTTTAAATGGATCCATAAGAAATTAAATTAGAACAGCCCCTACATTACCTAGGGTTTCACGCCAAACCCAAATCATAATGCTTCAAAAATTTCGTTTTTGTTTCCACCAAATTTATTTGATCACACATACAACCAGAAATCAATATTTCTCATTCATGAACAATCAAATCTAATATTTTAAAGTTCATGAAATAAATAACTCAAAACAAAATAAAACTTATTCCGCAGAAAAAATATAGAATTGTATATCCATGGCAAAACCTGGCTCTGATACCATGTTGGAATTTGATGGTTACATGCATCACATACATGAGCGGAATTTTAAAATTTTTTAACCATAAGATCTGATCTTGCCATGAATACACAATATAACTATATGAGAATAAGAAAAATCACCTTTGATTTTTGTTGAACAGTTGATTTTACTTCGCACCGGGTTGTCGCAAACCACAGTGTCCAAAATCGAACACCTCCAATGAGTAATCCACACTAGAGAGGGGTAAATTGAACCAACAAATTGGTGTTCAACTAGGGCTGGCCGAAATCCAAGAGGCTAGCAATGGAAGTGGCGCAAAAGGGAGAGAGAATTAAGAGAAAAAGACTTTCCTTTTGTTTTAATCACTTAACCCTAATTCTCATTAGTTGGCCTTTTATAGTTAGGTTAAAATTCCAACTCCTTAATGAGATTGGGCTCTTTAAAATTGCTGGAGAATTATTAATTGGGCCTTTGGAATTAATTATAATCATTTGGGCTTAATTAAATCCAAATTAAAACTTTTCATAAAAGACCATGCACAAAATCCACAAACTAGGCCCTTTGTGCATTTAATTGGATTTAAATACCCAAATGGATTCCAAATCCAACCAAATTAAATATGTGAGTTCCATAACACTTATGTAACATATATAAATTAATTTGGTCCAATAAAAAGCCCTCTAAGCCCTTCTGTATGGAGTTAGCGTGTAGCCCTCTTCTGAAGGGCTTCCTCCAACTTCTTCATTCCTTTGGCCCTTTATAATTTCTCCAATGGTCCTATTAATTATTATATCAGTCCTATAACACTTATAGTAGTCTTATAACACTTATAATACAATAATAATTAATCATGAAATACATTATTTCATTTCGGTCCAATTTACAGAACATTTCTCAAAAGTTCCGCGGACAATTTTATTTGATCATAATTAATTAAACTCTTTAATTAATTATTATCATATTCTCCTCTCTACCTTTATAATAATATCAAATATTATTATCCTTGTCATTTTACCATTTTACCCTTTTCTCTATATGTGTGTGACCTATTGGGTTCCTGTCCATGTTGGCAGTATAATATGTAATTGTGAGTTCTATTCAAAACTCACATGATTTAAAATCCTTTAAATCATTTTATCAATCTCTAATGATATTTTGATACATCATTATACAAGTCATGATTGGCCTCTAGCTAGGCATCATGACTACCTAAATGTCAGGAAAGTCATGTGCTTTGACTGTACCCTTCCATAGAAACAGTTACCGTGCAATTACTCCTTTCACCACTCTTATCTCAATTAGATTCTGAGTATGGATTTCTGTCAACTCATATAAATCTAATTATGTATGTTCTATTAATTTAACCATTGTTCCTAAAATGCCCTTCATGGATCTCCATCCATCTCGGCATATTACTCTGGCCAAAGATTCTCTGAACAAGGCAATTATAGAATCATGCGAGATAACTTCCCTTGTTAAATCTGGGATGGTGAATCCTTTGTCAATCACTCAACTATCTTCAAGTAGGTCATGATATACCCAATCTCCTAACTATGTTCACTCCCAGTTGGAAGTAATCAGTTATGGAGTCAAAGTATACCACTTGCTACTTAAGATAACTTTGGTGATCTCAAGTCTAAGGATACTTGGACAACCGCTATGAAGAGATTCCTCACTGACATAGATTTAATATCCATATGAAGATTCTCTTTGCAGGTCTCCAATGAACTTGTTCTTCTAACAAGCATCCACATGTTAGCTTTGATTATCATCCATAATCACAATTATGAGAACCATTGCTTAAACCATTCAAGAAGCATAACATGTGCTAGTCTGTCCGAATTAACAATGTCCTATCTTGTTAATTCTATGACTAGGGATATTTAGATATTAACACATTTGCATGCGATAGACATCTCACATCATGAACACCTTCATGATTTCCTTTGCACTGTGTTTATAATATCTAGGACTTCATTTATTAATTTAAGATTTACAAACTCATGTATTCAAACACAGCATTAATAAATGAATGATGCCTTTCATTAAGAATATAAATTTCATACATATGAAAAACATCCCTATTACATGGGCTCTAGGGCATACTCTCTAACACATAGTCAGTCATTGTTATGGGAATAACAAATGAATTAAGACTAGTATGCTCTCTCTGATAAGTTGAGTTCTGTCTTACGAATCATAAGGACAAGAGTGTCAATCAGAGATCATAGATACATGTTTAGAACACGGTATCTGGATTAGATCCACTCATGAGAACACTACATGGTACAAGTCATAAGTGTTTCTCATATGCAAGTTTTGTATCGGAGTTCTTAGACCTGAAATCTCTATGAAACTCTTTATGAATTACTGTGTACTTTGACATACACCTAACGTACTCATAACAGAGTGACAAGTACGGGTATGATTGGGTATGCATTGATTAATGTTAGAGAGCATGAGAGAAGTGAAGGGATTACCCTCTCATTAAGAGAGAAAATATCATCGGCCATTTGATCAGTGAACTGAGAAGTGTATGGCCATACCGAGATGAAATAATGAGTAATCATTATTTATCTGAGAGTTCAGTGTCACTGGAATATCAAGAAAAGGAATTAATATATATAAGGATGACTGGTTCCATGCCTTATATTAATTCTGATATTTATGGGTAAGGGACTATGCAAAATTGCATTAGGTCACTAAATGCCATATGCATTTTCATTTAATTTGGAATGCTATAATATCTTGCTAGAGAATATATATAGCCTTTGAATTAATTTATTAATTCATTACCAACATTAAATGGACCTATAGGATCGCACATAAAGCATTGGGCTTAAAATATTTAAATTGTGTATTGGAAATTAATTTGGACTTTTATTTAAAGTCAAATTCTGTTTTAGGCAAATCTGTAAAAACAGTTTTTTTTGCCTAAAACAGCTGTGAAAACAGTTTTTTTGCCTAAAATAGCTAGCTGTTTTAGGCAAAACTGTCAAGGTGCGATTTTGCCTAGCTGTTTTAGGCAAATCTGTGAAACAAGTTTTTTGCCTAAAACAGCTAGCTGTTTTAGGCAAATATGTTGAACTGTTTTTTTGCCTATTTTAGGCAAATCTGTTAACAGTTGGTCACGAGAGAAATTTGTTGGCATGTGCTAGGTTTAATTTCAATTGATTAATTATCTAGTATAATTAAGTTAATTGAGTATTAAATCCTAATTTGTATTTAATCAAAATATAATACTTGAGAGGGAATTAAAGTAGCCAAAATTCAAACTAAAATACTAGTTGAATTCGGCAACTTATCACCTTAAATAAGTAAGTTTGTTTTGATTAAATAACTAATGCCATTTGAATTTAAATTCTAATAGAATTTAAATTAAGATATATCTCTTAATTAGTAAGTGATGGAGGCTGAAATTAACACTTAATTTTCGGCACTCACACTTGACCTAGATTAAGTGATATATATTAATGGATTAAATGAATAAAAAGGGATGTTTTTTTTGCTATTTTTCTCTCTTGGCCGAAATACTCAAGGGGAAAGAACTCTTTCTTGTTCTCTTGTGTTCTTGGGCTGAAACAGTAACCTAAAGGAAGACCAAGATCAGATCTTGTGGCTTCAAATCATTCCCATTGCCAAATACACAATCATAGAGCTAGCACTCTTGATTTTAAGCCATCTTTGCAAGTGTGTGTGTGAGAATAGAGGGAGTGGCGTTAAAGGTTTTTGCTTGGCATTGGTGATCGAGACCTAAGGCGGATAAAGTCACCTTAGTTGCTGGACATCATCAAATTCAATTTTCAAAAGGCATCATAAGTTGTAAGTTATACAACCCTAAAATTGCATGTTTCGTTTCTAGTTTTGGATATGTATGGTATGTATGAAAAATTTTTGTTTTTCCGCTGTGCTATCATGATATTCATACCATGTCATATTCCATCAGTGGTATCAGAGCCTAGACATGCTTATTTTAGTGCTTTAGATGCATGAAAAAATTAATTAAAAATCGTTATTTTGAAAACATGCAAATCTGAAATTTTCTGTTTTGAGTTTTTTGCATTGTTTTGGTGTAAAATTGATTTTAATTGATTAGATAGGTATTATAATTAATATGACATGTTAATATACTGTCCTAAGATGTTCTAGGAGCTATTAATGGTCAGATTTAATTGCTAATACCTGATGGTACATGTTAATATTAAAACTAGGTGCATTTTGGCATGTTAATTGTTAGTTTAACAACTAGTTTTAAATATTACATGTAAAAACGATTTTTTGAATGTTTGTAAGTGATTTTTAAAGATTAAATATCAGGTCTGGACATATTTTAAATTTGGTTTTATTTCTGGTCCATGACAATTTAATTGATTAATTTTAAAATCACTTAAAACTATGTCTAGTTTGTGTTTGTTACATGTTTAATCAACATTGTTTGTTTTGTTTTGATTAAAATGGTACAGAATATTAAATCAATGTTTATGGACTTATTTAGATTATTAAATGACTCATAAAATTGATTTAAATGTTTGTGCATTTTATGGCATTACATAAGCATTAAACAACTAGTTTTTGTTGTTTGTTTGTTTTTGCATGAATGCCGTGTACTATATATGTGTTCTTCATGATTTTATTTTTAATTCATGTTAGCACATACTATATGCATTTTTAATGTTTATGGGCTGTATGACATAAAATTAAAAATGACAAAATTGAAAATTATACTAGAGTTGATTTATAGCACAAATCTAACTAGTTAGTGTTTTGGGCTTTTAAGAGAACTTATTCAATAAGAGGATTTAGTCCATTGGGCTTTGGCCCAGGCCCGTCATGGGGTCTTCTCTTAAAGGTTCAAGTACACAATTTCCATTAATGGGCTTGGCTAAATTAATTAAAATTGGACTTTGTTTTATCCATGAATGCTATGTATATTTATTTGCTAATTTGGTGTGATGAATGGATATGCATGGTGCATTCATGGGCCCTGGGTTTTTGTAATTAAATATGGCCTACGAGCCATTATGTTTTATTGTAAAAGTTTCATTTATTTCTTAGAATAGAATATACTTGAAGACTTTGTAAATCAAGACGAAGCCCACCGGAGTGGAGAAGCCCAACTCGAAGATTCTTATGTAATAGTATAGAATCTTAGTTGTAGGTTTTTGGGCCCATGTTTGTCACGCTTTACTTTATGCAATTATATATATATGCATGCTATGTATGGATGACAAAGCGTATGCCATGTAAGCCGTAATAAAATGAATCCCTAAAATAGTAAGTCACAAAGTTGCCTTCCTAATTCGAAACATGTCAAGGCATCGATCATCGATCACGTAGACTAGGAGTCCTAGATGCGCCCGATTATCTTTGTGAGGCATGGGTTGTGAATGTAGGTTGGACTTAATATGGAAAGGGATGCCCGAACCTAGGCAACTAATAAATGGGTTGTGCTATAACATCTTAAGATGTTAGCCCATTTGATCCAAGAGTCATGTACGAGACATGAATGGAGTTTTCCTACCTAAGTAACTTAACTTGTTAGGTGTACAAGCTCAGCTTGACTAATAAGTTGTTGTGAAAAGTGGATCTTGGCCCACATTAAATCACTAACGCGAATTATTTAAAGGGATATTAATTCGGTTTGTGGGATCATTAATAAGACCTCATTTAATCTTGCTAAATTTTATTGTAGATTGAAAATGGCATCTTCAAACAACAATTTCTCATTGCGATCGGTCCTTGAAAAGGACAAATTGAATGGCACCAATTTCATAGACTGGTCTCGAAACTTAAGAATAGTTCTTAAGCAAGAGAAGAAGTCGTATGTTTTGGATGCACCCTTGCCTGAAGAACCAGGAAGGAACGCCTCTGCGGTTCAAAAGGAAACTTTTGAGACCAAGAAGAGCGACTCCAATGATGTGACCTGTCTGATGCTGGCCACTATGGTGCCTGACTTGCAAAAGCAATTTATGGACCAAGAGGCTTATGCGATCATGGTGCACCTCAAGGAGATGTTCCAAGAGCAAGCTCGTCACGAGAGGTTCGTGACAACAAAGGCCTTAATTTCTTGCAAGATGGCTGAGGGTACTCCTGTTAGTACCCATGTACTCAAGATGAAAGGGTATCTTGATACTCTTGAGAAGCTTGAGGTACTAGTGCCAAAGGAATTGGCCACTGACTTGATCTTAGGATCATTGCCTGCTGCTTATGATCCATTTATGATGAATTATAACATGCATGCAATGAACAAGTCAGTCACTGAGCTTCATGGGATGCTTAAGAATGCTGAAGAGAACATTCGAAAGACCAATCCCGTACTTATGGTTCAAAAGGGAATTAAGAAGGGAACTGCTAAGGGAAAGGGAAAGGGAAAAGGAAAACCCAAGTCAGTTGGGAGTGCACCTCAGGCCCAATCCAAGCCCAAGGTGCCAAAACTCAAGGAGAGTGAAAGCACATGCTTCCATTGCAACAAGTTGGGGCATTGGAGGAAGAATTGCACTCTCTTCAAGGAAGAACAAAAGAAGAATGGAGCCAAGGCGTCCAGTTCTGGTATTTTTGTTGTTGAAATTAACCTTTCTATTTCAACCACTTGGGTATTGGATACCGGTTGTGGTTCTCACATTTGTTCAAATGTGCAGGGGCTAAGAAATAGGCGGTTACTTGGGAAGAATGAAGTGGACCTCCGTGTGGGGAATGAAGCACGAGTTGCTGCCATGGAGATAGGCGACTATCACCTCACTTTACCTTCCGGACTTTTTATTGTTTTGAATAATTGTTATTATGTGCCTGCTATGAGCAGAAACATTATTTCAGTTTCATGTTTGGATAATGATGAATTTGATTTTGTTATTAAAAATGGCAATGCTCATATTCGTCGACAAGGCATTTCTTATGGCAATGCCATGTTGCAAAATGGCCTTTATATCCTTGATTTACAAAACAAAGAGTCAATATACAACATTAATACAAAGAGGGTTAAATCAAACGAATTGAACCCTACTTACTTCTGGCATTGTCGTTTAGGACATGCAAACGAAAAATGCATTTCAAGACTCCACAAAACTGGAGTGCTTGGGTCATTCGACTTAGAGTCTTATGACACATGCGAGCCATGTTTGCATGGAAAAATGACAAAGAGTCCTTTTAATAGAGAGGGCGAGAGGACTAATGGCTTATTGGAACTAATACATACCGATGTATGTGGACCTTTAAGTACACATGCTAGAGGTGGTTTTAGCTACTTCGTGACATTCACAGATGACTTCAGTAGATATGGCTATGTCTATCTAATGAAGTATAAGTCTGAAACTTTTGAGAAATTCAAAGAGTTTAAGAATGAAGTAGAAAACCAACTTGGCAAAAGTATAAAAGCCATTCGATTAGATCGAGGTGGCGAATACTTAAGCCAAGAGTTTGACAGTCATCTAAAGGAGTGTGGTATTATTTCACAGCTCACTCCTCCTGGAACACCTCAATGGAATGGTGTGTCCGAAAGGAGAAATCGAACTCTGTTGGACATGGTTCGATCTATGATGAGTCAAGCTAATCTTCCTATCTCTTTTTGGGGTTATGCATTAGAAACTGCTGCGTTTCTATTAAACCGTACTCCAACTAAAGTAGTTGAGAAGACACCATACGAGGTATGGATTGGGAAAGAACCCAATATGTCTTTTCTCAGGATTTGGGGCTGTGAAGCACATGTTAAGAAATTAACATCTGACAAACTAGAGTCCAAATCCAGTATCTGCTTGTTTGTGGGTTATCCTAAAGAAACAAAGGGATACTACTTTTACTCACAAGCCGAGAACAAAGTATTTGTTGCTCGTAAGGCTATTTTCTTGGAAAAGGAGTTCCTTCTCAAGAAAGACAGTGGGAGTAAAGTAGAACTTGGAGAAATTCAAGCGCCACAAACTCCTATGAGGATGAGTTGGAAATGGGATCAAGTTCACAACCAGTTGTGGAACAAGAACCCATTACACAAGAACCTAAAAGGTCTGGTAGGGTACGTCAGGAGATTGAGAGATATGGATTTCTAATCACTGACAGTGACACTATTGAGTTAGTAGATCGTGAGGATCCTACTACCTACTGAGAAGTTATTGAGAGCCCAAACTCGAAAAATTGGCTTGAAGCCATGAAATTCGAGATGCAATCAATGTACGATAACCAGGTTTGGACCTTGGTTGATCCATCGGAAGGTGCTAAGGTAATTGAATGCAAGTGGCTATTCAAACTCAAAGCTGATAAGACCTACAAAGGTAGACTAGTAGCAAAAGGTTTTCGACAAACTCATGGTGTAGACTATGACGAGACCTTTTCGCCTGTAGTCATGCTCAAATCCATTAGGATCTTGCTTGCCATAGCTGCATATCATGATTATGAGATATGGCAAATAGATGTCAAAACTGCTTTCCTCAACGAAAATTTACTTGAGGATGTGTATATGACACAGCCTGAAGGTTTTGTCAATCCTAAGCATCCTAAGAAGGTTTGCAAGCTTCAAAAATCCATTTATGGATTAAAGCAAGCATCCCGAAGTTGGAATCTTCGTTTTGATGAGGCAGTCAAAGAATTTGACTTCATCAAGAACGAAGATGAGCCTTGTGTGTACAAGAAGGTTAGTGGGAGCATAGTAGTATTTCTAGTCCTATATGTGGACGACATCCTTCTCATTGGGAATGACATTCCAACATTGCAAAAGGTTAAGCAATGGTTGGGAAAATGTTTCTCAATGAAAGACTTAGGTGAAGCCGAGACAATACTTGGTATTCGAATCTATAGAGATAGATCGAATCGGCTTTTGGGACTAAGTCAAGAAAAGTACATAGAAAAAGTACTAAAGCATTTTAGTATGGGAGACTCAAAGAAAGGGTACATACCTTTGGCTTTGGGAGTTCCTTTGACTAAAGAACAGTGCCCTAAAACCAAAGAGGAAAGGAACAACATGAGTAGAATCCCATATGCATCTGCTATTGGATCTATCATGTACGCTATGTTATGTACTAGATTGGATGTTGCTCATGCACTGAGTATAACCAGTAGGTTTCAGCAAGACCCTGGTGAGAAGCACTGGTCTGCTGTAAAAGGGATTCTGAAGAACCTGCGAAGGACTAAGGATCACTTCTTAGTGTATGGTGGTCAAGAAGAGCTCGTCATACAAGGTTATGCCGATGCTGCTTTTCAGACCAACACTCAGGATTCTAGATCGCAATCTGGGTTTGTTTTTGTTTTGAACGGTGGTGCTGTTAGCTAGAGAAGCTCAAAGCAAGAAACCGTTGCCGACTCAACTACAGAATTTGAGTATATTGCAGCAAGTGAGGCTGCAAAAGAGGCTGTTTGGATTAAAAATTTCATTACTGGATTAGGAGTGGTCCCAAGCATCCTAGATCCATTAGAAATTTTCTGTGACAACAACGGGGCCATCGCACAGGCAAAGGAGCCCCGGTCAAACCAGAAATCCAAACACATACTCAGGAGGTACCACTTGATCAGAGAAATCATTGATCGTGGGGATGTCAAGGTTAGCAAGATAGCAAGTGAAGACAATGTAGCAGATCCTTTGTCGAAACAGTTACGTCCAAATCTGCACGAAGCTCATTTGAGAGCGTTCGGTCTTAGGGCTATGCTCAATTGGGACTAGTGCTAGTGGGAGATTGTTAGTTTAAGCCCTAGCCCTAATGCATTGTAACGAAACACTTGAAATTAATAAAATGAGGCATTTGTTTTATCTATTGTATTCCTGTGCATATCAATTGATAGAACTATCCAAGAATGTTGTTTCAGTTTAAGTTATCATGTGTGAGGCACATGGTTGTAAGACCTTGAAACAAATGAGACTTCATTCTAAATATCCCTAGTCAGTCATTGTTATGGGAATAACAAATGAATTAAGACTAGTATGCTCTCTCTGATAAGTTGAGTTCTGTCTTACGGATCATAAGGACAAGAGTGTCAATCAGAGATCATAGATACATGTTTAGAACACGGTATCTGGATTAGATCCACTCATGAGAACACTACATGGTACAAGTCATAAGTGTTTCTCATATGCAAGTTTTGTATCGGAGTTCTTAGACCTGAAATCTCTATGAAACTCTTTATGAATTACTGTGTACTTTGACATACACCTAACGTACTCGTAACAGAGTGACAAGTACGGGTATGATTGGGTATGCATTGATTAATGTTAGAGAGCATGAGAGAAGTGAAGGGATTACCCCTCTCATTAAGAGAGAAAATATCATCGGCCATTTGATCAGTGAACTGAGAAGTGTATGGCCATACCGAGATGAAATAATGAGTAATCATTATTTATCTGAGAGTTCAGTGTCACTGGAATATCAAGAAAAGGAATTAATATATATAAGGATGACCGGTTCCATGCCTTATATTAATTCTGATATTTATGGGTAAGGGACTATGCAAAATTGCATTAGGTCACTAAATGCCATATGCATTTTCATTTAATTTGGAATGCTATAATATCTTGCTAGAGAATATATATAGCCTTTGAATTAATTTATTAATTCATTGCCAACATTAAATGGACCTATAGGATCGCACACAAAGCATTGGGCTTAAAATATTTAAATTGTGTATTGGGAATTAATTTGGACTTTTTTTTAAAGTCAAATTCTGTTTTAGGCAAATCTGTAAAAACAGTTTTTTTGCCTAAAACAGCTGTAAAAACAGTTTTTTTGCCTAAAATAGCTAGCTGTTTTAGGCAAAACTGTCAAGGTGCGATTTTGCCTAGCTGTTTTAGGCAAATCTGTGAAACAAGTTTTTTGCCTAAAATAGCTAGCTGTTTTAGGCAAATATGTTGAACTGTTTTTTTGCCTAAAACAGCAAATCTGTTAACAGTTGGTCACAAGAGAAATTTGTTGGCATGTGCTAGGTTTAATTTGAATTGATTAATTATCTAGTATAATTAAGTTAATTGAGTATTAAATCCTAATTTGTATTTAATCAAAATATAATACTTGAGAGGGAATTAAAGTAGCCAAAATTCAAACTAAAATACTAGTTGAATTCGGCAACTTATCACCTTAAATAAGTAAGTTTGTTTTGATTAAATAACTAATGCCATTTGAATTTAAATTCTAATAGAATTTAAAATAAGATATATCTCTTAATTAGTAAATGATGGAGGCTGAAATTAACACTTAATTTTCGGCACTCACACTTGACCTAGATTAAGTGATATATATTAATGAATTAAATGAATAAAAAGGGATTTTTTTTTGCTATTTTTCTCTCTTGGCCGAAATACTCAAGGGGAAAGAATTCTTTCTTGTTCTCTTGTGTTCTTGGGCTGAAACAGTAACCTAAAGGAAGAACAAGATCAGATCTTGTGGCTTCAAATCATTCCCATTGCCAAATACACAATCATAGAGCTAGCACTCTTGATTTTAAGCCATCTTTGCAAGTGTGTGTGTGAGAATAGAGGGAGTGGCGTTAAAGGCTGTTCCTTGGCATTGGTGATCGAGACCTAAGGCGGATAAAGTCACCTTAGTTGCTGGACATCATCAAATTCAATTTTCAAAAGGCATCATAAGTTGTAAGTTATACAACCCTAAAATTGCATGTTTCGTTTCTAGTTTTGGATATGTATGGTATGTATGAAAAATTTTTGTTTTTCCGCTGTGCTATCATGATATTCATACCATGTCATATTTGAGTTCATGATTCACATCATGAGTAGGGGATTCAAAGATCCCCAAGCAACAAAAAAGACTACTCACAATCCATAATAAAATGAAAAGAGAAAAAGATAGGATAACCCCTGAAATTCATGTTGAAGAAAGCCTGGCTAAATCCAAGCTCTTCAATCTCTTTCACCAAAGCTTACTGGAAAAATGAGCTTCAAATATGTAGATCTATACTTGTAAACTATATATCTATGTTTAATCTAAGTGTTTTTGTGTAAATCCCACTATTTTCAAGTATATCTATGTATTTATGTGTGTAAAATAAACAAAGAGCTCAAAGAGAGAAGAAAGAAACCCTAAAACCTAAAAATTACCCAAAAACTATCTCTCCTCTGATTTTTCAGAAAACTCTGCCTTATAAAGGTCAACATGGGTCACGGTTACTACCAAATCCGTGGTAACCGTGATCTCTAATGAAAAACCCTCTTTTGATTAAAATGGGTCGCGGTTACTACTAAATCCTTAGTAACCGTGAGATTGCTCGGAGCTGAAATTCAAAATTTGGTCACGGTTACCATGAAATTCTTGGTAACCATGAGATAGTTCTCATCTTCATTCTGGATTGAAAAGTTGCCTGCCTCACGGTTACTAGGAAATCCTTAGTAATCGTGAGATGCTTCTCTTCTTGCTTCTGTATTAAAAACTCCATAGGTCATGGTTACCAGTCTATCAAGTACAATTGCCATGCTGATCATGACAAGCTTCAAAATGGTGCGGTTTGATAGAATACATGGGTCATGGTTACTAGGAAATTTCTGGTAACCGTGAGCTACCTAAAAATCACAAAATTCTGTCAAAAACTCTCAAAAATCACAAAAAACTAGAATTAACTGAGAATCAGATAAATTATTAAATGCTAGTAAAAACAAAGAAAAAGATGCTAAAAGATCAATGAAAACTAGACTCAAATTAAACTAAAACTAAATACTGAAATTGAGTTATCAGATTGCTTTGCCACTCTAGTTTCCATATAGGATAATTTGAAATGAATAGTTATAAAGCATATACTAATTACTAGTTCAAATAAGCCATGTTTTGAGATTGAATAGGTAATGGATGTTGAATTTATTAATGGGAAGCTGTGGTATTACAACATTTGGAATTACTTAGAGAAGTTAGTATTCTTAGAAAAAGCCACCAGTAAATATTAGAGGATAAGTCGTAAGCTGCTAACTCAATTCATTAGTGTGGGTTTTACAAAAGACATCTTGATGTTATCCAATTAAGGTGCTTAGATGAGAAAGAAGCTAAGAAAGTTATGAAAAAAGTATATGCTAGTGTATGCAATGCTGATATGAATGTGCTAGCATTGGAAAGGCTAATCATGTGCCAAGATTTCTTTTAGCTTATGATGGATACGGATTGTTCTAAGCACGTGAAACAATGCTAGTTATGCCAATAGTATATAGATTTAGGACACTTACCAATCTCAAAATTGTGCAATTCAGATCTCTATGGCCATTCACAGCTTAGGGAATTGACATCACAAGGGAAATATGTTTGACATCATCAAATGGACATAGATATATTGTAATGGCTAATGATTATTTCAAAAAGTAGGTAAAAGTTAAATCCTTTAAGAAATTAGGTGCTTGATGTTGGGAATTATCGGTTACATGCATCTCATACATAAGCAAAATTTAAAATTTTTAACCAATAGATCTGATCTTGCACTACAAGAAAATTGAGATTTAACGACCAAAATTTAGCGAAGGGATAAAAATTTGATCGTAAAAAAATACAATCAACAAAGGGACTTTAATCTGGTCGTTAGAACTCAAATTTTAATGAAGAGTTTAACTTCATTCCTTATTAAACTAAAAATTCGGTCGTTGTTCTAAAAAAATAGCGGGACTTCCAAGCCATTTACCTCTAAAAGTAATTCTCATTTTCTTTATTAAAATAAAATAAAAAACATGAAAGGGAGAAATCCATGCAAACTCATAAAACCCATTCTTTGTAAATTGTAAATCCACATGAGCCTTAATTCGACCCTTCACCCACTCATCGCTACCCACCACAGAAAGCCATACACCCCACTTGCCCCACCTTCATCTTCCTTTTTCACTCTCTTGTCATTGTGTGTGTGTTTTTTTTGTAAATTTTTTATTCCCTTATCCGCTTTATCGTCTTCTGTTAGCTCTCTAGGACTGCTTCATCATCTCCTCTGTGAATTCCTTATGTTTTGTTTAATCTCTTTAATCTTCCTTATGTTTTGTTTATATCTATGAGTTGTTTAGCATTCTGAACTTGGCAACTATATCTTCGATTTCTAGCCTTATATGCCTTGATGTAATCTGTTTTAAGTTACCTGCCAGTGATTTTTCATATTCTTTTTTAAAATCAAAACTAGAACTGTAGAAATATGATCTTCTTTTTAATGTTCTCATATTCTTTTGTTGTTTTAAATTAGTAAGCTTTTCTTGAGTGTGCATCAACCAAAAATCCTTACAGAAAAATATAGATTGGGTCTATTGTTTAAATCGAATTGTAGACACTTGAGCATCTGAAGATTATGTGGTACGAGAAGGGGCAAGTGACCTTAAGACATCTCATGTTTCATGTGCAGCATTTAGCTATTTTCATCCGCACCCTTTTCGGATGGCTTTTTGAGGAGACTAGTGAACTCTCTTTAACAAGTAGATGGAGATAATTTCATACTTGTTTGCATTTTAAGAGCTTAAATCATTCCATTTATGACCTATTTATCTTTGAATTTTTTTTTCATTTCTTCTTTGCTTTTCTAGATATTTATAAAGCAAGATTTAAATTGCTAAACTTTAAGCCAGTTTTCTAAGGAATTGGCTGAATTCAGAATCTGTAGAGAGCATGTAACCAAAATGACCTAAAGCCTAAGCTTGTACTTAGAGAGACCCATGCATGACATAATCTCAACCAACATGAATTTCTTGGCATCTTATTCATTTGTTGTCACAGAGAGAGAGAAAGGATAAGAAGAGGGCAGAGATGCCATACTGGAATAACAACCAATCTGGAGCCAATCGATATAAGGAGATTTAGTTTTATGATTTTTATATTTCTATTTCTATTATATGTGAGATTACTCATGGTTTTTTCTCTCATAAACTGAAGTAGTGGTGTCCTGTATTTGTCTGAAGTTAGAGCACTAAATGTAGATTTCTGCTTTAAATTTATTGTTTTCAATATAAATATGTAGAATTATATCCTTATATTTCACTTCTTTGTGAATTGCAATGGATGCACTTGTGCATTTTGTGTGAACTCATCATTTGAGAGTTGAGAACTTGGAGCTAAGTTTGAGAAGGAAACTAATTTGAATGAATAATTGTAGACATCATTAGATCTTATCATGCTAATGGACAAGTTGAAGTAAATAAAATTTTGAAAGATATTTGAATTGTATTTGTAGCAGTCTAGATTTCAAATGCCTAAAATGTTGGTTGTTAGAGAGTATGCCCTAGAGCCTATGTAATAGGGATGTTTTTCATATGTATGAAATTTATATTCTTAATAAAAGGCATCATTCATTTATTAATGCTGTGTTTGAATACATGAGTTTGTAAATCTTAAATTAATAAATGAAGTCCTAGATATTATAAACACAGTGCAAAGGCAATCATGAAGGTGTTCATGATGTGAGATGTCTATCGCATGCAAATGTGTTAATATCTAAATATCCCTAGTCATAGAATTAACAAGATAGGACATTGTTAATTCGGACAGACTAGCACATGTTATGCTTCTTGAATGGTTCAAGCAATGGTTCTCATAATTGTGATTATGGATGATAATCAAAGCTAACATGTGGATGCTTGTTAGAGGAACAAGTTCATTGGAGACCTGCAAAGAGAATCCTCATATGGATATTAAATCTATGTCAGTGAGGAATCTCTTCATAGCGGTTGTGCAAGTATCCTTAGACTTGAGATCACCAAAGTTATCTTAAGTAGCAAGTGGTATACTTTGACTCCATAACTGATTACTTCCAACTGGGAGTGAACATAGTTAGGAGATTGGGTATATCATGACCTACTTGAAGATAGTTGAGTGATTGACAAAGGATTCACCATCCCAGATTTAACAAGGGAAGTTATCTCGCATGATTCTATAATTGCCTTGTTCAGAGAATCTCTGGCCAGAGTAATATGCCGAGATGGATGGAGATCCATGAAGGGCATTTTAGGAACAATGGTTAAATTAATAGAACATACATAATTAGATTTATATGAGTTGACCGAAATCCATACTCAGAATCTAATTGAGATAAGAGTGGTGAAAGGAGTAATTGCACGGTAACTGTTTCTATGGAAGGGTACAGTCAAACCACATGACTTTCCTGACATTTGGGTAGTCATGATGCCTAGCTAGAGGCCAATCATGACTTGTATAATGATGTATCAAAATATCAATAGAGATTGATAAAATGATTTAAAGGAGTTTAAATCATGTGAGTTTTGAATAGAACTCACAATTACATATTATACTGCCAATATGGACAGGAACCCAATAGGTCACACACATATAGAGAAAAGGGTAAAATGGTAAAATGACAAGGATAATAATATTTAATATTATTATAAAGGTAGAGAGGAGAATATGATAATAATTAATTAAAGAGTTTAATTAATTATGATCAAATAAAATTGTCCGCGGAACTTTTGAGAAATATTCTGTAAATTGGACCTAAATGAAATAATGTATTTCATGATTAATTATTATTGTCTTATAAGTGTTATAAGACTACTATAAGTGTTATAGGACTGATATAATAATTAATAGGACCATTGGAGAAATTATAAAGGGCCAAAGGAATGAAGAAGTTGGAGGAAGCCCTCCAGAAAAGGGCTACACGCCAACTCCATACAGAAGGGCTTAGAGGGCTTTTTCTTGAACCAAATTAATTTATATATGTTACATAAGTGTTATGGAACTCACATATTTAATTTGGTTGGATTTGGAATCCATTTGGGTATTTAAATCCAATTAGATGCACAAAGGGCCTAGTTTGTGGATTTTGTGCATGGTCTTTTATGAAAAGATTTAATTTGGATTTAATTAATCCCAAATGATTATAATTAATTCCAGAAGCCCAATTAATAATTCTCTAGCAATTTTAAAGAGCCCAATCTCATTAAGGAGTTGGAATTTTAACCTAACTATAAAAGGCCAACTAATGAGAATTAGGGTTAAGTGATTAAAACAAAAGAAAAGTCTTTTTCTCTTAATTCTCTCTCCCTTTTTGCGCCACTTCCATTGCTAGCCTCTTGGATTTCGGCCAGCCCTAGTTGAACACCAATTTGTTGGTTCAATTTACCCCTCTCTAGTGTGGATTACTCATTGGAGGTGTTCGATTTTGGACACTGTGGTTTGCGACAACCCGGTGCGAAGTAAAATCAACTGTTCAACAAAAATCAAAGGTGATTTTTCTTATTCTCATATAGTTATATTGTGTATTCATGGCAAGATCAGGTCTTATGGTTAAAAATTTTAAAATTCCGCTCATGTATGTGATGCATGTAACCATTAAATTCCAACATGGTATCAGAGCCAGGTTTTGTCATGGATATACAATTCTATATTTTTCTGCGGAATAAGTTTTGTTTTGTTTTGAGTTATTTATTTCATGAACTTTAAAATATTAGATTTGATTGTTCATGAATGAGAAATATTGATTTTTGGTTGTATGTGTGATCAAATAAATATGGTGGAAACAAAAACGAAATTTTTGAATGATTAACATAAGGGTTTGGCGTGAAACTCATTAGGGTTTGGCGTGAAACCCTAGGTAATGTAGGGGCTGTTCTAATTTAATTTCTTATGGATCTATTTAAAAATCATTTAGATGATATTTTATGTGTTTAATATGTGATATTAAGCCGTAGGATCGAACGGAATTAAAATCGAACAAGTTTTGCATGAAAACTAGTTTTGTCGAAAAGTTCGATAAATTGGTGTTCTTCGTGTATTCTTGATGTGTTCTTGGTTAGAACGACTTTTGATCTTCTAAATCTGATATATATGATATATTAAAGTGTTTTTAATTAATTGGATTAATTAAAATGGGCCTTAAATTAATTTAATTAATTTTAATTCATTAAAACAACTTAATGGGCTTAATTATGTTTACGGACTTGGTTTAAATTAGTGAATGACTTGGTGGGCCCAAGAAGCTGATTTAAATTAACTATTATAAACATTAATTAAGTTTATTAATGGGTTTTAAGGGCTGGAGTGGGCTTGGCTCATTCCAAAAGGCCCAAATGGTCCAAATGATACAAAACTAGTTTGTGTGTGAACACACTTAGGGTTTTTCTTCTGTGGGTTTCGGCCTACACTTATTTTAAGCCCAAAATTGATTCTTTTAATTATTTAATATGATTAATTAATTAAATAATCAATTTATAATTAATTAATAATCAATTTGATTGATTATTAAGGCAAGAACACATTCATGCAAAAAGATTTCCTAAAATAAAAGTTTCTTAATTTGATCACATCATTAAATAACTCAAAATATAGTTTCAAAGGTTGAAACAAAGTTAGTAATCCATTTATTTATGCATTAGAGAGGCATATAAGGGTGAATGATTGGCATGATGGTTAGTTATGGACAAAGCCCAATGTGATTGAGCATAATGCATGTTTTGGCCCAATGAGGACTTTCATGTCCCGTCCACTTGTTTTTGGTTTGTATTTCATTTCAAATTGTAATATGTAATTAGATTACTCAGATTAGAATTAGAAATAGAGATGGAGACCAATATCAAGGAGCAAGATGGGCCAGATGGAGATCCAACAAGCTTGAAGATAATGTAATTATTTTCTTGTTTGAATCATGCATACTACCTAGGTGTGACCTTTTGATTTCCCTCTTGGCTCGGGGAAATCAATGTAGTGAAGTCCATAACTATACCATATTTGTATGCTTATATTTATGTGATAGATATAGGATGCATACCAATGTATGCCAACCATGTATGATGAGACTTAATTAACTAAAACCCTCAAACAAATACTAAGGTATATAAGCCTTCCATTAATTTGAGGAGAACCAGAGTTCTTTATAGTGTGGGTTGTTGACCACAGTCAAGCTCACATTATATCGAATATGTTCAAATCTAATTAAATGGGTCATCTTAGCTAGCCCATTAGTTTGTTGACCACAGTCAAGGCTAATGGTTCTAGAGGCAAGATTAGGGAATGCATATATGATATGCATGCATCAAGAGTTGATAACCTAATGATCCAATAGTTATGTAGAGACACAATTGGTATAAAGATACCTACCTTTCAAGGGTATGGAATTTGGCTTGTTGACCACAGTCAAGGTCAAATTACATATCAAGGATTGGTGTTGGCCCACTAAGAAAACCATCGGGTTTTCTCGGATTATATAGTGAGGGCTATTAATTCGCAATAAAATAGTGGGAGTAAATGGATTAATTAAAGACCTTATTAATGCATATATATATATGAACATACTCTCATATCTTTTCTTTTTCACATCTAGGTCATCATCATGAGCACATCAAACATTAACATACGATCAATCTTGGATAACAAGCTGGTTGGCAACAACTATTCTGACTGGATCAGGCAAGTGAAAATTGTTCTCAGAGCTGAAAAGATCCATTATGTCTTGGATAAAGATCCACCACCACGTCCATCAGATGATGCCATTGATTAGATCAAAGGCATTTATCAAAAATACATGGAGGATAGTGAAACAGCAGCATGTCTGATGCTGGGTGCTATGTCCTCGGAGCTTCAGAAGCAACATGAAATGATGGATGCTAGAACCATCGTTTTGCATCTAGAGGAGCTTTATTCTTCTCAGGCTAGAACTGAGCAATATGAGATTGCTCGAGCTCTATTTAGCTGCAAAATGGTGGAAGGCACTCCAGCTGCTACTCATGCATTGAAGATGTATGGGTATATTGAGCATTTGAGTAGACTTGGCTATGTTATGGATAATGATCTATACATAGATTTAATCTTGTACTCGTTGGCTCCAAGTTATGCACCTTTCGTGCTTAACTTCAACATGAACAAGATCCAAGTATCCATTCTTGAGTTAATCAATATGCTCAAGATAGCTGATGGATCATTTAAGAAGGATCCAAAAAGTGTCATGGTTGTCACTTCTGCTAAAGGCAAGAAGCAGAAGAAGAAGAAGATAACCAAGGCGCAGCCAAAGAATGGTGGGATCTCTAAGAAGAAGGTTGCCAAGAAAGAGAATCCCAAAGGAACTTGCTTCCATTGTGGAAAGGATGGTCATTGGAAGCATAACTGCAAGGCCTATCTAGATTCTCTCAAGGAGAAGAAGCAAGCTGTTGCATCTACTTCAGGTATTCATATGATTGAAATTAATACTTATTCTATTGCTTCAAAACAATCTTGGGTATTAGATACCGGATGTGGATCTCATTTATGTAATGATCTACAGGGGCTTAGAAGCTTTAGAAGAGTTGGAAAGGCAGAGATATGTTTGCAGTCAGCTACTGGACAGAACATCTCTACAACAGTTGTAGGGACTTACTATTTGCCTCTTCCTAGTGGATTAGTACTGGAATTAAATAATTGTTATTATGTTCCAGCCTTATCCAAAAGTATTATTTCTTTCAGTCATTTGATGAACGATTATGATATTTCTTTGAAGGACAAATGTTGTTACATTTTTATGAACAATATATTTTATGCAAAAGCTATCATTGAGAATGGTATATTTGTTCTTGATTTAATTAAAGAAGTACATAATGTGAATACCAAGAGAATGAAACATGATAATCTTAATACCTCATACTTATGGCATTGTCGTTTAGGCCATATAAATGAAAAACGCATGACCAAGTTACACAAGTCAGGTGATTTGGGATCATTTGATTATGAATCATTTGATACATGCGAATCTTGTTTATTGGGAAAAATGACAAAAGCTCCCTTTGTTGGTAAAGGAGAACGAGCTAAAATGGTTTTGGACTTAATACATTCAGATGTATGTGGTCCAATGACTACACATGCCAGAGGAGGTTACTCCTACTTCATTACTTTCATAGATGATTATTCCAGGTTTGGATACATCTATCTAATGAAATATAAGTCTGAAGCATTTGAAAAGTTCAAAGAATTCAGAAATGAAGTAGAGAAACAACTTGGCAAAAGTATTAAAACACTTAGATCAGATCGAGGTGGAGAATACTTAAGTCAAGAGTTTCAGGATTATCTTAGAGATAATGGGATTTTATCTCAATGGACTCCTCCATATACACCACAACACAATGGTGTATCCGAAAGGAGGAATCGAACACTATTAGATATGGTTCGATCAATGATGAGCCGAGCGGACTTGCCTAAGTCCTTTTGGGGATATGCACTAGAAACTGCTGTTTATGTGTTAAATAAAGTTCCTAGTAAATCGGTTGATGTTACTCCATATGAGATATGGAATAACAAGAAACCCACGCTTTCTCATATGAAAGTATGGGGCTGTCCTGCTTATGTGAAGAGGACAATGTCAGACAAACTGGATGTTAAGTCTGATAAATGTTTATTTGCGGGATATCCAAAAGAAACGTTTGGATATTATTTCTATCATCCCTTAGAACAAAAGGTGTTTGTTTCAAGGCATGCTGTCTTCTTGGAAAAAGAGTTTCTCCTACGAGAAGACAGTGGGAGTAAAATTGAACTTGGTGAAGTTCAGGACCCACAAATAGAAGTAGATCAACCAATTGAACCCGAAACTGAATTTCATAATGATGAGATTACAGTTGAACCTGATTATACACAAAATCCTAGAAGATCTACTAGGATGCATTCTATCCCTGTGAGATATGGATTTCACGTTGATTCGGATAGAGGCATAACTGTAGTAGAGGACAATGAGCCTACAAGCTATCAAGAAGTTTTGAACAGTTCAGAACGTGATTTATGGCTTAAGGCTATGCAGTCCGAAATGGACTCCATGTATGAGAATAAAGTATGGACTTTAACTCAACCACCTGAAGGGATAAAGCCTATAGGGTGCAAATGGGTCTTCAAAAAGAAGACTGACATGGAAGGTAATATAGTTACCTATAAAGCTCGCTTAGTAGCAAAAGGTTATCGTCAAAAAGAAGGTATTGACTATGATGAAACTTTTTCTCCTGTAGCGATGCTTAAGTCTATAAGAATACTTTTAGCCATTGCAGCTCATTATGATTATGAGATTTGGCAAATGGATGTGAAGACAGCTTTCCTTAATGGAAATCTTTCTGAGGATGTGTATATGACACAACCAGAAGGATTCACATCTGGAAATGGCAAAAAGGTATGCAAGCTTCAAAGATCCATTTATGGATTGAAGCAAGCCTCTAGGAGCTGGAACATACGATTCAATGAGACAATCAAAGAGTTTGGTTTCTCACAGAATGAAGATGAACCTTGTGTGTATAAAAGGGTCAGTGGGAGTGCAATTGTCTTCCTAGTTCTATATGTAGATGACATATTGATCATGGGAAATGACATTTCTCTTCTCCAATCTGTTAAAATATGGTTATCCAAGCAATTCTCCATTAAAAGACCTTGGAGAAGCATCCTATATTCTGGGAATAAGGATCTATAGAGATAGATCCAATAGGTTGCTAGGTCTTTCTCAGAGTACATATATAGATAAAGTATTGAAGAGGTTCAATATGGATCTCTCTAAGAAAGGGTTTATACCCATGGTGCATGGGAAACACCTTTCTAAGTCTATGTGTCCGCAAACACTAGAGGATAGAGAGAGCATGAATAGAATACCATATGCATCTGCAATTGGTTATATCATGTATGCTATGTTATGTACACGTCCAGATGTAGCATTTGCTTTGAGTGTCACAAGCAGATTCCAATCTAATTTTGGAGAGGAACATTGGGCAGCTGTCAAGAATATTCTTAAGTACTTGAGAAGGACTAAGGATATATTCTTGGTATATGGAGAGGGCAGTTTGGAAGTAAATGGGTATACAGATGCCAGCTTCCAATCTGACAAAGATGATTGTAAATCACAATCTGGTTATGTGTTCATAATGGGAGGAGGAGCAGTTAGTTGGAAAAGTTCCAAACAAGAAACAACTGCTGATTCCACGACAGAAGCTGAGTGCATTGCTGCTTCAGAAGCAGCCAAAGAAGCAGTCTGGATCAAAAAGTTCATAACCGAACTAGGAGTGGTGCCTAGCATTGTTGATCCGATTCCTTTATATTGTGACAACAATGGAGCCATTGCGCAAGCAAAGGAACCACGGTCTCATCAGCGATCCAAGCATGTTCTCAGACGCTACCATCTCATAAGGGAAATAGTAGCTAGAAATGATGTGAAAATAGAAAGGGTTCCCACAGATGAAAATGTGGCGGATCCCCTCACTAAAGCACTTTCCCAGATAAAGCATGATCACCATATAAATAGCATGGGTCTGAGGCATATGAGTGATTGGCTCTAGTGCAAGTGGGAGATTGTTAGAGAGTATGCCCTAGAGCCCATGTAATAGGGATGTTTTTCATATGTATGAAATTTATATTCTTAATAAAAGGCATCATTCATTTATTAATGCTGTGTTTGAATACATGAGTTTGTAAATCTTAAATTAATAAATGAAGTCCTAGATATTATAAACACAGTGCAAAGGCAATCATGAAGGTGTTCATGATGTGAGATGTCTATCGCATGCAAATGTGTTAATATCTAAATATCCCTAGTCATAGAATTAACAAGATAGGACATTGTTAATTCGGACAGACTAGCACATGTTATGCTTCTTGAATGGTTCAAGCAATGGTTCTCATAATTGTGATTATGGATGATAATCAAAGCTAACATGTGGATGCTTGTTAGAGGAACAAGTTCATTGGAGACCTGCAAAGAGAATCCTCATATGGATATTAAATCTATGTCAGTGAGGAATCTCTTCATAGCAGTTGTGCAAGTATCCTTAGACTTGAGATCACCAAAGTTATCTTAAGTAGCAAGTGGTATACTTTGACTCCATAACTGATTACTTCCAACTGGGAGTGAACATAGTTAGGAGATTGGGTATATCATGACCTACTTGAAGATAGTTGAGTGATTGACAAAGGATTCACCATCCCAGATTTAACAAGGGAAGTTATCTCGCATGATTCTATAATTGCCTTGTTCAGAGAATCTCTGGCGAGAGTAATATGCCAAGATGGATGGAGATCCATGAAGGGCATTTTAGGAACAATGGTTAAATTAATAGAACATACATAATTAGATTTATATGAGTTGACAAAAATCCATACTCAGAATCTAATTGAGATAAGAGTGGTGAAAGGAGTAATTGCACGGTAACTGTTTCTATGGAAGGGTACAGTCAAACCACATGACTTTCCTGACATTTGGGTAGTCATGATGCCCAGCTAGAGGCCAATCATGACTTGTATAATGATGTATCAAAATATCATTAGAGATTGATAAAATGATTTAAAGGAGTTTAAATCATGTGAGTTTTGAATAGAACTCACAATTACATATTATACTGCCAACATGGACAGGAACCCAATAGGTCACACACATATAGAGAAAAGGGTAAAATGGTAAAATGACAAGGATAATAATATTTGATATTATTATAAATGTAGAGAGGAGAATATGATAATAATTAATTAAAGAGTTTAATTAATTATGATCAAATAAAATTGTCCGCGGAACTTTTCAGATATGTTCTGTAAATTGGACCTAAATGAAATAATGTATTTCATGATTAATTATTATTGTCTTATAAGTGTTATAAGACTAATATAAGTGTTATAGGACTGATATAATAATTAATAGGACCATTGGAGAAATTATAAAGGGCCAAAGGAATGAAGAAGTTGGAGGAAGCCCTCCAGAAAAGGGCTACACGCCAACTCCATACAGAAGGGCTTAGAGGGCTTTTTCTTGGACCAAATTAATTTATATATGTTACATAAGTGTTATGGAACTCACATATTTAATTTGGTTGGATTTGGAATCCATTTGGGTATTTAAATCCAATTAGATGCACAAAGGGCCTAGTTTGTGGATTTTGTGCATGGTCTTTTATGAAAAGATTTAATTTGGATTTAATTAATCCCAAATGATTATAATTAATTCCAGAAGCCCAATTAATAATTCTCCAGCAATTTTAAAGAGCCCAATCTCATTAAGGAGTTGGAATTTTAACCTAACTATAAAAGGCCAACTAATGAGAATTAGGGTTAAGTGATTAAAACAAAAGAAAAGTCTTTTTCTCTTAATTCTCTCTCCCTTTTTGCGCCACTTCCATTTCTAGCCTCTTGGATTTCGGCCAGCCCTAGTTGAACACCAATTTGTTGGTTCAATTTACCCCTCTCTAGTGTGGATTACTCATTGGAGGTGTTCGATTTTGGACACTGTGGTTTACGACAACCCGATGCGAAGTAAAATCAACTGTTCAACAAAAATCAAAGGTGATTTTTCTTATTCTCATATAGTTATATTGTGTATTCATGGTAAGATCAGATCTTATGGTTAAAAATTTTAAAATTCCGCTCATGTATGTGATGCATGTAACCATTAAATTCCAACACTGGTGTTTGAAACCAAATAACCAGTACTTCTCTTTTTTTGTTTGACAGCATGTTGATGGACTGTCACTGCATGTGCATGTGTATGTATCTTTTTTATTTTGATTTGTTTATATGTTGGTTTATTTTGTAGCTTGAGTTATGATATTATGATATATTATTTTATAGCTTAAGTTTGATACTTTGCTAATCTCATATCTTTGTTTGCTTTTATTGAGTTTTGATCCATTCTTTTACACTTAACATTGTCAAGTTAAGTTATTAAGTAAATGTCTCACAACAAGTTAATTTGTATTTTTAGTTGTTCTTTAATATGTTGCTTGATGATGCTATCATTTAGTTATTTTTTTGTTTCTTTTCCTGATCGTATTTATTAGGAGAAGAAGCTCTGCTATAGTATCTTTTTATCTTTATTTCTTATTAGTAAAATTCAAAGTTTAGGAGAGGGGTGTTCTATGTGTTTTTCAAATGCCATTCTGGTATCTATGCTGCTTTATTATGATAAATTAGAGGGCATAATATATTGGTGATTGTTGTTTGTTAGCTGGGACATTTTGAAATAGTTGAAGTGCAACTGTCTCTTTTCATTGATTGAGTAATTAAAGGAGAGATTTCCTAGTTTATTTTGTTCTACTCGGTGTTAGTGGAACTGTTAAACAGGTGTTTTTTTGCACTATCATTTATCAGAGCATTACTGGGGATTGATACTACATGGTGTGGGTTTTGTAACTTTTTTTATTTACTTTTGTTCTAAATAGCATATTGTCATTAGTTTTGAGTCATGCGCAATTTATGCTTCCAAAATCAGTTGATAGAAGCCATATGTAAGCACATCTCTTGATACAGTTACTTGTACTTTTCCTGCAGAATTTTGATAGGTGGAAAGTTCATATAGTCCACTTAAATTTATTTTGGTAATTGACTAAGCCCCTTTATGTTTCGATTGAGCCAATTTTGCACTTAAATAATTAAAATTGGGTCAAATAAGTTTTTTCATGATATGTAAAAGCCCAGAATGGTTTCTTTCTTTTGCCCATTATCAATTCTACTACACTTTCGCTGATCTCAGTTATAAATGTGGGATTTTGTATCTTGTATGGTTCTTGTTGAAAATGTGTAAATAGATTATTGCAGAAACATAGTTACATTACATGGAAGAATATCTGAAAGAAACTCAGAAAACGTTAGAGAATAATACTTCAATCTCTTGGTTTCATGGTTCAATAGGTCAGTCACATGAAAACTGAAAATTGTAAGACCTGCATCTCGTGTGAATTAAGTGGTTGTGAAATTAAATGTATAAAAAACTCCTTTTCAGCCTACCCATTCATCTCAAACATATATAAAAAATGAAGTGATTTTTGATAAGATTTTTATTTTATTATTTGTGGATACATGTTTGAAAAAGACCCCTTTACTCAGATAATATATATATATATATGTTTGTAACTGGTATGTTTTATCTTCAACATATTTGAATATTTATATGCTTTTACAAACTTAATGTTAATATATCCATATAAATATTTGATTGAATTATTTGATTTATAGACATTTGATTGAATTATTTGATTTTGAATTCTACAGATCTTCAAAACTATGGAAGATAAAGTTATGAGGTTCATTATGCATTCTTCTAAAAATTCTGGGTGAATAGAAAATGGTTTAGATGGGGGCTATTTTTTTTAACAAGCTTGTATGTGACGAGTAGAATTCAAACAATTTCAAAATATTGGTATATTTTGTAACTGGTATTTTACAATCTATGAAAAGACTATTTGTTATAATTTGGATATATATTTGTGTGTGAATGTTAGGTATAGATAATATTTGAATATACATTTATGAAAAGAGTATTTATTATATTTTTGGATATGTATGTATGTGTGGGAGTATGAATAGGGTGTACATGAAATATTTAAATAAAATTGTTTATATTAATGATCGGATTTACATTTAGCGATGGAAAATCCAGTCGCCATTTGTAATCATTAACGATCGGATTTCCTTTCGTTAAAAGATATAAACAATCTATGAAGGGAAATTTTGGTCATTATAAGTTAATTTTTATGACTAGATTTCCCTTCGCTGAAAGTGAAAAATAATTAACGAAGGGACAATTCGGCCGTTAAAAGGGCTTTTTTAATTATCGAAATTCCCTTCGTTAAAAGCATAACACAATTAACGAAGGGAAATCCGGTTGCTAAAAATTTATATTTAATGTCCGAATTTGTTCCGAACGTTAATAGCTTTAACGACCAGATATCCATCCTGTTGTCTATACTATTAACGACGGGCTTTTAACTACTGGTGATGATCAAATTTTTTCGATCGTTATAGTGTTTTAACGACCGGATTTTAACTTTTAACGACTGAATTTCCTTTCATTAAAGAGCATTTTTCTTGTAGTGTTACCATGAATTTACAATATAAATATTAATGAGAATAATAAAAAATCACCTTTGATTTTTGTTGAATAGTTGATTTTCCTTCTCACTGGATTGTCGCAAACCATAATGTCCAAAATTGAACACCTCTAATTAGTAATCCACACTAGAGAAGGATTGAATGAACCAATAATAGAGGAACAAAAGGGTTGGCCAAAATCCCCTTGATGCTATGAAGGGGGGTGGCAGCTAGGGTTGAGAGAGTGAGAGTGTTTCTTTTCTCTTAATGTTCATTTAACCCTAAAATTTCTATCACTTGGATTTTTATAATTAGGTTAAAAATCCAACTTCATAATGGGATTGGGCTCTTTAAAATTATTGGAGAAATACTAAATAGGCTTCTGGAATTAGTAATAATTTATTTGGACTCAATTAAATCCAATTTTAGTCCATTCATAAAAAATTATGCACAAAACCCATAAACTAGGCCCTTTATGCATACACTTGGATTTAATCACCCAAATGAATTCCAAATCCATCAAAATTCAATATGTAGGCTCCATAACACTTATGAAATTTATTTAATTTGTTTTGGTCCAAGAATTAGGCCTCTAAGGCCTTCTATCAGGGTTTGGCGTGTAACCTTTCCTTTGGACAGTTTCTGCACCAAAACCCTTCTTTTGGGCCTCTTTTAATTTCTCCAATGGATCTATTAATTACTATATCAGCCCTATAATACTTATAGTCCAATAATAATTAATTATGAAATAGAATATTTCAATTAGGTCCATTTTACAGAATATTTCTAAAAAGTTCTGCGAACAATTTTACTTGATCATAATTAATTAAACTCTTTAATTAATTATTCTCTTATTCACTTCTCTATTCCTATAATAATATCAAATATTATTATCCTTATCATTTTACCATTTTATCCTTTTCTCTATATGTGTGTGGCCTATTGGGTTCCTGTCCATAGTGGCAGTATAATATGTAATTATGAGTTTTATTCAAAACTCACATGATTTAAGCTTCTTTAAATCATTTTATCAATCCCTATTGATATTTATGATACACTATTATACAAATCATGAGCGGCCTCTAGCTAGGCATCATGACTACCCAAATGTTAGGAAAGTCAAGTGATTTGATTATACCTTTCCATAAAAATAGTTACTATGCAATTACTCCTTTCACCACTCTTATCTCAATTAGATTTTGAGTATGGATTTCTATCAACTCATATAAATCTAATTATGTATGTTCTATTAATTTAACCATTGTTCCCAAAATGCCCTTCATGGATCCCTATCCATCTTGGCATATTACTCTAGCTAGAGATTCTCTTAACAAGGCAATTATAGAATCATGCGAGATAACTTCCCTTAATAAATCTGGGATGGTGAATCCTTTGTCAATCACTCAACTATCTTCAAGTAGGTCATGATATACCCAACCTCCTAACTATGTTCACCCCCAGTTGGAAGTAATCAGTTATGGAGTCAAAGTATACCACTTGCTACTTAAGATAACTTTGGTGATCTCAAGTCTAAGGATACTTGCACAACCGCTATGAAGAGATTCCTTACTGACATAGATTTAATATCCATGTGACGATTCTCTTTGCAGGTCTCCAATGAACTTGTTCTTCTAACAAGCATCCATATGTTAGCTTTGATTATCTTTTATAATCACAGTTATGAGAACCACTACTTAAACCATTCAAGAAGCATAACATGTGCTAGTCTGTTCAAATTAACAATGTCCTATCTTGTTAATTCTATGACGAGGGATATTTAGATATTAACACATTTGCATGCAATAGACATCTCATATCATGAACACTTTCATGATTGCCTTTACACTGTGTTTATAATATCAAGGACTTCATTTATTAATTTAAGATTTATAAACTTATGTATTTAAACATAGCATTAATAAATGAATGATGCCTTTTATTAAGAATATGAATTCATACATATGAAATACATCCCTTTTACATGGGCTCTAGGGCATACTCTCTAACACTTGAGAGATGGCCAAGTTCATTGAATGACATCGGATATGTAGGTATATCCTTCATCACCACATTGTTTTTGATAACAGGGTGCAGTTCCAAGCCAAGACAAAATAAGTGCTCAACAAGTATGGCCTTGAATGTTAGTGGTTATGCCCTAGGCCAAACATTTGATCCTTTATGTAATGTTACATTTCATTTTATAAAATTAGGTTTTCTTCATGTTATTGTATTGTAATAATGTTTATAAATAACAATCTAATGTTATTTCAACTATCCCTAATCATTTATCATTAAAGAAATAATGATAAATTAAGACTAGTGTGGGTTTTATTGATAATCCTAGGATGAATATATATGGTGACATAAATCCAACTTATAGGTACTTATTAGAGAATATGGTACTAGATAGACCTGCTATGAGAACTACATGTGTTAATGTCATTAGTGATCTCATAATATTTATGTAATCAATCTTTAGACCTAAGCTTATCATAGTATCCTACATGATGAATATTATGTTTTGACAAAATCAAACATTATCTTTTATCGAATAATCATAAAGGTTATGATTGAACATAATGATAATCATGCAGAGGATAGTGAATAATCAAGAAGGAATTTATCCCTCTCTTATAAGAGAGATATCTATTGGGCTCCTCAATAAGGAGAATCATGAAATGCATGGCCCGAATCAAATGAATTGATAGAGTGATCAATATCATTTGATATTATCAGTCTACTTAGTAATCGATAAATTATATGTTTGAACTATATAAGTTTGACATGGACCATAACTTGTATTCAAATAAGATATCATGTGACGAAAGGATTATAACATGTTTTATTGATTAGGTTAAAATTAAATTATCAATATTCATATTATTTGGTTAGTCATAATGCCTTGCAGAGGCCGCTTGTGATTTGTTGGCCCATTATGGGATTAGGATCCATTGCTAACATAATATAAACATGTTGGATCGCATAAATAGAATGTGATGAATGGACTAATTATTTATTCGAGCAATTCAAATTTAATTTGTTACAAAATAAAATTTAAAATAAAATAAAAAACTATTATTCCTATTAGTTAAATAAGAAATAAAGTATTTCTTATTTTAATAAGATATATGCTTGAATTTTCTCTCTCCTATATTAGGGTTAAGATACCTTATATATATAGTGATATATAAGTAGTTTAAAACCCTATGTGACATATAGAAAAGTGAGACATTTTTTTTCAATAGAAGAGATTTTTCATTTTTCAGTAACTTTGAGAAAGAATAGAAAAATCAAACCCTAACAGATAAGGAAATGAGCTAACACCCCAAGTGATTCCGATCATCCGTTCAAGTTTGGATGGCGATAAAGGGTGCTCATTTCATATAAGGAAACACTTGGAAAAATCATTTTCTACGATCCAAGAGATTGGTGACTGTTATCTTTCTTCTTTTAAATCAATTGGATCACATGGATCCTAATGGATTTTAATTTTTTCACTGCCTTATTGTTTTATTTTATTCTATCAAAACCCAACATTGAATACTATTGACCTCAAGCAAATGGGGTAGTTGAACCAACAAATAAGAACGTAAAGAGAATACTGTCAAAAATAGTACATAAATATAGGGACTGAGTAGAGAAGCTACCTTTTGCATTATAAGGTTATAGAACAACGGTTAGAAATTTAATAGCAGCTACACCTTTCTCTTTACTTTATAGAACAAGAGTAGTGTTGCAAGTAGAGGTCAAAATTCAATCATTAAGAATAGCCTTAAAGGCTAGATTATTGAAAGCAGAATGGGTACAACAGATTGTTATAGTAAAACTTGCTAGATGAGGATCGAATGTAAGCCTACTAACATAACTATATTTATTAGAAAAGACTAGCTTGTTCATTTAAGAAGAAAGTCAGGAAGCATCCATTAAAAGATGGTAACTTAGTCTTTGATAAGATGAGGCCAAGTATTCCTGATATCTAAGGCAAATTTAGACCTACTTCAGAAGGTCCTTTTATACTAAAAAAGTTACTTTCAAAAGGGGCAATGATCTCAATTGACAACAATGGGAATGAGTTCAAGGAGCTGGTCAAAATCAATAGATTGAAAAGGTTCCATAGATAATAATAAAATGAAAAAAAAAGAATAAATCCTTATGGGCTGAAAATCAAGAAAACAGCAACCTTGCCAAAATTGGATGCCTCATCAGGGTGAAAACTAAAAAAATGAATCCTAGGAAAAAATTAAGGGCTGAGTGAAAATGTTTAATCATAAAGGCCCAAGAATGCTGATTGATAATAAGAGTTTCATGCTTTTATGGTATAGCTCGAGATTAGATGAAATTTTGTATTTTTGCACTTAATGCCAAATAATGATCACGTGTAGTGAAATCAAACAAAAATGTACATGTTTAAATGAAATGATATATTAATATAGGTAGAGCTATTTATTTTGTGTACTCAAAATTGTCTAGTTCTAATAAAAAGCAACACACAGTTTCTTTTTATAAATAGTCTCCTATTTATCCTCTTTTACTCTCACCATCACAATATTTTAGCTAATTTGCCCTATCATCAATTGTAGGGTTGGTAATCCATCTCTTGTACTCAACTAAACCAGTGAAGTCACAATCATCAATCTCTGGTATAGTAGTTTTCATAGGTAGTTATGACCAAAGCTGATGATAACCAGACAAAAAATTGATAGAAAGAGAGACACCATGAAAAGACAATGAGCATCTTACAATATCTTGCAATTCTCTTAATTGTTGAGCATAGTGAGCAGCAATGTAGAAAGTGGCTCTATGTAATCCATAAAGGGGGATGTATTCAAAAGACCCATCTCAAGTCATAGAATGAAGAGGCAGCCATAGGCATATAAAACTTCTATCACCATCTACTATTGTGGCTAACCATACAACACCCTTATAAGGAGAATCAAACTCATATAATCGATGCCTGTAAAGGCAATGCCTCAATGAGTATGTGTTGATCACTCTGGAAAGCTATTCTGATAGTAATCTTAATTTCTCTTGTAATCATACCTTAAAAAAGAAACAAAAATAAAAGCCACTAGGGTGAGTTAGAATCATCTCTGGAAAAAATAAGGTAAAATGATATGTGAAAATCCTAAAAGGATACATCTTCCACCAAGAAAACCTAGTGTGAAAACCCATAAGGGGTGTACTACCTTTAAAATAATGACTATAAGTTACCAAGAGTAATAGGGGGTTACTGGATATCAGATTAGTATAGCCAACATAGATAGCATCTAAACCTAGAATAGTCTACGCTAAAATTAGAAGAAATGGGATCATTCAACTATATATGTCTTCTTTGATATTAAATAGCCAGTAATTCCCAATTAAGCCATCTGAGGTCAAGGTCATAAATCAAATAAAATAGGTTAGTAGAACAACACCAACTTGGTAAGTAGATACATATGGGAAGTCATTTAATGTATCGATTAGAACTTTCAAAGAAAAAGGATCCCCTTAAGGTACCAACTTAATAATTGCCAATGGAAAGGTTCGTAAGGTCTGTGCCACTTCTCTTGCATAGTTAAGCATGCAATTAGGGACACATGGTGAAGTGCCAGAAGAGAATCTCACATCGATGATCTTAATAAATTCCTCCACTAAAGAACATCACTCCTAGTAGGTAAACATAAATACATAGAATCTGAGATCCTAGTATTGAACAACAGCTAAAACGAGGTTGGTATCAAGTTTTAGCATTCTTAAAAATCTTAGGTTGTAATAAGGGGTTGGAATCAGATTTCCTAACTCTTAAGATCATCTAAAAGTCTATGAAGTCTATTTATGGCCAGTGTAACTAAGTCAAGAACATATTTTCTTTGAAATAGGACAATTCCCTTCTTACTTCTTGTTACTTCCACTCCCAAGAAATATTTCAAGTTAACCAAGTCTTTAGTATGAAATCTACCATGCAAGAAAGACTTAAGTGAAAAGATACCTGCAGAATCACTCCCTATAATCACAATATCATCAACATAAACCACAAGAAGAATAATGCCATTTTTGGATTGTCTATAAAAATAGAGTGGTTGCACTAACTCTTCTTTAGCCTAAACTCTTGGACAACTTCACTGAATTTACCAAACTAGGCATAAGGACTCTGCTTAAATCCATAAATTCAATATTTTCCCCATACAAGTAATGCCACCAAATCTTAAAAGCAAACACAACTGCAGCCAAGTCTAAATCATATGTAGGGTAGGTGTGTTCATGTGGTTTTAATTACCTAAATGTATAGGATACCACCTTACCATATTGCATTAGTACACTCCCCAACCCAATTCTGGAAATATCACTGTATATAGCATACTCTTTACCCGGGACTAGTTATGTTAGAGATGGGGCTTCTATTAACATTGCTTTCAATTGATCAAAATTGGCTTGACATCGATCAGTCCATTCAAACTTAATATCCTTCCTCAACAACTTAGTAAGTGGTGAAGCAATGACCAAAAACCCTTTAATATAATAATGATAATACCTAGCTAAACCTAGAAAACTTCTCAGTTTTGATACATTTCAAGGCAATCTCTAATTAACAATGACTTCAATGTTATTTAAGCCCACTCTAATACCTTTAGAAGAAACAATATGCCTAAGGAATGATACTTCCTTGAGCCAAAAGTCACACTTGCTTAATTTAGCATATAACTTATTCTCCCCTAAAGTCTGTAACATAATTCTCAAGTGTTCTGCATGCTCAGCTTCATTTTTGGTGTAAACCAATATATCATCTATGAGCAAATTGATCTTAGTAGAGTCTAAACACTCTATTTAATAAATCCACAAAAGTAATCGATGCATTGATTAGCGTAAATGGCATAACTAGAAATTTGTAATGCCATAATGAGTTTTAAATGTAGTTTTCAAAACATCCACATCCTTAACTCGGAGTCGATAATACCTCGATCGCAAATCAATATTTGAAAACACACCAACACCTTTCAACTGATCAAATAAATCTTTAATTCTAGGAAAAGGGTACTTGTTCTTCATTGTCACTTTGTTTAACTATCTATAGTCTATGCACATTCTCATAGAACCATCCTACTTCTTTACAAACAAAATCGATTAACCCTAAGGCCATACACTAGGCCTAATAAAAGCCTTTTTCAACTAACTCTTATAACTGAACTTTTTATCTCCTGTAATTCTGTTAGAGCCATTCTATATGATGCTTTAGAAATAGGAGTTGAGCTAGGTAAAACTTCTATAGATAACTCTATATCCCTTACAAATGGAAGGCTGGATAAACCTTCTGGAAATACATTCGCAAATTCATTTACTACTAAAATATCTTAAAGCTTTACTGACTCTCTTTTTGAATCCAGTACCAAGGCTAAAAATGATATGCATCCCTTTCTAAGGAATCGTTTAGCTTGCATAGTACAGATCACATTAGATAAAGGTTTAGTTTGAATGCTCTGCACTATTATTTCGTCACCATCATAATCTTTAAGTATTTTTGTCTTCATCCAAAAATTAACAATTGCACAGTATTTTGATAACCAATCCATTCCCAAAATAACATCAAATTCCTAAAATGGCAACTCAATAAGATCAACTAAAAATTCCTTTCCTTAAATCATAATGGGACAATCTCTAAATACATTATTCACACATACACTATGCCATAAAGGACTAGTTACACAAATATCATAATCCAATTAATGAACAATTGATGTTTTCTTACCTATATCCCCAATGCAAACATAAAAATGGATGAAACCAAGATCAATAATTGAATGAATATCAAAGTCAAAGAGTGAGAAAATACCAGCTATAACTTCAGAAGCATCTCGGTCCTTTCGAGCTTTCATTGCATAAGCCGGATTAGAAACATTTGGTAATGCAGGCTGATTAACCATTTCAGATACATTTCAGGGTTAAGATCTATATTGACTTAATCCATCTCACCCTCTACCTTTATCTCTACCTTTAACAGTGAAAGGTGCATTTGAAGCTCCTTTGCTAACTTACTATCCTAATCTTTGCTCCCAATTTGGGGGATAGTTCATTAAGAAATGATTTATGCTACCACAACTAAAGAATGCACCAATCAGCTTTCTACAAGTGCCTTAATGTTGCCTTGAACAGTGAAGACATTTTGGTGGCTGCCCCCATTCTACTTCATTAGTGTCTATTTATTTTGTTTAGATGTTATAGATGATTTTCGTTTTTTTCTTTATTAGCAGGACCATACATAGAATTAGCTAGCCAATTACCCTGCACTCCTCTAAATTTCTTTCTAATGAAAGATCCACCTCTAGCCCCACTCTTCTTTTGCTCTCTTTGTCTCTTAGCCTATTCATTCTTCTGGACTTGTAGGCTTGCTATAACAAGCTGATGAAAATCAACCGTATGTTGATATATAGGTTCAATAAACTTTTCTCTAATCCAATCATTCAATCCATCTTTGAACTATCTACACTTAAAAGCCTCGGTTAGCATCTCCTTAGTAACATATTTGTAGATATGACTGAACTCTTTCTCATATTTAGCCACAGTCATAGCTCTTTATCTTAGATTTAAAATTACTTTAGTTTCTCTTCCTTATATGCCTTAGTAACATACTTCTTCTTGAACTTTATTTCAAAAAGTCCCCAAATGAGTCGATCAGGTAAATGAGGTTATTTTAGGACTAACTTCCACCAATTATATGTTGGTCCTTGCAGTAATGACACAACACAGGATACCTTATGGTTTACTAAACATTGAATTTCATTAAAGATTATCTCCAACCTTTCTATCTAGAATTAAACTTCTTTAAATTGTTCCAAAGTGGTACCCAAAAATTCTTCTACTCTATGTTTTCTAATCTCAATGATTAGAGCTTTGGGAGTAGTCACTCACTGCAAAATTTGAGCCATGTCTTGTGATATTTTCAGCAATGCCTTTCCAGGAATTATCATAAGAATTTCATTGTGATTAGTTGACAAAGATCCTAGATTGGAGGGATTCATTCTAGCTAGCAAGTTACTTTCAATTGATTCCTTAATGGCATCCCAATAACTCTCCATCTATGGTCTATATGAAAAATAGGGACATTTGCATTAGGCCAATACCATACTATCTCACATAACTAAATCCTAGACTTTTATTAACAAGAATTAACTAAATCGAGGCTCTAATACCAAATTGTAATAGCTTCATACTAATTACCAATTATTAATGTCGATTATATTCATTAACCATGCATAGCTCTAGTATGTTGACCTAATAATGATTATCATACAAATTATCATGTTTCTAAAACTAATTACATGCCATATATCAAATCCATATTAGGTATTACTATAAATATTTTCATACTTTACCTCTCTCTTTAATTATAGCATACATATCATATTCTCTATATAGGATACTATAAACCATACATGCTTACTTATACTATTAATTACTAAAGTGAGCTGAATTCATGTCCATATTATATACATATTACATATTAATATAAATACCATGATATAAAAAAAATAATCCAAATCACCTTATATGACTTCTTTAGACTGGTGTTGACCTTTCCGATGTAAAAACAACGTTCCTGAGCAAAAACCTACATTGCGAACCTACATAGATAAACAACCCGTGCTAAGTTATAAAGCTTAGTAGGGAATAAAATAGTAATAGACAACCACCCACCAACAGTCATTACCAAATACACATTAAGTAATACATATAAAATAGGATCTCAATGAGAATAAATAATATTATCAATAACATAGTAAAGTATACTATCAACTGGATGTCAAGATTTCACAAATATCTCAGCATCAATAACAAATATCATTTATTGGTAGAAATAGCACATATATACTTTGATACAATTTGTAAGGGACCCAATCATGATCCTAATCGAATTATTGTTAATTAATAAGGATTACCGTTAATTAAGGCAAATTTTGGATTATTTTGTAACTATCGAGGTTAAGTCCCAAAAGGGGTATTTTGGTAATTTTAGCATGTATGTAATTGAATATAGGTAAGTTATAATTTTAAGGAAGTATGTAATTGAAAGTAAATTAGAAGTCTTGGGGTTACATTGTAAGAAATGGAAATTTAGGAGATTAAAGTGTATAAGGGTATTTTGGGAATTCCTCTTGGTGAGATATTTATCCCACTCAATAAATTAGGGTTTTTAGGAGAGTTGGAGATCGGCATTTTGAGGGTTCTCTCTCTCTCTCTCTATGGTTACGATTTGGAGAAGGGAGCTAGGGTTTGTGAGTTAACATGAAAGGTAATGTTTTCCCTTGAAGATCTCTTCTTTCCTTATTTTAATTTATAATTCCTAATGATGAGCGATTACAAGATCCTGTTGTTGCCACCATGTGTAAGGAGAAGAGAGAAGCAGACAAATCAAGTGAAAGAGAAGAAGGAATCATGACTAAAGGAGTTAGATTTTAAGCTTTATTAAGGTATGGAACTAGTATGTTGATTTTTATGTATGGGAAGATGGTTTTGTTAGTTGTAAATAGATCTATAGAAAATTAGGGTTATATTGTCTGGGTTTTTAATTGGGAGTTTTTAAGATGAGTTTTGAAGGATTGTCTTTGAACTGAGATCAAATCTATTTCCTTATGAGTGCCGATGCTGAGTCATGAATCACTTCACAAGTCGTGTCCGAGTAGTGAATCCCTTAACGAGTTTCGTGCACCTTTCACCACTGGGTCACTCGTGAATTCCTTCACAGCTCATGAATGTGCTATTCTTCTTTGGCTGCCGACTCATGAATTCCTTCACGAGTCGTGCATTTTTGTCGGAGTCACAAGTCCCTTCATGAGTTATGAACTTTACCCTTTTTTTCTTCACTCGTGATTCTTTTCATATGTCGTGAACTTTATCCCTTTTGCTTCACTCGTGAGCCCCTTCACAAGTCGTGAACATTACCCTTTTTCTTCACTCATGAATCCCTTCACGTGTCATGAACTTTATGCCTTTCTTCCTTGGCATGCACGACCACTTATGGCCTTTCTTCCTCTCATTGCACAACCAAGTAAAGCCTATTGATCATGCGCATGTTTTCTCCTCTCATTTTCAAGGCCATATGTACTCCTTTGATTCATCTAAGTAAGTTTTTACGCAAGATTAAGCCATGTAATAAGATATTAAAGACAGTATTATTTGGTCCATAAGATTATTAAGAGAACAAGATATAAGGTGAATTGTTTATACGAAGTAAAACTAATGATAATGTTTAATAAGTGATGATTGTTATCCAAGTTAATATCAATGGACTAATAGACTATGGAAGTCTCTCTCTAATGTTAAATTCCACAAAGATATGGTTTAGAAAGGCATGATTATAAGATGAAGTATTATAGAATTTTAAAAGATATAAATGTTATTGTCAAATGAGAAGGCTGAATTAAGCTGTAATTCATCCAAAGTCACCTGTAAGGTGAATAAAGCATGATCGATTAATATGAAAAACCTATACACACACACACACACACACACACACACACCTTGATATACACAGAGTAGAGTGAAAAGCTTTAGGACAATAATCCTATAAGGTTATGATTTAGAGTCCACTTGAACTCTAAATTAGAAGGGACTTACATGTGATAATGCTAAAATAATTAGGTTCCCAAAATGTGTTTTAGTGCCTAATAGCCTAAAACTAAGAAGAGTGAGAAGAAATATAGTAATCACAAGATTTTATGCTATTTAGCATGCCTTATAGTATGATATAAGGTATGTATTATAACAAAACAAATTGTTTTACCCCAAGACTATGCATTGATAATCCTTTGCAATGACATGAAAATACTATGATTTAGCCTAGTATTGATGAGAAGATAGTTGCAATGTACATGTCTAAGTTAAAAGAGTTGAAATAATCTTATGTAAGCTTAACCAGGTTAAATGTTATAAGACTAAAAAGTACAAGTAAGTTGATCAAGGTAAGTGTGATAATATTAAGAAAGATTATCTTTTTAATCTATAATCTATTAGATTATAAAAGTGAACTTAAGGGGCTAAAGATGAATAAGTGGTTACCATAATCTAAAAGAACCTACTCGTACTATTATGTGTATCATACATGTATGAGTATTGCTTAAAGTAGTTTTGTATTGGTGTGAACTGTGATGATGTGTGAAAGCTATTCACGATAATCAGTAACAAGGTATGTCATTGAGAACCACCCATGAGTTTTGTAAGTTTTATATTGTATAGTTGATATGAACTTGCTATGATAGGTAGCTGGATTTGATATGTGAAAAAGTATGAGAAATAAAAGAATGTATTGCCATGATTTAAGATGCATTTATGTATATGTGCACATGTGAGTAGGGACATACATATGGTTTTATGAAGGCTTTTAATAACAAGATCTACACTTTCGTATTTCTTCATTAGAATCATGCTTAATGCTAACTATAAAGAAATGTTAATAAAACTATGAGATTGCATGATCTACATCCATGTGTAATGGAACCTAAAGCTCAACATTAATGTATGATAAGAATGATATGTATTATTTTATGAATTGTGGCTTGAAGCCAAATGAGGTATTAAGTAAAGAAGAATATGATGAATCAAAGATATTCTTAATTGGTTAAGCCTGCGGGTCTTAGTTCAGTTATAGATTAGATAGGCATGCCTAGAGGATACAGTCACAGCTGCCATAGTTGACCCCAGTTGGGTTTTGTTCCTCATTGGACCCATAGTTTGGCTCCATTTAGGTCTATTATTTGTTCCTTGCTGGAACCATTGTTTGGCCCCATTTGGGTCTATTGTTTGATATCTTCGAATATCCATTATTTGATACCTTCGGGTATCCATTGCTCCCATTATCTACCCTTGGAACTAGTACTTAGGTAGGCTAGTAAAGATAATAAAAATATGCATAAAATAATGTAATACGTGCATTGATTTCTTCACTTCTATAATGTACGCATGATGAATGGATTACTGTATAGTTTTGTCTTAAATTCCCCTTTGGCTGTAAGACTATCTCTATTAAATGAAATGTTATGTTCATTATGATATGATTTTGATATCGTACATCTATTATGAGGAAGGTTCCCGTGTGTGTGTTGGTGTGAGTTGGTTCCACCAATGGGTTCCACGGTGATTGGATGGGCCACAAGCTTAAAAGTTATACAAACCATAGTATGCATAATGATCTTCATATATATAGGAGTTATGACTGGTTTGCATATGGCATGAAGTATTTTTCTATTAATCATGATATGTAATACCTATTCTTTGAAATGACATGAAACCCATTAGTATGTATATGATCATTTAAATATATACATGCATATGTATGATTCTGATCTAAACCAAAGTGTAAAACATGATATAATATGATGTGGTATGATGTTTAAATTGTAATGATAAGATAGCATTAAGGGATAAGCTTGTATGAATCTGAATTAAGAATTGCAATAAAGATATATGAAGAAATCATATCTAACAATAACTCAATGATTGTTACATGGTATAAGCACTCCCTTGTGCTTGGATTTAATGTTGAATGCATAACTTATATAACAATGTGATTAATGCATTAAGTTAAATTATTGTACTATCAACAATTTGGATGTCTAAATTCTGAAGTAATAAGGATTAGGAAGGGTATGAATCAAGCTAGTATTAAGAAAGAAAAGAAGTAAGATGATGATAGTAAATTGACAAGTTAAGTAATAAGATAATTTACAGAATGCTCTAGACATAAGTAAATATGGTATTCTTAGTAAATTTGAGGACTTTCCCAAAATGTTCATTGTGAAATGATCAATATAAGAGACTTATATGTTATTCTATGTTATATAAGAAGTTGTATATGATGAAGTGAATTATAGAAAGAAGTTATCTAAAGAGTTTTGTTCCTTATTAAACTTATAGCTTAGCACGGGTTTGTTTATCCATGTAGGTTTCGGGATAAGCTCTAGTGGATCGATAGCTATAGTGGTTTGACCACCATTAAAGAGAAGATCTGGCAGATTAAAATTGTCTTTAATGATTTCATCATGTTTAGAAGGCCACTCATGTTATGATTCTTTATTTATAAGTTTGATTTATTTATATTGTGGCATGTAATTATGGCCAGTATTATTATTAATTATTATTTCTTCCTGATCTCTATTAGGAATGATGATGATTAATGATTATCCATGGTTAAGGGATTAGGGTGTTACACAATTACAATAATTAAAATTATTATATAATTCATAGTTAGCATCCAAGCATTTAAACCTTTAATTAAAATATTAAATTAATTATTAGCCTGCATAAGTTACGGGAGTGGATAACGAGAATGGTAGATACCAATAGGTATCGATCATATAAATACCCATAGGTATTAATTCGGTAGATCCAAACGAGATTGAGCAGTAGTTCCAAACGAGAATAACGGTAGACCCAAATAGTAACAGTTGTAACTCTATCCTTATAGACACCTATCTATCCATAACTTAACTGTATTTTAGGCAAAAAATTAAGTTTGTAAAAATCATTAACATAATTATTCTTTTACCTTATAATATAGCATAATTACGCATATACATGGACAACCAAGCTAGATTTCAACATAATTAACTATAATTGTAATACAATAACTGTTTATTTTTATATGATAATATATTATTTTAAGTGCATATGCATAGGCCTATTAGCATAGTCATACAAAATAATAATAATCATGCAGTAAAAGCATGTTATTTTGGTTTAATAATAAATTACATGCTTGATCATAAACTTGCCATATATATATATATATATATATATATATATATATATATATATATATATATATATATATATATATATATATATATATTTGCGTGTGTGTGTGTGTGTGTGTGTCATGCTACTTAAAATCCATAAATGTATAGCTTTAAATTATGTTAATATCATACCTCTATACACATATCACATTTTATATTATCTATTCTTAGGTAAATAGTCCAAACATCATCAAATTCATATAATTATGGAACATATAACATCTTTACTTTCATAATCAAATGGCTCTAAAATCATATAAATACTTATAGTAATATTTATACATCCAAGGATTAGGTTTAACAATAGTAGGGTAGGCATATTTCTATTACTATTTTGCATCCCAATTATGCCATAATAAATGGCTAAATTAACCCAATTGGTCTTTTAAACAAATAATTACCTATGTTTCTAGTTCCCCATGATTCAAACAAAACTTAATTTGGACATTTAAATCAGGATTTATAACCCAATAATTATAGACTATCCAAAAGTACACTTCTTTTGACGCTAAGTAGTGGTTCACATTACGAAAACTAGTTTTTATTTCAATTTAGAAAATTTGTAGAAGAAAATGAGTATATAATTAAGCCAACATTCCTTTATAAAAATTGTGCTCGTATGAGTCTTTTTTATTTAGGATTTTGGCTCATAGGATTTAGACTTCTCAACCAAAAACTATATCAAAAATGCCACAACCTGTTCCCTACAACTTGATAACATCTCACTATGAACTTCAAGTTAAAATTAAGGACAATTAGAGGTAGAATCAAAAGTAGATTCCTTCTACAAAATTATAGGTGTAAGTCTTAGGTATATAATTAAGCCAACATTCCTACAACTTGATAACATCTCACTATGAACTTCAAGTTAAAATTAAGGACAATTAGAGGTAGAATCAAAAGTAGATTCCTTCTACAAAATTATAGGTGTAAGTCTTAGGTATAATTACAAACCCATTCCTTTCACTCACCTTAATTCTATGAGCACTTTTACCCTCATAACCAATCCAACCAATAAATAAAATTCATTTAACATGAAAACATACTTACAACTACACATGCAAAGCATGGTTGGTTCAAGAATCTCTCAACTTGGTCGAATTCCACCACAAGCTACTTTACTCCTTAATCACTTCTTTAACTTTCTTATTCTTAGCTTCCTCTTCTACAACAATATACATTCATAAATTTCCATAATTTCTTCCTTTATTATGATCTTTAAACCCATGAAAAAGATGAAGAAAATAAGAAGAGGAAAAAAATACTTTTACCTTACAAATATAACTTAATAATCCTCGAATTAGCAATCCAAAAATAGAAATTATAGAGAAGATTTAAGAGATAATGAACTCGAGTTTAGAGAGAAAGGAAGAAGAAAATGAAAATATGCCCTTTTTTACTCTAACTATCCATCCCTCTCTCCTCAAAATCAAAAATAAGATTTTTCTCTCTCCAACATGCAAGAGCTAAGCTTTTAAATGTCAATGAAAAATGCCTTAAAGCTCCCTCATTTATTTGCATGTAAGAAATCTGCCTCCCAAGTTCTTTCTCTTATAAAATCTACCCCCACAATCCTTTATTATTTTTAAAATTAACCCCAACTAATAAATCTTAATTTAATTACACCATAATAATTATCCTATTTAGATAATTCACATAATTTGCATCGCATACATTACTTATTTGCCCCTACCATGACCTTAATCATATATTTAATTCTTAACTAAACACTAATCGATAGATATATCAATTAATCAAGTATAATTCTATTAGGGTCAAAGTCATGATCTTACATGCCCTCATAAGTTGATAGTCAATAATAGAATAGGGGTACCCCAAAATGCTATCTCATGCCTTCTTGAGCTCTGAGGCTTGGTGAATTAAGCTGAATCCCTATCTATTGCAAAGCAACCAATTTTTATGAGTTTTATGATACTTTGTTCGATCTCGGACCCTTAAAGTGAGCCATCGAGAACCAGTCAGATGTTGTAATGAGTTAAAGAGTGTTAGACACCCGTTATAATATGTATAATAAACTATATTAGTATCCGAGATATAATTGTTAACAAAAAGAAGTCGAACAGCCAAGTAACTCAGAGATTCACAAATATAAGTACAAAGTCCATTTTTTATACATGGTATCTAATCTTGTCTCCATCTTATAGATATATTCTTTAAATGGTTTAGTTGATTAGCTTTGGCATCTGAGTTACTATTAGGCTTCTTTACCTATTTTTTCTTGTTTTGATAGGTTCATCCAAGAGTTGGTGTTTTCTTGTTCAACTGAACTTATCAAACGGTATAAAGAGTATGGATCTTAGTTTATCGTTTAGCACTATGTCAATCCATCAACTTATGAAGCTAAACCTCATAAACACATCTAACACAATAGGGATGCTTATAATTAAGCACAAAGGTTAACCCTCTCAAACAACATGGTAGCAAATCTTTAAGTAGGATTTAAGCCAAATAGAATGTTGATGTTGATCATAGTACTGAACAAGATATAAGAAAGTATCCATCATCTCACTCAACTAGTGAAAGAAATGAAGAGTAGTAGCTTGGAATAATTTCTTACAAGGTATGAATAAGTAGGCCTAGAGACTAGGAAGTTTTGTTGAAAAAGAATGATGAGATAAGTTCTCAAATCCTAACTAGAAGGAGGATGAGGAGCTTTACATGGGAGCAAGTATTATGGTGACCAATCATAAGATGGAAAAGAAAGAAGCCCATAGAAAGAAAACCAAACTAGAAATGGGAATTCAAAATGACATCCTAATAGGTTCTCCCATTTGCAAAGCTCTTATGTATGAGCCTTTTCCTACACAATGGAGGCTACCTAACCTAAACACATAAATGACCAGCCCAAAAAGCCATGTAAGTAGCTTTAGAAAAACTATACATATATAGACTAACTTGTGTAAGATTGTTCCATATACTTTGATATCAATAACAAATGATTTGTTTGATGATCTTCCTACAAAAACAATCCTCACATTTGAACAATTAGAAAAGTTGTTCGTCATCCATTTTTATTTGCTATATCAAAATTAAAAATGAGTGATGTGTTGGATGAAATTTTTCATGAAGAAGGAGAAATACCGAGATCTTTTGTTGAAAGATTTCAAAAAGTGGAAATGTATATCAAAGATCTAAACCAGGAGGTAACCATTAAAGCCATGAAGAGGATACCAAATTTATACAGTTGTTTTAGCCCTTGTTTGATAAGCCACCAAAAACATGGATTGAATTCCTGAATGGAGCACAAAAGTATGTAAGAACATATGATGCTGCTAGAATTACTGCCCCAAAAATAAAAAACTATGCAAAGAAGATGTGTAGCCAAATATGAATGGAAGAAGTAAGGAAATAAGGTTTAATGTACTAGATAGAGATGCAAATTTCACTTTGTTGAATGCTCCTCATCTAGAAGAGCTCTTGCAGATATAAATGAAGAAAATGATGCTTAGTATCCATGGAAGATGAATGAAGATTCCTTAGAAGAAAAGTGCAAAACACAATACTATCGATTCCATTAGAATCTTGGCCATGAAACTAAAGTTGCTAACATCTGAAGAGGGAGATAGAGTGGCAAATTAGAGAAGGGTAAATGACTAAATTCATCAAGAAAGATGAAGACAATAAGAAGAAAGATCATGAAGTTTGTGATAAGGAAGGTGAGCTTCTAACCAAAACCAAGAGTGAACCGATAGGCATAATACATGTAATAATAGGAGTTCAACCCAATCAAAGTACATTGAGTAAGAACATAGGGATTAAAGAAGTGTACATGACCACAGAACCGAACATAGCAGAAGAAATAGTCTTTGGCCAAGAAGATGACCATCTTGTCACTAAACCTCATTTAGATGATATAGTTTAGAAACAAATGGTGAACAATTATTTATTGCAAAGAATATTGGTAAACAGTAGAAGTTCAATTAATCTACTAAAATAGCAAGCATTCAAGGCACTAGGATTGAAAATAAAGAAATTAAAGCATAGCCATAACCTATTTATTGGGTTATCAGTTTGACACCCTATGTTTAATCCTATTTCCCTATATATTTTATTATTATTTTGTTAATATTTTTTTTAAACCATGTGATCTTTCTTATAAATTTCCTCTAACGTAATTAATTCCTGCTTCATATTAAATTTTCATTAGGTATTACTAAATAATTGTTAAATTGATAAAATTTTCGGCAACATAATGGCTTAAAAATTGTGCTACCCAAACATGTAATTAATCAAATTAACACTCCCAAATAGTTTCCTCCTCCAGAACTTCATTCACATACATAGCACTTCTAAGGTTCAATTCCCAACACAATCATAAGTCACACACACACATGTATATATTACACAAATCAACTACTAAATGTCACTAAGTTTTAAAGCCATCATTATATTACATGCCACACATTAATCTATTTTTACATGTTCTATTACATTTCCCATACATCAATTACATAACAAAAAACCCAACAACTTTCATATGTACATACCACTCAATCTTCTTCAGCTGGGTCCTCAAACCTGTCCCTACGCAGTCAAAACAAAATCACACGCTAAGCAACGTTGTCTCTTAGCGGTGGATACATTTACATAAAATCTCACCTAATTATTTTATTTACTTAATTTAAATATAATTACCCTTTTGTCCTTAACAATTTCTTTTATTAAATTAATTCCAAATTTATTCTTTTATAATAAAATTTTCTTTTATTTGGCTTAAAAATTATTTTTCTTGCTTAACTTCACTTATTTCCCAAATTAGGTGAAAATTTTTAATTAAGTCCCTAAATTTTGACTTTTACCTTATTTTGCCCCAATTAACTCTAATTTTGACCAATTTGACCTTCTTTAACTTTAAATTTAATTTAGGTCCATAATTTATAATTTAGTCCCTAAAAATTTTTCTTAAAGTAGCAAATTATATTTTGGTCCCTGAACTTTATTTTATTTAATGTTTTGCCCTTTTTTGTCTATTTAGCTATTTTTATCTCGTTATTCAACTTTTTAATCTTAAATTTACCATTTTACCCCTGGTTTAATGCGTAATTACCTTTTTACCATTACTTAACAACTTAATCTTATTTTTCATTTTATTTCTCATTTATTTACATTTATAATCTCTTTAATGTTATACTTACTCATTTATCCCTATCTATATGTAAAATTACAATTTTACCCCTAGTTATCACAAGTGAAAATCCTCAAACTAGATAAACAAGATGAGAACTTCAATCATTACTAGAGTGATCGCACAATATGGGGTACAATATAGTTCTTCAGTATACCATAATACTAGTGTACATTTACTAAAGTGATTGTATAACTCGGGGTACCATACAATTCTCCAGTATACCAAATAATAAGCTGGCTAAGTAATATAATCACATTTCACAATACAATTTTAGTAATTTTATAGTAATACCGTAGTGTATATGCCCCTATGGATAGCCATTTTATCCTTAGATCCTAGATTACACACTATACACTAAGGGCAATATCCTTTTCTTATTACAACATATTTTTATAATATTATTTCTTATAATTAGATTGTATTAGCATCATTAGGACTTTATTTGCATCCGTACAAGCTTGTTAATTATGAATTTCGTACACATAGAACTAATACCATGAGAAAATTATTAAATTATGTCTTTAACCCCACATGGACCATTTGACCACTTAGTGAATTGATACATTCACTATTTTCATCTTCCAATTTCATTCCACACATAGTTTTATATCCATTTTAATCATAAATATAATGAAATATACCATATTTACATTAAAATTCTTAAGTTTCAATAACTTTCATCATTATGTAACAATTACATAATTAGGTACATTTCTTAGTTTTCATTCTAATCTACAATATTAAATTCTTTATACCTTAATTTGTCTAATCATTGTTAAATACTCAACTAAGCATTCAATTACATTTAGGTTACCTTAGGTACCTAATTTGGCCAACATAGTTTCCCTCTCGTTTATTTTAACTTCTTTACTATTTCAAGTTCCTAATACCTTAATTTATTATTATATCATGTTATCTTAAGTTATTTCACCATTTCATGCAAGTAGAGATAGTTACATAATGTAAGATTTATGAGAAATTCAACTAAAATAGTGAAACTGAATCTAAATTGCATCCACTAACCTCTACGTGGCTTGAAATACTCCTATTCCTCATTTTTCTTTCCTTTTCTCTTCTTGTTTTTTTCTTGATCTTATTTTTCTTCTTTTGTCCAATAATTAAAGATTTTTATGAGTTTAAGTTACAATTTTAAGCAATTAAAAGTTACTATAATACTCTTCTAATCATGGTTTACATGGTTATTAAATTTCCCTAATTAATTCCACCTAAAACTTATAAAACCATTAAATTAGGTAAAGTTTCTATCACCTTAATTTCTTAATTGCTTGACTCCTTCTTGATCAAAATCACTTTCTAGGTTAAAGAGGAGAAAATTTTATGTATAAGGTTAAAATTTGAGCTTAGAATTTGGAGAGAAAAAGCTTGTATGAAATAAAAACGGAGGAGAGGGCAAATAAGATAAGTTCGGGTTTGGTAAAGAAACAAAGGGAAATATTTGTAAATTTTGGGAGATTTTTAGATTTGTCTACACCCTTCTTTGTTGTCTTTTATTGGGTAAAAGGAATGGCAAGAATATGTGGTTAAAATTTTAGCCTATTTTGACATTGTTTTAGTATACTTCTAGCTTCAGTGGCTTGGGCAACTGGTCCGAAACCCAAGGTCTTGAAACTACCAGAACATTTATTTTTCACTTCTAATTACTTATTTAGGTTATTATTAACATATTTACGAAATCAAAATAATTTTTTGGAGATTTATACACTAATTTTGAGTTTGATCAAACTTTCGGTCAACCCTTTTTATAGTACCGAGTAAAAACTTTTATATCCCTTTTAAGGGTAAGTCTAAGCTCATTTTATTCTCATATTATACCATCAAACTTCATTAAAATCTAGTTCCATAAACTACTCTTAGGTCAAACTGTCCATTGGGTCACCTATCATTGGATTACCCTAGCCCAAACACACTTAACCTTTATAGTTTTTCCAATTTCCCTATCCTATTCAACTCTGATTACTTCAAAATTATCCTAAAGTAATTATTTATACTCTACATCATACCATGCATAATAGATGCAAATTTGGGGCGTTACAGTACTCCTCTACTAATTAAAATTTCATCCTCAAAATTTAACTGAATTGGACAAGTGAGGATATTGTTGTCTCATCATCTCTTTAGGCTCCCAGGTAGCTTCTTCTACATTATGATGCATCCATAGCACTTTGAGCAACAGAATCTGTTTGTTTCATAGTTGCCTAATTTTTCATTCTAAAACTCTCATGGTTCTTCATCATAGGATAAATCAAGTCTCAGCTGGATCTCTATTGGTGTAATGTTGTGAGAAGGATCCATACGGTATCTCTGTAACATGAAAACATGGAATACATCTTAGATTATTTCCAATTCTAAGGGTAGCTTCAACCTATAAGCCACTAGTCCTACACATTGTATCACTTTATATGGTCCGATGAATCTAGGACTGAGCTTACCCTTTTTTCCAAATCGAATAACTTTTTACCAAGTTAAAACTTTCAGGAATACCTTGTCTTCCACATTAAATTTTATGTCCTTTCTCTTTAAATATGTATATGACTTCTGTCAATCCGTTGCTGCTTTCAAGTTATCTTTGATCAGCTGCACCTTCTCTTCTATTTCTTTTATCAAATCAAGTCCCACTAGCTTGCTCTCACTCAACTCAGTCCAACATAAAGGAGTTATGCATTTCCTCCCATATAATGCTTCAAAAGGCATCGTTTTAATGTTAGACTAATAGCTATTATTGTAAGTAAATTCTGCAAGTGGAAGGTATCTCTTCCAATTGCCACTAAATTCTAGTATACAACACCGCAACATATCTTTTAATATCTATATCACCCAATTCGATTGGCCATCTTTCTGTGGATGAAAAGTTATGCTATAATCCAGACGACTTCCTAATGCTTTTTAAATCTTCTGCTAGAATTTAGAAGTAAATCATAGATCTCTATATGAAATGATAGAAATAGGCACACCATGCAATCTCACAATCTCATTTACATAGATCTATGTAAATTTTGATAGAAAGAAATCTGATCTCACAAGAAAAAAATGGGTAGACTAGGTCATTCTATCTACTATCACCCAAATAGAGTCATGCTGCTTCCTGGTAAGTGGCAAGCCATACATAAAATCCATAGTGATCCACTCCTAGTTCCATTATGGTATGGTGATGGGATGTACTAACCCCAATGGAACTTGATGCTCAGCTTTTACTTACTGACATATTAGACATTTAGCCATAAAATATGGTATTTCCCTCTTTATTCCTAGCCACTAAAAGGTCATCTTCAATTATTGATACATTTTGTTGCTGCCTAGATGTATGGTATAATGGCTACTAGGAGATTCAATCAGAATATTTTTCTTTGGTTTCACATCAATGAAGACATATATTATGCCTTTATAATATAGATAGTCATCAAAGCCGAGAGCAAATTCACTGCTTCCACCTACTTGTGTTTGAGGATGAGAGATAATAAAGGCTAACCTGTCATCCTACCTCTAAGCAGTTTTTACTTGTTTGTGCCAATTTGATTTCATTTGTATTTCAGCTATAAGCGCCTCATCTTGTGTTATATTCAACTTTACCCTCATAGCTCGTAAAGCTATTAAATATTTTCTGCTAAGTGCATCAGCTATTATATTTGCTTTACAAGGATGGTGCTTAGTCAAGCAATCTTAGTCTTTAATAAGCTCCATCCATCGTCTCTACCTCAAATTGAGTTCTTTCTATATGGGCAAGTATTTTTAGCTTTTGTGGTTAATGTAAATGTATCACTTTTCCCCATATAGGTAATGTCTCCAAATTTTTAAGGCAAACACAATTGTTGCTAACTCTAGGTTATGGGTAGGATAGTTTTTTCATGTTGTTTTAGCTGTCTAAAGGCATATGCTACTACTTTTCCTTCCTGCATAAGCACACGTCCCAACCTATTCCTTGAGGCATCACTATACACAACATATGGTTTACTTGATGTAGGTTGGGTCAGAATGGGAGCTTCAATCAACATATTCTTTAATTGTTCAAAGCTTTCTTAGCATTTATCAATCCACTCGAACCTGACATTTTTTTGGTAATAGGTTGGTAAGTTGAGAAGCTATCATAGAAAATCCCTTGAAAAACTGCCTGTAGTATCCAACCAATCTAAGGAAACTTTAAATTTTTGCAACATTTTTGGGTGGATTCCAATCACGAATAACTTTAATCATCTTAGGGTCTACCTTAATTCCCTCTACTGATAGCACATGGCAAGGAAAGTGACTTCATTCAACCAAAATTTGCATTTGCTAAATTTAGTATACAACTGCTTATCCCTCAATATTTTTAAAACAATCCTCAAATGTTGATCATGTTCTTCTGGTGTTTTGGAGTACACCAACATGTCATCGATGAAAATCACCACGAACTAATCTAGGTACAGATGGAACCGGTGCACTAGTGAGGCCAAATGACATAACCATGAACTCATAATGTCTATATTGGGTGTGAAAAATAGTCTTTAGGATGTCTACTTCCCGTACATGAAGTTGATTATAACCTGACCTCAAGTCAATTTTTGAAAACATGCTTACACCCTTTAGTTGATCAAATAAATTATCAAATTTAGGCAATGGATACTTATTTTTTATAGTGACTTTATTTATTTACCTGTAGTCGATGCATAGCCTTAGAGATCCATCTTTCTTTTTTACAAACAACACCAAAGCTCCCTACATTGAGACACTAGGATGAATAAATCCTTTTTCGGTAATTCTTACAAATGGACTTTCAACTATTTCAACTCTGCTGGTGCCTTGTGATAAGGAGCCATTGCAATGTGCAGTACCTGGTAGTACATCAATAGTAAATTCAACCTCCTTTTCTGGTGGCAATCCTTGTAAGTCATCAGGAAAGATATCAGGAAGTCTCAAACTGTGGGCATATCACTAACCTTCAACTTTTCTTCTTTAACTTTTGTCACAAAAGCTAGATAAGCTGCAGTAGCTGAGATAACATTGGATAAAAAGTTAGATCGTTCACTAGCAACTATGATTTCTTCATTTTCTGAAGTCTTCAAAGTGATTCTTTTCAAATGACAATCAACTATCGTCTGATGTTTGTGATGCCAATCCAACCTCAAGATAAGATCAAACTCATGGAATGGAAGTTCAATCAGATTTTTAAATAAGGTACTATGATCCAATGGGTTGCTTACCAAGATATCCTAGTCTAATTATGCTTTTTATAATCCTTTTCCCTATGTAATTTTGGTTTTTAAATAGGAATGTGTGGACTTAGGATCTATAAATACACAAATAAGATCATCAAACAAATAAAATTTACCTACAATCACATCTAGTACATCCTGGTCCTCCTAGGCTCTCACTGCATAGGTCCTGGGAAAAAGAGGTCTATCTGAAGCTGGTGCTGTTAGAGCACTACCCTTAGTAGATATAGCCTCACTGAGTGCACCTCTGCCTCTACCTCATGCTATAGGAGTGGACTCTCTGCTAATAGGAGCCTGTGCAGCTGATGTAGTAGCCTGTGCATGTGGATAATTCCTCAATAAATGCTCTCGAGACCCATATCTTAGGCATGCTTCTGTCAATCTCTAGTACTCATCTGAATGCCAACATCTATAGTGCTTGCAAAGTGGTACCTCAGATCTATTAGAACCCTATCCTCAAGGAACATTAGCTACTGAAGCTATAAATGGTGTTGCTCATGCTGCAATGCTCTGACTAGCTATTGGTATACCTATAAAGTCTTGTGGAGGAGCTGCAATTGAACCTTTAAATCTTTTACTAGACTCATTACCAGCTACTCCTGTTGATGATCATCTTCTTTGCTGAAATTGAACCCATCTATTTACTTCTTCAAGCTAAATTGCTTCCATTTTAATTGCTACATCAACTAATTCTTTCCCATTAGTGTAGTCTTGAACTACTAGAACTTTCTTGATATCATTATGGAGCCCTCTCTAAAATAGCTGACACATCTTCTCAAGTGGAATATGATAACCTTTCATGTAGAAGCCGAGTTTCTCAAACTCTCGATCATAATTTTGTACCATCCGGGTACCCTAGTGCAACTGTTGGAGAATATGCCCTAGAGCCCACATAAAAATGGATGTATTTCATATATATATGTGTGTGTGTGTGTGTGTGTGTGTGTGTGTGTGTTCATGTTATTAATGAAATGCATCATTCATTTATTAATGCTATGTTTAAATACATGTGTTTGCATATCTTAAATTAATACACTACAAGAAAAATGAAAAATAGGGAGGATAAAAATCCTCGCTAAATGATGATTTTTCGTTGCTAAATTAATTTAGCGAGGATAAAAAAATTTGTAACAAAAGTCATCCTAGCTTAATTTAGCGATGATATTAGTCCTCGCTAACTTTTGCGATGACTAAGTCCTCGCTAACTTTGCGAGGACTAACTTTTGTGAGGATTTAATCCTCGCTAACTTTTGTGAGGAATTAGCCCTCGCTAACTTTTGTGAGGACTAAGTCCTCGCAAACATTGTGAGTCTTTAGTCCTCACTATCTTTTGCGAGGAATGATGGAATATGACATGGTATGAATATCATGATAGCACAGCGGAAAAACAAAAAAATTTTATCATACATACCATTCATATCCAAAGCTAGAATCGAAACATGCAATTTTAGGTTGTAAAACTTACAAGTTGAGATGCCTTTTAAAACTTGAGTTTCGTGATGATCAGCAACCAAGATGCCTTTATCCACCTTAGATCTTGATCACCAATGCCAAGGAACAGCCTTTTACGCTACTCCCTCTATTCTCACACACACAATTGCACCGACGGCTTAAAATAGAGGTTGCTAGCTCTCTTTTTCGGTATTGTGTAAGGGCAATGGTTTGAAGCTACAAAATATGATTTTGTACTTCTCTTAGGTTGCTATTACTACCCAAGATCACAAGAGAATGAGGAACTATCCTTTCTCCTTGTGAAAATTGGCTAAAGAATTCTTGAGAGAGAGAGAGGGTTTCACGCAAAAACCATAGAAGAAAGCTTAGGGTTTCAAGCAAAAACCACACATCCTCTTAGGGTTTTATTTCATTTAATATATATGCTTATCCTTTGGCAAGTCTTTGATTTGAATTCAACTATCCTAAGATAATTAATTCAAACTCTTTCACTTCCTAAAGATAAGTAATATATTTTGAATTAAACTCCTTTGAATTTAAATTCAAATTTGAAATAAATCATAAGACATTTAATTAAATTGAAACACTTAATATAACTAATACACATGTGCCGAAATTCCTTGATTTCCCTCTTGGAATTTCGGCCACTTCATCAATTATATAAGTGATTTAATTTAATTTAAATTCCTTTAGGCTTTAATACTCAATTAACTTAATTAATGTAACTTAATTAATTAATTGAAATTAAACCTTGTGGGCTGAATTTCTCTCTCTCATGGACTAAAGCCCAATAGCAATTTTATAACCCATTACATACATTAATTTGACTTTAATTAAAAGCCCAAATTAATGTCCAATACTTAATTTAAGTATTTTAAGCCCAATGCTTTGTGTGCGATCCTATAGGTCCATTTAATGTTGGCAATGAATTAATAAATTAATTCAAAGGCTATATATATTCTCTAGCAAGATATTATAGCATTCCAAATTAAATGAAAATGCATATGGCATTTAGTGACCTAATGCAATTTTGCATAGTCCCTTACCCACAAATATCAGAATTAGTATAAGGCATGGAACTAGTCATCCTTATATATATTAATTCCTTTCTTGATATTCCAGTGCCACTGAACTCTCAGATAAATAATGATTACTCATTATTTCATCTCGGTATGGCCATACACTTCTCAGTTCACTGATCAAGTGGCCAGTGATATTTTCTCTCTTATCGAGAGGGGTAATCCCTTCACTTCTCTCATGCTCTCTAACATGAATTAATGCATACCCAATCATACCCGTACTTGTCACTCTGTTACGAGCACGTTAGGTGTATGTCAAAGTACACAGTAATTCATAAAGAGTTTCATAGAGATTTCAGGTCTAAGAACTCCGATACAAAACTTGCATATGAGAAACACTTATGACTTGTACCATGTAGTGTTCTCATGAGCGGATCGAATCCAGATACCATGTTCTTTTACATGTATCTATGATCTCTGATTGACACTCTTGTCCTAATGATCCGTAAGACAGAACTCATAGTATCAGAGAGAGCATACTAGTCTTAATTCATTTGTTATTCCCATAACAATGACTGACTAGGGATATTTAGAATGAAGTCCCATTTGTTTCAAGGTCTTACAATCCATGTGCCTCACACATGATAACTTAAACCGAAACGACATTCTTGGATAGTTTTATCAATTGACATGCACAGGAATACAAAAGATAAAACAAATGCCTCATTTTATTAACTAAGTGTTTTATTACAATGTATTGGGGCTAGGGCTTACACTAACAATCTCCCACTAGCACTAGTCCCAATTGGGCATAGCCCTAAGACCGAACTCTCACAAATGAGCTTCGTGCAGATTTGGACGTAACTGTTTCGTCAAAGGATCTGCTACATTGTCTTCACTTGCTATCTTGCTAACCTTGACGTCCCCACGATCAATGATTTCTCTGATCAGGTGGTACCTTCTGAGTATGTGTTTGGATTTCTGGTGTGACCGGGGCTCCTTTGCCTGTGCGATGGCCCCGTTATTGTCACAAAAAATTTCTAATGGATCTAGGATACTTGGGACCACTCCTATTCCAGAAATAAAATTTTTAATCCAAACAGCCTCTTTTGCAGCCTCACTTGCTGCAATATACTCAGATTCTGTAGTTGAGTCGGCAACGGTCTCTTGCTTTGAGCTTCTCCAGCTGACAGCACCACCGTTTAAAACAAAAACAAATCCAGATTGTGATCTAGAATCCTGAGTGCTGGTCTGAAAAGCAGCATCGGCATAACCTTGTATGACAAGCTCTTCTTGACCACCATACACCAAGAAGTGATCCTTAGTCCTTCGCAGGTACTTAAGGATCCCTTTTACAGCAGACCAGTGCTTCTCACCAGGGTCTTGCTGAAACCTACTGGTTATACTCATTGCATGAGCAACATCCAATCTAGTACATAACATAGCATACATGATAGATCCAATAGCAGATGCATATGGGATTCTACTCATGTTGTCCCTTTCCTCTTTGGTTTTAGGGCACTGTTCTTTAGTCAAAGGAACTCCCAAAGCCAAAGGTATGTACCCTTTCTTTGAGTCTCCCATACTAAAATGCTTTAGTACTTTGTCTATGTACTTTTCTTGACTTAGTCCCAAAAGTCGATTCGATCTATCTCTATAGATTCGAATACCAAGTATTGTCTCGGCTTCACCTAAGTCTTTCATTGAGAAACATTTTCCCAACCATTGCTTAACCTTTTGCAATGTTGGAATATCATTCCCAATGAGAAGGATATCGTCCACATATAGGACCAGAAATACTACTATGCTCCCACTAACCTTCTTGTACACACAAGGCTCATCTTCGTTCTTGATGAAGTCAAATTCTTTGACTGCCTCATCAAAACGAAGATTCCAACTTCGGGATGCTTGCTTTAATCCATAAATGGATTTTTGAAGCTTGCATACCTTCTTAGGATGCTTAGGATTGACAAAACCTTCAGGCTGTGTCATATACACATCCTCAAGTAAATTTCCGTTGAGGAAAGCAGTTTTGACATCCATTTGCCATATCTCATAATCATGATATGCAGCTATGGCAAGCAAAATCCTAATGGACTTAAGCATGACTACAGGCGAAAAGGTCTCGTCATAGTCTATACCATGAGTTTATCGAAAACCTTTTGCCACTAGTCTACCTTTGTAGGTCTTATCAGCTTTTAGTTTGAATAACCACTTGCATTCAATTACCTTAGCACCTTCCGGTGGATCAACCAAGGTCCAAACCTGGTTATCGTACATTGATTGCATCTCGGATTTCATGGCTTCAAGCCAATTTTTCGAGTCTGGGCTTTCAATAGCTTCTCGGTAGGTAGTAGGATCCTCGCGATCTACTAACTCAATAGTGTCACTGTCAGTGATTAGAAATCCATATCTCTCAATCTCCTGACGTACCCTACCAGACCTTCTAGGTACTTGTGTAATGGGTTCTTGTTCCACAACTAGTTGTGAACTTGATCCCATTTCCAACTCATCCTCTATAGGAGCTTGTGGCACTTGAATTTCTCCAAGTTCTACTTTACTCCCACTGTCTTTCTTGAGAAGGAACTCCTTTTCCAAGAAAACAGCCTTGCGAGCAACAAATACTTTGTTCTTGGCTTGTGAGTAAAAGTAGTATCCCTTTGTTTCTTTGGGATAGCCCACAAACAAGCAGACAGTCGATTTGGACTCTAGTTTGTCAGATGTTAATTTCTTAACATGTGCTTCACAGCCCCAAATCTTGAGAAAAGACATATTGGGTTCTTTCCCAGTCCATACCTCATATGGTGTCTTCTCAACTGCTTTAGTTAGAGTACGGTTTAATAGAAACGCAGCAGTTTCTAATGCATAACCCCAAAAAGAGATAGGAAGATTAGCTTGACTCATCATAGATCGAACCATGTCCAACAGAGTTCGATTTCTCCTTTCGGACACACCATTCCATTGCGGTGTTCCAGGAGGAGTGAGCTGTGAAATAACTCCACACTCTTTTAGATGATCATCAAACTCTTGGCTTAAGTATTCGCCACCTCGATCTGATCGAATGGCTTTTATACTTTTGCCAAGTTGGTTTTCTACTTCGTTCTTAAACTCTTTGAATTTCTCAAAAGTTTCAGACTTGTACTTCATTAGATAGACATAGCCATATCTACTGAAGTCATCTGTGAAAGTCACGAAGTAGCTAAAACCACTTCTAGCTTGTGTACTTAATTGTCCACATACATCGGTATGTATTAGTTCCAATAAGCCATTAGTCCTTTCACCTTTTTTATTAAAAGGACTCTTTGTCATTTTTCCATGCAAACATGGGTCGCATGTGTCATAAGACTCTAAGTCGAATGACCCAAGCACTCTAGTTTTGTGGAGTCTTGAAATGCATTTTTCGTTTGCATGTCCTAAACGACAATGCCAAAAGTAAGTAGGGTTCAATTCGTTTGATTTAACCCTCTTTATATTAATGTTGTATATCGACTCTTTGTTTTGTAAATCAAGGATATAAAGGCCATTTTACAACATGGCATTGCCATAAGAAATGCCTTGGCGACGAATATGAGCATTGCCATTTTTAATAACAAAATCAAATTCATCATTATCCAAACATGAAACTGAAATAATGTTTCTGCTCATAGCAGGCACATAATAACAATTATTCAAAACAATACAAAGTCCGGAAGGTAAAGTGAGGTGATAGTCGCCTATCTCCATGGCAGCAACTCGTGCTCCATTCCCCACACGGAGGTCCACTTCATTCTTCCCAAGTAACCGCCTATTTCTTAGCCCCTGCACATTTGAACAAATGTGAGAACCACAACCGGTATCCAATACCCAAGTGGTAGAAATAGAAAGGTTAATTTTAACAACAAAAATACCAGAACTGGACGCCTTGGCTCCATTCTTTTTTTGTTCTTCCTTGAAGAGAGCGCAATTCTTCCTCCAATGCCCTATCTTGTTGCAATGGAAGCAAGTGCTCTCACTCTCTTTGAGTTTTGGCGCCTTAGGCTTGGATTGGGCCTGAGGTGCACTCCCAACTGTCTTGGGTTTTCCCTTTACCTTTCCCTTTCCCTTAGCGGGTCCCTTCTTAATTCCCTTTTGAACCATTAGCACAGGATTGGTCTTTCGAATGTTCTCTTCAGCATTCTTAAGCATCCCATGAAGCTCAGTGACTGACTTGTTCATTGCATGCATGTTATAATTTATCACAAATGGATCATAAGCAACAGGCAATGATCCTAAGATCAAGTCAGTGGCCAATTCCTTTGGCACTTGTACCTCAAGCTTCTCAAGAGTATCAAGATACCCTTTCATCTTGAGTACATGGGTACTAACAGGAGTACCCTCAGCCATCTTGCAAGAAATTAAAGCCTTTGTTGTCACGAACTTGTGACAAGCTTGCTCTTGGAACATCTCCTTGAGGTGCACCATGATTGCATAAGCCTCTTGGTCCTTAAATTGCTTTTGCAAGTCAGGCACCATAGTGGCCAGCATCAGACAGGTCACATCATTGGAGTCGCTCTTCTTGGTCTCAAAAGTTTCCTTTTGAACCGCAGAGGCGTTCCTTCCTGGTTCTTCAGGCAAGGGTGCATCCAAAACATACGACTTTTTCTCTTGCTTAAGAACTATTCTTAAGTTTCGAGACCAGTCTATAAAATTGGTGCCATTTAATTTGTCCTTTTCAAGGACCGATCGCAATGAGAAATTGTTATTTGAAGATGCCATTTTCAATCTACAATAAAATTTAGCAAGATTAAATGAGGTCTTATTTATGATCCCACAAACCGAATTAATATCCCTTTAAATAATTCGTGTTAGTGATTTAATGTGGGCCAAGATTCACTTTTCACAACAACTTATTAGTCAAGCTGAGCTTGTACACCTAACAAGTTAAGTTACTTAGGTAGGAAAACTCCAATCATGTCTCGTACATGACTCTTGGATCAAATGGGCTAACATCTTAAGATGTTATAGCACAACCCATTTATTAGTTGCCTAGGTCCGGGCATCCCATTCCACGTTAAGTCCATCCTACATTCACAACCCATGCCTCACAAAGATAATCGGGCGCATCTAGGACTCCTAGTCTACGTGACCGATGATCGATGCCTTGACATGTTTCGAATTAGGAAGGCAACTTTGTGACTTACTATTTTTAGGGATTCATTTTATTACGGCTTACATGGCATACGCTTTGTCATCCATACATAGCATGCATATATATATAATTGCATAAAGTAAAGGGTGACAAACATGGGCCCAAAAACCTACAACTAAGATTCTATACTATTACATAAGAATCTTCGAGTTGGGCTTCTCTACTCCGGTGGGCTTCGTCTTGATTTACAAAGTCTTCAAATAAATTCTATTTTAAGAAATAAATGAAACTTTTACAATAAAATATAATGGCACGCAGGCCATATTTAATTACAAAAACCTAGGGCCCATGAATGCACCATGCATATCCATCCATCAAACCAAACAAGCAAATAAATATACATAGCATTCATGGATCAAACAAAGTCCAATTTTAATTAATTTAGCCAAGCCCATTAATGGAAATTGTGTACTTGAACCTTTAAGAGATGACCCCGTGATGGGCCTGGGCCGAAGCCCAATGGACTAAATCCTCTTGTTGAATAAGTTCTCTTAAAAGCCCAAAACACAAACTAGTTAGATTTGTGCCATAAATCAACTCTAGTATAATTTCCAATTTTGCCATTTTTAATTTTATGTCATACAGCCCATAAACATTAAAAATACATATAATATGTGCTAACATGAATTAAAAAAAAATCATGAAGAACACATATAATAACACACGGCATTCATGAAAAAACAAACAAACAACAAAACTAGTTGTTTAATGCTTATGTAATGCCATGAAATGCACAAACATTTAAATCAATTTTATGAGTCATTTAATATTTTAAATAAGTCCATAAATATTGATTTAATATTCTGTACAAATCTGAAACAATCTTGATTAAACATGTAACAAACACAAACTAGTCATAGTTTTAAGTGATTTTAAAATTAATCAATTAAATTGTCAAGGACCAGAATTAAAACCAAATTTAAAATATGTCCAGACCTGATAATTAATCTTTAAATATCACTTACAAACATGCCAAAAACGTTTTTACATTTAATTTTGAAAAATAGTTGTTAAACTAGCAATTTACATGCCAACTAGCACCTAGTTTCATAATTAACATGTACCATCAGGTATAAATAATTAAATCCGACCATTACCAGCCCTAATAACATCTTAGGACAGTATATTAACATGTCATATTAATTATAATACCTATCTAATCAATTAAAATCATTTTTACACCAAAACAATGCAAAAAACTCAAAACAGAAAATTTCAGATTTGCATGTTTTCAAAATAACGATTTTTAATTAATTTTTTCATGCATCTAAAGCACTAAAATAAACATGTCTAGGCTCTGATACCACTGATGGAATATGACATAGTATGAATATCATGATAGCACAGCGGAAAAACAAAAAAATTTTATCATACATACCATTCATATCCAAAGCTAGAATCGAAACATGCAATTTTAGGTTGTAAAACTTACAAGTTGAGATGCCTTTTAAAACTTGAGTTTCGTGATGATCAGCAACCGAGATGCCTTTATCCACCTTAGATCTTGATCACCAATGCCAAGGAATAGCCTTTTACGCTACTCCCTCTATTCTCACACACACAATTGCACCGACGGCTTAAAATAGAGGTTGCTAGCTCTCTTTTTCGGTATTGTGTAAGGGCAATGGTTTCAAGCTACAAAATATGATTTTGTACTTCTCTTAGGTTGCTATTACTACCCAAGATCACAAGAGAATGAGGAACTATCCTTTCTCCTTGTGAAAATTGGCTAAAGAATTCTTGAGAGAGAGAGAGGGTTTCACGCAAAAACCATAGAAGAAAGCTTAGGGTTTCACGCAAAAACCACACATCCTCTTAGGGTTTTATTTCATTTAATATATATGCTTATCCTTTGGCAAGTCTTTGATTTGAATTCAACTATCCTAAGATAATTAATTCAAACTCTTTCACTTCCTAAAGATAAGTAATATATTTTGAATTAAACTCCTTTGAATTTAAATTCAAATTTGAAATAAATCATAAGACATTTAATTAAATTGAAACACTTAATATAACTAATACACATGTGCCGAAATTCCTTGATTTCCCCCTTGGAATTTCAGCCACTTCATTAATTATATAAGTGATTTAATTTAATTTAAATTCCTTTAGGCTTTAATACTCAATTAACTTAATTAATGTAACTTAATTAATTAATTGAAATTAAACCTTGTGGGCTGAATTTCTCTCTCTCATGGACTAAAGCCCAATAGCAATTTTATAACCCATTACATACATTAATTTGACTTTAATTAAAAGCCCAAATTAATGTCCAATACTTAATTTAACTATTTTAAGCCCAATGCTTTGTGTGCGATCCTATAGGTCCATTTAATGTTGGCAATGAATTAATAAATTTATTCAAAGGCTATATATATTCTCTAGCAAGATATTATAGCATTCCAAATTAAATGAAAATGCATATGGCATTTAGTGACCTAATGCAATTTTGCATAGTCCCTTACCCACAAATATCAGAATTAGTATAAGGCATGGAACTAGTCATCCTTATATATATTAATTCCTTTCTTGATATTCCAGTGCCACTGAACTCTCAGATAAATAATGATTACTCATTATTTCATCTCGGTATGGCCATACACTTCTCAGTTCACTGATCAAGTGGCCGGTGATATTTTCTCTCTTATCGTGAGGGGTAATCCCTTCACTTCTCTCATGCTCTCTAACATGAATTAATGCATACCCAATCATACCCGTACTTGTCACTCTGTTACGAGCACATTAGGTGTATGTCAAAGTACACAGTAATTCATAAAGAGTTTCATAGAGATTTCAGGTCTAAGAACTCCAATACAAAACTTGCATATGAGAAACACTTATGACTTGTACCATGTAGTGTTCTCATGAGCGGATCGAATCCAGATACCATGTTCTTTTACATGTATCTATGATCTCTGATTGACACTCTTGTCCTAATGATCCGTAAGACAGAACTCATAGTATCAGAGAGAGCATACTAGTCTTAATTCATTTGTTATTCCCATAACAATGACTGACTAGGGATATTTAGAATGAAGTCCCATTTGTTTCAAGGTCTTACAATCCATATGCCTCACACATGATAACTTAAACCGAAACGATATTCTTGGATAGTTTTATCAATTGACATGCACAGGAATACAAAAGATAAAACAAATGCCTCATTTTATTAACTAAGTGTTTTATTACAATGTATTGGGGCTAGGGCTTACACTAACAAGGAATTAGTCCTCGCTAACTTTGGAAGGTCTTAGCCCTCGCTAACTTTTGAGATGACTAAATCCTTTCTAACTTTTGCTAGCGTTGTCGCTAAGAACAAGTTACTAAATTTTAGCATGCATTTTTGTGACAAATATTATTCTTGCTAAATTTAACTGACATTTATCTTCACTAAATGTTGATATGAACTTATTTTTATTAATTTAATATGAAAATATTATTATTTAAATAATAAACTAAAAAATAACAAATTTATATTTACTCAATATTTAATATAAAAAAATACATATTAATGAATACATTGTTATTTACAAGTGTATAACATTGCTAATAATATATCTAAAATGATACATACATATATAATAATAACAATGAAAAGTCATAAACAGTTCGTAAAATGTTAGTTGCTTATAGTTCGTATAGTTGTGTATTGATTGATTGCAGATAACCAAGAACTCCATCCACAATAGAATTTGCTGGCTTCTACATATAAGCAAAAGAGAACTCATTTATCTGAAGGTATATAAAAAAGTTAAAATTGCACTTAGAAAGAATTTCATAAAAGAAAAACAATTCATAAATTTCAAGCATTGATTATTCTTTCACAGCCTATGAAGCATGCTTTCAAACCATGACATCATTGTTCATGTCAAGAAAAACAAAAATATATATACAAAAAATTGTATCTCCATGTATATAGTGTCCTAAAATTCTCACATCCTCTAGGAAGGCAGAACCACTCATATAACTATAGCTATATAAGTTCAAGGAAAACACCAAAAACTGACTCTCAAGTGTAGGAGAAAGATAGAACAATGAACAAATGTAATTATGATGGTCATTGAACTTTTCATTCGGGAATGAGGTCTACAAGAAACATAAAGACCCAAAAAAAAAGTTTAGCAGAACAACTAAATAAAAAGAAAGGAAAAAAAGTATAACTCCGAGGCATCGTACAGTATATAACATAAGAATTTTAGGTGCAATCAATTTAAATATATATCCCAAATAAGAATTCTATTCCCACAAAAAAGAAACATGCAATACCTTTTAAAGATCGGGAGCAACCAAACACACATTCATGGACAAAGATCGATTTGGAAAACTGAAAATAACAACAAAAAATAAATAAATATTCCTTTTAAAGCCATTTACTAACAAATAAATTAATGAAATTAAAAAGAACTCAAACTATATGAAAATTGTAAAAGTGCTACCTTGCCTAAGATATCAAAATATCTATTCATTGTGAATGCAAATACATTAATATAACACCATTACACCTAATTTCGGTATTTAAAATGTTAACATTTGCATTAAATATATAAATAATACAAAGGTGAAAACCTTATAGATACTTTTGTCAAAATTTAATTCTTTATCAATATCATACTGATGATAATTATATAAAAGTGGAAAACATTGAGGACAAAGTGCTATAGAAAATGCTAAAAAAAGGGTTAACAAATAAACAAATTTGTAAATTGATGTACTCAAACTTTATTTCTATTTATATAAGCAAACTTTAGAAACAATGTCAACAACAAAATCCTCACTTTATATATAATAATAAAGAAAAGTAAGATGCAACACAAATTCCCCATTAAACTATACCTCTTCATATTCATAATCACACTCAATCCCTTCCCATAGATAAAGCTGCTGTTGCAACACGAGTCTTTGTCCCTCTTTGTCATCTCTTACATGATAAATAAAAGGGAGAAACCATACCCAGCAAATTCCAAATGAACAAAAAGAAGGAAAAAAAAAAGGAAAATGAAAGTGTAACAGCATAGTCAAAGCACGCCTTATTTAAAACTACTAAATTTAGACAAAATTGGTTCTAGCCATCAAAATCTTCTTCTGCACCCACACTTTCTTCATTCAAAATAATTGTTTCTACCTACAATATCATATCAAGTGTCATAGTTCCATTTTAGGACATAAATATGCATCAAGCCATGTAATTTTCATTCATACCATATAAATCCATGTTGTACCATAATTTAAATCCTAAATTTAATTTTTTAACAAATAAAACCAGTTTAATTTAATCTATTTGTAAAAATTAAATCCTGAAAGCTAGTTTTTTTATTAAGAAAAAAATTGGTCAATTTTCGAGAGTATTTTTTAATCTCTTATATTTATAATGATTTAAAATCTAAAAAATTTTTAATTAATTAGAATTTGATTTCCATCCACTTCAAAATATATAATTTCTTTTTTTTCTCTGTCTTAATGAAACGGGTCTTAGTTTCTTATAAAAAGAAAAGAAAAAGAAAGAAATAAAGAAAAAAAGAAAAGAGAGGAAAAAAAAGAGATAAAGAGATAAGTTATAGCTTAGTTTTTTCTAGCTTAGTGACAGTGGATTAAAAGAGAGGAATCCATATAACTGGGGGGTTATAGAAATTTTTTCCAGCAATATGTTATATGACATGCAGCCCTGGTTAGGGTCAATAAAATGCTTAGTTGCAGGAGCATGATGGACATTACAATATGTATATCCACAGTAGCTCCCCAAATCAACTAATACCGTTAAATTTTTATGTTTAGGACACTACAGTGGATAACATTAACAACTCAAATTTTTAGTTAATTATTCTACATAATTTTTTTAATCACTTTATAACAGACATGCTCTTAGTTCAGTATTTCATAATAATAAATCAAATTTATAAATACTTAAATTACATGTAAGCATTTAATGAAGTGAAGCCACAACGTTTGGACTTCTAGACCTAATACTCCAGTTGGAAACATAGCTTTGCATGAACAAATGAAGAACTATATTATATCTTGTACTTCTTCCTTCCATCTATCGATGTCACCAGTACTTTCTCTGCTCCTAATTTTACTTCTGCCTTTTTTCTGAACTTGCTTCAGTTCATTTTCTAAAGAACTGATAGAAGTTTCCAACTTCCTAATTCAGGAATCCACTTTTGATTATATTCTAACCTGAAAAGAAAGAGAGGAGGTGACATAGGAACATTTTATACAATAATCACTCCCTTCAAGTTATAGAAAGGCAAAATGATTACAATAGTGGACGAAGTTAGAAGCATCATTTTAACAATATGTTATAGTGATCAACAAGTATAGAAGAGAGCTTTAATATTAGCAGTTGAATCCAGTAAACCACTAAGTATCAAGAATAATATTGTGATATATTGGTAAAGGATGGTATAAGAATGAGGGCTATGACACAAACTCTCCATTTTATAAACACCAGAATCAAAACTTGAAAAGAGGAACAAGAAGTGAATTCTCTTCCCCTTCTCTTTAGCTCATGTCATATTTACCCATGATGCAAGATTCCTAGGATTCTAACCCATATTTGTCAAAATCAAACTACAAAAGTATGTACATCCAGTTGTGAATAATGAAAAAACATAATTTGGTTTAGAAACAATCGCATCCAAAATTAAGCTAGACAAATAATATGAAGTTGAGAGGACAAGATCCATTGCTTACATACCATATAATCTAATAGGCTTTCTCCAAGTTGAGGGTAATACATATGCTAGAAATAGCCTTATCAACATGAATAAACAATAGACTTCCATTGCCTTTGTGATTATATTATACCACAATAATAGTACTAAAAAAGAAACATCCTAATTGAAGACTAAATAAAAAAGAGGTCACCAGTAGAAAATACCTTAATTCAGTTCATCAGAAATAATAACATTTATAGTACAATGCTTGCCAAATGAAGTAGCTAAACAAAGACCTTTCAAAACCCTGAAGACACTTACACACAACTCAATGAATAAAGCAGGGTAGCGTCTAATTTTATAAAACATCAACATGCAAGTTTTCAAGTTTGTCTTTGATACTTCGCTGTAATAAAAATAGCAGAATCAGTAAATAAAAGCACAATAGGGCATCAAGAAAAATCATGTCTAAAAAATCATTTGGATGGGCAATCATCACTCTCATGCTATTCATTTGAGAACAACAACAACCTCTCTTTTTTTTTCTTTTTCCAATCCCGTCACTCATTTATCAAAAGTTCTTCCACTTTGCTCCAACCATGCATAACATAAATTGGGCTTTATCCATTGCACTTGTATATAACAAATTAACTGTAAGTTAGCATATTATGATTTTATTAGGTACCCCCTCAAATATCTCAAATACATTAGCTCACAATCATTGTTTTTATGACTCCTTATCAATATAACTAGGGCATGTAAAATGCTAGAAATCCTCAGATATATCTTTCTAAAGATGAAAGTGAAAATTCAAGAAGGAAAGTTACATATTTAAATAAGAAAGGACTTGAACACAATACTGCAAGCAAGGGGAAAAAAGACATCAACCTTCCCAATCTCTGCATACTAAATCTTCTTTTCTATACCACTAATTTTACCAGATGCTTTAGACTCTTTTAGATGCATATCCCTAATTGAGCCAAGCTCTTCTAACTCTTTCTCAAGTTGCTCCTTCTTCTTTTTAGCTCTGTAGAGAATCAATGATTAGTATTGTAAGACAATGATGCAAAAAAAAAAGAGAATGAAAGAAAGTACTGAGCTTACTCAAAATGGATTCTTCAACTTTTTTATCATCCCACTACTTTAACCTTGCTTTCATTCCACCACTAGTGCTACCAGTCATTGTGCCTGACTTTGTGAGTAGAATCCCATCAATAGTTACAACTAATGCAAATATGTGAAGAAAAGAAAAAGAATCAATAGTCAATTGAATAAGAAAACATTAAAAAATACAATGTATGTATAATTGAGAAAGGCAGTATTTACCTTTAAACTTCTCCTCGCTCCAGCTAAGAACCATCACTTCATCTAGATCACCACAAATTAGAGTATTTCCAACAGCAAAGAGAATTGCTTTCTCTAGTGCTGGATCAAATGTGCAACTGTTAAGTCCACAAACCTAAACAATTTGATTTATTTTGCCCCTTGAATTCCTCCCTTAGTTCACACAAAAAGTAAATGAACACATTTTTTCTCCCAGAGTTTCTATTTGTTAACAAGCAAAGAAGCAGGAGGAAAAAACTGCTCAAAGAAATAGTCCATACCAAAATAGGAGAAAGATGGAAAAATTAAATCAGAGTATAGAATTGGCTATTCTAAAATTGCCACTGATTCCTTCAGATGTGTCAATTGGGCAAATAAGCCCATAGTCATAATATAAATAATTAAATAAAAATTCACTTAAAACTATTTTTCAATTTCTCTCATCAAAGGCATACTACAATCTGCAAAGAGGTACTAGTTAGAGCCACCTATTTACAAATATAGCCAATGAAATCGTAAATACTATTCCTGTTGAAGAAAGGAAAATTGGATTTATAGAAAAACTAGATAATAGTGATGACAATGAAAACCATTAGGAACATAATATGCATTTCCTGAGGGCACCATGCACAATGAAGGACCTTGTAGCAAATAGAAACTATAGACATCGAAATTCAAGTGTTAACAGGGTTGTTGATTTTATAGAAACTACAAAGGCCACATATAACATTATGGCCTCCAGTAAATTCTCTCCTGTAAAAGCCCATTCACACACTAATGGAGCAGAAAAATAAATGAACAAAGCAAGAACAGTAAAGAAGAGTAGATAGCTATTGAGAGGAAGAATTATTTGTTTTTATTGATAAACAAGGACTGTTGCAAGACTGATACAATCCTCACAGTAAGTAGAACCTTCCTCTTTAACAGTGAAGCCCTGCTAAGAAGCAAATTACAAATTCATTCTATACATGCCCCTACTTTCCCCCAAACAACAATTAATAAAGCAAATTCAAAAATAGAAATCGTTGGCCCTCTTGTCTAGCTAGGACTCACCCTAACAGATTCTAATCACAAAGTATTGTAGTTGAAAACAACCTTTAGTGATTTCCCTCCTTTTCCCTGCCCTGGAGCTTCTTCTTGCAAGTGTAAACTTGCAAAATCTTCGGCCGAATAGCATTCTGGTCCAGATCCACATCTCCTACTGTTTGTTCTCTATCATCGCCGCCCCCTTGAGAATCAGTCTTGTCCTCAAGACTGAAGTGTGGATAATCTCTTTTAATCACATATTCATCTTCCCAGGTAGTATCATCAAGACTCTTGGAGTGCTATTGGATGAGCCATTGATGCACATTCTCCCCTTGCCGCTGTATAATGCGAGTGGCTACCACCTTTGTAGGCATAAGGTCATCAGTTGTTTGTAGCTCAAACTCAGGAGGCAGGTTAATCGAGCATGGTTGCATACCTACAGCTTTTTTAAGCAAGGAGACATGGAAAACCGGGTGTACCTTGGAGGTGAAGGGCAGGTGCAGGCAGTAAGACATGGATCCCACCCTAGTAGCCACCTGGTAAGGTCCAAAATAACGAGCTAAGATCTTGGTATAAATCCTTCTGCTGATGGATTGGTGCCTATGAGGTTTCAACTTCAAATACACCCAATCTCCCACCTCAAAGGACAACTTTCTTCAGTGTCGGTCAGCCTAATTTTTCATCTGTGGCTGTGATCATAATAGTTGTTGCTTAAGCTATTTTAAAGCCTCATCCCTGTCCCTTAAGTCACGATCTACTGCTTCCACCCTCACTTCTTCGGGAAGGTACTGGGCAATCGTGGGTGGTCTCCTTTCATACACTACTTTGAAGGGGGTAGTTCCTGTACTCACATGGTACGTAGTGTTGTACCAGAATTCTGCCTAAGGAAGCCATTCGCTCTATGAGCAGGACTGGTCAGTAGCAAAACAACGGAGGTAAGACTCGAGGCAGCGGTTAATAACCTTGGTTTGGCCGTCCGTTTCTGGGTGATATGAGGAAATAAATGAGAGTTGAGTGCCATGCAACAGAAATAATTCTTGCCAAAAGTGGCTCATAAACATCGAATCGCGGTCACTAACAATCGACTTTGGAAACCCATAGAGGCGGACGATTTGCTTAACGAACATGTCTGCCACTGTTCGTACTGTATATGGATGCTTAAGGGTGATAAAATTGCTGCACTTGGACAGCCTATCCACCACCACCATTACTGCATCAAATCCCTTAGATTTAGGTAACCCAATTATGAAATCCATTGAAATGTCTTCCCAAATTGCTTAAGCAAAAGGAAGTGGCTATAGCAGCCCTGCCAGTGTTAGGGTAGAAGCTTTGAACTTTTGGCACACTGAGAAGCTTTTGACATAATATTGGACACGCTTTAACATCCTTTTCTAGTATAAAATGGCAACAATCCTTTTGTAAGTCCTGTAGTAGCCGGAATGTCCCCCGGTGACCGAATTATGGAAGTCGTCCAATATGGCAGAGATCCATTTAGAGGTTGATGAGATCACCAACTTTTCGTTCCTAAATAAAGTGCCATATTTTAGCTGGTACTTGGGCCTAGCAACTGGGTTGGCTTGAACTTCCTGCCTTATAGACCGCAAGAGTGGATCCTGCTCCATCTTTTCCAACAGCTGCCCCCCATCGGTCCATGTGGGGAAGAATTCAAAAGAGGCCAACTCCATAATCCTACTGCCTGGAAAGAGCATCAACTGCTGTGTTCAACTGGCCTGGTTTATATTGGACCACATAGACGTAGCCCATCAGTTTTGAGAGCCAATGCTGCTGGTCCGGAGTGGTGATGCGCTGTTGTAATAAATGGTGTAAACTCTTTTGATCAGTACAGATAGTAAACTATTTGTCGAGCAAGTATGGTCGCCGATGTTGTATGGCCAATGCTAAAGCCATTAGTTCTTTCTCATAGGCTGATTTGGCTAAGTTTCGTGCAGCCAATGCCTTGCTGTAATATTCGATGGGTCTCCCTTCTTGCATTAAGACAGCCCCCAATCCTAGGCCCGATGCATCACATTCCATAGAGAAGGTTTTACTAAAGTCTGGCAAAGCTAATAATGGGGCAGCAATTAGCTTCCCTTTCAATGTCTCAAATGTAGTTTGAGCTTGTACACCCCATTGAAACCCATTTTTCTTGGTCAAGTCCGTTAATGGTTTGTTAATCTTTCCATAATCTTTTATAAAATTTTGATAGTAACCCGTCAACCCTAGGAATCCCCGAACCCCTTCTACATTCCTCGGTATTGGCCAAGCCTGAATAGCAGCAACTTTGGAAGGGTCTATAAAAACTCATTTGCTGGAAATTTAGTGTCAAGATAGTCGATGGAAGTCTGGCCTACTGAACACTTATTGGGATTGACTCTAAATTTGTTATCCTAGAGCACCCGTAAGATAGTAGATAAGTGTTGTACATGTTCCTCCTAACTCCGACTATAAACCAGAAGATCATCAAAGAAAACAAGGACCATACGTTGTAACCAAGGGCAAAATATGTCGTTCATCACACTTTGGAAAGTGGAGGGAGCGTTAGTAAGCCCAAACGGCATTACTAAGAACTCATAATGGCCATCATGGGTACGAAATCCTGTCTTAGGTTCGTCCCCCTCCTGCATTCGAATTTGATAGAACCCAGACTTTAAATCAAGCTTAGTAAAGTAGGTTGCCCCATTGAGCTCATCCAGCAATTCATCCACCACTGGTATGGGGTATTTGTCAACCACCGTGACCTTATTGAGGGCCCTGTAGTCAATGCATAATCGCCAAGAGGCATCCTTCTTCTTAACCAAGAGCACTGGGCTGGAATACGAACTCTGACATGGTCGGATGATACCCTGCTATAGCATGTCTATTACTTGTTTCTGGATTTTAGCCTTCAGAACATATAGGTATCGGTAAGGGCGGACACTGACTGCTTCGTGGCCCGAAATAAGCTGGATTATATGATCATGCATACACCATAGAGGGAGCCCTGCTAATGGCTGAAAAATAGCAATGAATAGGTTCATAAGGGCCTGCACATTTGCCATCTGGTTTGAGGTTAAACTCGGGTTGGAGGGTGCTGGCAGTAGAGGAAGACTACAATGTTGAGGCTTCAAACTCCCACCTCCTAATAAAACTCTAAGAGCTCCCATATCATAAAGAGTACCCTTAATTCCTATCAACTCAATCAGCTTACCATTGAGTTCGAACTTCATCCATCTCTTATCCTAATTGTGTATAATGTTGCCCAATGTCTTCAACCAATCAATCCCTAAAATGAAATCAATTGGTCCCAATTCAAAAACAAAAGCATCCAAAGTTAATGCATAAGCTCCCAAATCCAACGGTACTACCTCACATTTCTCATGCATCTTCACCCTATATCCATCCCCTAAATTAATGTGCACAGGTAAAATTAGAATAGTGGAAAGGTTTAAGGAACTTACAAGCTTTCGAGAGACAAAATTATGGGTAGCCCTAGAATCCACAAGCAAGATAATTGGTATCCCACAGAGTGTTCTCCTTAGCTTGAGAGTCCATGGAGCCTGAAGGTTTTCCCCAGCTTTAAAGAATACTTCCATGGCTGAACATTCGGCCTCTACCACTTCTGCTTCTCCCACATCAAGCTCCCCCAATTTCTCTTGCTCTGTTTGTTCCAGTTCCAGCTCTATTTCATTCTCGAAAATGGTGATGCATAACTCGCTCAGACTACAGCGGTGCTGCAGAGAATAACGTTCGCCGCATTTAAAGTACAAACCTAACCGACGGCATTCATTGATGTCCTTCAAGGTTAATTGTCCCGGTCCCCTATTCCATGGAGCAAACTATGTATAGTTAGGTGGAGGAAGGATGTATAGAGATGGATTCTTTGTTGTAGGTACTGGGCCTGGGCTTCTAAGCTTGAGCCTAGGATCAACTTGGCCCACTCCTTAGAATAAAATGGGCGGGTGAATGGCATCGAGGTGAGAGTAGGCTCAGATCAACTCCCATCTCCTCCTCCTCATTCTCGAGACTGTAGCACACATCCACAAGGTGGACTGAAAGCCAACTCGGCATCCCTGGCGAGTTTCATAGCTACTTCACAGGTTTGGGGTATCATGAACCGAACCCAATGCCCCGCGTCCTCCTTCAAACCTTCCATGAAATACCCTAGGTGTTGTGCCTCAGAGGTCTTGGGAATATACCCGATAATAGCATCAAATTCCTCGATGTATTCATCTACTATTCTGGTTTGGAAGAGGCTCTCAATTCCTCGTAGGGGTTCTGTGTTTGGCAATTACCAAATTTGCCATTCAAACGGTATTTGAACTGGTCCCAAGTCATCCATGGGTTGTCTCTTTTGGCCTGTGAAAACCAAGCAATGGCTGCTCCGATCAAGCACATCTGGGTGATCGGTAGTTTCATCTCTTCAGGAGTCTGGTGGATGTTGAAATATAATTCAATTTTTGCTATCCAAGTCTGAGGGTCTGATCCAGAGAACTATGGTACCTTGATCTTGGGTAAGGACATGGCTCCTGCTCCATAGTGATGGTGGGAATCCACGTGAGGCATACTGAGTTACCCAAAATGGATTTGGGAAAAAACAAAGGCTGCCTCGGAGCTAGCAGCACTTGCCGTTGCATCGGTTACAAGGTGGGAATTATCGGGGTCGGTGGTGAGTGGACGTTTTTCTAGTCTGGTTTGGATGGTGGTCTCCAAGCGATCCAATTTGTGTCATACATCTTCCATAAATTTCTGGAAGGCAGCCACATTGGATTAAAGATCAATTACAGTGCGCTGGATTGAATCAACAGTTTCTTCATAAGCTTCTACTCTGTTTTGCAAATCCATCTTAGTTTGTAAACGTGTTTGTGGAGGATCTACCATTTTGGATGAGTTTCCCACAGACGGCACCAAATAATGGAGCAGAAAAATTAATGAACAAAGCAATAATAGTAAAGAAGAGTAGATAGCTATTGAGAGGAAGAATGATTAGTTTTTATTGATAAACAAGGACTATTACAAGACTGATACAATCCTCATAGGAAGTAGAACCTCCCTCTCCAACAGTGGAGCCCTACTAAGAAGAAGATTACAAATTCATTTTATGCATGCCCCTCCTTCCCCCAAACAACAATTAATAAAGCAAATTCAAAAACATAAACCGTTGGCCCTCTTGCCCAGCTAGGACTCACCCTAACAGATTATAATCACAAAGTATTACAGCTGAAAACAACCTTTAGTGATTTCCCTCCTTGTCCCTGCCCTGGAGCTTCTTTTTGCGAGGGTAAACTTGAAAAATTTTTGGCCCAATAGCATTCTGGTCCAGATCCACATCTCCTACTGTTTGTTCTCTATCACACACCATTAATAAGCAATGCAGATAGATCTAACAATTCCATACCCTTACAAGCCCATATATAATTTTTACAGATCCCAACTTGTACTTATCTTAAGAAAATACAAATTAAATAGCATCAAATCAACAAAATATCATTTTCATTTTTTTTGGCTAGCGTTATAGATCAAGAATGTTTAATTACATACCTTAATGCAGAAGAAAATAATTACAGCACATAATTGAATGAGATGTTACTGTTTACCTAGAAATCCAAGTAAAACATTGTTAGCATTGTGGCATTTAAAAGCATTGTAGAGTCCCCATACGACATTATGGGGAGATTGTCTACCGTAAAAGATTATTCCCACCTTATTAAGAGGTAATGTATTAACAAAGTAAGATGCTTTCAATTACAAATCATGCACAAAGCAACATTCATACTATAATTAAATCTACACTCCAATAGTGATTCAAAAAAAATTGTAGAAAACCCTCGCAACATTTTGGGTTTTGCCACCCTTTCAATCACAGTGGATGCTAATTGAATAAAAATAAACAATCGTCAAATGTACACACCTCATAGCTGGATGCTCTGTTATGATGTGAGCATCAGGAAGTTTGGCAGTAGCCCGAAGAAATTATGCCAAAGGCTGGCCATAAGTGTGGGGAAAGGATCTGCTAATAGTATGGGCACCAGTTGCATCTATAGCTGTTATTCCATCACCAAATTCTACCCTTACAGTAGTCCCTTACATAATGACATTATGAATCAAATATAACTTTCATGAGTACCCAAAATATCACTCAAAAACTATCCACCAAAATTCTCATCAAAACAAAATCAGCAGTAAACACAAGATCCAATCACATCAAACGACCCAATTCTCTACAAATAAGCAGATCCAATCAGCAAAAAAGGATAAAGAAATCAAACAATATATTCAAACTAAGCTACCAAAATAGAAAAATCCCAACATCCTATAAATAGAGGAAAATAAAAATGAATCAAAAGAAAAAAACCAACTAAGAAACCCGTTACGCGAACAAAAACTTGAAATTGGTGAATAAAAGTGAAAGAAATCAGATAGAAGAAAGTAAGGGAAAACCTGAAGACAAGGCGGGAGCTCAGAATGATTAAGAGATCGGAGTTTTTAAAGGTCTAAGAGTTCTCTAGGAGAGCCAAAATTGGAATCCATGCTCAAAACTATGATTCATACAGAAAGAGATCCACTACGGATCTTAAGAGAAACAGAATACATATATACAAGTTAAGCTATGTGTTCAACATTCAAATCAAATGTTCCTCACCAAAAATAATTCAATGTAGACAAAAGTAAAACAAATATGAAAAGCGAAATAACTTACAGTATCTTGAGCTTTCTCTTTATCAGGAACTGCAAGATTAGGCAACGCGAGATCTAGGGCTTTTCTTTAGCAGAGATCAATAGACAAAAGTTAAAAAGAGAGTTGGGGATTTTTCTTTAGGAGAGAGATTTTTGAAATTTTCAATGAAATCCCACTAAAATTAATCTTTATCCCGCTAAAATAGAAATGGGGTTTTCAACATTGGCAAGAACAAAGAACTCTCGCTAAACTTTAGTAAAGGAAAATGATCACGCCAATTACCTTGTGTTTGTATCAGTTAGCTAGCAAAATGCTAATGCCAAATTAGCATGGACAATAGCTCTCATAATTTATTCATAGTGGATATTAGCTAGGAAAATTTACATAGCTAAATTTGCTAAGCTTGAGTTATCATTGATTATATCAGTTCTAATCTAATTTTGTAATTAGCTAGGGTTTGGCTCTCGTAAAATTTGCGATAATTTTTTTCCAAGCTAATTTTGTAATTAGCCAGGATTTGACTCTCACAAAATTGGCAAGATTTTTTTTAAGCTAATTTTGTAAGAACCATATTCATGTAATTTAATTTCTTCATTATATAATTAATAAAAATTAATATTAATTACTAAATATAAATATAATAAAATAATTAAATTTAGTTAATTTAAATAATAATAATTTAGTTCATTTAAGTTTTGCATGAAAAAAATATTAGATGAATTTATTAAATTAAATAATTTTACTAAATATAAATAAAATCTAAATATTTTGAGTTAAAATCATATAAAAAGTAAGTGGGATATAGTTTTAGCTAATTATCCATTTTTTTCTTTAAAAATTATTTTAGAAAAATTAGTTACTCTCGCAATTTAATCAATAAATAAATTAGTGAAGATTATATCTTTCCTAATTAGCGAGGATTGTTTTTCTCGCAAAATTAGCGAGGATTAAGTCCTCGTTAAATGGTTCATCCATCAAATGCCAACTATTTAAACATTAGCGAGGGATTTATCCCCACTAAATTAGCGAGAAATTTTTTTCTTGCAAAATTAGCTAGGATTAAGTCCTCACTAAATGGTTCATCCATCAAATGCCACCTATTTAAACATTAGCGAGGGATTTGTCCTTACTAAATTAGCGAGGATTAAGTTCTCGCTAAATGGTTCATCTATCAAATGCCATCTATTTCAACATTATCAAGCGATTTGTCCTCACTAAATTACCGAGTAATTTTTTTATCACAAAATTAGCAAGGATTAATTCATTGCTAAATGATTCATCTATCAAATGCCACCTTATTTAAATGTTAGTGAGAGATTTATCCTCACTAAATTAGCGAGGATTATTTTTCTTGCAAAATTAGCTAGGATTTTGTCCTCGCTAAATGGTTCATCTATCAAATGCAACTTATTTAAACATTAGCGAGCGACTTATCCTTGCTAAATTAGCAAGAAATTTTTTTCTCGCAAAATTAACGAGAATTAAGTCCTTGCTAAATGGTTCATCTATCAAATGCCACTTTATTTAAACGTTAGCGTGGGACTTATCCTCCCTAATTAGCGATGATAGTTTTTCTCATAAAATTAGCGAGGATTAAGTTTTCGCTAAATGGTTCATCTATCAAATACCACATTGTTTAAACATTAGCTAGGGATTTGTCCTCGCTAAATTAGTGAGGATTAAGTCATCGCTAAATGGTTAGCGATGATTTTATGCTCATAAAGTCATCGCTATTTTTTGTGCCAAAATTTTGGAGCTGGACTCCAAAATTTATTTATCGTTAAATTGTCACAACATCTATTACCAATTTAACCCTAACAATATTTACGGAAAAAACATTTTTTGTCGCAAAGTTGTAGCTAAATGGTGCATTTAGCAACAAAAATTTTTATGCTCGCTAATTTTTATCGCTATTCTGTATTTTTTTGTAGTGATAAATGAAGTCCTAGATATTATAAACACAACGCAAAGGCAATCATGAAAGTGTTCATGATATGAGATTTCTATTGCATGCAAATGTGATAATATCTATAATCATAGAATTAACAAGATAGGAATTGTTAATCCAGACAGACTAACACATGTTATGCTTCTTGTATAGTTCAAGCAGTAGTTCTAATAACTATGATTATAGGAGATGATCAAAGCTAATATGTGGATGCTTGTTAGAATAGCAAGTTCATTGGAGACCTATAAAAAGAATCCACATATGGATATTAAATTTATATCAGTAACAAATCTCTTCATAGAGGTTGTGCAAGTAGCCTTAGACTTGAGATCACCAAGGTTATCTTAAGTAGTAAGTGATATACTTTGACTCTATAACGGCTTAATTCTAACTGGGGGCGAACATAGTTAGGAGGTTGGGTATATCATGACCTACTTGAAGATAGTTGAGTAATCGATCAAGAATTCACCAACCCAAATTTATTGAGGGAAGTTATCTCGCATGATTATATAATTGCCTTGTTTAGAGAATCTCTTACCAGAGTAATATGCCGAGATGGATAGGGATCCATAAAGGGCATTTTATGAATAATGGTTAAATTAATAAAGCATACATAATTATATTTATATTAGTTGACAGAAATCCATACTCATAATCTAATTGACATTATAGTGGTGAAAGGAATAATTGCACGATAACTGTTTCTATGGAAGGGTATAGTCAAACCACTTGACTTTCTTGACAATTGGATAGTCATGATTCCTAGCTAGAGGCCGCTCATGATTTGTATAATAGTGTATCATAAATATCAATAAGGATTTATAAAATGATTTAAAAAAGTTTAAATCATATGAGTTTTGAATAGAACTCATAATTACATATTATACTACCAATATAGATAGAAATCCAATAGGTCACACACATATAGAGTAAAGGATATAATGGTAAAATGACAAGGATAATAATATTTGATATTATTATGGGATAAGAGAGATGAATAAAATAATAATTAATTAAAGAGTTTAATTAATTATGATCAAGTAGAATTATTCGCAGAACTTTTTTAGAAATATTCTGTAAAATTATCTAATTAAAATATTATATTTCATAATTAATTATTATTGGACTATAAGTGTTATAGGGCTGATATAATAATTAATAGATCTATTGGAGAAATTATAAAGGCCCAAAAATTTATTTTGGCACAGAAATCCTCTAGAGGAAGGGTTTCACTCCAACTTCAGACAGAAGACCTTAGAGGCCTAATTCTTGGATCAAAATAAATTAAATATATTTAATAAGTGTTATGGAGCCTACGTATTTAATTTGGATGGATTTGAAATTAATTTGGGTGATTAAATCCAAGTGTATGCACAAAGGGCCTAGTTTTTAGGTTTTGTGCATAGTCTTTTGTGAAAAGATTTAAATTTAATTTAATGGAGCCCAAATAAATTATTAATAACTCCAGAAGCCTATTTAATATTTTTTCAAAAATTTTAAAGAGCCTAATCCCATTATGAAGTTGGATTTTTAACCTAACTATAAAAATCCAAGTGATAGGGATTTTAGGGTAGAAGTGAACAATTAAGAGAAAAAAATCTCTCACTCTCTCAACCCTAGCCGCCACCCCCCTTGCTAGCATCCAGGGGATTTTGGCCAGCTATTGTGTTTCTCCATTGTTGGTTCATTCAATCCTTCTCTAGTATGGATTACTAATTACAGGTGTTTAATTTTAGACACTGTGGTTTGCGACAACCCGATGAGAAGGAAAATCGATTGTTCAACAAAAATCAAAGGTGATTTTTCTTATTCTCATTAATATTTATATTGTAAATTCATGGCAAGATCAGATCTATTGGTTAAAAATTTTAAATTCCGCTTATGTATGAGATGCATGTAATCGATAATTCCCAACATTTATAATTATATTTTTATTATTAATCCACAATCTCCCTTCACACATGATGCATTGTAAAGAAATAAACAAAAAAACATATATTTTAGAAAGTTGTAAATGAAAGCAATTAATAAATAAATAAATAAAACAAGCCTACTTAAGTTTATTACAAGAGCAAATTGTCCAACTAAAATGGTAAAATCACAGACATAAATTGGGCAATTTATTGAATTTGGAAAAATTGGTTCCCTCGTATATATTTACAAAAGTTTCTTTATGTGCTATTTTGGAATAGAAGTGGACATTGGTCCATTTTATTTTAAAAGCCCAAATAATTAAATAAAAAATTTTAAATGAAATTTCCATTAACGTGCCAAAATTCATTTTTTATTAATTGTTACATTCCCAAAAAGTAAAATACACCCAAAAAAAATAATAAGGTACAAAAAAGAAACAAATTAAATAAACCAAATAAATAATCACATAAATAAAAAAATACAATAATGAAAATAAAAGATTAATAAAGGGAAGAAATAAAATCATCCCAAGGCTATTCCTCCAAGGCAAAGTTTAGCCTCTAAAAAGAACTTGTCAATTGTATAACAAATAATTGCTCAAAGACACACATATAAAATAAAACAATTAGCACATAAAAAAAATAAACCAAATAATAAATTTAAATAACATAAAAACTATTTTGGAATAAAATATTAAATGGATAGAATATCAATCATACGAAAATATAAGCAAATATGGCATTAAAACATAACTAATCATGCAAAAAGGCCATACAAGCAAAATAATGCATGAAATAAACCTAAAATGCAAAATAAAAAAGGGATAGATGCCCAAAAATCAAGATAGATGGCCATAATAAAAAAGAGTGACGGGGCAGATGGAAGGCTTTGAGACATCTCAACAATCGCTATGACCGAAGGTCGTCCATCAAGCATTATTTCCATCTATCACTAAAAAACACAAGCAGAATCTAGAGTTTAATGCCAAAAATAAAGAAAAATCATTTAAACCCTAAACAAGCATATCTATAACCCTAAAACATGCTAAAACTAAATAATAATAATAATAATAATAATAATAATAATAATAATAATAATAATAATAATAATAAAATATAATGTAAATCATTTTATAACAATAAAGAAATGTGCAACTTTAGAAATTAAACTAAAATATCTATAATGTATTAATGGAAGAATATAAAGCCCTAGCATGGCATTTTAACATGTTGAATGGATCCTTATCATCATAAGAATTAAAGCATTATAGAAACAAAAAAGCAAATTAAGTGGCATACAAAATGTGATATCATGGCAACATATTTAACAAATAAACTAATTTGACACATGATCATGCATGAAATAATAGGAAAAGATTGCAATCCAGAATGCTACCATTAGGAATCTTGATTTTATAACTCTGAAAGGTGCAATTTGATCCTTGATCCTTGACTCCCACATTTAATAAAGAGATGTGTATGAGTTTTTCGTGTGAAAGAACATTATTTTTTTATTGTAGATTTCCAAGAATAAAGAATTAAGTTTCTCTCTTTCTCCAAAACCAACCTCCTCTTTACTAAGTAAAAAAAATTCCCTATAAAAAACCATAAATTTGGTTTAAATACTTAGTAAGAGTTTAAGATTAAACCCAACTTTAATCCCTCTAAATTTAGAAGTCAAAAACCATAAAATACTTATGGATTTGATGCCTTCAGATCTAATTCTTATCCATGGTTTTGAATGCTGGAAAATGTGGAAAAACTTGAAAACACCCACAGATGGGCATCTATCACTGATAGATGTCCATCTCTCACACAAAATTTAAAAATTCACAAAAATACCTTTGAATCTGACCTAGATTTATGATCGTCACTTAGTGACAGATGTCCACCCCAACGATTAATTATAGAAATTGGTTGATTTTCCTCAACTGGTCTTATTACCTTAGGGCTAGAATGAGTAACGACCACATACTTATTCCCAAATAAGTCCTTCATCATGTACTAGTCTGGTAAGTTAGATACAATCACTAATACAGGAGACAGCATGACATTGTACCCTTCTTTCTTTTTCTCTTTCTTTTCAGGATCTACAATCTGTTTACTATCAATTAGATCCTAAATCTTATTCCTCAAGATACAAAAATAATTTATGAGCTGCTCCACGTGCTGATGGTAGGCATAATATTGATCCTCTTAATAACTCCAATTTAGTGTTTATTTTATTATGTTTTTACCTATGTTTTCGTCTTGTTTTGTATGGTTTTAGTATTTTAGGTATTAAATCTCTTTCTCATCATAAATTTTGATAAATTTGATTATTTTAAAGTGAAAGTGTGCTTAATGGTGAAATTTTGAACTTTGTGCAAAATTTAGGCTTAGGTCACGGCTGAGACCAATTTGTTCCAGTCGTGACTCCTGAAGATCCCAAAACTCACTATTTCATTAAAGGTCATGGCTAAGATAGATTTACCTTTGCCATGACCTTAAAACTTTTTAAAGAGATTAGTCTAGAAGAATTGTTTACAGTTAAGATAAATTGGTCTCAAACATAACCCCTTTAAGAGTACAAATGTAATAACTTGGTCACAGTAGAGATAAATCTATCTCAGTTGTGACCTTTTTAGGATATAAAAAGCACTGTTTGTTTAGCAATTAGAGAGGAGGAAATGAAGATTTAAGTTGTCTCTATTGTTTCTTAAATTGTTTTTAGGGTTTAAAACATTTTCTTCCATTGTAAACACTTTATTTTGATTGATTTCAATAGAATTTTTAAATTAAAAACTAGATTTTCATTAGTTAGTCATATTTTTAGACTAGATTAAATCACAAAGTTCATGAGATTAGAAGAGAGAAGCTTATCAAATTTGAAATCTAGATTCATCAAATGGGTTTACTAGTTTCTTTCTCTCTTTTCTCTTTATTTTCTTCAATGTGTAGTGAGTATTGAACTTATTACTTGGGGATCTATGAATCCTTAACCCCATGTAAAACTTTAAGCCATTTTTTATTTATATATATGATCAAATATTTTATTCTTCCTTATGATGATCTAAATGTTCATTTTCTACAATTATTTTTTCATTCTCTTGCATTAGGTGAATAGGTTTTTACTTATTTAGATTGAATGTTTGAATGCTCTATTATTGGATGTTGTGGCTATATGTTTAATAGTGATTCTATAATAAAGGCTATTAGATATATAGTTATTGCTTTGTAGATCCAAAAATAGGTAAGGAATGAATGGGTATTGGGTTGATTAGCTACGTAATGAAAAATCAATTCATATCTAGGATTTTTAAAACCCATGCTTAGGCTAGCTATTAAAATAGCTCTAAAATAGGAAATCAAATAGCTAGAATAGCTGGCTCTAAAATGGGAAACTTGGGTTTTGTTAGGTCATCCACATCTAGATCATATTAATTTTTTGTGAAAATTATAATTTGCATCTGGTATGAAGAGGATTAGAGACTTAAGTAGCTTTTTAAGTAATCTTTTTATCTTAATATTTATTCTCCATTCTTATTGTTTTGATTGAATTACATTTTCACTTTAATTCATTATATTTTTGTTTATTTAAATTCAAGTAGTTATAATTTTAATCAACAAAAACAATTGTGGAATTCTTTGCGTATATAATTAATCAATCAATTTTGTCTCGTAAACACAATATCTTGAGTATGATATTCTTAATGTCTTAAGCATATTCATCAATAGTACTTTACCAATTCAATAACTTGTTGAGGTCTGATCAAATTTTTGGTGTCGTTGTCGAGGATTAGCATTTTTATGTGAATTTTTGATTGATTATTTATATGTATTTTTATTTTTCTTATTTTTATTTTTATTTTTATTTTTATTTATTTGTTCTTTTCAAGTGATATTAGTGTATAAACATATTGAGATTGCAACAATTAGCACCATTTGATCTCAAAATCAAGAGGCCTCTAAATAGAAGGCATCGAAAAATTCAAGTTAGAAATATAGATGATCAACTACCACCTCCTAATGTACATCCTGAGAATCAATAAGGACTAAAGCAACAATAATCTCGACATCAAGAGGATCCTAGACCTAGGACTATAAGAGATTATGCTACTTCTAGGTGGAATGAGGAGCATAGAGCAATTTTATTACCTTGGCAACCATACTTTGAGCTTAAACTAGCTATGATCGCTATGGTTCAAAGGAATCAATTTTTAACATTAGAATTGGAAGACCCGACATAACACTTGGATATATGTTTGGAAATCAATGATACGGTTTTGATTTAAAGGGTTTTTATTGATGCAATTAGGCTAAAGCTTTTCCTATTCACTCTTATTAGGAAAGCCAGAGATTGATTGCAAATGCTTCATAGTCAATTTATAAGATGTTAGGGAAAATGAAAAAGAAGTCTTTAGTTAGATTCTTTCCTTTGACAAGATTGTAAGTATGAAGAATAGTATCTATAACTTTCAGCAGTTGCGTAAGGAATCTTTTCATAAAGCATGGGAGAGATTTAGAAGGTTTTTGAAGAGTTGTCCTTATCATAAGATAGCTTTACATCAACTTATGTCAACATGTTATGTATCTTGTAACCTTACGATGAGATCTTTATTAGATGTAGCATCCGGGGGTAGCTTCATGAATAAAATTCCTGAAGAAGCATTTTTATTGCTCAATGAAATAACAATGAATGAAGTGTAATAGGCCAGCATAAGGTCCCTAAACAAAAGGCAAAGAGTTCATAACATAAATGAAGTGGCAATGTTGAAGGCATAAATGGAATTGTTGAAGAAAGAGTTAAATGGATTGAAATTCAAGTTTTAGTTGTATCATATGAGTGTGGTTTATTTGAAGGAGATAGTTAGGTCAATAAGCCAAAACAAATGAGTTTTGCACCTAAGGGATGGTAGATATAAATGTTACCTATGATTACAAATGAAATGATCCATTCAGCAATCATTACTATCCAAAGTGCAAAAATTGTCCTAATTTTTCAAGGAGAGAGGTTAACCAAGCTTTAATTTCTAATACCTAACCTAGAGCTTTATTCAATCCACTAATAACAAATGTCCAAAGTAGCCGTAATCAAGGATATTACCATACTTATCAACCTCCACAAGTGAAAACACATTTTCAAACACCACTAGCTCATCAATCCAATTTTGGACCACCTAGATTTCAAGCTAGACAACCCTCACCACAAGATAATAAGCCAAATTTGGAAGACATGTTTGCTAGTTTCATGACTAGATAAACTTAGTTCATGTCTAGCTAAGATGCTAGGTATAAATCATAAGAAGAGTGGAATTGTAATGAGGAAATTAGAGATTCAAATTGGATAATTAGCCAATTCAACTTCCACAAGGCAGCAGGTTACTTTTCATTCCAATATGGATTGTAACCCAAAAAAAGCAAAGGTAATCACTCTAAAGAGTGGTAAAGAAGTGCAAAGAGCTTACCAAAGTAAGTTTTCTTCTTCTCAAGTGGTGGAATTGGCAATGGAGGTATGTACTTTTAACCCTAAGGTTGTTGATGATGTTCCAAAAGTAAAGGATAAAGGTAAAACCATTTTTAATTCTAATTTACCTATTAATGAATCACGTTTTCCTTTTACTTAATTAGATAGAAAAGAAATAGACAATGAGTAGTTAGAAAAATTTTTGAATATGTTTAAGAAATTGCATATTAATTTATCTTTTGCTGAAGCTTTGCTTCACATACCCAAATATGCAAAGTTCACGAAAAATTTATGCTAAAATAAGAAAAGTTAGAGGCGATAGGAATGGTACAATTATCTAAAAGTTGTAGTGTTATTTTAACTAATAAAATTATAGCTAAGTTAAAGGATCTAAGTAGTTTCACACTACCTCATGAGTTAGGAGGGAATTTTATTGGTAATGCATTATGTGATTTGAGAGCTAGTTTTAATTTGATGTCGTATTCAATACAGGAAGCTTAAGTTAGGAGATATCAATGAAACTGGAATGACCTTTCAACTAGCAGACTGTTTGGTTAAACATCCAAAAGGGATCATCAAGGATTTGCTAATAAAGGTGGGGAATTTTATGTTCCTAGTGCATTTTATGGTAATGGATATAGATGAAGATAAAAAAACAGTACCTCTCATTATAAGAAGACCATTCTTAAATACTACAAGAGCACTAGTTGATGTATATGGACAACTAGTGACTCTCCAATTCAATAATGAGGAGATGGTATTAGATGTTAATAAGGTTATAAAACATCCATCGTGTGAATTTGAAGAATCCTTATGTATCATAGATGAACTCAAAATTGCACGGAGGAAGTATAAGAAGGAATTTTGTTTAATGACCCTTTGAAGAGCAATTTGATAGATTCATCTAAAGATCAAGGATTAACAAAAGCTAAGATTGATGCTATGGTAGATTTAGAGAAGGATTTTAGAGAATACGACACAAAGGGAGAAGTGTTTAAACTTCTTAAGGGGAGAAGTGTTTAAACTTCTTAAGGGAGACTCTAAAACTAAACTTAAACCTCTTCCTTCTTATTTGAAGTATGTAATTTTAAAAGATGATAAGAAACCTATAATAATTTCTTTGATTTTAACAGGTGATGAAGAAGAGTTGTTAATTAAAGTGCTTTAAAAGCATAAGAAAGCAATAGGAAGGGAGATCTCCAACCTCAAGGCAATTAGTACAAGTTATTGTACTCATCGCATTCCAATGCAAGAGTAATGTAAACTAGTTGTGCAACCCTAATGAAGGCTAAATCCAGCGATGCAAGCAGTGCTCAAGAAGGAAGTATTGAAGCGACTGGAGCAGGTATTATTTTTTAAACTTTAAATAGTATTTGGATGAATCCTGTTCAGTGTGTCCATAAGAAAGATGGTTTGACTATTGTAGAGAATGAGCAAAATAAACTCATTCTAATTCATATGGTTATGGTTTGAAGAGTGTTCATAAACTTTAGAAGGTTGAATAACATAACTAAAAAAGATCATTTCCCTTTACCATTCATTAACCAAATGCTTAAGAGGCTAGAAGATTATAGGTTTTATTATTTTTAGATGGGTATTCAGGATATATACAGATCCCTATAGCCTCGAAAGACCAAGAGAAAATAACCTTTACTTGCCTATCTGGCACTTTTGCATATAGGAAAATACCCTTCGATTTGTGTAATGCACCGATTACATTTCAATAATGTGAGATAGCTATATTCCATGATTTCGTAGAGAATTTTATATAGGTGTTCATGGATGATTTTATGATTTATAAAAGGGATTTTAAGAGCTATTTAGAGAATCTTGATTTTAATCTGATGTTAAATTAGGAGAAATGTCACTTTATAGTGAGGGTATGGATTGTCTTAGGCCATAAAATTTCTAAGAAGGTGATAGAAGTAGATAGAGCTAAAGTAGAAGTCACAGAAAAACTTCCACCTCTAACAAGTGTGAAAGGAGTCATTAGTTTCTTGGGTCATGCAAGATTTTACCATAGGTTTATAAAAGATTTTTCAAAAATTGCCAAGCCATTATCTAACTTATTGATGAAAGATGTTGCATTTGACTTTCCTAATGAGTGTTTGCAAGCTTTCAATACATTAAAGAAAATGTTAATTTTAGCTCTGATAATTATTTCTTAGGATTGGAATATCCCATTAAAATTAATGAAAGATGCAAGCGATTATCCCATTTAAATTATTTCTTTTATGCGATCTATTGTGTAAGCCATACTCTAATAGAAGCTCAAGTCAATTACACCATGACTGAGAAAGAACTACTTGTTATAGTATTTGCTTATGAAAAATTTTAACCTTATCTTCTTAGAGCTAAATTAATTATTTGGTCTGATCATACAGCTCTAAGGCATCATTTCATCAAGAAAGAGTAAAAATCAAGTTTGATTAGGTGGGTTTTATTGTTGCAAAAGTTTAGTTTGGAAATCAAGGACAAAAATGGAGTGAAAAATTTTATAGCAGATCATCTTTTGATACTAGAGCATGAACACATTAAGAAGGGAGAAATTCTAGATCTTTTTTCTGATGAACATATATGTGTTGTATACATTTGTGAAGTTGTTATGCCATGGTATGTTGATTTGGCCAATTATCTTATAGGTGGTTTTTTTCTAAGTAATTCTCATAATAGTAAAGAAGAAGTTGAAAGCGGATGTGAAACATTATTTGTGGGATGATTAATTATGTTTGAATTAAGTGCTAAGGCATTGTATTCCTAAAGAAGAGCAAGGCACAATTATGCAAGCGTGTTTGGAAGAGAAGCAGGCAGTCATTATCAGCCAAATCAAACGGTATCAAAAAATCTTCAATCAGGTTTCTTCTAGCCTACTTTTTTCATGATGTTAATTCTTTTGTTCTACATGTGATAGGTGTCAGAGGGTTGGTAATATCTCTAAGTGAGATGAAATGCCATTTAATAATGTTTTAGAAATTGAGATCTTTGATGTTTGGGGGATAGATTTCAAATGACCAACTCTAAATTCTTTTGGATTTGAGTATATCTTAGTAGCGATCAATTATGTAAGCAAATGGGTTGAAACTATCACTACTAGATCTTATTATGCTAGAGTGGTTTTAAAGTTCCTCAGAAGAAATACTTTTACTCAATTTAGGACATCAAAAGCTGCCATAAGTGATGATGGAAAACACTTTGTTAACCATCAATTCAAACTATTGTTTAGGAAGTATGGTGTAACTCATAAAGTCACAACCCCTATCACCCTCGAGCCAATAGTCAAGTAGAGATTTCTAACAAAGAGTTAAATGCCATTTTACAAAGAACTATCAATACCTCAAGGAAAGATTGGTATAAGAAATTAGATGAAGCTTTATGAACCTAATAAACTGCATTTAAAACTCCTATTGGTATGTCACCTTTTAGGTAATTATATGGGAAAGGGTGTCATTTGCCTATTGAATTAGAACACAAACATTTTGAGCTATTAAATTTCTAAATTTTGATTTAAAGAATGTAGAAGAAAAGAGATTATTACAGTTAAATGAGCTTGATGTGATTAGGCTATAGGCATATAATAGTGTTGTATCTTACAAAGAAAAGACAAAGCATTAGCATGACAACAAGCTAAATCCAAATGAGTTTGCACCAGAAAGGAAGGTGCTCTTGTATGATAGTCATTTGTTACTATTTTCAAGAAACTAAAGTCTAAATGGAAAGGACCATTTGAAGTAGTGGATGGCACAAATTATGGAGTTTTCACTATTAAGCATCCAAATGATCATAAGAAATTCGAAGTTAATGATCACTGCCTTAAGCCACACTTTGAACCCAGGTTTGAAGTCTTTAATAGTAGTTTCTCTCATGGATTGTTCAATAAGTGCATTCAAAGTTGAGCTAATGACTTGTTAAACTTGGAACTCTCTTTCTCTTGCCTTAAACTCTTTTTAAGTGTGTTTTTAATTTTTTTAAGTTTGATTTAATTTTTAGTGTTAATGTTTTATGGTATTTTTTCTTAATTTTGTGTTTCATAGCTTGTCAATTTATTCTTGCTTTGTTGGGATTAAATTTAGATATGGATGTGTTGATTGAAAATGTACTTAAATTTTCAAAATTTAGAAGAAAAAGTGCTTATCATGGTTTAGACAGATTGGTCACTACCATGACTAATGTGAATTTTGAGTGCATTTTGTATAGAATGGTTTGTCACAACCAATTTGAAATTTGTGAATTTTTGATATAACATGGTTTGTCAAGGCTAAGAAAGATTGGTATCTATTGTGACCAATTTGAAATTTGATTACCTTTAGTCTAAAAGTGTTTATCACAGCTGAGATAGATTTGTCTATGCCGTGACCCATGCAATTTATTGAGAAGCAAGATTTGGCATTGCTGAGATAGTTTTGGCTCCACCATAACCAATTAAAATTTTTGACACTTTCAGTCCAGAATGGTTTGTTATAGCTGAGAAAATTTGGTCTCAACCATGATCAATTAAAAATCAAAATGCACATTTTGCTAAGTTGTATGTGTCCGGATAGAGATAAATTTATCTCTGCCCCTAGGGGTTCCAACCGAAATTATCTATAAAATGCTCATTTTGGGTAGTTTTTCTCATCTTGTCTTCATTTTCTCTCTTCTTTTCTTTGAATTTATCGCCCTTATACTCTCTTATCTCTTTATTTGCCTCTCTTTTGGTTGACAATCTCTAACAAGTAAGTCTTTTTCACTTTATTCCATTCAAACATTCTCTTGTTGTATATTTTTGTTGGTTCAAAGCATGCTAATTATGATTTTTTTTCAAGAATGGCTATTAATTTTTTAGAGTTTTTGCTGATACATTTTAGATGTTGGCTATTCATTTTTTCATTTAAATTTGATGTTTTTATGATTATGGTGATTTGCTTATTCAATCATTATTCTCTCTTATGATAAATCCTTGAAAACAATTTTTTTTGGCTTAAAATGATTTCTAGCAATATAATTAAGCATGCTCACCTATAATTGCACACCTTATGTTTGAAAAAATATCAAAAAGAGATTAAATTCTTTATGTATCTAATTACCACATGATTTTGCTCATACTGTCCTTGTGTTTTCTATATTCCTTTATTGTAGGATTTTTGATCATGTTGACATTGAGTTTAATTAGTCTAAATCAATGTGAATTGATCTGTTCTTGCTTTTTTGCTTATTGTGTTTAATGCTTCCATGTCTTTATTTACATAAGCATGATTGTCAGTAAATTTTGGCTTGCAAATTTGTAATATCTACTAGTATGGCATATTTTGTCTAGTTATACTTTTGCCAATTTCAACGTGACATTTTGATTTTTTATTTTTTATTTGTTTTCTGAAGTGTTTGAGATAGGTTATGATAGCTTGTGATCTTTTAATCCATTTGTGCATACCTAAAATCTTAACAAGTTAACATGGTGAATCTCTGTGTCTAGTTGATGAATTAATTGTAATTTCTTTTTCTTAACAAAGTGGCACCTAAAAGAGCACGCCAAGATACTGTAGGTTTATCTTCTTAGGAGGCATCGACCGTTAAGGTACCAAGTTAGGTACCTGGGGAGTTCAGAACTGACTTTGTCAATTTCTCAAAGGCTAATTACATACCTGTCATATATCTAGACATGGATTTGCTATCAAAATTCAAGCTTTATGGTGAGGTTTAGAGATTAATCAATAATATAGGATGGTTAAACTTTTTTTAGAAGACTGAGAAAGTGCATCCGCACTTAACAAGGGATTTTTTTGCTATGGTGCACATTAGGGTTGGTAAAGATAGCTATGATGACCTAGGCAGGGTTAGGTTTTGGTTGGTAAAGAAAGCCTATACCATGACCTTTAATGAATTTAGTGAGCATCTTAGATTTCTACAATGTAGAGCAAGGGGGCTGGAAAATTATAACAAACAAACTATTTGGGAAGCAATTTGCGATGAAGTAGATCCCTTTCATATGTAACTAGCCTTACTAGGGTGATTCACCTGTGCAATCATGTGTTGAGGATTATACATCGGTTCCTTTCCCTCTCAACTTTCACACACATATGAGGTCTGAGGCAAGTGAATACATCTAAGGCCATTATTTTATATGCCATGGTCCAAGGGATCTAAATGAATAGGGCAATCTTCATTACTAATAAGATTAAAGAACTTTAAACATACCCTAAGTGGCTGAAGAAGATATTATAGGAGGAATCAAGATTATTCTGACCAAGGTTGTTAATCATGTTATTATGGGAAGAGATGTGAGTGACCTAACCTTTATTGATCTTAAAATGCTAAAAAATATGAGTCTCTATTGATGATGAAAGATGGCCTAGAACTCAGCAGTTATTAGAGAGAGATAAGTATATTTCCAACATCATCAAAGGTACAGAAAATTTACTAGGGGTAAATAATGATGAAGCAATTACTCTTTCTTCACATCTATATGCAGAGATTATGGCATAAATTAGGAATTTTGCAACTTGCCAAGCTGAGTTAAAAGAGGAAGTGAGAAGCATTACTACAAGTCAAGCTGAGCTAATCTCAAGTATGAACTAGCTTATCACTTCAATGATAATGATGCAATCTTGCTTTGACATACATTTTCCTCTACCACAACTAGCAAAATGATTTTAAGGATTCACTAACCCTATAATTTTGAGATTTTAATCTTCATTTTGATAAAGGAAACAAAATTTTAAGTATGGGGTAGAGGTACTTTTTTTAATCATCTTAAGAACTTGTTTGGGACTTTCTTTTGGTGAGCATGATTGAGAGATGGATTGATGGAATGGTGTTTTATTTGAAATACACCATAGTTTTAGCAGTCTTCTGTTTTCTTTTGTATAGTTTTAATAGTAGTTAAAACTTTTTATTAAGTAATGTTGTGTTTATTATTTTAATTTTTTTCTTTTGATTTTTATTTTTTTAGTTTTAATTTGTAATTTATTTTGTTATTCTTTGCTTTTAGTTTATTTTTAGCTATTGTTGTTCTTTAAGTTTTGTTGATTATTTTGTTTTAGCTTCATTTGTTTGCTATTGTTAATTACTATTGCATTTTAGGTTAGTTTATCTTTGTTTATTGTTCCTGCAGTGAATAACTTCAAACTTTAAGTTAGAATAACTGGTTTAGAATCTTTTAAATAACAAGAAAATAGTTGTTTACTTGAATGAAATTTCTCTTTCGATTAGTTTTGACGAAATTAATATTAGTGAGTTTTCTAATAATTGTAAACTTTAGGCCTATTTTCGAAATTTAGAAAAAAATCAGTTCATAAAGGTGATTGAGTAGAAATTTTAGAGTGCTAGAACCTTCCTCATCACTCATCAAAGTGATACAAAACCTCAAAAGTAAGATTAGGATACGATTTAGGCAAATTTTTATTATTTAGTCACTATGGAAAGAGCCTTACCCTTCCCTATTGCATATTATCCTTTGTAATCCCTTTTTGAACCTATTGAGTATATTAAATGAATGCTAAGTTAATTTGTGGTTGTTACACTCTTATCAATACCCTTTAAGCTTAAAAAAACCTTTATCTTACCCTTCTAAGAACTGGCCATTCTAGTAGTAGGTTGGATACAATTTTTTAGAGGGTTGCTTAAGTGAGTGTAAGGGTGGACTTAAAGTTTTACAATTTTAAGAAATGAGAATTTGTTGCCAAGCTTAATCCTTAATTGAAATTCTAGAATGTAGCTCCATTTTAATGAAATTATTGAAGTCCTTACTTATCTTATCGAAAATTATTAAGCAAGCTTTTATATTTAAAAAATCAAGTTCAGAAAGCTAGCAATCATGTTAATATTTAAGTGTGGAGTACTTTTTTGTAGAGAAGAAGAGTTCAAAAATTATAAAATTTGAACTGAGTTCTTACAGTGGGAGTGAAAATTTTAAAGAGTTATTCTCTTTTATGCTATTTTTGGAATAGTTATTCTGCATTTTGAAAAATTAAGATTTGGCAATGATGATGAGATGTATAGGGTTGGAGTTAGAATTTTATTTTGAGAAAATTTGGTAATTTGTATATCTTAATCCTATTTTTGTTAGCTATATCTTAGCTATATTACAACCTGTCTAAGTCTTACTAATCTTATCCTATATAGAGTTTTTTGTGGAGATGACCTTCAAGTTCTGGTGCTAAAGAAAAGGCCCGTGGTGTCTCTTGAGTTTCAAGTGTAAAATCACATGTGCAATATTTTACACATGAATTATTTTCTCAATTATCAGACTACATTGGAATTTTAGTTTTAACTGCATCAAAAATTGTTTTGGCTTGGCACTCACTTATAAGGAAACTAGCTAGTATGATTTAGTTTGAATATTTTCGATATAGAATTTCATTAGGTGGCTTCTGCTAAGTGTTGTTTAAATTTTTTTTTTGAATATGTGCTTTCTTTCTTAAAGTTTGGATTTACAAGAATATGGTCTACTTTGCTCAAGGGCGAGCAAAATCTAAGTGTGCGGTATTTGATAACTCCAATTTAGTATTTGTTTTAGTATATTTTTATCTATGTTTTCATCTCATTTTGTGTGGTTTTAGTGTTTTATAGATCAAATCTCTTTCTCATTGCCAAATTTTATTAATTTGATGATTATAAAGTGAAAATGTGCTTAATGGTGAAATTTTGACCTTTGTACAAAATTTTGGCTTAGGTCAAGATTGAGATCAATTGGTTCTAATTGTGATCCCTGAAGATTTCCCAAAACTCACTGCTTCATTAAAGGTCACATTTGAGAGAAATTTATCTGTATCATGACCCTAGCACTTTTTAAAGAAATCATTCAAAAAGTATTGGTTACGGTTGAGACAATTGGTTTTAACCATGACCCCTTCAAAAGTACAAGTGTAATAGCTTGGTCACAATAGAGACAAATCTATCTTAGCCTTAGCCCACTCAAGATATAAAATGCAGATTTTGTTGGGCAATTGGAGAGGATGAGATGGAGATTTAATTTTTCTCTATAGTTTCTTCAGTATTTTCTATTTAAACATTTTCTTCGATTGTAAACACTTTTATTTGGATTTATTTCAATAAAATTTTTAGATTAAATGCCATGTTTTCATTACTTAATCATAGTTTTAATCTAGATTAAAATAAAAAGTTATTGAGATTGGAAGAGAGAAGCTGATCGGATTTCAACTCTAGACTCATCAAATGGGTTCACTAGTTTCTTTCTCTTTTTTCTCTTTATTTTCTTCAATGTGTAATGAGTAGTGCACTTGTTTCTTAGGAATCTATAAATCCTTATACCCATGTAAAACTTTAAGCTACTTTATTATAGATAGATGATCTAATGTTTTATTCCTTTTTGTGATGATCTATATGTTCATTTTATGCAAGTATTTTATCATTCTCTTGTATTAGATGAATGGGATTTTTCTTGTTTGGATTAAATGTTTGAATGCTTTATTTTTGCATGTTGTAGCTATATGTTTAATAGTGATTATGGAATAGAGGCTATTAGATCTATAGTTATTGCTTTGTGGATTTAGAAATAAGTAAGGAATGAATGGGTATTGGGTTGATTGGCTCTGAAATGGGAAATCAATCCATATCTCACAAACACAATCTATTGGGTACCATATTTTTAAGGTCTTAATTATATTATGTAAGGCCCAAACTTAGGCTCTAGTATAAAATATACATGATTTATTGGTATTATAGTTAATTAATGTTCAATCAATTAGTGAAGTGCATATTAGGGTCTAAAAAGGGAAAAGTGGAAATTTTACATTTTGTTATTTATGTGAATAATTAAAGCATGATAAAATATTGAAGGTGTAATCCAAAAGAAAAAGGTGAGTTTGGGGATAAAATTGAAAGATGGAATGTTGGGGGTAGATTTTAGAATGGAAGAAATAAAGAGGGATCCAAAGGAAACTTTCCTTCTCCATATAAATGTTTTGGAACTTGCATGTAAAAGAGTGAATAAGCAATTAATGAGATTAAAAAGCTAGGTTCTTGGCCATTTCAAGGAGAAAGAAAATGTAGATTTAATTTCATCTTCTTCTTCTCTCACTAAGAGTCATAATGTCTTTCTAGTCTCTCTTTAATTTCTACTAGGAAAGAGGTAAAGAGAATGGGCTTTGTGTTGGGTATTGTAAGGTAACAAATTCTGCAATTTCTTCTTATTCTTCTCATCTTTCTTTTCTTCTTTGCTACATTTGGTAGAGATGGAATTTAAAGGAAGGAATGAGTGGTTTCATATATATTCTATTTTATGTAGAAGGAGAAGTAAATCGGAGCAAAGCAAAGGAGGTGTTAAAGGATTGAACTAGGTATTTGAGCTTCAAAAAGAGTTATGAGAATTGTGATCAAATATGAGAATTTCATGTATATAATTTTATCAAAGTAATATGAGATTATAGTTATGATTAGAGGATGAAATTATAAATTCTACCTGTTTATATTTTTATGTTTAAAGTGATTAACGAGATTAATTGTTAAAAATATAGCATAAGAATTACATTATGGAAGCAAGTTCTAATTAAAAGAGTGAATTTTACTTGTTTAACTTCTAATAGTTAGGGTTAAGTTTACTATAATGAAGAAATGCGGTAAGAAAGGTTAATAAATTCAGTAGCAATGGATAAAGTTTCAATATGAGCATAATGCTCTATTGTGTAAATGATTTGGAATTTAAAGTTTAATTTGATGTATTTCAAGTGGATTTTATATATATATATATATATATATATATATATATATATAAACATAGTATTATAGGTAATTTGCATAGAAACAATTTTGGTTGAAGTGTGAGTGACATGCAAGACTAATTATGGATTTTTTGCAAACTAAATTATAGGTTTGAACAGTTGAAGGTCATATTTGGGGATGAACAATCTCTGCTGCACTTTTGTAAACGCTATCACACTTGTGATAAAGCCCATACTTCATTTGGTTATTTCTTTCTTCTTCTCTTTTACATTGGTCTTCCTTCTTATGTCATGCTTGTGATGCTTATTACGCTCGTTACAGAAGCTTGTAATCTTGCCTAATTATACTCATTTCCTTGCTTAATCTTCTATTACTCTTAAATGACAACACAACCAAACCAAGCATAAAAGGTATTATAATCTAAACAAAATATTCGTAAAATATGAATTATTCTAGTTTATATCACTTGAAATAGTATAAGTATGTGAGAATACTCATGCTCTTATATTAATATACAATTATATATAATTACTATATTGTATATTTTCTTATATAAGTACAATTACATGAGTTGGTGTGTATATATATATATATATATGAGAAAGATTATACAATAAAGGTATAATTATGATAAGTGAACTATTTATGAAAATAATTAATGCCTGCAATTAGAGTTTGCTGATGGATAGATAGGCATGCCTATAGGGTTAAGTTGCATCTACTATAGTCTGGATCATTTTGGGTCTACAGTCATCCCTATTTGGGACCATAGTTTGACACCATTTGGTTCTATAGATTTGATATCTTAAGATATCCAAAGAACTTAATACCTACAGGTATTTATGTAATTGATACCTACGGGTATCCACAGTTTCTGATATCCTCACCTATAAAACTTAAGCAGGTGAATTATAATGGTAAATGTTAAAAGTTAATGTGCATGATGGATATTAATGAATGATATGAGCTTATAACTGTATATATTTTTCTATATTATCTTGTTCTACTTTCATAATTGTGAAGTTACTTTTATAAATACTATGCCTGCAATGTTTTAAAATTGTGAATGTTGCATGTTTAGTGATGACCGCTATGAGTGGTCATTTATTATAACTTATTTCTCCACTAAGATTTATAGCTTAGCATGGGTGTTTTATCCATATAGGTTTTTCAGCTAGGAATTTTACTTGGGGACATATACCACATCAAGAAGACCAACATAAATCTCAAGAAAAGATAGATGTATGAAGTCCATGTTTTGAATTTTGTATGGTTTTTTTTTGTATAATTACTTTATAAAGTAATGATGCATATATGATCATCTTAAGTTGTAAAGGCTCACTTTTGTAAACTACAACATTATTAACATGTACCAAGGTTATACTTTAGCTTTTGTAAAAACACATGCATTGTTATGTAATTATGATGAGACATGTAGGTATATTAATGCAAATTAAGCTATGAATTTTACAACATGTGTGGATATATGATAATCTCTATAGAGATAAAAAAATAGTGTGATGTTAGTTTAATGATGTTTATGCGAAGATAGAAATAGATTGTTAATAGAGGGTGTTAAAATTTGGTATTAGAGCCAAGGTTTTGTCACTTTTGGTTAATAAGAGTCTAATGTTGTGTTAAATGGTAAATTTTTATCTTAATCTAATGCAGAGGTCCCTATTTTCTTATAGATATAGTAGATGGAGGGATTTAGGGAAGCTATTAAAGAATCGGTTGAAAGTAACTTACCTATTAGAATGAATCCCTTCAAGCTCGGATCTTTGGATTCTAATTGAAATGAGATGCCTCTGGCCATTCCTGGGTAAGTATTGTTAAAGATTTCCTAAGATATAGCTCAAATTTTACAAATGATGACTATAACTAAATCTTTAATAACTGAGATTATAAAGCATGGTGCATAAGAATTCTTTGGCACTAATTTAAAGCAATCTGAAAAAGCAAAATTTTGGTTAGAGAAGCTCAAAAGAATATTTGATGAAATTAATTTCCCAACCAATCAAAAGGTGTCTTATGCTATGTCATTACTGACAGGAGTAGTATATGATTGGTGGAAATCGGTGCTAAAATAGCCTAAATTACTAGATCCACTTACATGGGGGTTTTTTAAAGCAGAGTTTAGAAAGAAGTATGTAACTAAAACTTATAATGAAGAGAAATTGAGGCATTTCTAAGCTTGAAATAGAGAGTTATGACTATGGAAGAATATGAGAAAGAGTTCAGTCATTTGTGTAAATATGTTCCAGATTCGATGTTGACTAAAGCTTTCAAGTGTCAATAGTTTGAAGATGGATTGAATGACAAGATCAAAGAAAAGTTTATTGGACCTACATCTTTGTAACTAGTGGATTTTTATCTACTCGTTCAAGCAACCATTTAAGTAGAGAAGAATGAGTTGGCTAAAAAAATGGAATAGAGAAGGAGTGGAACTAAAGGTGGATCTTCAACTAGTAAAAGACCTAGAGGAGCATAGGGAAATCAGCAAGCTGAGTCTGTTAATAGTCCTACTATTAGGAAAAGATAACAAGGAACATCTATAGTATCTCGATCTAGTAAAGAAACACCAGTAAGGTAGACTGAAGGATAGCCACCAAATTTTTTCGTGAAGCACACAACACCGTATTCACTATGCATCCTGGTTGTAATATGATGTATCAAGATTTGAAGAAATATTATTGGTTGCCTAGTATAAAGAAAGATGTAGTGAATTATGTTTCTAAGTGCTTGATTTGTCAACAGGTGAAGGCGAAACACCAATACCATAGACTTTGTTATAGGATTGCCTCTTACACAAAGAAAACATGATACAATATGGGTAATTGTTGACAGGTTGACAAAAATAGCTCATTTCATACTAGTTCGACCAGATTATCCTATGGATAAATTGGTTGAACTTTATGTAAATGAGATTTTTCGGTTACATGGAACTCCAGTATCTATAATTTATGATCGAGAACCAAGGTTTACATTTAGATTCGAGCAAAGTCTACAACAATCATTGGGAACACAACTCTGTTACAGCACCGCTTTTCATCCTCAAATAGACGGGTAATTAGAAAAGGGTTGTACAAGTATTACAAGATGTGTTGGGAGGATGTTTTTTGGATTTTCCAGGAATTTGGGACAAATATCTTGCTCTTATGGAATTTACATACAATAATATATATAAGACAACCACTGGTATGGCACCGTATAAAGCTCTTTATAGTCAAAAATTTAGAACTCTGGTGTCTTGGTCTAAATTAGCTGAACCTAAAATGATTGGTCTCGATATTGTTAAGGACACGAAAGAGAAAGTGCAGACTACTAAATAAAGATTGAAAGTAGCTAGTGATAGATAGAAGTCCTATGCAAATTTGAAGAGAAGAGATATTGAGTACCAAGTTTGAGATAAAGTATCCTTGAAAATGTCTCCTTAGAGGAAAGTATTACGGTTTAGGAAGATAGGCAAAGTTATACCAAGATTCATTGGCCTATATGAAGTCTTAAAAAAAATTGGACTAGTTGCTTATAGATTGATAATTCCTTCAAAGTTATCCAAGTTACATGATGTTTTCCATGTCTCTATGCTTCAAAAGTGATACGACCTCAGCAAGTGCATAGAATCGACAAGTAATATAATGGAGTAATTTTAAGACCACAAGTATCAAACACTAGGGAACAAGACTAGCATGAGAATAACTGATTAACTGTAGTTATGTGTTTAAAGAATGACCCAATTATTTGTTAAGTGTGTTGTATTTAGAAATATTAATAATTAACATAAAAGTAAATTAAACACAAAATACTAATTAAACAAAGCAATAAAAATAGAGAATAGGATGGATAAAATAACAATGACTAAAAATGTTACTTAACATAACAATAATATATTTCAGATGTGGACAACCTATCTAAACCCTTAGTTTCCCATTCCGGTGCCAACTACTCTAACTACCCAACTTTCCATTTTGAAGCCTACTGAATAGCTATCATAAGCGTTGGTCCTAAGACCTAGATAAGGATTAGTTTCCCATTTCGGAGCCAACCAACCCAATACCCATTCATTTTCCTCTCTTTTCTGGTTTTACAACACATAAGCCCTAGATCTAATAGGCCTCATTTCGAAATTGCCATTAAAACTATAGAATATGTGAAGAAAAATAGTGCATGCATGATATAACTATTAAACAAGCATAAATCCATCAACTTGAATAAGATTAGCAGCATAAATACTTGAATAACATCCAAACCAAGATAAGCATGAGAATAGAAACATATAAAATATATATTTAAGCAAAGAAGTTTGTTTCCTTACATGGTTCAGGGGATTCAAAGACCCCCAAACCACTATAAAACTACTCACTAAACATGATAAAAACAAAAAAGAAAAGGGAAGAAGAAACTCTTAAACACATTAAAGACTATAGATCTGAGGTTGAAGAAGCTTCCTCTTTTCTTCTCTAAGCAAAACTTGATTGAAAACTGTAACTTCAATCTATAAACTAAACTATAACTATGTATTTTTGTATCAATTATATTGAAAATGTAATTTTTACAATTAAAATTATGTATGCTAAGTATAAAACCCTAATAGTATGAGAAACTATGAAATAAAACTATAGAGAAAAACCTCAACTTCAAAAACCTAAAAAGATCTCCTTTAAAGCTAGATAGAATGCAGTTGTTATACTTGTCTGTAGAAGGACACGGTGGAGACAAATGGTCTCAACTGAGTCCAATCAATTAAAAGAGTATTGTAGCATCAACACACGGCTGAGACACTTTTGTCTCAACCGTGCATACCCTTCTGGACTAAATCATCCTTGAGCTCTACACTGTACATGGCGGAGACATTTGGTCACAGTCGAGTCCTAGGGTGAAACGGTGCATTTTATGAAGCTACAAGGCACACGGCTGAGACAAATGGTCTCAACCAAGTGCAAGTCAATTTTTTTGTACAAAAGTCAAAATTGCACCATTAAACACATAAAAATTTTCCAAATCTTAACATAATCCTATTTGGCAGGAAAAGAGAAATTTGACACTTAAAACATGAAAAATAAGCAAAACGAGACATAAACACAGATAAAAATTTGTTGTAAATAAATAATAAATCAAAGTTATCAAATACCCTACACTTACTTTTACTCACCCTCGAGCAACTAAACAAACCACATTTCCGCATATCCAAACTTAGAGAAAGAAATCACAAATTCAAAGAAAGCTAAATAACACTACAGCAGAAGTCACTAGCTGCCATCCAAAATCAAAAAGAATTCAGCTCAAATCATAAATAGCTAGTCTTTCAGTGTATGTGTGTTAGGTCTAATGATAACTTCTGAATTTTAAAATTCCAATGCAATCTAACAATAAAGAAAAGAATTTGTATGCAAAATTTTACACTTACGATTTCGCTCTTAAAACTCAAGAAATGCCATGGCCTCTCCTTTAGCATCGAAACCCAAAGGTCATCTCCGCAAACAACTCTAAACAAAACAAGATCATTAGGTCTTAGATGGGTTGCAATGTGGTCGGGGTATGGCTAACAAAGGAAAGCAGAAGATATGCAAATTAGAATGGCCATTCATAACTTCACTCACCCTATTTACACTCCAAAAATTTTAGCTTACTCTCTACCCATTACTCAATTCAAAAGTATTGTTGAATGCTAAGCTACCTATAATGCATAATATGATTTCTCAAAAATGAGATTTCTAAGAGCAGGATAACATCGAAAATGATCATTTGAAAGGGCATTCACTCAATTAAGCTACAAGCGCTAAAGTTCCTTCTTTTAATTCACTAAGCTACCCCACATTATTATGAGCTATAAATCAAAACTTTATTTCACTTTATTTCATTTCTTCTTCTTTCTGGTATTTATAGTGGGGCCTACCAACCCTCATCTTTACACATCTCTCTTTTAGTTCCCGAAAATTTTCTCTTACTCACTCTAAAAGTGGCCAGTTCTATAAATGTAAGATAAAAGCTTTAAGGCTAGATGATTAAATGAGTGCATCAATAATTAAAAATTTGGTATGCATTTAACATACCTCAATAGGCTCAAAGGGGCTATGCAAGGGAAACACATTAGTACCAGGAAGGTCAAAAGTCTTTTAGAGGCATAACAATAAAATCCTACCTAAATCATTTCAAGATTTATATTTGAATTACTATGAATGCTTTGAAGGGTGATAAGGAAGGTTCTAGCACTCTAGAATTCCCATTTGATCACCTTCATACACTGATTTTTCTTATTTTTCTAAAAACGAGCCTAAAGTGCACATTTTATTTGGAAACCTATTGGTATCAATCTAATTAAATATAAACGAAAAGGCAAATAATTAACAACTAGCTACTCTCTAATCATTTAGCTATCCTAAAATAAGTTTTTCTCAAATTAAATTCAAATTATTCACAACAGGAAAAACTAACGGCAAACTACACTAAAATGCTCAAGCATTAATAACAACCGAAGATAACAAACAATAAAGCAGAAACAATAAACTAAGCTAAAACTAAAAACAACCAAAAGTTATAAAGTAATTAGACAAACACATACTAAATAAAATATAGTTAAAACTATAAAAGAAAGATAAATAAACACAACCTTACAACATGAAACACAATATATCAAAACTAAAAATTAAAGAGGTTCAAACATACTAATCAATTAATCAACTACTAACAATAAAATGGACATAAAAGTTAAAACTACTATGGTGCTAAAGTAAGTAAACAAAATAATCAACAATTCCAAAATAATAAATACAACAATTCATCACCACAAAATACCCCTCACCCTACGCTTAGGATTTTTGCTACCATCAATAAAATATAAACAAAACATTCAAAAAAATTTAGGGGTTGAGGAAAAGTCCCTAAAAAATTCACTCCTGCGAAGGTGAAGGAGGGAAGTGGCCATCGAAATAGGACTGCATCATCCCAAGAGCAACTACAAACTCATCCATCCGCTCTATCATATTGTCCAAGCGCCTTGTAATAGTTGTGTACTACTTAGAGGATAGGGTGATAGCTGCTGCGTCCGCCCATTGGAGCTCTATTGCTTGCTTGTTCACAGCCTCCCTATAAGATGCAGTCACACCCTACATTCATTCATATTCTCTATATACTATATACTATTTCTAATGATGTCTCATGATTACTATTCATTAGGTATAAATTTCAGCAGCATAACGACTTGTAATTTATGCTACCAAAACCTGTAAATTGACAAAACAAACTCCCAAAAGGCAACCTTCACCTCCAATACTCCAATGGCATACATAGCACTTCTAAAATCATCCATCTCTTCATCACAACATAGTCATAAAATTCCATATACATATGCTTAAAAATATACATATATAAATAGATTCAATACAAATTTGTATCATAACATACCATATTACATTATTCATCACGTATCCAATATCTAATACATAAGTTGTCTAAACTTCATATCCTCAAATGCAACACATATACATGCCATTTCACTCCTTCTTCATTGTGTCCTCGGTACCTATCCCTGAATGCAGTCAACAAACCACACGCTAAGCAAAGTTGTTGCCTAGTGGTGGATACAACTACGCAAATTTTTATTTAAATAAATTTATTATTTTTTTATGTTGAAATTATAGTTTAATCCTGGCTGACTTTATGTTCTAACATTTTCATCTTTTTGCCAACCAATTTGACCTGTCAATTATAATTTCAACATCAATTTACATTTATGCCCCTGCTATTTAATTACCCTATAATACTTGTCCCATTTTTATTTTACTTATTCATTTTGCTTAACCTAAATCTTATTCTTGTCTCACTATAATTTAGAATTTAATCTTATTAAGCATACTGACTATATAACTCAAAATTTATATTTAAATCTCCATCTTTTGCGAAAATCACACTTAGATCCTTCACTTTTAGCAAGTTAACAGTTAAGTCATTTTCTAACTAAATTGACATTTTTGTTGTCTATTTCTTTTTAATTACTAATTTACCCTTCATTTCTCCTTTTTAATATTTTTCACTACGAATTTACATTTCCTATCATTTTAGTCCTTAAATTTGCTTCTTTTATCAAAATTACAGTTTTATCCATATGTTCTCAACTTTTTGACTAAATTATTACTTCACCCTTCATATATTAAATTTGTTCAAACTTCCCTTTTTGCCCTATTCTGTCTGAAATTTTATTACTTATTGACATTTTACCTTTATTTGCCCCTTTTATATCTTTTATTTCATTTTTACTCCTCAATTTCCATTTTATTCTTTAAAATTTCTTTATGTAATGGTAAATTACCGTTTTACCCTTTTATGTTACTTTTTGGCTCATTAAATCAATTTGATCCTTTTATTATTCAAATTTTACTATTTAATCTTTTTGTTACTCATTTTTCTTATTAATTCCTACATAATTCTTGTTTAAGTGTAAAATTACAATTAGGTGCCTAAAGTTTTTATTTCACCAATCTTGGCTTAGTTTGACCTCAATTTTGATGTTAACCTCAATTTTGACTATCGTATTAATCACCCTTATATTCATTTTTTTCATATTAAATCTTACATAATTCCTACTTGAATGTAAAATTACAATTAGACCCCTAAATTTTTATTTCATCATGTTTGACCCTATTTGACCTTAATTTTGACTCTTTTTATTTTCTGACTTTTATTATCTCTAAATGGAAAATTTACATTTTAGTCCTCATATTTCTTCATGAAATGGTAATTTACATTTTGGTCCCTAATATTTTCATTATTTATGATTTTATCCCTTTTTACTTATTTGATAATTTTAACTTGTTTTATCACTTTATTGATGTCAAATCACACTTTTATCCCTAGTTTATTGCTTAATTATATTTTTATCCTTTTTAAGTCTATTAATCATGTTTTTCACTTTACTTCTCATTTAATCAAATTTATGACCTCTTTTATGCATAATTTACTTTTTAGCCCTTATTTCCTTGATTAATTACAATTTTACCCTTTCTAAGCTATTAATTATATTTCTCATATTATTCCTTATTTAATTAACTTTATGATATCATACATGCATGTTTTACCATTTTATCTACGTTTTCTCGTATATTTACCATTTTACCCCTTGTTAAAATATTAATCTCTTCCTTCACATTATTTCTTATGTTATTAACTTTATGACATTCTTTTTTCTTAATTTATTATTTAATTTCTATTTTCTTATATAATTACCATTTTGTCCCTAGTGATAACCAGTGAAAATTTTCAAATCGAATATACGGGATGAGGACTGTATGATTGTATGAATGTACTATATGCCTGTTTGTAAGGTGACTACTTAAGCATAGTCATCCCTCAAAATTATATGTGTGAGGTGACTACTTATAAGTAGCCATCCCTCACAGGTAATCTGATCTCATGGTGTTACCATGGTATGTGGGTCTCTTTGGCTAGCCATTATATCTTAGTGTCCTAGATTACCCATTGTGCACTAAGGGCAACTAATTATCTTAAATTATGTTATTTTCCACATCAACCTTCATATTATTATCATTATATATCATATTATATGTTTTCATTCTTTATGCATTCATTGATATCACATATAGTATCATCACATATATGATAATAACATCTATACATGATGAAATGTGACATTATTATTAAATACATAATTCAACTTTAATAACATTTACAACATGCCATGTGTTTCCTTCTTTCCATCATGCTATACATATTCCTAAATTATTTTTAATGTGATCATGTGCTATTATACATCCATGGCCTTTTATTTTTTTCAATTACACATGTGTACTTCCTTATGTACACATGATGATCATTATGTATATATATATTACTTTGGTGCTCTAATCATTGGAATTATACTTATTCAAGTTAAATATACACATTATATGCCTATTATACCAATTATCATTCAATTATCATAATGTTCAATGTATAGTACAATTCAGCCAAGTCTCATTCTTATTCTCATGATTTTTCATGTATTATTATGCTTTACATTATTTGATAAGTATTTTATACCTTTATGTATTAATATACATTAATTTTCCTTTGATATTCTTTACTCACATAATGTTACATCATTATGTACACATCGTAAACATTATATACATATACTTGTTCAAGCTCAAATTATTCTAATTATGTTGCTCTAATACAATATAACACATTTGAAGCTTAAATTATTGATTAACATTAATTTATCATTTTATTCTTCATTATGTACAATTCGACAATGAATAATACTCTCACCTAATGCCTGATTTCTTTTTAATTTCATGTTAATTCATCATTTTACAAATTTATCTCAAATTATTTCCCATTATTCTTTAAATTCATATAGTTACATAATGTAAATTTCATACTAAAATTCAAAAATTAAATGAAATAGAGTGTAGTTTGAAATCCCTTTTTCTTCCTTTGTTCTTCCTTTCTCCTCCTTATTTTTCTCTATTCCTTTAATTTCAATTTTTGATCGAATTTATAGAGGAGAAATTAGTGAGCTTATATTCTAAATTTAGACACCTAATTACTATTAAATAATCCTACTCACTATGCTCTATAAGACTATAATAATTTCCCTAATTAAATCATACAAAAACTCAAGAATTACCTTTTTAGGTTTATTTTATCTCACAAGAAATTCTCCATCTCTAAGCTTTCTTAAGCTCCATACAAATTTCCATGTTGAAGAGGAGACTTTCTGTTAGTGTAAGCCCTAGCTCCAATGCATTGTAATAAAATACTTTGAATTAATAAAATGAGGCATTTGTTTTATCTTTTGTATTCTTGTGCATATCAATTGATAGAACTATCCAAGCATGTCGTTTCAGTTTAAGTTATCATGTGTAAGGCACATGGTTGTAAGACCTTGAAACAAATGAGACTTCATTCTAAACATCCCTAGTTAGACATTGTTATGGGAATAACAATGAATTAAGACTAGTATGCTCTCTCTGATATTATGAGTTATGTCTTACGGATCATTAGGACAAGAGTGTCAATCAGAGATTATAGATACATGTTAAAGAACATGGTATCTAGATACGATCCGCTCATGAGAACACTACATGGTACAAGTCATAAGTGTTTCTCATATGCAAGTTTTGTATCGGAGTTCTTAGACCTAAAATATGTATGAAACTCTTTATGAATTACTGTGTACTTTGACATACACCTAACGTGCTCGTAACAGAGTGACAAGTATGGGTATGATTGGGTATGCATTGATTCATCTTAGAGAGCATGAGAGAAGCGAAGGGATTACCCCTCTCGATAAGAGAAAAAATATCATCGGCCACTTGATCAGTGAATTGAGAAGTGTATGGCCATACTGAGATGAAATAATGAGTAATCATTATTTATCTGAGAGTTCAATGTCACTGGAATATCAAGAAAGTAATTAATATATATAAGGATGACTAGTTCCATGCCTTATATTAATTCTAATATTTATGGGTAAGGGACTATGCAAAATAGCATTAGGTCACTAAATGCCATATGCATTTTCATTTAATTTGAAATGCTATAATATCTTGCTAGAGAATATATATAGCCTTTGAATTAATTTATTAATTCATTACCAACATTAAATGGACCTATAGGATCACACACAAAGCATTGGGCTTAAAATATTTAAATAGTATATTGGGAATTAATTTGGACTTTTATTTAAAGTCAAATTAATGCATAAAATGGGTAAATAGATTTTTGCCTAAAACAGCTAGTCTATAAAAACAATATTTTTGCCTAAAACAGCTAGCTATTTTAGGCAAAAATGTCAAGGTGCGATTTTGCCTAAAATAGCAAATCTGTCAAACAAGTTTTTTGCCTAAAACTATTAGCTGTTTTAGGCAAATATGTTAACAGTTGTTACACAAGAAAAATTTATTGGCATATGTTAGTTTTAATTTCAATTAATTAATTATCTATGTATAATTAAGTTAATTGAGTATTAAATTCTAAATTATATTTAATCAAAATATAATACTTGAGAGGGAATTAATGTGGCCAAAATTCGGCAACCAATTAATTCCAAAATAAGTTTATTTTGATTAAATGACTAATGCCATTTAAATTTGAAACCTAATAGAGTTTGAATTAATTTAAATCACTTAATTAGGAAGTGATGGAGGCTGAATATATTCCTAATTCTAAGCGATTTTGGTATGACCTATCTTTTCTAAATTAATGATATAAATTAATTAATTCTATTTTTGACAAGGTGAATAATTTTTCTCTTTTGGCCGAAATACACAAGGGGTAGAATACTTTCTTGCTTTCTTGTGTTCTTGGCATTAATAGCACCTAAAAGAAGTGCAAGATCAAGTCTTATAGCTTCAAACCATTGCCTTTACACAATACTTTAAAAGAGAGCTAGCAATCTCTATTTTAAGTCATCTTTGCAAGTGTGTGTGTGAGAATAGAGGGAGTGGCATAAAAGGTTGTTCCTTGACATTGGTGATCAAGATCTAAGGCGGATAAAGTCATCTTAGTTGTTGGTCATCACCAAATTCAAGATTTAAAAGGCATCAAAAGTTGTAAGTTGTAAAAACCCTAAAATTGCATGTTTCGATTCTTGTTATGGAATTGTTTGGCATGTATGATTGTTTTTCATCGTTTTTCCGCTGCACGATTACCATGAACATATCATGTCATATTCCATCACTTTCTACTGTATATGGGTGAAATTAAGGCTTGAGAATTGATGAGAGGAGAGAGAAGTGATGAAAAAATGGTGGAATGGCTAAAGAATGCATGGTTTGGTTTTCTCAAGGAATAAGAGGTAATAGTCAAAGAATTTTAGGCAAAAATGGAGAGGATTATAGACCTCTCTATATTGTCTATAATTTTGCCATTTACTATTTCATCCAATGTCTTATTTTTAAGCCACTTGTCAAGTTTCCATGGTTCCCTACACATCTTTATGCCATTTTGATGCTTATAGCTAACAATGGCTTATTTACAAATGAAAATTATGCCTTTAGATAAATTAAATATGGCTTTTAATCCCACTATTTAATTTAACCTCGATTTTTTTATAGTTTTTCTGAAACTGATGTTTTCCTTTCAGAATGCTCTAAAATTTTTTCCTACATGCAGCAATATATGTAACAGCTTATGGTTCAAATTTTGATTCATTCCAACATCGTTTAAATATACTTCTAGCTTCAGAGGCAAAATCAATCGGTTTGAAACCCAAAATTCTAAAACTGTCAAAAAATTTATTTTTTACTTTTGATAGCTAATTTAGGTTACATCTAATGTGTTTATATGATCGAAATAATTTTTAAAATTTTTTATGATATTTAAGGTCCGATCAAACTTTCACTCAACCATTTTTACGGTACCGAATAAAATCTTCGCTGTCTGATTTGAGGGTCCATTTAAGCTCAATTTTATCTCAAATTATACCAACAGACTTCATTTAATACCTATTTTTTTCTAATGTTAAATAAAACTACCCATTAGGTCATCCATCCTCAAATTTTCCTGGCCTGAGCACATTTAACATTTGTGTACTTTCAAATGATTTTATATTGTACTGCTATAATTACTCTAAAAATTATCTCAAGGTTATTGTTTATGCTTTAAAACATGCCATGCATGTCAGATGCAAATTTCAAGACGTTACAGATGCTCTATTAGACACCACTGTATAACCTTACATTGGGAATCTCGTGTTGTTTATGAGAACTACCATCTTTTTTAGCATTTTTTTATTGATGACAATGGGATTGCCTACAAATTTACCCAAGCTTGACTAATTAACTACCCTAGCCAAAGTGGTGACTATGCCTCCAAAGGTGATTTTGGTTGACCTTTTACTATAAGTCTGCAGATCATCAATCTTGGTGATAATAAATACAGCTCCATTAAGGCGGATGGCATTTTCCATTGCATAAAGTATGGTAGCTTCATTTGCGTTCACATTACCAAAACCCTTATGGTGGCTGAAAATGGCCAAAGCCAAGTACTAGTGGATGATCCTCAAAGGGTGGTTCTTTAAATAATGGGCCTTGGTATTACTTGCATTAAAAATCGTAGGGTCCTCCTCATCACAAATCCGATTCCATATTTCCTATTTGTTCAGATTATCTATCCCACTTGCAACATAGGGGTCAAATGCCAAAATAGCATAGAACTTGTTGAAGCGAAAGCTGACATACCCCTCATCAGTGTGATTGTCCCTCCTTATCCAAATCCTGATTGTGGTTAAGAAATCTCTTATCAGGTGGAGGTAGATTGTCTCCCTTCTTCCTATGAATTCTGCCCATCCTACATTGGTAATCATTCTTTCCAACTCATTCTTCATGTTAATTTCTTCCATCAGTGCCATGCCAATGTTTGGGGTAGCCAAATATTCGTGTTGTGTAAATATGGGCCAATCCTTCTTAAATTTAGTAAGGACCCACCTTGGGACTTTGGATTTCCTTATTTTTATGGGGCTAAGGATAAAGATCCTACCTCTCTTCTAGTGTGTCACTATGAGAGTAGAAAAATTTCATTAATTTTTTCAAACATAAACATAGATAACATCAAATCTAATCGCACAAAGCCAGAGAAGGAAATCTACGCATAAAGCACAACAATTGAAGCAACAAGAAATGGAAGATTTTTAAATGTGACAAAAGTGGTTAAACATGCTTTGAGCAACAAACACAAAATGTTCAAGAGCAATTTAAAAAATGAACAACTACAATGTATAAAAAAATATATTCAATGCATCCTACAATAAACACCTAGACTAATCATATTTAATTGATACAATAAACACCAAATTACCATGCTTTATGCCTATTTGCTGACAAAAACAAATTGGTCAATAACATAAATGAGGTAAACTCCTAAAGAGAAAGCCACCAAAAATAGATAAAACATGGAAGGAGCAATTGATAGCATAGCATAAACTTGACTTAAACAGAATTTTCTGCTCTAAAACTAAGCTATTGCAGGCATTGAGTAGAGAATTGCAAAAGATAGCATCACATACAATTTTATGCATAAACATCACATTGTAACAACTAAAAACATTGCTCTAAAGAAAAATATGCACACAAAATTGATGAGGCTAGGTAAAATGATAGTTTTCACTTCTTTTAGACAATTCTACAAGCACAAGGTATGCATAGACAACAATTACAATAAAAATACAACTTTCTCAAGTTAAGCACATGTAAACTATTTACTCAAGTGTCTAAAGTAACAATCATTGAAAATACCTCAAAGAAAAGAAGCAAAAAGGAAGAATTTTGATTTAAACCTAACTCTAATCATTGAAAGTGTTAGAGAGTATGCCCTAGAGCCCATGTAATAGGGATGTTTTTCATATGTATGAAATTTATATTCTTAATAAAAGGCATCATTCATTTATTAATGCTATGTTCGAATACATGAGTTTGTAAATCTTAAATTAATAAATGAAGTCCTAGATATTATAAACACAGTGCAAAGGCAATCATGAAGGTGTTCATGATGTGGGATGTCTATTGCATGCAAATGTCTTAATATCTAAATATCCCTAGTCATAGAATTAACAAGATAGGACATTGTTAATTCGGACAGACTAGCACATGTTATGCTTCTTGAATGGTTCAAGCAGTGGTTCTCATAACTGTGATTATGGAAGATAATCAAAGCTAACATGTGGATGCTTGTTAGATGAACAAGTTCATTGGAGACCTGCATAGAGAATCCTCACATGGATATTAAATCTATATCAGTGAGGAATCTCTCCATAGCGGTTGTGCAAGTATCCTTAGACTTAAGATCACCAAAGTTATCTTAAGTAGTAAGTGGTATACTTTGACTCCATAACTGATTACTTCCAACTGGGAGTGAACATAGTTAGGAGATTGGGTATATCATGACCTACTTGAAGATAGTTGAGTGATTGACAAAGGATTCACCATCCTAGATTTAACAAGGGAAGTTATCTCGCATGATTCTATAATTGCCTTGTTCAGAGAATCTCTGGCCAGAGTAATATGCCGAGATGGATGGAGATCCATGAAGGGCATTTTAGGAACAATGGTTAAATTAATAAAACATACATAATTAGATTTATATGAGTTGACAGAAATCCATACTCAGAATCTAATTGAGATAAGAGTGGTGAAAGGAGTAATTGCACGGTAACTATTTCTATGGAAGGGTACAGTCAAACCACATGACTTTCCTGACATTTGGGTAGTCATGACGCCTAGCTAGAGGCCAATCATGACTTGTATAATGATGTATCAAAAGTATCAATAGGGATTGATAAGATGATTTAAAGGAGTTTAAATCAATTGAGTTTTGAATAGAACTCACAATTACATATTATACTGCCAACATGGACAGGAACCCAATAGGTCACACACATATAGAGAAAAGGGTAAAATGGTAAAATAACAAGGATAATAATATTTGATATTATTATGAAGGTAGAGAAGTGAATAAGATAATAATTAATTAAAGAGTTTAATTAATTATGATCAAATAAAATTGTCCGCGAAACTTTTGAGAAATGTTCTGCAAAATAGGACCTAATTGAAATAATATATTTTATGATTAATTATTATTATCTTATAAGTGTTATAAGACTACTATAAGTGTTATAGGACTGATATAATAATTAATAGGTCCACTGGAGGAATTATTAAGGGCCAAAGGAATGAAGAAGTTGGAGGAAGCCCTCTAGAAGAGAGCCACACGCCAACTCCATACAGAAGGGCTTAGAGGGCTTTTTCTTAGACCAAATTAATTTATATATGTTACATAAGTGTTATGGAACTCACATATTTAATTTGGTTGGATTTGGAATCCATTTGGGTATTTAAATCTAATTAGTTGTATAAAGGGCCTAGTTTGTGGGTTTTGTGCATAGACTTTTATTAAAAGGTTTAAGTTGGATTTAATTAAGTCCAAATGATTATAATTAATTCCAGAGGCCCAATTAATAATTCTCCAGCAATTTTAAAGAGCCCAATCTCATTAAGGAGTTGGAATTTTAACCTAACTATAAAAGGCCAACTAATGAGAATTAGGGTTAAGTGATTAAAACAAAAAGAAAGTCTTTTCCCCTAATCTCTCTCTCCCTTTTGCGATTGGCCAGCCCTAGTTAAACACCAATTTTTTGGTTCAATTTACCCCTCTCTAGTGTGGATTACTCATTGGAGTGTTCGATTTTGGACACTGTGGTTTGCGACAACCCGGTGCGAAGTAAAATCAAATGTTCAACAAAAATCAAAGGTGATTTTTCCTATTCTCATATAGTTATATTGTGTATACATGGCAAGATCAGATCTAATGGTTAAAAAAATTTAAAATTCCGCTCATGTATGTGATGCATGTAACCGTTAAATTCCAACAGAAAGTGTGCTTTAACTACTCAAAGCATAGTTCTTACATACAAAACATAAAATGCTAACAAAAAGAAATTACTATTCTGCAGCAAAAATCATGAAAAACTAAAACAAAGGTAGAGATTAAATTTAAAATAAAACAAGTTGGATTACTTACTTGTTTGTGATGCTTGACAAGAAGAAAATGCAATATGAAGGATTGAAATGGTGTGAGAATGTTGGAATCCACAAGGGGGGAAGCGAATACATTGAAAAAAAGTGAAAAGACATGCCTTTTAGGGTATATTTATAGATGGACATGATAGAGTGCCCTAAGGACACGACTAAGACCAAATGGTCTCAGCAGAGTTACCTAAACTATTCTGAAAAATCCTGATTACATATGGCAGAGACCAAATGGTCTCAACTGTGTGACCCATTTTGTACCAAAATAATTAACGTACACACAGTAGAGACCAATAGTCTTGACTGAATGACACAATCTATACACATCCATATGCAATTGCACATGACTAAGACCAAATGGTCTCAATTGAGTGACCCATTCTGGACTAAATTCTCATCATGCACTCGGCTAAGACAAATGGTCTTGGCCAAGTGATACCCTTTATATTTGGACTAAGGCTTTGCATGTGGCAGACACCATTGGTCTCAGCCGAGTGCCCTATTATATAACTCACATAATAAATGGGATACGACTGAGATAAAATGTTCTTAGCTAAGTCCAATAGAATTTTGCAAATTTTCATAAATTCAACACCCTCTTACATGCATATGATCATTACAACACTTAGCAAGCATTCACAAAATAAAAATCACCACTTATTAATGCTAAAGACAAAGACACAAAACATCAATTTAAACTACAATTTAAAACAAAATTAAAAGAAAATAAGTTTTGAGATTGAGTTAAAAGAAATTCTAAGTTTAACAAGTCACCAGCTCGACTTTTAATTCTCTCATGGTACATCCTCCAGGGGTTTGGATTTCTCTACCCTAATACCAAACCTAAAATTGTCTAGAAAATTAAGCATGGAGTTGAATCCTTCAGCAACTTCCATTCAGTCCATTTGGTCAATTGACCCTTTCTCTCTGTGATCGTAACTTTTTCTATCTTTGGATGCATCAGCTGCTTCCCAATTGGCATCTAGTATCACATCTTCAGACTCGATCTTTATCTCTTCAAGGTAACTTTAAACACAGCAAACCAACTCCATGAAATCACATGATGAGCATTTTATTATCTTGGTTACCTTAAATTCCATCTTTTCATCATTAAAATGTAAGGTGACTATCTTCCTGCACATCTATCAGCACTCTTGTTGTGTTTAGAAATTATCATTCGACTATCAATGGTATAGTATGGTCTTCATCAATTTTTAGTATTATAAAGTTTACTAGAAACATGAACTTTTCAATCTTCACCAGCAAATTTTCTATGATCCCTTTAGGTCTCTTAATGGATTTATGTGCCAGTTGCAGTAGCATGTTTGTATCCTTTAGATTCCCTAAGTTTAACTTGCTAAAAAGCAAATAAGGCATGAGATTAATACTTATACCTAAATCACATAAAGCATGCCCAACAAAGTTTCCTCCTTATTCACATGGTAGCATGATACTACCAGGATCCTCTAGTTTCCTTAGTGTGTTGTTGGTTAAAATGGCACTGCAATTTTTAGACAAGTGAATTGTTCCTAACTTTTCTAACTTCTTTTTACTAATTCAAATTTCCTTTAAGAACTTAGTGTATTTTGGTATGTATAGCAAAGCATCAACAAAATACAGATTTATATGTGGTCTATTCAACATATCCAAAAATTTAGCTAATTGATCAGTGTTTTTATCCTTGTTAACAGCAATAGGGAAAGGTAATTAAGAGTTTTCAACCTTGGGCTCCTTTTCAAATGAGACTTTTTATCTTGTTTCATCGATCCTTGTTTTTTAACAAAATTCTTAGGTTTAGATTAATATACTTGCATTGTAGGCTCCACCAAAATTGAAGAAGATTGATTATGTTTCTCCTCAAATTGCAATTATTTACCACTTTTCAGTGGATGGCCTTCACTTACTTCTTAGGATTTCAATCCACATTTGATGGAAAAGAAGCCAATGGCCTTATAAAGATGGAATTTGCTATTTGGCCAACTTGTGTCTCCAAGTTCCTCATCATTACACCTTGGTTCCTATTGCATTGCTTTTGAGCCTTCCACCTTACCTCTTGGCTTGTCATAAACTAATTTTGGCTAGCCATGAAACTAGCAAAAATATCTTCAATGTGTGATTTTTTATCTTGTGGTAGGGGTTATCTAGGTTGGAAATTAGGAGGTTGGAAATATGGTTGGTGAGCTTGAAGTGCTTGGTAATTAGTATTTATAATTGGTGGTTGGTGTTGTTGATGATAATTATGGTTATTGTTGGCTTGGTTCTATGAAGATGGATTAATGGGGCTCTTGGATTGGTGTTTAAGGTAGAGGCTTAATTTTCATCTCTTCATGAAAAATTTGGTTGGTTCCTCCATCCGAAATTGTAATGGTTACTCAATTGATCATTCTTTTTGCACTCATATAAGGTATTCACTTCTTTTATCCCTTAGGTGTATGGCCCAATTACTCTTGCATCATTTCCTAAATTTCCTCCTTCAAATGCACTTCCTTCTTGGCCAATTGTTGAAACATTCTAAACTTTCAACCCATTTAACTCCTTCTTCAATAGTTTCAATTGAGCTTTTAGCATTGGCACCTTGTCTACATTGTGAACTCCTTGTCCCTTGATCAATATTCTTGAGCTAGACCATTGAGCCTCATTTATAGCTATTTCATCAAAAAGAAAAAAGGCTTATTCGGGATTTTTTTTCATAAAGCTTCCCCCGATGCAACATCCAATAGAGATCTTATAGTTGAGTTACACACTACATAGAATGTTGACATTATCTGGTGCTTTACAATATTTTGGTAAGGATAGCTATTCAATAATCTCCTAAACCATTTCCAAGCTTCGTGGAAAGTTTCATCATTCAACTGCTGGAAAATATAGGTGGGAAAAACCTAACCAAAAATTTCTCTTACATTAGATCCCATGAATGCATAGATTGACTTGAAAGCATTGATAACCAATCTCTTGCTTTCCTTATTAGTGTGAAAGGAAAAAGTTTCAATCTAATTGCTTTAATCGACACACCTTACATTTGGACCATGTCACTTATCTCCAAGAAGATATCTAAGTGTTATGTTAGGTCCTCAATCTCTAATCTAGAAAATTGGTTCCTTTGAACCATGGTGATCGTTATCAATTTTAGCTCAAAGTATTATTGTCGAGGAAGCCCTATTATTCTATTCTCCTTATTTCACCTTGGATTGGGATAATCTTGAATGGGCCTTCATGATTTTTTCATGTTGTTGCCCTTCTCCTTTTTCATCCTTAAGAGGCATATTCGGATTTAGTGGGTCATTCATATCTTTGGATTGATTTTGTCTCCTTTTTCAATGCAAAGTCCTTTTGATTTCAGGATCAAATAGGGCTAAGTGATATTTCTTGCAAAATATATTCATGCACCAAAATCACCTGAAAATAATAAACAAACAAAGATTAGTAAAGAAAAACACATAAAAAATCAATTAAATATGCAATTGAGCATGTTAATGTTCCCCAGCAACGATGCCAAAAACTTGATACGAGCAAAACCATGTTTAACAATTAACAAGAGAACTTAACAAAACTCTTAACTAGATTAAATTCAAACAGAATAATATGAGCAAGTTTCCATATGTGTATGTAAGACCAAACTATTTTAAGCAATTTTCAAAATCAAAACACTAATACAAATTCATAATCAAACTTAGAATGAATGTACACCTAAGTGTACAAATGGTTTCATAGTTGAAACTCTAGAAACACCATAAGCCTCTCCTTTAGCACTAAAATTCAAAGGCCATCTCCGCTAAACAACTCAAAAGAAAGCTTAGAATCACATAGGTATTTAAAGGGTTGTAATAGGGTTAAGGTGTTAGTTATCAAAGAATGGATAATAGATAATAAAAAAGAATAGCCACGCTATGATAAAATAAACTAACATTTCTAAAATTTTATCCCACTAACTTGAAAATTATAGTACTTATCCAAACTTTCCCAACCCTTTATATTTAAAGTAAACTTGAGAGAAAGAACTACTTCATCTTTCTCAAATTCAAAATTAGAAGTCACAATTGCTTTCCCTTGTTAATACCCCCACACTTAAGATTTTTCCATATATGCTAGCTTTATGTCAATGTTTCTTTCATTTTCTTTTTTCTTTCGTTCTTTTTTTTCTTTCACTTGCTAGCTTTAATGTTGGCAATCAATAATAACATGGGAAATTGCAAGGTAAATTTTCACTATTTACTTGAGTTCATCCATAACTCTTGACTATAAAACCAAAACTATCTTACTATACCCTTTATGATACCCAAAAATATTAATCCATCCAATCCTAAAGTGGTCAATTCTAGAAAGGAAGATAAATTTTTTTTAGGCTATATGGTTAATAAATGAGTGTAACAAGAAAAATAAATATGGTATATGTTAAGCATATCTCATTAAGCTTAAAATGGCTAACAAGAGACAAGTATGTTGTTTAATGGAATTTTTAGCTAGTTTATCATTCAATTTTACTTATATTTATTAGTTTTCAATTTATTCTTGAGCATTATAGACCAATTTTTGAACAAACCAACTCCTCAAAATAATCAAACTTTAACTAAGAATTATGCATTTCAAAACCATGTTTAGCAATTAACAAGAGCACTTAACAAAACTCTTAAGTAGATTAAATTCAAACAAAACAATATGAGCTAGTTTCCATGTGTGTATGTAAGATTGAAACATTTTAAGCAAATTTTAAAATCAAAACATCAATACAAATTTATAATCAAACTAAGAATGAATGTACACCTAAGTGTACAAATGGTTTCACACTTGAAACTCCAGAAATACCATAGGCCTCTCCTTTAGCACTAAAATCCAAACGTTATCTCTACTAAACAACTCAAAAGCAATCTTAGAGTCGCATAGTTTTTTAAAGGGTTGTAATGGGGTTAAGGTATTGGTTATCAAAGAATGGACAATAGATATTAAAAAAGAATAGCCACTCAATGATAAAATATGTTAACATTTCAAAAATTTTGTCCCACTAATTTGAAAATTATAATACTTAGCCAAACTTGCTCAACCCTTTATATTTAAAGTACTCTTAAGAGAAATAACTACTGTAACTTTCTCAAATTCACAATTTATCCCATTTTCAGAAGTCACAATTGCTTTCCCGTGTAAATACCCCAAACTTAAGATTTTGCCATATATGCTAGCTTTATTTCAATGTTTCTTTCTTTTTCTTTTTTCTTTCTTTCATTTTTTTTCTTTCACTTGCTGGCTTCAATGTTGGTAATCAATTATAACATGGGAAATTGCAAGGTAAATTATCACTATTTACTTGACTTCATCCATGGCTTTTGACAATAAAGCCAAAACTTTCTTACTACACCCTTTAAGATATCCAAAAATATTAATCCATCCAATCCAAAAGTAGCCAATTCTAGAAGAGAATATAAAAACTTTTTAGGCTACATGGTTAATAAATGAGTGTAACAAGAAAAATAAATATGGCATTCATTAAGCGTACCTCATTAAGCTCAAAATGGCTAATAACAGGCAAGTATGTTGTTTAACGAAATTTTAAGCTAGTTTGTCATTCAACTTGACTTATATTTGTTAGTTTCCAATTTATTCTTGAGCACTATAAACCAATTTTTTAACAAACTAACTTCTCAAAATAATCAAACTTTAACTAAGAATTATGCATTTCAAAGTCATGTTTAGCAATTGATAAGAGCACTTAACAAAAATCTTAACTAGATTAAATTCAAATAAAATAATATGAACTAGTTTTCATGTATGTGTGTAAGAACAAATTATTTTAAGTAATTTTCAAAATTAAAACACCAATGCAAATTCATATTCAAACTAAGAATGAATGTACACCTATGTGTACATTTGGTTTTGCATTTGAAACTCTAGAAACACTATAGGCCTCTCATTTAGCACCGTAAATTGAAGGTTATCTCCGCTAAATAACTTAAAAGCAAGCTTAGAATCACATAGGTTTTTAAAAGGTTGTAATAGGATTAAGGTGTTGGTTATCAAAGAATGGACAATAAATAATCAAATATAATAGTCACTCTATGATAAAATAGACTAATATTTCTAAAATTTTATCCCACTAACTTATAAATTATTTTACTTAGCCAAACTTGCTCAACTCTTTATATTTAAAGTAATCTTGAGAGAAAGAACTACTACAACTTTCTTAAATTCACAATTCATCCCATTTTTAGAAGTCACAATTGCTTTCCCTTGTAAATATCTCGAACTTAAGATTTTGCCATATATGCTACCTTTATTTCAATGTTTCTTTCTTTTTCTTTTTTCTTTCTTTCATTTGTTAGCTTAAATGTTGGCAATCAATAATAACATGGACAATTGTAAGGTAAATTTTTACTATTTACTTAACTTCATCCATAGCCCTTGATAATAAAACCAAAACTATCTTACTACACCTTTTAAAATACCTAAAAATATTAATCCATCCAATACTAAAGTGGCCAATTCTAGAAAAGAAGATAAAAACTTTTTAGGCTATATGGTTAATAAATAGTGTAATAAGAAAAATAAATATGGCATGCATTAAGCATACCTCATTAAGCTCAAAATGGCTAACAAGAGATAAATGTATCATATAAGTAGGAAATAAGCTAAGATATGGCTAAACAAGAAAAATATTGCCTATATCATTTTCTAGCTTGTTTTGAGTTATTTCTATTCTTTGAAGGGTGATGAGGAATGTTCTAGTGTTCTAAAATTCCTTACTCAACTATTTCAATACATTATTTTTCTTCTAAGTTCAAAAATTAGTCTATAGTGCTTAAGAATAAATTGGCAACTAATAAATATAAGTCAAGTTGAATAGTAAACTAGCTAAAATTTTCATTAAACAACATACTTGTCTTAATGCTAAACACAAATTTTGACTATTGCACATTCTCAATTCAAGTTCAATATGTTCAATTTTTTAGAATAAAATCTGGGTGAACTAAGCTAAGTATTCAATATATGATAAATGAACTAACTGCTCAACTAACATGAAAACTAAAAACAAAACATGCAAACTAAAAACTAAACTAAACAACTAAAACAAAAATAGAGAAACTAAAATAAAATAACAAAATAATTCATGAGCAATATATGAGAATAAGCAAGATAAGAAAACTCCCTTGAATTGATCTTCAAAATCTAGCTCATTTAGGCTCTATTCCTCTTTTTAAAATTTTTCTATCCTCAGAAAAGTTATAAAAATATCAGCTCACTACATAAAATTTTTATGAACAAGTAAGTGCCAAAGAGGAATGTAAGCTAAAGCACTTCACACTTGAAGCAAAGCAATACTAGCACAAGTAAAGAGCCATAATGTGACATGAAATCCATGGAATTGAGTGAACAAGTTCAACATGCCTCTAGAACCAAAATATTGTAAAAATCAAAGCTAAAGAATCATGGTAACCAAATGAGGAAATGCATATAGGCCAAACTTGGTTAAATCAACAAAGCACACTATCAATATGTTGCATGATAGACATCAAGTGTGTGAATGTCTAATCTCAAGTCTAAAGCTAATTTGTGATGATTTAGTTTAATAAAAGGAAGAAAAAGTTTTTGATTGGTCATGGTAAGCACAAATAAACAAAGCCAATTTAAATACAATCTCAACCTAAATCAAGCCAACAATAAAGTTCAATCTCAAACAATAAGTAGCTAAGAGTAAAAGGCATACAAAGAAAACATACCTTAACTTAAAAGTAAACTCTAAAAAACCTATGTTTAAGAACAATAAAGCCAAACCACTTCATGCAACTTAATCTCAGCAAGTAAATTGATGTATTGAGCAAACCAAAAGCTAATGAAAAATGCCCATAAATCTTTAAACTGAAAATTGAAAGCTTAAACGTCATTTTTAGGGCTTGAAACGGGGTGTTAAGAAGGGTAGAGCCCTATAAAAGTTTTCCATCTCAAAATAAGCTTTTTGAAAACATATTATAGTAGGCATTCTGACACCTATAGCAATAGTTATGATCAAAATAGTACTTGCCATAATAATGAAGAAAACTAAAGCTCTTTGAATGAGGGAGTGCATATTGAGTGAGTGAGTGAGTGAGTGATTCCATGAATGAGTGATGTGAGGAATGTGAGTAAGTGAGGTGTTAAGGTGAATGAGAGAGTGATTAGTGTGAGTGAGTGAGTGAATGGGTTATAAGTGTAAAACAAAACCTTCAGGTGAGTGTAATAGGCCACTCGACCGAGTGAGGCAGAGCTTTTTTGAGAGAGGCTAAATTTAGGTGATTTAAAGGAAGCTACATAGGCGGGAACATGGTCACTAGGGAGAGTGTTCAAGAGCACTCAACTGAGTGCTAGTCTGCTGGAACCAAAGGGCTAAAATAAACACTCTGGGGGAGCAAACTCTCACTCAATCGACTGAACTATCACTAGGGAGAGTGAATGTGACCACTCGGCCGAGTGTGTGAAGGCTACCTCCATTTGAACTTTCTTTTGCCCAATTGTTTCAACCTAAAATTTCAATTAAAGTTTGTTTACAATATTTACTCAAGCCCTACATTATTTTAAACCTTCAATATCTAAACCAAACCTCTTAAAACAATATTAATCCATGTTTTTTAACTCACCCAACTAAATTAATTCTTAATCAAAATTATGCTTAAACTATGTATAACTAATTTGACAGCATAAAACCAATTACGAAACAAATATAACATGAATCATACTCACTAAAATAAATCTCAACCTTGAACAATCCATCTACATTTTCTTAAAGCTCAATTAATTCATGCCATAATAATATGCAAACCTATAAATCAATTGAATTACATATAAAGTTCACTCTTTTACTTCAGTAATTAAATAATTCTTCTTTAAGTTTATAAAGCATCAAACAACTTAATCAAGCAAATAAGATCAAACTCACACCTAAACAATGAAAACAACTCAAGAAACATAAATCTTATATTAAGTTCTTCTAAGTTGTAATCATTTTACCAAAAAAAACTATATGATCTTTATTATTACCTTGGAAGCACTTACTATTTTAATTACAATCAATAAATACAAAAATCATTAGAAGTAGCTTATTTTTACCTCAAATCTTAAATTCATGAATTAAAAGACCAAAAACATAATAAACAAAAGAAACATGAAGAACATAAATTAAACTATAGAAACCTATGAAATAAAAACAACAAAACACAACTCATAAAAAAATTGATGAATATTTAAAGAGAAGGGCTAAAAGAGTTTTGGTTTATTGAGTTCCAGCTTGACTCATGTTGCTCTTGAAAGATCGAGCTTGTGATCCAAATATAGATCTCTCTAGATTTTGCTCCTCATTTTCTCCCATCAGTAGAAGAAACTTATCATAATTCACCAAAACTGGAAACTCCATATCCTCAATGATATATAAAACCTCCTTTGGCTCTTCAAATATAAACTCTACCAGCTTTTTTAACCTAAACAAATTCTTTAAATGGACTGAATTCAATGCTTCCACTTGAGATTTTAACACTTCTTGCTCCTTTAGTGATAAATCCCTCATAAGAGGTCCAGAAACATCTTCCAAATAAACACATGACTTTGTCTTCAAATATGAATTGTTCCTTTTCTTCTTTACGTACCTCACAACTAGTTACTTCTTTATTCACCTTTAATGAATAAGTTGTTTTCTCCTTCTTACCACCTTGAAATTACATTGAAACACTCAAGGATTCTAGTTTGGATTTCAGTCTTTTAATTCCTTCTTCTTTATTCCTCAATAAACTCTCTTGATTGACTCATCTTTAGTCCTTAACTTCTCTTCTTGAATTCTAAAATTTTTCTTTTTAATCCTTAACTTTTCCTCTTGAATTCTAAACTTCTCCTCTTAAACTCTAAAGTTTTCCTCGTAACTTCTTAATGTAGCCTCCCACTCTTCTCTTTCAGCCAACAATTTATTATCCTTACTCAAAATCAAGTCAATAAGAACTTGATTTTTGTAGTTACCAACCTCTTTCGAATATTGCAATTCTTGATTTGCTCTCTATAATTCTTCCATTTATGCTTTTAAAATTCATGGAGAACAAGACTTTTCAACAAAGGATGGTGGTGAATAAGGAATTGGTGAATGTGTATGCGAGAGCTCTCCCTTTCTCTCATTAAACCATTCATTTGTTGTTGTAAAAGAAATAATTCATAATCTTGAACTTTATCTTGCATCATCTTGAAGAATACTTCAAAATTTTTCTGCAAAGAACAATCATCGAATCAAAAATAAAATAAAAATAAAAATCTTAGACATTAAATTAAAGATATTAAACAAACAACACCGCTGTTTCCCGGTAACAGTGTCAAAACTTGATCGGTATCTAGCAAGTGTACTAGATTGGCTAGTAATATAGAAAAATAAAATTAAAACCTTGAATATCGTATCCAAGGGAACATGTATTGCTAAAGAGAATATCTTTGTGTGAATTAAATGAATCTAAAATTATTTTCCCAAGTTTTTTATTTAAAGGTAAGAATTAAACTAAACTAAACTAACAATAAAGCAAACTAAAAACTAAAATTAAACTAACATGAATTAAAAATAAAGCAATAACTAAAATACTTCTGCTAAAAGAACTATCTACCTCAATTTCCATTACAATAACTCAATAACAAAAGTAACACAAGTGATTATGAAAAAACTAAATAAAGAAAGCCAGATATCTCATGCAAGACTAACATTCTAAGCATCAAATTCTCTTGTTTAAGGACAATCTAATACTTAGCATAAAGATCCAATTTTAAACTCCTAAATATCTATCAAACTTTTTTGCAAGCAAACTTAACTTCAACTTATTCTTAGTTTAAATTTTCTTAGTATTAATCTACTCTTACCAACACACAATTACACCTAACTTAGAATATAATCATGCATCAATACTAATAAACTAATCCAAGAACATGCATATCATATATCATCATTAAATCAATCATCAACCATTAATTAAAATAAGTTAAACATTAATTCAATAACAACCAAAGATAAGAAGTTGCCCAAAACTAAGAAAATCAAACTTGCGATGAATTAAAGCTCAAAATAAAGTCATTATAATAAAAATATAAGGGTTCATCTTTCCCTTAGCAAAAGAAGAAAAACTACTTACCAAACATAATGAAAATAAAAGAACAATTAAAGTAAAGCGATACAATACTCATGAAATTTTAATCTTTGCTCTTGATGACTTTCATAGAAAGTTTGAGTCTTTAAGAGAATTGTAAACTAAGAAAATAAGAAAACTAAGCTAAAACTGTTGTGCAATAACTAAAGATAAACTAAGAAAATTCATAATTTGAGCTATCTCTAACTATCTCCTCTAAAATTTGGTGCTTTGTCTTGCTTTTATAGCTGAATTCTACTGCCCAAAGAGGAAGTTTTGCCCTTATAACTTCTTAAACCAAAGAGGAATTGAGTTTGAGTTGAAATAGAAAGTTTTGAATCGTTATTTTCCATGAAGACTTAGGAGAGTGGCTTTGGCACTAAGGAGAGTGAACTTAATCACTCAGGAGAGTGATCTTTTACGCTGGAAGAGTGAATTTAGCCTTGGGTGAGTGAAATCATTCTTGGGTGAGTGACCAAAAACATTCAGGAGAGTGTTTAAACACTCAACCGAGTGATGAGCTGCTGTCCCTTAAGACACAATTTGCCAACTTTTCCCAAAATTACAAATTTTGCCCTTAAACTTATTTTTTGTGCATTCTTCAATTTAGCCCTTTTTTTTCTCTTCAAATTAACTCTAAAAAAATACAAAAACTTACAATTAAACCTCAAACACACATAACTTAACTATTTAAACATAAATTCACCAAATTAATGCTAAATTAACTAATTTAAACATACTAAAAATATAATATAATTCACAACAATAAGAGGGAGCAACAGAAAACTTTCCTTCTCCACTTAATTTTTCAAAACTTGCATGTAAGAGAGAGAATGAGCAACTAGTGGGATTGAAAAGTGAGTTGGTCAACCATTCTAAGGAGAAAGATAAGGCATATTTAATTTTATCTTCTTCTTCTCTCACTAAATGTCATAATCTCTCTCTAATTTCTATCAGGAAAGAGGTGAAGAAATGGGTTTTGCGTTGGGTATTGTAAGGTGATGATTTCTGCAATTCTTCTTCTTCTAATCTTCTTTTTCTTCTTCGCTACATTTGCTGGAGATGGGATTTGAAAGGAAGGAATGAGTGTTTACATATGTAATTTGTTTTATATAGAAGGAGAAGTAAATCAGAGCAAAGGAAATGAGGTGTTGAAGGATTGAAATAGGTGTTTGAGCCTCAAAAGAAAAAATGGGAATTGTGATCATATCTGAGATTTGCATGTGTATAATTTTATCAAAGTAAGATGGGATTATAGTTAGGATTAGATCAAATCTGAGATTTGCATGTGCATAATTTTATCAAAGTAAGATGGGATTATAGTTAGGATTAGAGGATTAAATTATAAATACTGCATGTGTATATTTTTAAGACTAAAGTGATTAATGGGATTAATTGTTCAAAACAGAGCATAAGAATTACATTGTGAAAACAAGTTCTAATTAAATGAGTGTTCATTTTACATGTTTAATTTCTAATATTTAGGGTTAAGTTTACTTTAATGAAGAAACGAGGTAAAAAAAAAAGGTTAATAAATTCAGAAGCAATTGACAGAAGTTTCAATATGAGCATAATGCTTTGTTTTGTAAAGAATTTGGAATTTAAAGTTTAATTAGATTTATTTCAAGTGGATTTGATAATGGAAGATATATATATATAAACAGAGTATTATATGTAATTTGCATAGAAACAATTTTGGTTGAAGTGTGAGTGACATGCCAGATTGATTATGGATTTTCTGCAAACTGAATTCTGGGTTTGAACTGTTGAAGGTCGTATTTGGGGATGAACTGTTGAAAAGCAGTCGCAAACCTAGTCCTTCCGAGAAAGAAGGCTTCGCCGATTTTGGAAGCCAAGAAGTGAAGTGAGAGAAAGTAAAAGGAAAAAATAAGTTGAAATACAAATTTTTTTTTTTTAAAGATGAAAGATAAGGGGTGGAATTTTCCTGCCTGCCTGTCTTCACTAATTAAACTGTAGGAAGGCGAAAAAATGAAAGAGAAAGGGCGTTGAGTTTTCGTGCCTAGTGTCTTCTTTAATTAAACTATACGAAGGTGACACGTAGAAAGAAGACACAATGAGCGAGGCACACATGCACAGTTAGAGAAGGCCCTTAATAAAAACGATCAAAAGCACAATTGACTGAATTAACAGCGAACATAAATCTTCAGACCTTTTTAGGGGACATTCTGATTAGAACGTAAAATAGAAAAAATCCCAATTATGGAGAAATGTAATGTTTAAATAAGGATTGAGATATGCATAACAAATAATATCAGTGTCTGATATCTAACTATTAACAAAAAGTCTGGTAGACGAGTAACTAAAAGGTCTGCCAATCCAAATACAAAGTCCATTTTCTATACAAAGTATCCAATCTTATTTCTTTCAGATACATTCTTCAAAGAGTTTAAGTTGATTAACTTTGGCACCGAAGTCGCTATCAGACTTCTTTGCCTATTTTCTTTTTGTTTTGACATGTTCACTAAAGAGTTGCCATTTTCGTGTTCAGTAGAACTTATCAATAACAATAACAATAATAATACTACAACGACGTCCGATAGGAAAAATGCAACTTAACATTTAGAAGATATAAGCTTCAGCTTATCCACAGAGGAAGACAACTGGAAATATTATTAGCCACAAAGGAGAAAAATGCTATCAAATCACATGATTACTGAATTTGTATCTGTCTTCCTATCAAATATCATACTTTTCTTTAATCTGCAAATGAATAAATATATAAAAAGTAACTTCTTTAGAAAACCTGGCAGGTAAAAAGCATGTGAACCCCGGGAGTAAGGCATTCATTATCACCAGCAGCAGACCCCATAAATATCCACACCAAAACCCAAATATGTGAAACTCAAGTACATCTCGGGCAATTATAGGAAGACAGGTACATGAATGAAAGAAAACAAGTGTCACAGTTGGTGATAAAGATGGATTCTTCATGTTCAATACAACAAATTCAGAAAACAAAGATCCACAAACAAGAATATAGTGGAGAAAAATGCTGGTAAATCTTGTGACCCACAAAGAATCATGTGTATATTCCTGCTTTAAAAGAGACATAAAACAGCAATTCACTTACCAACTTTCTGAGGTGGGCTTTCAACCACAAAGCTGATGCCACTTGTCAAGGAAGAGTCTGGTCTACAGAAAGATTTTCTTAACTTAAAAAGGACAAACACATTTCTATGACATTTCATTTGCACACTTGAATTAATTTCTTTTTTCCTTTTCTGGAACAGAAAACAATTACAAACATTAATAACACCCTGTAGGAGAACAGTTAAGCCTAGATTAGTAACATCATAACGTAGAAAATCTTGTGGAAAAAAGCTGATAAAGCAGTGACATACAAAATGGCGTGAACTGAAGTTATAAATGATTCTAAATAATTAGAAGATACCATATAAGATCGTAACATGAGAAAACACCAATATAAAGATTATATTTCAACCTACAACATAAGATCATGTATTTAAGGGAGTTGGCGGCATTTAAATCATTTGAACACGCCCAAAATCCACAACAAAATCAAATGGAAGCAACAAAAGGAGTTGGCATGATCAGCATTAGTCACTGCACATTGGGTTCTCAATATTTTTGTAGGATATATGAAGTTTTCAGTGCTTACAAAAGAAGAACGGGAAGATATTGACATAAAGGCATTAAAAATGTGAATAAAACTTCCAGAAACAAATAATAAGCAGTTGAACATCGATAGTAACAAATTTCCAACTATAACCAAATCACAATGGTGAGATCAAACAAATCACAACAACAATCACAGAAGTTAAAGAGTTCGTGAAATTGTACACACAAACATGAATTAATGGCTGAAAGCAGCAAACTGGTGCTACTGATGTAAATGGCCATTATTGCAGTAACTGCTGGTCCACTTCTTGTGGTGCTGCTACTGATGTAGTTCTTGTTGCTGTTCTAGCTGCGGTTGTTGCTCACCCTGCCAAACCCAAACAATATCTTGGAGAGCAGGCTTTATATCATCTTTCAATATCTTCTGATATTCCAGTGTGTCTCCATTGGATTTTTTCACCTCCACCAAATGAAAATTTGGAGTAACTTCAAAGATCTCTGCATCCATGCACAATGGACCTTTTCTACCTTCACTTAGTCCCTCCATCTTTAATACACCAGCATCCTTCTTCATGATCTTCATCCTTTGACGCTTAGCAACATCTTCCAGTTTAGTTATGATCACTGAGGCAGGTTGCATTGAAGTGAATCTTGCTTCTCTCAGCTGAGCATTGTCCTCAAATAACCCAGAGAGGTCAAACCCAGCAGAAAGCGAAATTATATCAAAAGCATTTAACTTAGGAGGATTGTCAGACTCCTGCTTTGCCTCAGAAGATGCACTGCTATTGTCAGAAGGCCCAGAAGCGCTCCTCTCCAGAAAATTTACATCCCTGCTTTCTGTTTCACATTTGTGCTGCTTGGAGTTCAATCCTTTTCTGAACCAGGAGCTTTCCTTTATCTTGTCCATAGAAATCCTAGTGTTGGGGTTTGGGTCCAACATCTTAAACAGCAGCCTACGTGCTTCTTGGGGAAACCAATTAGGGCATTTGAATTCAGCTTTGCCAATTTTTCTATACATCTCCATCAAGTTTGAATCGTGAAATGGCAAATAACCTGCCAGTAGCACATATAAAACCACTCCACAGGACCATATATCAGCTTTTGCTCCATCATAGCCTTTTCTGTTGATCACCTCAGGAGCAACATATGCTGGTGTCCCACAAGTTGTATGGAGCAGACCATCTTGGTGTTTGGTTTCAGCAAGAGCACTTAACCCAAAATCAGTTATCTTTAGATTCTCATTCTCATCCAATAACAAGTTCTCTGGTTTTATATCCCGATGATAAACACCCCGGCTGTGGCAAAAATCAACTGCATTGATCAACTGTTGGAAATACTTACGTGCGACATCCTCCCGTAGCTTGCCTTTGGCAACCTTGTTAAAGAGTTCACCACCTTTACAATATTCCATAACAAAGAAGATCTTACTTTTGGTGGCCATGACCTCGTATAACTGCACAATATTAGGGTGTCTAACAATTCTCATCACAGATATTTCTCTCTTGATCTGATCAACAAGCCCTACCCTCAAAATTTTCTCTTTGTCAATAACTTTAATGGCCACACTCTGGTTGGTTTGTATGCTCCTTGCAAAATAAACTTTAGCAAAGGTGCCTTGACCAAGCAGTCTCCCGATCTCATATTTTTGTGTTACAACACTTGGTTTATGTTCCATCCCACACCAAAAACACAATGCTAGCGAATTCACAAACTTCTTCTATGTTCACCCACCAACTACACTACACACAACTAAGAATCACACGAACTAAACAAAGTTGAAGCAATTCAACCGTCATCACAAAGATCATGCATTAACACAACAGGGAATTTATAACAAGTGTTAGGCTCGTACTCAGTTAAACGTTTCAAGGGCAAAGTAGAATTAGTGAATCCAGTCTCATCAGGGATGAAGAAAGACAAGTCTAGCAAGGCAACAACATTACAGGTTGAAGAGACAGAATTCTGAACATTGAGGCACATTATGCAGCATTCCCTGGGCTCCCCCTTTTCTATGTACAAGGTCAATAATGCTGGAAGAACTTCAGCAGAATACCCGTAAGTTTATCATAAACTGTGTTTACAACCTGAAAAAAAAAAATGAAGAAAAAAAGCTAAATAATTACATTGTTATACTCTAAATTCACAACTTTCCCACTGTCGCTGCATTTCTCAACAAATTTTACTTTCTTTACAAATGAAAGCCACCTTAATTTCCCATCCAAACATACATATTTCTTTAAATGATTAAAGGTAAGCGTATGCTACAAGAAGTTGCCCCCTAAAGATTATATATTGAGCCAAAAGAAATATAATATAAGCAATTATAAAATATTGCTTTTGTAACTAAGTTATAGCACGAATTTAAACACATAAAGGTAAAAACTTCCATCACAACACAGACGAGAACATCAGTAATCAGGTGAATAACCTACCATCAATACTCCAATTTCAAGTTTAGAAGAAGCACAAAAAATAATTTAATTTTGAATTACTTCATCAAAATCAAAATGCCAAAACACAATTGCGAGTCGAATACGCAGCAAAATCATTAGACAGCAGTGATCGTAAAAAGACATATACAGTACTGGAATTAGAAAAACAAAAATCAGCTCATATATCACCAATTAAACAATTACTACTTTCAATAGGAAAGAAACAAAAAGAAGGAGAATTAACCTTCGATTGTTGATCAAAATCGATGACGAAGTGGATCGAAGACAAGAAGTGAGAAGATCAGATTAGGAATTTGATTTTTCTTTTTCCGATGTGGGAAAACAGAAACTAGAAAAGCGACCAGTTATGGAAATTTCGGACACTGTTTTGGGTTTATTTTTATGTTTATATTGGATTTTTTACGTTATTACAATATCGCATGATGGCATATAATCCCCTGTGTTGGGCCTCAGTATAATAATCATGTTCTCTCTTCTTCATTTTTTTCTTAAAATTTCCATCGAATGGCTGAGCGCCACGTCGGCTTTCCTCAAGTTGGATCTTCCGAGGTTGACCAGTAGCTGAATTAATAGTGAGTTGGTTAATGCTCGGGAAAGTTGGCTTGCTTCATGTGATTATGAATACGTGTGTTATATTAGTGATATTTTGAAAAGGGGGGCGGCAAATATTTTTAATTAAAACCAAAAAAAAAAAAAATTCGGAGTACAAAACGGTGTTGTTGAAATGATTTTATGGCATGCAATTGAAACATCACATCCATAAGTTTCTTTATATTAAAAAAAAATCAAATTAAAATTAGACCAATCAAAGTAATAAAGTACATTCAAATTCAATCAATTTTTAAAATGATTAATTTCAAAAGAAGAGCATCAACTATATGTTACCTTACAATGTTGAACTTTATCTTCAAAATATTTCTCATATATATATATATATATATATATATATATATATATATATATATATATATATAATAGCAACGGAATAGCGACGAAACCATTTAAGGTGAGTCAAAATTAAAAATTGATATTATAAGATTTTGAATATAGAGTCTACTATTTTAAGATACCATATAGTTAATTATTTTTATAAATTAACCTTTTTTAAAAAATTACTTCCATATCAAATAATTTTCTAATAAAATTACTATAAATTCATATTAAATTTTTTTGTCAAATCCATATTTTTTTAAAGCATCAAACTTAGTAAATGATTTTTTAATTATCAAATGAAAAATTAATTGACATTCTAGAAATAATTTATACAATATATACACACACACACACAATCCCCTAAAACTATACTTAAGTGACATGTTATCCTCTAACTAATATGACTATGCGCCTCTCTCGATGTTGTAAGAACTATACCTAATACCTCTCTGAGTAGAGGTAAACCAAGTAGGATGAGGCTATCTTTTACTAATTCATCATTTTTGTAAAAACTATACCCAATTTTTTCTTCTTGGCAAGATTTTCCACTTTTAGAAAATGCTAGAGGGTGTTAAGGATTTTTTTTACCAAAATCGATGACTTTTGACTCGGCTTTGTTTGCCTAATTCAAGTCTTTAGGAGACAACTCTAGCATTTTAAAAATTTTTCATCTCATTGCTTGTGATCGATTTTGGTGGCGAGCTGAAACCACAAAGTATGTTAGAGTTACCACCTAATAGAATATTGAAAAATTTAAACCTAGTAGGGCAAAACCAAAAATAGGTTTGAAGCCTCACTTTTATACTTAAATGACAAGTCATCCTCTAACTAATATGACTCATGCACCTCTCTCGATGTTGTAAGAACTATACCTAATACCTCTTTCAGTAGAGGTAAACCAAGTAGGATGAGGCTATCTTTTACTAATTCATCATTTTTGTAAAAACTATACCCAATTTTTTCTTCTTGGCAAGATTTTCCATTTTTAGAAAATGCTAGAGGGAGTTAAGGATTTTTTTTACCAGAATCGATGACTTTTGACTCGACTTTGTTTGCCTAATTCAAGTGTTTAGGAGACAACTCTAGCATTTTAAGAATGTTTCATCTCATTGCTTGTGATCGATTTTGGTGGCGAGCTAAAACCAAAAAATATGTTAGAGTTACCACCTAATAGAATATTGAAAAATTTAAAGATAGTAGGGCAAAACCAAAAATAGGTTCGAAGCCTCACTTTTATCCATGCTTTAAATTAATATTTAGTTAGTTAGAACCTTTAGCTTTTTTAGTTTTATCTCTCTTGTTGTACGCATAGAGTTCATAACATTTTCATATAAATTGAACTCAATCATCTTTAGAAGCAATAAATTGCATTAAAAGAAAACATATATCATAACATGCCTTAAAATTATAAATTATGGCATATACCTATTCAAAACATACATCAAAATGGGCTCATTAGTTTATATTAGTAAAATTGGTTTAATCATTTTGCTGTGACATCTTGTTGGATGGAAATTAGGATATTAGTCTTATTTTTATTAAGGAAAAACAATTGATTTTAATTATTAAAAAAAATATCTAGTCATTTATTGAATATTACTTGGTGTAATTTTTTAATAGATGAAAATTGGATATTGGTCCATTTTATTATCAAAAATCCAATTTTCTTAATATAAATCTCTTTTGTGTCATTTTCCAATTATTCATGTAAGTTCATATTTTTTAAGGAATCAATAAATAAATACAAGACAATAAATCTAACTAAACATAGGATATAACACATATATGAATTTAAGGATAATTTAAAAAAGAATGGATAAAGAATGCAAGAGACAAATAAGGGAGAAGAAATTTACGCCCATTATTCTCCATGCCCTTTTTTTGCCTACAAAAATAGGGCATTATGGAACCCATATTCTTCACAGATGGTCCACGAGCATCGAACAATGTTCCACAATGGTGGATTCTGGAGAACACAACTCCTCTATGTAAAAGAAAGGAAATAGTTCACTTTTAGCCCCAAACTTGGTTCTTACCATTTTAACCCTTCACTTTTCAAGTTTTTTCTAGAAAATACAGAATACAAATCAAATGAGGACTTTTTTTATTTAAACACTTTTTAAACTTTTTTTTCAAATTATTATTTTTACACTTAAAATATGTATTTTATTTTATTTTTTATAAATAATCCATTTCAAATAAAATTTAACTTTTTATTACCTTTCAAGGAATACATAAACATAAAAAGCATAAAAAAATGAAAACACAAACATGCATTAAGCTTAAAAAACTAAACAACACACAACTCACCTTATTTATATTCTACAACTGCTACAACTAAAGCATAAAACACTCATAACATTTAGTAATCTTGAAACATAAAGAAAAAGAAGAAGAGACATGATTTTAAAGAAATAAATATGGGTGGTTCACCACACTCAATAAAAGAGTGGATGAACCAACCAAAGGAGAGAATTTGAGAGAAAAACCTTTTATAAATTTACTTTCAAGTATATATTGTAACATCCTTATAACATTGTACTATACATACGGTGACTGACTCACTCAGACGTCACCCCAGAGCTACAATCACTCGATGCATCCAGTAAAATTTTTTTTGCAAGCATTTCTAAAACTTAAGCATTATAACAATAAAAAAATTCATATGCAATACTAATTACAGTTTATACTTATACAAATGCATAACCATAATTTTTAATACTTATACTCCTATTCCTTATGATAACATACATGCCATGCCTAAGCCTCCCATCATCCTTTGCTCCTATCTGTAAAATTTGCTAAATCTTTCTATCTTCGAAACCTATGCGCAGTCACAATACTACGCACTGAGCATTAAAAATGCCCAGTGGTAGGATACATATCCCAAACTTTCCAATCAAATCACATGCAGGTTTACACAAGCCTATCCATTTTTCATTTATATTATCATTAACTCTTTCTGTTTCTTTCTATTATTACCTCGATTATATTTCAATCAGTGAAATCAACTATTGCTATACGTACACTCTTATTCATTAACATTAAAATGCTTAGAGTCTTATCAAGCAATACTATCACTTATTTTCCCGATCAATTTTTTTGTCATTTCTTTTCATTACTACTGTGATCTTTTTATGCTTTGTTATACCTTTTGATCAATTCTTTAACACTATAGTAGTATTACTAATTGAATTACTATTACTATTCTAATCATTAATACTGGCATTATTGATCTATACATCAACACTGTTTATCACATTCTCGTCTTTAATTGCTCTAACATTTTCAGACTTATTTTACTTACTGATTGCATTCTAATTCAGCTTGTGGACTAATTTTTCTTTGCTCTTATTAGGACTAATTTCCAATTAAGTCCCCTTTTAAAATTCTATTAATTTACAATTTATCTTTCACTTGCTAACTATTATTATTTTTACCATTTCTTAAATAATATTCATCATACTTTTAATTACACTTATAGACCATATTATTTATGAATTTACATTTTAGTCGTTTCCCTGCCATTATCAATGGTAAATTACAATGTGATCCCTAAAAGTTGTACATTTGCAAATTCTACCTTATATTTTCACTATTTTCTCTTATAACTCATTTTTTCTATCTTTTACTCTAAATACATGCTGTGATATGTAAAATTATAATTTAGACCTTACTTCTCTCTTAAGTGTAAGAATTACACTTTTGATCCCTATTTCACCATAATAGGATTCATTTATAATCTGGTCCATCAATTAAAAATTCATTTGCTAAATTATAAATTGGTCCTTGCACTTTTACTAAATTACGACGATGCCCTCTGTTATTACTCATTTAAACTAATGTCATCACTCATCTTTACTTCCACATTTAATTTTCTATTTAACATTCTATCTAACACTTAATCACAAATATATGGCAAATTACACATTGATCCCTACTCGGTCATTAACTTACACCTTAAATCACTCGTTATCCTATCTTATCATTTTTATACTTATCTTCATTGAAGTACAATGTTGCCCTTCAATTTCAATTAATTACCTTAATATCACCATTTGGACTCATTTATGCACTTTATTTGCTATTCATTATACAAATTGCAATTTTAATTCTTAACATATCATTTTCTTGCCACTTTACATTTTAGTATCAATTCTTTTCAATTAAATACAAAATTGTCATTTTTACATTCAATTTACCATTATCAATGTACCTCACATTCAATACGAATTAATACCACTATTTTGGTATATTTTCAATTTAGTCCTTAATTTTTTATTTAATTACGAATTTGTCCTTTTTACACTTTAAATACAAAATTGCCACCTTGTCATTCATTTTCTCTCCAATTTTATTATTTGGCATTCAAATTATCAATTAATCCTTATTTTAACATTTTTTATGTAAAATTTCATTTTAGTCCTTCAAAACTTCAAAAGTTCATTTTTAGGCTGTTTGTTCACTACTTTATCGTTTTACCCTTTCATTTATTACTTTATTATTTTTACTCATTAACCTTAATATTTGGGAAAATTATTGTTTTACCCTTTAACTTTTCGTTTCTTTTCAATTAGATTCTTTTTCATTCAAATCTTTATTTTTCACTTTACTTTTTGTATTTTTCGGTCACTTTCACTATTATGTCCCTGGTATAATCCTAGCAAAAATCTTCAAATCGGATATACGGGATATAAACCCCACAGGCCCATGGCAGATAGTAAAGGATGATCTCGATGGACTAATCCACCTCATATCATATCAGAATAGATAGTCAGATAGAAACTATGGGAGATCATTAAGATCCTACTATAACTATGCAAGTCGCCATGACTTGCACCGTGGTATAGGTGTCCCTATGGCTAGCCATTCATATCTTGAACTAGATTTTAACCGCCTGACCACTACTAAGGGCAAAATATTTTACTCATTTCAGAATTTCCTTTCACATTTTTGCATTCTCATTTGCCTTTCCATTCCAATACACTTTTCAATCAATTCTTTTCTCACTTTACACATTTTTATAAATTATCTCATAATAATTAATCATTTTCATTTCACATTTTAACTTTTTCATTTGCTTTTGATTTCAATATATTAGACAATCAACTGTTTTATCAATTCAATTTTTTTTTATATTTCATGAATTATCTCATCATAATTCATTATTTACACTTTAAGCATAATGAATTTTCTCTAAAAATTATTCATACATATTCCATATTTACAAACATTGCATTTACATTCACACTTATCACTACACATCATTTCTTATCATTTTTTAATAAATTACTAAAATACCCATCAGTTTATTATATTTATAATTTTGCCACTAGATATTCATCTTCCACTATAAATTCAATATTTATTTGTACAATTACGTTTTAGTCCTCAATTTTCTTATTATTCATACATTAATTTTTAAACCTTGATTAATCTTTTATTTTACCCAATTAACTTCTATTTTCTTAAAATTTTTAGTTTTTTCTTCTTTTTTTTTCTAATCGATCATAATATAAATTTCACATATAAATTTATTCTTGTCTTTCATTCTATCTGATGCGGAATCCCAAGGTTAAAAAACCCAAAATCCCTTGAATATATACTTTGATCTCAAAATGCAAAGAAGACAAACACCCTCCCTATTGAACCCCCTAACAACACGTGAATGGAAACACAAATAATCGAAATAAGAAGAATAAGAAAATGTCACAATCAAATGATTGATAAGTTATCCTAATTCTTGATGCAATAGAAAAGCAAGCAAGCAATCTCACAATCTCTCTAAAGAATTTTTGCTAAGCCAAGAGAAAACTCTCAAAAGTTTATAATTTGATTCAATAATGAAGTTTACAACCTAGGTTAGCCTATTTATGAGGTGGCTAACCCTAATTCACTCTTTAAAACCCTAATTTAAATAATCATATGGCCTTACACGAATTTCCTTGGACTTTTACAAGCCAATTAAGCCCAAATAAGTCTTAAACACATTTAAAACAAAACTAATTAATAAACCTTATAGGCCTAAAGTGAAATCCCAAAAGAAAGACTAAAATAAATAACCAACTAACTAAACTAACCCCAAAAGAAGCCCACACACCTAACCCATTAATAATACAACTTAAGTGAGTCATGTGACTTTTAAATGAAGCACATGACTTATACAACTAAGCCCAAAGTTATTAAAAGCCCTTGATAGCTTAAGCTGGCCTAATTCTTTATTTGCTTCCAAAAGGATGAGTACTTTATGCTTGTGATGTTGATTGATGAAATCATCATGACTTGCCCCCTCTATGGTCGTATCATTCCCTCCCTCTTTAGAAAAGATTCATCCTCGAATCTTCGTCTTGCAATAGTTGGAAATCGGCACTTGAGGAATACATTCATCTCTATAAATGATCTTCGACATTGGTAGAAATAGTATGAATGCTTCTTCATTAAAGAACTCATCATGATCCTGCAAGTTATAAACAAAAGAACTATGCAAAACATGGTTAGTATTTAATACAGTGATATAATTTTGACTTTCGTCACTTCCCATGTGCACCTCATTCTCGTTATGCAATAGAGGAGAAATTGTAACATGCAGATCTTCCATCTCCACTAAACCAGCTTCTTCATTCTCACTCAAACAATCAATGACATCTTCACTTTCAAATATTTTTCCATTATACACAACATCATTATCCTCTTCTACATCTAAAACAACCTCATTTACCAAGTTCTCCACATCTTCAACTTCATCCAAAACCTCTTTTTCCTCATAGAGCTCATCAATAACCTCCTCTTCATGGTCTTGAGTAACTTCACTATCAAAGCCTATATCTATATCACCCTTTTCAGGTTCACAAATTATTTCTTCTAGGTAACTTCCTCCTTCTTTCTCTTTGCTTTGCTCTCCTCTATTCTAATATGTGGTTCAAAATATTTTTTTTTATTTTTAATCATTCAAACACCATTTCTAACCTCCTTTAACATATCTAATACATTAATTTCAATTAAACATGAAATATACACTCAATTTCACAACTTATATAACCCTATATCCATACAAAACTCATGAAAATTAAGGATATTGTATCTACTTATCTTAAGTTTTATCCTCCTCACTTAGATCTTCATTTCAATCACCTTAAATCCATGAAATAATTTATGCATAACAAAATCCTAAAATGGTAAAAAAATTAAGGATATAAAATCATCATTTTCTTTGCTCAAAAGTTAAATCAAAAATCATAAATAAACTCTACACACCTAAATCTGTCAATATATACCTTTAATTTCAATTAAAAATCTTAATTTTTCTTACCTTTAATTTTGACACATAAACTTCAATCCTTGATTTTCACCACTTCTTTCACCATAAAAGGAAGTTAAATACTTCCATCAACTAATATAAGAGCTTAAATTTACTTGGGAGGCTTGAATTTAGTTAGAAAATTGAGTAGAAGATAAAGAAACAAATAAAAAGGAAAAGAAAGGGAATTTGGCCAAGAAAAAGAATCTGAAAAGAAGGGGAAGGCTAAGGTGAAGTCTAGAAAAATATGAGTTTCTTCCTTTTATAAGCCTCTTAATAGGTTGGGCTTGGTTCAACCAAGTTAGCCCAACCTATTTTAAGCCTAATTTCCATTTTAAGCCCATTATACATCCTAAAATTATTTCTCTCACTTTCAAAACTCAAATTCACTCAAAACTAATTCCATAATTTTTAAAATATTTAATATAGCCTCCATAAAAATTTTCAACTCAATCAGAGTCCATGTTCGATATAGTTCACTCAAACTGATCTGATTAGCAAATTTTCGGTGTTCCCATAAAATCACTTTTCACCATCAAATAATTTTAAATGCTAATTAGAGCCTAACTAAAAATTCCTGTAATTTTTAAAAATTATTTACTATTTTTAAAGTTTCAATAAAATTATAGTTAGTTGGTTATTGTTTAAACCTAAATCATTATTTTTTTCTTACTTCCTGAGTTTGAACCTTCCTAAAAATACTTCCATAATCTTCAAAATATATTCATTAAGCTCCATGAATATTTTTGAGTCAATCAGAGACTGTTTCTCAATCTGATTCACTTTTACTAGTTCGATATCTGATTTTTCAAAATCATCAAAAAATTAATTTGTTAATACTATATAATTTTACATCTTATTGAATGTGGATTAGAAAATTTTTGCAATTTTTAGAGGTCATTTGCTATTTTTAAAGTTCTGATCAAACCCTTGGTCAACCTAGACACTATTTGAACTGAAACCATGAAATTTTCTTATTTTCAGCTTTTGAAGACTCATTTGATCTCATTTTGATTCCAATTTTGAACCATAGGCTCCTGCTGACATGCTTTTTCCATAATTAAATAAAATATTTTTCTACTTTGTAAGGTACTATTCATCCCTGTATTACTATTTACAGTAAAAAAAATACTATTTTTGACTAACTCTGTATTTAGGGCCATTACATATATTCCCTTGTTAAGTGTAGAAAATTCAAGATCCAAGAGTGTAGTGTTTAAAAGAGATTTTTTTTTGGAGTTTAAAGTGGTGTTTGGTTGGTGGTAAAAGTCATGAAAATTGATAGAAAGTCAAAAATTAGAGAGAGAAAAGTCTATATAAGTCCTATTTATATCCAAAAATAAATTTATCACACAAATTTTTGACACAAATTATTATATTATAACGAGTTACAATTTTATCACCTTTGATATGGAGGAAAAATTTTCAATCTTTTTCCTTTTAGAGGAAAAAAATTTATGACAAAAAATAATTATTTACGACAAATAAATTCATCATGAAATACTTATTTTTTGTGAGATAAATTATTTTTGTCACAATTTAATGAATTAGTGATGATAAAATTATTTTGTCATAATAATTTTATTTATGATAGATAAATATATCAGAAAAAATGAATATAGTGTGATGAAATATAATTTCATCGAAAATACAATCAATTTGTGACATTAATAATATTCTATCACAGTTGGTTGTAATATTAATTTTCAACAAATAAATTATATCATATAAAATATTTTTATTTATAACAAGAAAATATATCACAAAAAATGAATATATTGTGACAATGTATAAGCTTGTCACCAATATAATCCATTTGTGACGATAATAATATTTTGTCACCGTCGAATATAATAAAATATACGACAACTAAATTATATCATACAAGATATAGTTGGTTACAGCATTAAGATCACACCCCACAGCCTACCACCATTCTTTTATTTTTATTAATTTTTTATTTTTCTCAATAGAATATATATTAATATCATTGTATTAAAATTGAATATAAAACAAATTTGAATACAAAACAAAGTATTATAATCATAAAAATTAAGGCATAGCACAAAATACACTACAACAAAATTTAATATTGTAGTTAGATTCCAAATTCCATTATTATTGAACAAAAGGCTCCAATCCAGTTGTTGAAAAATAACAAATCTGGTGGCTATTGCACAGGCTAAATTTGAGCGGAATATTTTTTCGCTCCTAAAATTCATTACTCAATTATGTTATAGAAAAGAAAAAAATATAATTCTTATTTACCACTATCAAAAACACTGAAAAGAAAGAAACCATAAATTATATTCAAAGTAAAAAAATGTTGAAAACCTAAATTACACCTGAATTGTCCATTTCTTTCTCTAAGAGATGGACGGGAGATCCAACAAGCACTATAAAAAAAATTACTTTTAATCATCAAAATTTAGCAAAAGGATACAAATCTGATCGTTAAAATATACTAATAGCGACAAAAATTTATTTCGATAGTTAAATATCAAATTTTATTATTATTTAACCAAGGGATTAAATCAAGTGGCTAAAGATGCAGAATTTCAGTGGTTAATATTCAACAAAATATCTCCAAAAGTAAAAATTCATTTTGCCTCTGAATTATAATTTTAATTATTTTATGAAAAAAATAGACCTCTTTTCTGGATTCGCTTACTGTCAATCAAATCTTGAATCTTATTCCTCAAAGTGCGACAATAATTGCTCGAGTGTCTAGTGTGTTAATGGTATGCACAATACTGGTCCTTCCTATGATAAGGCATCGCCAAACTCTTTACGGGCTTTGGTGGTAGAGGTTGGAGCTTTCCTTTTTTAACCAACTTGTTGAAAAATCCAAGATAATAACTTCCCCAAATCAGAATAATGTCTCTAACTAACCTCTATGGTAGAGACCTCTGCAATCTTCCCAGCTTTATTATGCCCACTACTATTTTCGATAGTTTTATTGCTACAAAAGTTTCTTCTCACATTCTCAATATTCATCTTTCTGGCTAGATATTCTCCTTTAGCTTTAATGGCTATGTCCTTCAAAAACTTTCAGTCTTTCAAACCCTTCATCTTTAATCCCTCCCTGAGGTACGTGCTTGCATTCCAAATGAACAACTTGATTTGGCTGGCTATGTCAGGCTTCCTCTTAATCTCCATCACCCAATTTCTTTACCTGGTGAGGCACTCATGGAAAAAATCATCATGTTTCTATTGAAGTAATTTAAGGTATTTCAAAGTGACTTCCATCATTGTACCACAGTCATATTGCTTAAGGAATTCTTCAATCAAAAGATCCCAATCTTCTTTCGTTTTTTTATCTAATACATGATACCAGTCTATGGCAGGCCCAATCAAACTAAAGCAAAAGTACTCCATCTTTTGTTTCTTAGATAGAGTAGTCCCTTTTATGATTAGAGTGTACTGCTTGATATGTGATGAAGGATCTGAAGTACCATCAAACCTTGGCAGATCAGGAATTTTGAACCTCTCAGCTAATGGCTCATCCCCATCCAAATCTTTATCTTCAGGGTTTATCCTCCTACTAGTAGACAACAACCTAGATATGGCTTTAATCTTTTCCTCTATCTTTTTAAAAGCTAGATCCTTAGCACTAGATCCTTTTACCCTCATGTTCATCTGTAAGGACCCAATCATGACCCTAATTGGATTATTATTAATTAATGAGGACTATCATTAATTAAGGCAAAATAGGATTATTTTGCAATTATTAAGGTTAAGTCTCAAGAGGGGTATTTTGGTAATTTCAGCATGTAAGTATATGAGTTAAGTTAAATTATAATGGAAGACAAGGATATAATTGAAGTGAATTAGAAAGTCTTGGGTTAAGTTGAAATAAATTGAAATAATGGGGGTTTAGTTATGTATAAGGGTATAGTGGAAAATTTTCTTGGTAAGATATTTATCCCACTATAAATTAGAGTTTTGAGGGAGATTGAGATCGGCATTTAAAGGATCTCTCTCTCTTTCTCTCTCACTCTCTCTTTGGTCATGGTTTGGAGAAGGATGCTAGGGTTTGGGAGTTAACATGAAAGGTAATGTTTTTCCTTTAAGATACCTTCTTTATTTTCTTTTAATTTGTGATTTCTTTGGTGATGAGAGATTACAAGATCTTGTTGTCATCTTGTGTAAGGAAATGAGAGAGAAGCATGTAAATCAAGTGATAGAGAAGAAATGAATCATGTGTAAAGAAGGTGAAGTTTGAATAAAAGGTACGAGAGAAATGGTTATGAATGGTTACTGTACATATTTTCCCTTACTTGCTATATGTGTTTTTTTAGTTGAGATTAAAGATTTAAGATAGTAAATAAGATGAGTTTTGAGGATTGATAACTTAGATGAGCATTTAAGGAAGTTGGGATATGAGATCTAGGGTTTTGATGCATGCTCTGTTTAATCGGGGTCTCTGGGTTTCGTGGCATTCTCTCATACGTGGCCATATGTGTGTTTCTTCTTCAAAACACATGGCCACGTGTGTTTCTTCTTCAAAGCACGCGACCACGTGTGTGTTTGAAGAAGAAAACACACGACCATGTGTGTTTCTTCTTTAAAACACACGACCACGTATGGGTTTTCTCTTTGGAAACTCGTGGCCACGTGATGCTTCCCTTCCTCTCACCCATGGCCACATGATGTCTATCTTCTCCTTGTACACGGCCAATTATGCTTTTATCTCCGAAAATACATAGCCAACCCTCCTTTCTCTGTATGAAATGCTTGACTAGCCATGCTTTATATATACTATTTCATTCATTCAAGTATATTCTCACCCCAAGATTTAAGCCATGTAATTAGATATTGAACATAGTATTATATGGTCCATAAGATCCTGACGAGTGCAAGAATTGAGATAATTGGATTAGTAATCAATATGATTAATGGTAAATAGTTATTAAATAGAGATGGATATGTTACTTGATTACTAAGGGAGTGATAGATTATGAAAGTTTGTTCTAATGCTAAAGTCTATAAAGATATGATTTAGAAAGACAAGAACAAAGCATGATCGCTTAAAATGGAAGCGCGCACACACACAAACACACACATATATACCTTGTTATACACAGATTAGATTGAAAGGCTTTAAAACAATAATCCTATAAAGATGTGAATTGGAGTCTACTTGAACTCTAATTAGAAGAAGTTACAGGAAATGATGCTAAAATAATTAGGTTTCTAAAATATGTTTTAGTGCCTAATAGCCAGAAACTAAGAAGAGTGAGAAGAAATACAGTAATCACATGAGTTTATGCTATTTGATATGCCTTTTATAGTATAGTATAAAGCATGTACTAGGCCAAAGCAGTTGGTTCTACCTAGATACTATTTTGATAATCCTTTACAGCGACACGAGAGTATTATGATTTAACCTTGTAATGAGAATAATATAGTTGCCATGTTACAGGTAACCTAGTAACTTTAAATGTACATGCTGATTAATGTATTTTACATACAGGTATAAGGTATGTAATATGCCTAAGTTAAAAAGGGAAGGAATGTGTTAAGGGATATTAAAAAAAACTGTAGAAGCTTGATTATACTTCAAGTCTTCATGGGAATTGATGGTGAACCTTGATGTAAAGGATCATACTTGTCTGTTATTCATACCCTATGATGTAAAATGAAAGTTACAAGTTTTCTAGTACTGTTTTATTGTTTAAGATGAGATGATCTTATACAACTCACCTAAGAACATAATTTTATAAAATAGAAAGTACAAATAAGATGATCATGATATATGTGATAATATTAATGTAGATAATCTACTGTCAATGATATAATAGACTATAAAAGTGAGCTAAAGGGGCTAAAGATGAATAAGTGTTGACCTTAAACTATATGAAAACATAGTTACTCTATTATATGTATCATAAATGCTTGAGTGCTGCAATTTATGATTATGTTATCATGTGGTTAATTATGAGAATAGGGAAACTACCCACGGCAAGCAGTAACAAGGTACGTCATCGAGAACTATTCATGAGTTATGTAAGTGTATGTGGTAAAATTGATTCGAGCATGCTACGATGAGTAGCTTGATTTACTATGTGAACAAGTATGCGCAATGAAATTATGTATTGCCATGTTTAAACTATACACATATGTATGAGTGCATGTGGATATATGCAATGCTACTCATGAAAGCTCATGTGTTGTTATTGTTGCATAAACATGTAACTATTATGATATAAATGAAATAAAATTGATGCAAGCATAAGATTTCATGGTAACATCTATATGTAATAGAGCCTAAAGCTCAATAATGATGCATGATAAGAATGATATGCATTCTTTATGAACTATGGCTTAAAGCCAAATAATATATTAAGTAACGAAGAATATGATAACTCAAAGATGATTATAATGGGATAAGCCTGCGAGTCTTAGTTCAGTTGTGGATTAGATAGGCATGCCTAGAGGGATACAGTCGCAGCTGCCATAGTTGACCCCGTTTGGGTCCATAGTTTGTTCCTTACTGGAACCATTGCTTGACCCCCTTTGAATCTTATTCCTTAATGGAACCATCATTTGACCCCGTTTGGGTCCATAGTTGTTCCTTGCTGTAACCATTGCTTGACCCCATTTCGGTCCATTGTTTGATATCTTTGAATATCCATAGTTTGATACCTTCAGGTATCCATTGCTCCCGTTATCCACCCTTCGAACTAGTACTTAGGTAGGCTATTAAAGATGTAAATGGTGCAAGAAATAAAGTAATGTATGTATCGATCGCCTCACTTATATGTATTGGAATCATGATAGTGATTTATTTTATTGCTTTATTCTAAATTTCAGTTAGCTATAAACTACTTCTATAAAATGAAATGCCATGTTATGTAGCACTTGATTGTGATGTCTTACCTCAACGATGAGAAAGGTCACCATGTGAGTACCAGTGTGAGTTGGTTCCACGGTGAACAATTGGGCCACATCGGCCATAAGCTTACAATATTGAATTAAAAGTTACATGAACTATGACATGCATAATAATATTCATGTAGGGGAAAATTAGAACATGTTGGCATGTGGTATGAAGACTTTGTCAGTTAATAATGAGGTGTAATACCTATTCCTTGGAATGGCATGCAAATTCGTGAGTATGAAAATGAACATTTATGTATGTATGTGTTTATGTATGATTCTAATATAAATCAAAGTGCAAAGCATGATATGATATGAATATGTATGATGTTTAAAGTGTAATGATAACATAGCATTAAGGAAGGCATGTGCCAAAAACCCAAACAAAATGATAAGTTTGTAACATATGTAATGAAAGCATGCCTAGCAATATCTATTGCAACGTTATATAACATGAGCACTTTCTTTTGGATATGAAAAAGCAATAAATGCACATGTTAGGTAACCAAATTGGTTAATGGTATTGAGTTGAAGGTTATAAGAATATAATGATAATATCAGTATTCTGGAATAGAAGAATTATAAGGTGCATGAATTGTTCTAATAAATAAGAAAGTATCCAAAATGATCGTTAATTAACAAGTTTCTAGAATTAGATAAGATTATATAATGCTTTCGATTTTAGCAATGATGACATCAATGGTTAAGGTTAAAAGCTCCTCGAAATGCCCAGTATGGCATGATAAATAATGTAACCTCATGTGTTATTTTATGTTATTATGATAGTTGTATTAGGTTTGATGAAGAATATCGTAAGAGCTTGTCCAGAGATTTTGTTCCCTACTAAGCTTTATAGCTTAGCACGAGTTTATTTATCCATGTAGGTTTCAAGAGAACTTCAGAGGATCGGGCAAGATGCGGTTGCCTTGAGGTTTTCAGGATGCTTGAAGGCCCTTTTATGTTATGATTATTTATCCATAAGTTTATTTATTTATGGCATGTAATAAGGGCTTGTGTTATTATTATTACTATTAGTATTTATGCTTGATCTTGATTAGGTATGATGGATGATGATTGATGATGCTTAATGATGATTGATGATGATTGATTATCCATGGTAAAGGAGTTAGGGTGTTACATCATCACTAAAGGTATATAGTCCTTATCCTCCTCCTACAAAAAGTGATCCTTAGGGTCATGGCTCTTTTCCTTTCTAGGTGGGTCCCAAAGCATAGCGGTCTTGACTTTGGTAGTGTTCCCAACATGAGTTAGCTCAACTATCTCATAGATAGGTGCCATAGGCTGAGTTTTAGTGTTAGGTGCTATGGAAGCCACCATCCCATCAATCATAGCTAGTATCCTCTTTTCAAACTCCTGTAGATGTCTATCCAACCTTTACTTTGAGTCATCCCTTACAGTCGATGGCCCAACAGGGGTAACATTTAACCTTTCCTTTAAGAATGGAAATCTCGCGGTAGCATCATCAGCTACTCTCCCAGTTTCATTCCCTCTTTCAATCTCATTCATCCTCTCATTTTCCATTTCCTAGCAGATTCCTTGATTGTTTTTTGATAATTGGCTTGGATCCCACTCATAACTAACCTTTAAACCCAAATTTGAACTTGAGTTTGGCCTTCATAGTCTAGATATGGATCTTCAAACCAAACACCCATTTAATCCTCTAGACCACCTAAATAAGCCTATGATTACCTCAAAGGTCAAACATTAGGAATGATGTATGAACATGGTATATATGTGATGCATGAATGCAATGCATGATTTGGTTAGAAATCAGTCATAATCACATAAGCATAACAGTAGTCTTCCAACTTTATTGCTCCCACACAGAAGGTTGTGAAGTCTCTTTCCTAGATGGGCTTAGCCCATTGGTCAACAGGGTACCTAATGGATGTATATGGTGTATGGTGGAAAATTGATAGCATAACCTCTCTAATTGAAAGTGCAAGCATATGGGTTTTGACCATTGTCTATTTTGACTGGGTTTTGACCATTGTCTATTTTGACTAACTCATACAGATATGATTAGGCCCGTCGATGGCATGAATGCTTTTGATTGGTACCCTTCTAATTTGATTGAGGTTGGTCAACATATAAGGGTCCATATAGCATGCAAACATTATTATGGTTATATAACCTAGGAAAAGTTGCTATTGTTATTACATATGCTTGAGTCAAGAGTGATGAAACTTTAGGGCTACCCAAGCATTATCCTTGCTAATAGGTCTAGCTCATCACAAGTATAACAAATGATTGATTATCATTTCATGTACCATTTTGTACTAGACTAGGGCTGGTAGATCTCCTTGATACCTTTTCACATTGAGTGAATGTAGGGCATGATTTAGGATAGCACCGGGGCTAAAAGGGATGCCTAGCTTAATTCTAAGGCTTTAAAATGAATGCAATTTTTAGAAAGGAGATAGAATTAACAATAAAACCATTTATAAAGAACTTAACCAATATGCTTTTTAGAGCAAGGTTTCTTTGGTAACTAATGGAGTTGCCACTGTGATGCGTATCAAAGCCATCTTTAATCTTCAGTTGGATTCTCGAAGGCCCACTTTTAGGATCCGAAATTGGTGGTGGCTCGCTTAATTCATAAATTTGCCACTTCATCATTAAGAAGGATTAAGCCCAATTTATGGTTGATGGTCAACCTATGAAGGCATCTACTTGTGGGCCCAAAAAGGTAGGTTTCATGGAGTCACCATGCAATAGAATATTGGTAAGTTCATATCTCCTCTCTCACACAATACAAGCGATAGAGTTAAACAAACATCTCAATCAAATATAGAAAGCAATAAATAAAGTGAAATTCCTACTTAAGATTATTACATAAGCAAATCTTTCCAAAAGAATATTGTACAAAAACAAGATAAATATCATACATAAAATGGGTTATTGATTAGTTTGGGAACGTTGGTTCACTTCTGCATATTTATAAAAAATATTTTGTATTTGTATGAATTTTGGGTCAAAAATCGAATATTGGTCCATATTTAGAAAAAAACCCAATTCATTCAATAGAAAACATTTTAGCATCTTTTTATCTTATCATGCACAAAAATCCTTTTTTACTAGCTATTACAACCCCAAAAAAAATTAATACATCCAAAATGAATAATAAAAATTAAATATTGGTAAAATTAAATAAATGATCAATTAAAAAATCGTAATAAATGAGCAAAATGAAATAATTAGTATCACGAGGGAATAGAGATGTTGACCAGTAAAGGAAGCATAATTTCCCATGCAAAAATCATAAATCCTCCGAAACTATAAATGGACTAATCGCTCAAAAAATCACATAAGGGAAATAAATTAGTATAAAATATAAAATAATCATAGAATTATTTACATAAGTAGAATTGGTTCAAACATAAAAAATTCTATACAGGAGCAAAAACATGTCAAATTATGCATAGGAATCATGATAGGCAGATAAGTGGTACAAAAATACATAAGAGACCTAGAATATAGGAAATAATGCCTTAAGATCACTAAGGGATAGCCAAAAATGTGAGTGTCAACCACAAGAAGAGCAAGGGATGGAACGAAAGGATAGGTTGAGGATGTCCCATCCATCAAATGACAGATGGGCATCCATTGGCTTATCTTCCTGTCTATCACATCTGGATAGAATAGAAAACTAGAGAAAGGTAAAAAAATGTAGAAAAATTGTACATAAATTATTCCTAACTTCAACATGCCTTCATACAACTTAAATCATGTCAAAACATGTTTTTGTAATGAAATATCCATAAAATACATAAAAATCGTACATTTATAGGATCAAAAGAGATAAAAATCAAGCTTTAATACACAAAAAATGGAGGAATACCAAAGGACCTATCATGCCTCTATTATGTTAAACAACCCATAAAATGAATCATATCTCATACACATATGCATATTATTTAAGTGAAATAATTAAAGCATGCCAATATGCATCAAAGATTTATGTGATCATGTTAATTAAATTCTAGATAGAGAATATAGGAGGAAAGGCTAAAATATTACCCTTAGGAAATATTTTGACTCTATAAAGATGGTAGTCCAGATCTCAAACTCCAAATTATTCTTCTTATTCTCAAAGATCAAATCTGAAATTCATTTCCCTTGGTGTGTTTTTAACAAAAGTTATTTAGAGTTTAAGGTGTTAGAGAGAGAAAGAAACTTTTCTTCTCCTCTAATGGTGGTTCTCAAAAAATTGATTACTTTTTTTTTTATTTCATAAACCTTAGATTTAGGTTTAAATACTTAAGGAGGAGTTTTAGTTGAAGAATCCCCTTAAATCACTCTAAATCCAGGAAAACAATCTTAAGAATTAAAACTGCCATTTTTGAAAATGCAAAAAGATAGGAAAACTAGACTTCGAGTGAGGGATGACTGTCCCTCACCACTAATCTAGTGGTTTGACCAAATGCCTTTCAGATAGGCCCTATAGGAGATAGGTACCCACAAATAAGCACCCTTCAAGTGACAGACGACCATATGTCACCACTGAAGGCTCTGAACGAGACATTTTCATATATTTTGTTAAAACACTTGGAAATATTTGGGAATACTTAGAAAATAATGAAAAATGTTTTAGAAAAAAAGTGAGAAATTCACGATAAGGGCCTTGAAACCCAAACCTGCTGTCAGTAATATGGTATTTGCTCATCATTTGGTAACCTTGATCTAGACTGACTCGGGTCATGGTGTCTACAGCATATGTGACAATTATATTTGTCATATTTTTTTAACTTACAAATTCATAAATGATGATATAATTTACACAAATATGACATTGATATTGTCATTAACAAGAATTATTAAATGACCATAAGAAGTTGTCAATAAAATTATCTTTTTATGACAACTATTTTAATTCATATTTATGTCACAATTCATAATATATCCTTCTTATAATGATTTATATTCATCATTAATATATATTAAATTAATGATGAAATCATTTATCCTCATTTAAATTATTAGATTTACTGACAATATAAATTATTATATGATGAAAATTACCTTTATTTGTGATACAATTATATAGTCAATATTTAATAGCTCTGTTTACAAACACATTTTCATCACTAAAAATACTTAGTTTACTGACAAATTTCAAATTTGTCATAAAAAATATCAAATTTTTGTAATGATAAATAATATTATATGACCAAATAAAATTTTATTTATGACATTATTTTTTTCATTAAAAGTAAAAAATAATGTGACGATAATTATTTTCATCATATAAAATGATAATTACAATAACAAATAAATAAATCGTCATGAAAATTTTTGTTACGTAGATATCATGACGATCTCTATGACAATAAAAATTCATCACCTTATTCTTTTATTGATGAAAATGAATCTTTTTATGACAATTTTTTACATCACAAAAAGTGTAATTTTTTGTAGTGTGAGTTGGCGATCCATCAAAAGGCTATGGCAAATGAGCCATAATTTATTATCCATTATTTGTAAATTATTTAGGCCTATAATTATTCTTTATTTTTTACCACAACATAAAAACCACACAAAACCTATTTCTACTAATTAATTGGATTTTTTTTTCTAATAAAACTTGACTAATGTCCTACTTTACTACCATAAAAATCACATGAAAATAGTAACCTTTTTCTAAAATGTAAATTATTTTCCACTTGAAATTAACATGAAATTTTCATAATAAAATGGGATTAATTATCCTAACTTTCTCAAAATACATAAAACAAATTATTCTTTTATAAAATATGCATGCAAAAACCAATGTTCACATTTAAAATGATTTTGTAATAAATCTCTCAATTTATATATGATTTTACCTTTACATAGATTTATTTCTAAATTTTATTTTTGTCCATGCCATGCTTTTACTGCTTTTAATATATCATGCTTTATAGCTTTCCATATATGAATGAATGCAACTTACTATTCTACCATGATTATTTAAGTGAGAGAAGAGATAAAATAATTAATCTTAAAACTCATTTATACAATATTAACCAAGGTATAAATAAGAGTGAGATCCCAAATTGTCTCTAGTTTTCATCTCATAAGGTGAGAATCCATTTTTCCAATGTTTTATTAGAAGATAACTCTATGATACCTATCTTATGGTGCCCAATAGATGCACTTCTAGATTGACCACCAATAATGGAATGGGGGTACCTTGAGATGCTGTCATATGCCTTTTTAAGGTTTCAGGCTTTGCGAATTAGGTTGAATCCCAATCTATTACAAAATAACCAACTTTCATGAGTTAAATGAACATTTATCCAATCTCAAGCCCTAAAAATGGGATTTTAAGAACAAACTAAATACCTAATAGGGTTTAGTGTTTATCACACCAGAGGTTTCATTTAATTAATGATAACTTGGCTAGTTTTGTTTGCTTACAAAAGTCGGTCTGCTGAGACTTAAGTTGCAAAATTGGGTCTACTACACTTGCAAAATCTTATTTGCAAAAACTTAGTTTGTAAAATCTAGTTTACTAAGGCTTGGTAATTTGTGCACTTTTTCTCCTTTTTTCTTTGGTTTTTATGGGATTTTGAACTTTTCATCCTCATTTGGCTAACATAAAGGAGTGAAACCTTTCAAGATAGATGTATCTTTTGTAACTCTTTCTTTTTTCTTTCTCTCATAAAAAAAGAATATTTTATACTTCTCGATTCAATAGGCCACTTGATGCTTCCAAGACTTAGGATAACCTTATCCTCATACCTTTCATAAGTATAAAGTTTTTACATTGTGTGAAGATTGCTTTAGTGTTCTTTAAGATCCAACCTATCATTGGGACCTATGCTTCCAAGTGTTCCAATTTACACACTACAAGCTATGTCTATTATTCGAGGAACTGGCTGCTCTAGCTGGTGTTGCTAGGAGTATACCAAAGAGACCATGTATATTGGGGACATTTTTCATATATTCAAACTTATTATTATTTAGGCCAAAGGTGCAATTCATCCCCTAAGGTTCTTATAGGTATGGTTATAGAAATTATCAAAGTTAACATATGAATGCTTGTTAGAGGAACAAGTACATTAGAAATATAACATCCCAAAATTTGTATCTGACATATATGGTACATTCTAGAGCTTGAACGATAATTTTAGGATAGTTTTTAGTGTGATTATAGTAGCATTATACAAAAAATTAAAAAGTGTATAAGTGTTAAACATTCTCAGCCTAATAAAAATACTAGATGAATGACCTATCAGGAAGTTTTACTTAATTACCAGATGATAAAATAGGTATTAATTTAAGTTCAGTCGTATGATTTGAGAAAAAATTAAGTTTAAATAGGTTTTCAAAATAAACAGTGAAGATTTTACTCGGTATCGTAAACTTGGTTAACCATAAGTTTGATCAAGTCTTAAAATATTTTAAAGACCTTCAAAAATTATTCTGATCATATAAACTCATTATAAATAATATAAATAAGCTATTGGAAGTGAAAATTAAGTTTTCCAATAGTTTTGAAATTTTGGATTTCGAACCGGCTGTTATGCCTTTGAAACTGGAAGCATAATGAAATGATGTTGGAATGACTTCAAATTTTAACCACATGCTTTTGTATATGTTATTGAATGTGGGAGAAAATTTTAGAGTATTCTAATTAGTGGAACATCAGTTTAAAAAAAGGTAAAAAATCAAGGTTAAATTAGTTAGTGGTCTTAAATAGCATATTTAATTTATTTAAGGGCATAATTGTGATTAGGAAATGATCCATGATAACCTAAATGCATTAGTATGGCATAAAGAAATGTAAAAACCAATGACACCATGACAAGTATCTTAAAAAATAAGCTATTGGATTAAATAGTAAATGGAGGAATCTTGACCATTGGTTTGGTGGACTTAAGGGCAGCCTAGAGAGGTCTATAATCCTCTATAATTTTGCCAAAAAATCTACCATCTTCCCCCATTTTCTTCCAAAATTGAACAACCATTCCATTAAGTTTTCCACCATTTTTCTTATTTTCTTCCACCTCCTACCAAATCTTAAGCCCTAATTTCACCCATATACACTAAAAAGCATCTTCTTCATCCTAGAAATTAAATTGGAGCAAAAGGAAGCTTGGAGGTTGAGAATTTCTAGTGAGATAAACTCACCCTAATATTAGATATTATTATGGACTAAGAAAAAGATGAAAAAAACAATTAATTAAAAGGGTTTAATTCATTATTCATACGTAGAGGCTGACTAGATGGAGTTTGCACACAATATAGAGAAATGGGCTAGAATGGTCCATTTTGGTCATGAATAAAACATCATTAGACTATAAATGTTATAGGGCTAATATGATAATATTGTATCACATGGAGCATTGATATTGGGCTTGAAATAAAAGTGGTTTATGCATAAGCGCACTAGAGAAAAGATATGTATATATCATTGATCAAATTTTGGGCCCAATCAAGTTAGGATATTATAATTTTTATTGACCTTATATATTTAATTTGAGTTTATTTGGATATTTAAATCCAACTCTGTATTGAAAAAGCCCACTAGAGAGCCTTCTACGTAAAAGCCTTTCTAAAAGGGACTAAGATGGATTTTAATGAAGCCTAAATTAATTAACTAATTTAATAAGCCCAAATGGATTATTTCTTTATAATTTTAATCATCCTAAACCAAGTAGATTTAAGTTTGTAACCTAGGGTACAAAAGTTTAAGTTTGGTGGAATTAGGTTGGAGACTTTTCTCTACCTTCTTTCTTTTTCTAGGTAGCTAAATTTCACAACCACCACTGGTTGAATTTTGGCCATGTTACTCAAAAATATCTTGATTATTTTGCCTTTCTTTACTATGGATCATTCATAGAAGGTGTTCTAAGTTGGACATTAAGGTTTAAGATAAACTAGTGTGGTGAAAATTAATTGTTCAATAACCCTAAGTGATTTTTGAAATTTTTCTAATTAGAAAAACTAATTTCATGTAAAGATCTTAAATTTAATGGGATTTGATTTATTAAGTTTTTTTCCTTGTATATGGTGCATAAATTCGTTAAATCCCAACATGGTATTAGAGCTTGGGTTTTGCCATGAAATTATTTGTCGATTTTCATCTGTGATAAACCTATAAAAACTATCTCTCTCAATTTCATCCAAAAGAGGAAAATAAAGAGGAAGAGAAGAACCAAGTGGAGGAAGGCAAAGAAAGGAAAGATTAGGTGAATTCAAGCTTAATTAAGATTTATGGATACATTCCCTACACTTAATTTCATTTACTTATTGAATTTTCCATTGAAATTATATTATGTAACTATAGGTATTTAAAGAATAATGGAAATTAATTTAAGGGAACTATGTAATATGATAAGTTAGCATGAAATAAACTCAAAATTTACAAGAAATCAAACATTAAGGGAGAGAATTAGGTGTGGCTGATTTGCAACTTAAGGAATATAATATAGTACTTTGATGACTAATAAGAATTAAATGTAAATTTAGTACCATAATAATAATTAAATGCCTTATAATGAAATTAAGTTAAAAATAATGTATGTATATGTAAATTTACATGAAACATAACGGTATTTACATGAATAATAAAGAAATACCAAGGTAGAATAAGTGTAAATTAACATATACTTACATAATTTGATATTAGAAATATAAATAAGATAAAATAGAATAAGAAATTACATGATATATGGGATATCTCATTAAGGTTAAATCACTTACCTAGGGATAATGGCATATTTTTATCATGTTTATTTGTTATTTCTTATACACATTATAGATTTGTATAAATTATGGATGAATGCATAGAAAATAAAGGTGTATTATGTGATACATAATAGGAATATCGAGATAAATAAGTTAAACAATTAACATAAAATATGATAACTAGTTGCCTTTAGTGTACAGTAAGCAATCCGGAATCCTAGTATATAATGGCTAGCCATAGGGATATATATACCATGGTAGCATCATAAGTTTAGTTCGATAGCACACAATAAGGATTAGTCGGTACACACACATATAGTGAAATAGCAGGATCATGACAAGTGGACCCTCTACCCACACTGGAGTATTAGGATCACAGCATGTGATCCCTTCAATCCATCAGCAATGTCAAAGTTATCATCCTGCATATCCGATAAGAGCACTTCCACTAGGCATATTAGGGGAAAAATAATGATTTGATGAAAAATTAAGGACTAAATAGTAAATTATGCCTAAAGGATGTCAAAGATGTAATAAAATAATAAAAAAGATGAAAATGGTAATAATTAGATTAAAAAGGGGAAAAAATGTAATTACGCAGGATAACATGGGTAAAAATGTAATTTGGCATTAAAAATGTAATTAAAAGAGTTAAATTAGTTAAATAAGTGAAAAAGGACAAGATTGTAAATTAAAAAAAGTTCAAGGACTAAAATGTAATTTTCCACCTTGTAAGTCATTATTTAGACTAAAATGGAAATTTACCATTTAGAAGGAAATAAAAGTCAAAGGAAACAAAAATGGTCAAATTTAGAGTTAAATAAGAAAGAAATAGTAAAAAAGAAAATTTAGGGACTAAACCATAATTTTCCACTCCGTAAAGAAATATGTAAAACAAAACAAAGAATTTAGTGGAGTTAAATGGTGAATTACGATAATACAATAGTAAGTTTTAAATTAAATAAGTAAAAATAACATTAGGGGTAAAATAGTAATTTTACTTAAAACAATTTAGTAGATAAAATTTTGTGTAGTTGTATCAACCACTAGACAACCAAGTTACCTAGCACGTGGTTTGTTTTGACTGCATGTAGGGATAAGTGATGTGAAAACTAGCGAAGTACGACAATATGGCATGTACATAAGAAGATCCCTTTTGGGTTATATGTCTTGTGTATATATGTTTTATGTAATGTAAACTTAGAGTATGTATTATAAACTTAATGTGTAAATTATGGCATGTAAATGATTACTTAATGTTAGTGGATTTGATAAGTTTTATGTGATGTGATGATGGCATTATGTAGGGACGTGATGTGGGTTGACAGAGAAGTGCAATGTATTGAAGTTATTAGAGGTGGAGGTTATTATTGGGAGTGTAATTTGAACCATTGCAAGTTTGTGTAGCATGATTTATAAGCAATCATGGTGCTGAAATTTTTACTAAATGAATAGTAACCCAATGAAACATAATGGACAAAAGAATTCAATTCACTAATTTAGACCGACGACTTACATTGCAAAACTAGCAATCCAATGTTATAACTAAATAATAACATTAATAATGTCATACTGTATAAGGAAGATTAAATGAATATAGGGTGTCACATTTTGTGGTATCAGAGTAGGTTTAGGCGGTCCTAAGATCGGAGAAAATGCCTAAGTGTGGTGAATGATTGAATGGGTACTTGTATATGCCATATAAGAATAAGTGAATTTGAGGTTGAGTCTTACCGGTCCCTTTGTATATTTCAGTGATCATTATGGCCTCTAGATCATGACGAGCGATTGAGATGGCAACTGATGTTGAAAGCAAGGCCTTAGCTAGTCCTAGTCCAGTTACTAGTGGGATGGTTTTGGTTGATCAGTTTCATGAGCCTAATCAGCATATGACTCACCAGCACCTTAGGCACCTTCGCCACATGCACCACCAAACTTCATACAGATGATGGCAGATCTACTATATTAGAGACTACAGGCCCCAACTCCTCTACAACCCCAGCAATAACCACCACCTCAACCATTTAGGAAGCTAATATTCACTACAAGAAAATGTGAAAATAGCTATTGAAAATAGCAACAGAATTGATTCCATTGCTAAATTAATAATGGAATTCAATTTTCGTTGCTGAATAGCAACAAAAAATAAATTTCATTGCTAAAATTGGTTAAATTTGATAATTTAGCAATAGAATAATATTTGGTTGTATTCCATTGCTAAAAGTGGAGGGAATTTTTAGAGCCAAAATTTAGTAATGGAAATTAGCAACGGAATCTAATACTATTGCTAAAAAAACCCCAACAGGTGGCGAAAAATTTTTGGAACAAAAATTAGCAACTGAATATGATTTTTGTTGCTAAATTATTTTGTTGCTAATTTAGCAATGGAATATTAATTTGGTTGCAATGTTTTATTTGTGATCCCAAGGAGATGGAAAAAAATTTGGGTTCAAAAATAGCAACAGAATTTGTTTTCCATTGCTAAAATTGTAATGAAAAATCAATTCGGTTTTAATTTAAGCAAAGGAATTTAGATTTCATTGGTATTTTTAGTTCCAAAGGAGAAAAATTTATGTCTAAAAATAGCAATGGAACTCGGCTTTCGTTGCTAAAATTGCAATGAATTGATTTCGATTGCAATTTTAGCAACGAAATTTGCATTTCGTTGGTATTTTTGGTCCGAAAAATATGAAAAAAATTTAGGTCCAAAAATAGCAACGGATTTGCTTTTTCATTGCTAAAATTGCAACCAAAATATATTCGGTTGCTATTTTAGCAATGAAATTTAGATTCCGTTGGTATTTTTGGTTCTAAAGGAGAAAAAATTTGTTTCTAAAAATAGCAATGAAATTTGCATTCCGTTGGTAATTTTGATCCCAAAAAGATAGAAAAAATTTGGGTCTAAAAACAGCAATGAAATTGGATTTCCATTGCTAAAATTGCAACCGAATTAAAATTCTGTTGGTAATTTGATATTTGTAATAGGTATAAAAGGCCTCTTATTTCTTTGTCTTCATTTTGTCTCTCCCTTGCCCTCATCGTCCATCTCACTTTCTCCCATATGCCTCGCTCTCTCCCAGTAATTTTCTTGGAATAAAGATTCAATCTTTATTTCCCTTTCCGTTGAAAGTTCTCCGGCAGTTCAGTTCCTCTTCTTATCTTCTTTCTAGGTTTCAGCGTCTGAGGAAGATCAATAGACAAGAACCAACCAGAACCCGCTAAGGTATTTATTTATTTATTTATTATATATACATACTAAAAGATAATTTAAATTTACTCTTTTTGGTTAGTTCTAATTTTTAATTTATGGGCATAGAAATTTAGTGTTTGGGTTTTGAAAAATCTATCATTTATAGTAATTTAGTGTTTCTCTTGAAAGATTTATTTGCATGTTTCATTGCTATTTAGGGTTTTACTCGAAGTCAATTTCGAAGGTTAAATTTATGGCTTAGATAGGGCTTTAATTGTATAATTTTCTTTTCTAGGTACTTATGAACACCATGTGAGATCATGTTGGTGTTCTGTTTGTTAGTAGTATGTGGTATTTTAGATTGTTGGCACATTGTCCCTTGTATTTGGTTTTAATCAGAAAAAGTTAATAAATTGCTTGCTTAGAGGAAACTTCTAGAGCTAATTCTAGTACTTTTGCTTCGGGTGGAACACCACGGGGATCTTTCTCTAGTCAATTGCTTGCTTAGAGGAAACTATTTGTCGAGTCAAAGATAGGAAGATCCAACTTCCACAAACTTCTAGAGCCAAGCTTGCCAGAACGTCCTGGACTTGCTCTTTATCGAATTGTTCTTAGCAACGTAAAAGATAAGGTATTCCTTTATCTTGCTCCTTCAAAGTTAAATAGATGCTATAGATGTCGATTCATCAAGTTTTAAATAATATATTATTAGAGATGATGAGGCTAGAATTAGAAATTCTTGACTCGTGCATAAAGGTGTGTCCTTGAATATAAGTTCATATAATTAATCAATGTTGATCCTTTGTAAAAGTTTCAGTTTGATCTGGAAATTATTTGTTAAGATAAAGTAATTTCTAGTCATCATTATGTGCTGTCAAGAAAAGAGTTGAAATCACAAGAATTATAAATTTATTTATTTATTTATTTTTGTAATAAACTCTTCTCACTTGATATCTCAATTAATGAAAATAAATTCATTTTTGCAAAAATTGAAGTTTGTTTGGACATCAATATTAGAGCAGATAAATGAATGAAGTAAAACTTCACTCATGTCTGATTTTTATTTTTATTTTTTTTCTTATTTCTTGTCCCCTAAGCTAGATTGCTCATGCAGAGTTTACTGGAAATTAACTTAATTGTTCAAAATTTGAGGAAATGCTGATTATAAATAATTAATTCAAGAATTAATCATAAATGCTTTTTAACTACTCATTTTAGAGGTTTGATGTTTTGGCTTTTAAATCATTTAGTACTGCATTGATGTGTAATTGAGTTATAGGCCAGATATCAAGCTTTCTAGGCATTTTCAAATTTCTAGACAAGATCAATTGTGTTCTTTGGGAAGCCATTAGCTAAAAATATAAGTTTGATTGAGCTAATGATTATCAAAGGGTTGTATTTTTTGGAAAGCTTTAAATGGTTGAGGTGGTAAAGGACTAACAACACTGGGAAGGCTTCAAAAGCGAAAGACCGAACTAATTGCTAGAAGATTAAGATAAATTTCATTGGAGATGCTTCATTAATATGTTTATTTTCTATGTTTCATTAACTATGGTTCTTGTTGAACTAGATTTATGGTTTTTTGATCATTGATTATATTTTCTTTCTTCACTTTAAGATAGTGATTTTTTGTTTATTAAGACAATGATATTCCTGGAACTTCTTCTGGAGGGTCTCCCTTATTAATATGATTCTTGGGATTATTACGGGACTACAGATCAATTGTTGGAACCACTGCTTCAATGCTATGAATCACTGGTAGTATCTTATGCATTCTCATAAAAGCACTATTCTCTAAATAAAGAGCAAGTGGTTGTGGTTTAATATGAAATTAATGATCAATTTTTATAGCAATCATGTAGAGCTGGGGTTCTAGTTGACGATCTGCTGGCTGACTTGATTAGAAGAGTTACTATCTTTGGGATGGTATTAATGAATCTAGACTTGCGCTAGGTGCATCATTTTTTAGGTTTTCTGGTGTAAATATATGCTTACGTGTTCTTTTTTTTATAATTTTTATTTTTGCTGAAAATTTTGGTGCAACAAGAATCTGGTGTAAATATGTGCTTAGGTGTTCTTTTCCATGGCTTTTTTTATCTGTATTCAGTCATTGAGCTACATTGCTTCACAAAAGTGAATGTTCTTGTTCTTTTCTACATTATTTGTCATTATTGTACTTCCATTGAGTTTTGACTAACTAATATGTCTTGAAATTGATTTTTTTTGTAGTTATATTCAAAGTGTATGATTTTGATGGCAATGGAAAAGGTACATTCAATGTCATGTTAGATGTATTGCGAATTTGACTGGATAGTTCATATTTGAAGAACAGAGGGAGGTTGGATTTTATAAGCATCATTTTTGGATTTTTTTATTATTTTTAATATGTTTTTATTTCTGTGAATATAGTTTTTCCTTTTTTGGATGGATTTTTAATGGAAGAATGTACAACTGGAAGAATAGTTGAATTTTGGATGAGCTTGGCCTTTCTTCAACAGCAGTAAGTATTGAAATCAATTTTTATTAATGCTTTTCTTTTGAATTAATGATGATATCTATATTAAGCTTATGTCGTATGCATTTGAGGTGATAATTTGATCAAAAATTGTTCTGGAATATGATAATAATCCAGCAATTTAGTAGAAATTTGTTCTTGCTTTCTTTATGTTTATAGGAAATTATTTGGCTTATGTTTGCAGTATTCTATTTTTGGTTCATTATTGACAATAAGAGGACTAGTAGGTGCATTAGTATATGGTAAGATAATTGACTTCATCGGTAAAAAAGGTGTAAGTTTTCAAATCTATTTTATTTTTTAATGAAAATTTTAATTCACATCTATATGTGATTTGTGTTTCAAATACTTTGTGTGTGATAGGATGGCTATCCATTGCATTTTCAAAGGTAGATTTCTTATCTATTGTGCATTTTTGTTAGATTAAAAAATAAGGAATTATAACTATGAACACAATTTAAACAGGGTGCTTGGTCACTTGACTTAGGGAGATTGTTGATTGGAATTGGGATTGGGATTCTTGCATATGTGGTCAGTCCAATAATTGGCTTTCGTATATAATTTTATATTTTGTTTGTTTTCCAAAAATATATGTAAATTTGGAATTGTACAGGTATTTATTTATGTTGCAGAATTTACACTAAGGAATCTTAGTGGAGCTTTTGCATCGCTTATTCTTGTACTTTTTTAATTTGTTCTGTCTATAACTGGTACATCTTGGATTTACTAGGTTTGTATTGCTTATCCTTGATATTAATTAATTGATTGATTAATTGATTCTGATTTATTACACATATTTTTCTTTAATTCTCAGGTATTATTCCATGTGTAGTTTAGCTACTTGGTATGTTCTTTGTTCCTGAATCTGCCAGATGGCTGCTGAGTTCAATCCTAAAATTTCTGCGAACATAAATATTGTTCAATTATAGTATTTTTAAGGTTAATTATGAAATCAAAATATATTGATTTTCTTTTTAAAAATATATCTGACAAGCATTTATCAATGAATTAACATATATTATATCTTTTAGCAAAGGAATATGTGAAGATTACAGGTTAATTTTAATCAGCTAACAATGTACTTTTGTTAGTGCATTGATTTCTTAATTGAATGTTCATGTTGCCGTAAAATTATTTTGTTTCAGGAGATTTGTTAATTGTTCAATGTTCTTTAAATGACTTTTACTGTTTTTGTGTCATTAAAGTTAAGTCAATTGATATGCAAGGACATTACTATCAGTTCCATCAAGGATGCACCATATGTTTTTGTGTTTTCCTCATCAAAATATGAATATTGGATGCACCATATTTGAACTGAGCATTTTGGTTCTGAATGAGTGAAAACATGTAAATTTAAATTTATGCAAGACATTGCTTAGCAGATATATTGACTGGATGTCTTTGCTCTCTATTACATGGTGTTTGTTGTTTGGTCGACTTACTAGTTTTTGGTGATAAATGAAGAATGAAGGCAACCATTTTTCTGGAGAGTCATGGTTGTGCAACTCAGAAGTTTTATCTTTTAGTGATTGAGTAAAGGTTATTAGTGTGTGGTAGCTGTGACCATTAGATGATGTTGCTGGTCTTCAATGATTGGCAAATGGCCTTTGATTTGAAAGATTTGCTTACAAGTTACGAAAATCTATTATGTTTGGGTTTAGAATTCTATTCTTATGATCGAATGCCATTTTAGATTGTATTATCCCTTTTGCTAAAAAATTGCTTACAAGTGGGTGTTAAAAATTTTCAACTAATTGAATGTAAATGGAAGAAACATCTCTTGTTTCTTGGTTTTCTACAATGAAATATGGAAGCTGGTATTCCAACACTTTAAAGTGACACGATATTTCTGCACATAACAGCTGATTGTTTCTTTCAGGCTATGTTACTAGGATTCGGGTATGGGTGTTGGATATGGATACATATCCATGTGTCGTACTCGTAAGTTTTCTAAATAGAATATACGTGGATACGAATCCAAATTTAAGACATGGATACATAGATACGGATCCGATTTTAGACACGGGTGCATGGATACATTATATAAAAAAATAAATTAAAGCTATGAATGATATAGATTATGTAATATTGCAACAATAAATCTAGATAAGTAAAGGTTATTGTTAGAATTTAGAAGAATTTAGAATATGCAATATTGTAATAATAAATCTACATTTTTTTATTGTGTCTCTTTATTGTTAGAATTTAGAAGAAACAGAACGTAAGTAAATGTTAAAACAACTTTTCATTTCCCTTGGCTATTAAGAATTCTCAATTTCAATGTTAAATTTTCAATTTCAATGTTCTGCCTTTAATTAATTGCAAGTTGGGCCTATTTAACTTTTCATATTCCAACTTTGACTTGGGCCTATGACTTATTTCTTCTTTAAAGTTCTGTAATTCTATTTTGTGGATGGCATTTGTTTATTTCCTGACTCTCAATCTTTATTTTCTTTCATTTTCTAGTCTTCTCTCTTTAAAGATGTCCCATTCGCTACTGTTCACCATTTTCCTATTGTAGTTCAATTTTTCGTTTGCCGCCATTCATCAATCTCCTGCCATGGTTCGCGGTCCTCTTACTGGGAATTGTTTGCATCGTCAGTTGTTCTTACGGTGAGTAATATTTTTTTTTGGATTTCTCTACTTCTCTCTAATCTTATGAAGCTATGGGAGCTGCCGTGTCCAACTTCTTAGGTTTGTGTTGTGTCCCGTGTTGTGTCGACACTGGTACAGTAGGGCAAAATGATGAGTTCGAGTAATAGAGCTTTCAGATAACAACTAGGAGAATAAATTTTATAGTTGATGCCACCAAAAATAATATTGTTGATGGAATGGAATCTTCTGTATCAAAAGACCAAGAAAAGGACCGTAATTGGTTGATGTATTCCCTCTATCAATTTTATAGCTAGAGGTAATATTTATTACAACATTTATTACTTCAGTTGGACTTACAGTTCTGTATTTTATTTTAGAAAGAGGTTGACAAAATAATATTCTGATATATGCTTCGTAGCTTAATTTGTTAGATTTCTTAGTACAAATCAAATTTATTAGTTCAAATGTAAACAGTTTTTCATGGGACCATTAAATATGAATTGAAAGATTAGGATAGTCCTTTTTGTTGTTTTCAATTCATTATAAATATTTTGTGTTTTTAAGTTACTGTAGATATAGGTTGACTGATGGCAATAGGTCAGTTTTTGGTTGAATTCAATTTTTGATTTTACACTAGATGGTATAGTAGTTGGCTTAGTCTGAATTATTAGAATAATTCAGGTTGCTTAGTCAAATGCAAAAAGGGTGTCATGGGCAGTTACTAGAATTTTCTAGTCAGTTAGGCACCTATTTTATATTTATAAAGTGTCACATTTTTTCTAATTTCTTATTGGAGGGCTGATAAGGACTAATTCCTTATGATGGCTATCATGCATTTCCCTTTTTTCTCGTGCTTGCATGTGTAGATTTATCTTTGCTACAGACATAACACTAAGCTATCTTAGTCTTTCATTAAATCTTAGATTTCAACTAAAGAGCTCTCTACTTCTATGAACAATTGAACATTATTTTTATCCTCTCTCTCTCTTTTGTGTTAAGTTGACCATCTAAATAGGTTTACAGTGAGCCTGTTGCTATACCTGCATGACTAAATTCTAGGTTCAATTGGTCTTAGGAGATTTTAAATATAATACTCTAAGAATAAAAACTAACTTGATTTCTTTAGTATTTATAAATCATGTTTTCAGCCAATGGGATAAAAGTTCTCTTCGAGACCTATAATGGTGTCCCCTATCTTAGATAGTCACTTGCTCAGATTATGCATTTCCTACATGATTTCATTATGCTATGATGCGTACTAAACGACGAACAAAGAACCCACTGTCAAGCCTAAACTTTATTGTCATCACCTTAGGCATTGGCATATCTGTTTGGTTGATGATCATGTCAAATTGCCTTTGTTGTGTCAGCCATATTACATATTAATAAACAAATGATGTTTTTGTTAAGTCCTTTGACATGAATAATTAATTGCATTATGTTCTTGTGAACCTAAAGAATATCATTTTTTCAGTTAAGGCATGAAATCTTGTGTTAATGTAAATTTCCAAATTTGGCTGGATTGTTAGAGTTGATTTTAATTTGTCCATAAAAGTACCTTATATTTTCATGAATTTTCATCTTTATATTGATGAATTTCTTTCCCTTCTTTCGAGTAGTTGTTATTTTATGGCATTGTCTTTGTGTAGATCTTTATGTTGTATTTTGTCATTTATTTTTCTTCTTATACGAGATTGTCTTTTCTGCAGATATTTGCTTAGAAGAAGGGCTCTGTAATCGATTACATATATTGAAATATTTCAGTGAAAGAAAAGTTCATGCATAGGTAAATAGAACAAAAGAGACATTTAAATATATTTCTTGAAAGCTCTTTAAGTTCTCATATGCATTTCAGGGTTCATGCACTTTTATTTCAATTGGAGGATATAGGCTTTTGCATAAATTTTGTGTAAAAAGTCAACAATAATTTACTGATTGAATAGCGACGAAAATTCCATCGTAATATTTCTATAATATTGGCTAAATTTAGCAACCAAAACTTCAATTCGGTTGCTAGAAATTGCAATGAAAACTGATTTTGGTTGCTATAAATAGCAATAGAATTTCTATTCGGTTGCTAAATATAGCAATAGCAATTATAATTCCGTTGGTAAAAATAGCAACGAAAAATGAAATTTGTTGCTAAATTTAGCTATAAAAACAATTTCCATTGCTAAAAAATACTAACTGCCAAATTTGCAATCGAATGCTCCATTGCTAATTTTTATTAGCAACAAAAATTCAACAAATTCAGTTGCTAATTTTCGTTGCTATTGGCTAATTTTCTTATAGTGATTAGAACAATTAAAGAAGTTTTGAACGGAGGATTTTTATGTTTGAGAGTAATTAACTACTATAGAAGCGAAAGAATGGTTAAATAAAATTAAAAGGCTATTTAAAATACTCATAGTCCTCTAAAGAAAATGTTAGAAGGGGAAAGCATCTTATTTCAAGGCCTAGCTTATACTTGGTGGAATATAGTTAGGCATTATATCCTAGGAGAATAGTTGACTTGAGATTTCTTTCTCCAGCAGTTCAGAGATAATTATGTTGGGAAAGAACAACAATGGGCCATGAAGGAACCATTTTTACGGCTACTTCATGGTACTTACATAGTCCAGGAATATGATAGAGAATTCAAAAGACTCAATGCTTATATGGAAGATTATCACATACCAATGGCAAAGATTTGTCAATTGTTTGAGAGAGGACTTCACACTGAAATCAGAAGGAATTAGTGGCTCACGAATATACTAACTGAAGAGCTCTAGTTGAGGTGCCCATAAAGATAGAAACAATTGAAGCTGAAGAAGCTACCAGGCATGCCAGGTCTCAGCAAAGAAAGAGACCATTCTCAGGGATATCCAATAAATCTAGTAAGAAACCTAAAGGTTTTGTAGCTCCCCTACAGGCTTTCATAAATGCTATAGCACCTAGTTAGAAGTTGATAGCATGAGCTGCACCATCTGTAGCCTTAGTTGCCAATACTTTATGAGGCATTAGCAGATTTGAAAATCCTAAGTGTCAACATTGTGGATGCTATCATCCAAGCAAATGCTGGAGGTTAACTGGAGCTTGTTTGAGATGTGGATCAAAAGAACATTTACAAAGGGATTGTTTGCCTGAATAGACCACTTCATCAGCTGTACCTGCAAGTAGACCTACCACTATAACACCTAAAGGTCATGGTAGAGGCGGACCTATTAGAGAGTATGCCCTAAAGCCTATGTAATAGGGATGTATTTCATATATATGAATTCATATTCTTAATAAAAGGCATCATTCATTTATTAATGCTATGTTTAAATACATGAGTTTGTAAATCTTAAATTAATAAATGAAGTCCTAGATATTATAAACATAGTGTAAAGGCAATCATGAAGTGTTCATGATATGAGATGTCTATTTCATGAAAATGTGTTAATATCTAAATATCCCTAGTCATAGAATTAACAAGACAGGATATTGTTAATTCAGACAGACTAGCACAAGTTATGCTTCTTGAATGGTTCAAGCAGTGGTTCTCATAACTGTGATTATGAAAGATAATCAAAGCTAACATGGAGATGCTTGCTAGAAGAACAAGTTCATTGGAGACCTGTAAAGAGAATCCTCGCATGGATATTAAATCTATGTTAGTGAGGAATCTCTTAGTAGCGGTTGTGCAAGTATCCTTAGACTTGAGATTACCAAGGTTATCTTAAGTAGCATGTGGTATACTTTGACTCCATAACTGATTACTTCCAACTGAAGGTGAACATAGTTAGGAGGTTGGGTATATCATGACCTTCTTGAAGATAGTTGAGTGATTGATAAAGGATTCACCATCCCAGATTTATTAAGGGAAGTTACCTCACATTATTCTATAATTGCCTTATTTAGAGATTCTCTGGCCAGAGTAATATGCCAAGATGGATAGAGATCCATGAAGGGAATTTTGGGAACAATGGTTAAAATTAATAGAACATACATAATTAGATTTATAAGAGTGGTGAAAGGAGTAATTGCACGGTAACTATTTGTATGGAAGGGTATAGTCAAACCACTTGACTTTCCTGACATTTAGGTAGTCATGATGCCTAGCTAGAGGCCGCTCATGATTTTTATAATAGTGTATCATTAATATCAATAGGGATTGATAAAATGATTTAAAGAAGTTTAAATCATGTGAGTTTTGAATATAACTCACAATTACATATTATACTGCCAATATGGACAGGAACCCAATAAGTCACAAACTGTTAGTGTAAGCCCTAGCCCCAATGCATTGTAACGAAACACTTGAAATTAATATAATGAGGCATTTTTTTTATCTATTGTATTCCTGTGCATATCAATTGATAAAACTATCCAAGAGTGTCGTTTCGGTTTAAGTTATCATGTGTGAGGCACATGGATTGTAAGACCTTGAAACAAATGAGACTTCATTCTAAATATCCCTAGTCAGTCATTGTTATGGGAATAACAAATGAATTAAGACTAGTATGCTCTCTCTGATGCTATGAGTCCTGTCTTACGGATCATTAGGACAAGAGTGTCAATCAGAGATCATAGATACATGTTAAGGAACATGGTATCTGGATTCGATCCGCTCATGAGAACACTACATGGTACAAGTCATAAGTGTTTCTCATATGCAAGTTTTGTATCGGAGTTCTTAGACCTAAAATCTCTATGAAACTCTTTATGAATTACTGTGTACTTTGACATACACCTAACGTGCTCGTAACAGAGTGACAAGTACGGGTATGATTGGGTATGCATTGATTCATGTTAGAGAGCATGAGAGAAGTGAAGGGATTACCCCTCTCGATATGAGAGAAAATATCATCGGCCACTTGATCAGTGAACTGAGAAGTGTATGGCCATACCGAGATGAAATAATGAGTAATCATTATTTATCTGAGAGTTCAGTGTCACTGGAATATCAAGAAAGGAATTAATATATATAAGGATGACTGGCTCCATGCCTTATATTAATTCTGATATTTATGGGTAAGGGACTATGCAAAATTGCATTAGGTCACTAAATGCCATTTGCATTTTCGTTTAATTTGGAATGCTATAATATCTTGCTAGAGAATATATATAGCCTTTGAATTAATTTTTATTAATTCATTGCCAATATTAAATGGACCTATAGGATCGCACATAAAGCACTGGGCTTAAAATTGTATTGGAAATTAATTTAGACTTTTATTTAAAGTCAAATTAATGCATGCAATGGGTGAACAGATTTTTACTGTTAACAATTGGTCACGAGAGAAATTTACTGGCATGTGTTAGGTTTAATTTCAATTGATTAATTATCTATGTATAATTAAGTTAATTGAGTATTAAATCCTAAATTATATTTAATCAAAATATAATACTTGAGAGGGAATTAAAGTAACCAAAGTTTAAACTAGGAATCCTAGTTAAATTTGGCAACTAATTACCTTAGTTAAGTAAGTTTGTTTTGATTAGCTAAATGATGCCATTTGAATTTAAATTCTAATAGAATTTAAATTAAAATATATATCTCTTAATTATTAAGTGTTAGTGGCTGAAATTGCTACCTAATTTAAGGCACTCACACATGACTAAAGTAAGTGATATATATTAAATGAATTAAAGGAATAATGGTGGGTGCCACTTTTATTCTTCTTCTCTCTTTTTGGCCATGAGAGGATTAGTGGGATTTGTAGAGATTCCTTTTGCTCTTAATTCTCTCATGGAAGGTGACTAAAATAGAAACCAAAGAAGAAAGAACAAGAAGAGTTCTTGTGTTTTTCAAACAATTCCATTGCCTAATACATAAATATAGAGCTAGCACTCTTGATTTTAAGCTATCTTTGCAAGTGTGTGTGAACATAGAGAGGAGTGGCATAAAGGCTGTTCCTTTGGCATTGGTGGTGAAGATCTAAGGTAAATAAATTCATCTTAGTTGCTGGTCATCATCAAAATCAAGTCTTGAAGTGCATCTAAAGTTGTAAGTTTCAAAACTCTAAAATTGCATGTTTTCGTTCCTAGTTTTGGATATGTATGGTATGCATGATAAAATTTTTATTTTTCCGCAGTGCTATCATGATTATCATACCATGTCATATTCCATCAGTGGTATCAGAGCCTAGACATGCTTATTTTAGTGCTTTAGATGCATGAAAAAATTAATTAAAAATCGTTATTTTGAAAACATGCAAATCTGAAATTTTCTGTTTTGAGTTTTTTGCATTGTTTTGGTGTAAAAACGATTTTAATTGATTAGATAGGTATTATAATTAATATGACATGTTAATATACTGTCCTAAGATGTTATTAGGGCTGGTAATGGTCGGATTTAATTATTTATACCTGATGGTACATGTTAATTATGAAACTAGGTGCTAGTTGGCATGTAAATTGCTAGTTTAACAACTAGTTTTCAAAATTAAATGTAAAATTGATTTTGGCATGTTTGTAAGTGATTTTTAAAGATTAAATATCAGGTCTGGACATATTTTAAATTTGGTTTTAATTCTGGTCCATGACAATTTAATTGATTAATTTTAAAATCACTTAAAACAATGACTAGTTTGTGTTTGTTACATGTTTAATCAACATTGTTTGCTTTGTTTTGATTAAAATGGTAAAAAACACATTTAGATTTAAATGGTACAGAATATTAAATCAATGTTTATGGACTTATTTAGTTTTTAAATGACTCATAAAATTGATTTAAATGTTTGTGCATTTCATGGCATTACATAAGCATTAAACAACTAGTTTTTGTTGTTTGTTTGTTTTGCATGAATGCCGGGTATTATATATATGTTCTTCATGATTTTATGTTTAATTCATGTTGGTACATATTATATGTATTTTTAATGTTTATGGGCTGTATGACATAAAATTAAAAATGGCAAAATTGGAAATTATACTAGAGTTGATTTATGGCACAAATCTAACTAGTTTGTGTTTTGGGCTTTTAAGAGAACTTATTCAATAAGAGGATTTAGTCCATTGGGCTTCGGCCCAGGCCCATCACGGGGTCTTCTCTTAAAGGTTCAAGTACACAATATCCATTAATGGGCTTGGCTAAATTGATTAAAATTGGACTTTGTCTGATCCATGAATGCTATGTATATTTATTTGCTTGTTTGGTGTGATGAATGGATATGCATGGTGCATTCATGGGCCCTGGGTTTTTGTAATTAAATATGGCCTGTGTGCCATTATATTTTATTGTAAAAGTTTCATTTATTTCTTAGAATAGAATTTATTTGAAGACTTTGTAAATCAAGACGAAGCCCACCGAAGTGGAGAAGCCCAACTCGAAGATTCTTATGTAATAGTATAGAATCTTAGTTGTAGGTTTTTGGGCCCATGTTTGTCACGCTTTACTTTATGCAATTATATATATATATATATATGCATGCTATGTATGGATGACAAAGCGTATGCCATGTAAGCCGTAATAAAATGAATCCCTAAAAATAGTAAGTCAGAAAGTTGCCTTCCTAATTCGAAACATGTCAAGGCATCGATCATCGGTCACGTAGACTAGGAGTCCTAGATGCGCCCGATTATCTTTGTGAGGCATGGGTTGTGAATGTAGGTTGGACTTAACATGGAATGGGATGCTCGGACCTAGGCAACTAATAAATGGGTTGTGCCATAACATCCGAAGATGTTAGCCTATTTGATCCAAGAGTCATGTACGAGACATGATTGGAGTTTTCCTACCTAAGTAACTTAACTTGTTAGGTGTACAAACTCAGCTTGACTAATAAGTTGTTGTGAAAAGTGGATCTTGGCCCACATTAAATCACTAACGCGAATTATTTAAAGGGATATTAATTCGGTTTGTGGGATCATAAATAAGACCTCATTTAATCTTGCTAAATTTTATTGTAGATTGAAAATGGCATCTTCAAATAACAATTTCTCATTGCGATCGGTCCTTGAAAAGGACAAATTAAATGGCACCAATTTCATAGACTGGTCTCGAAACTTAAGAATAGTTCTTAAGCAAGAGAAGAAGTCGTATGTTTTGGATGCACCCTTGCCTGAAGAACCAGGAAGGAACGCCTCTGCGGTTCAAAAGGAAACTTTTGAGACCAAGAAGAGTGACTCTAATGATGTGACCTGTTTGGTGCTAGCCACTATGGTGCCTGAATTGCAAAAGCAATTTATGGACCAAGAGGCCTATGCGATCATGGTGCACCTCAAGGAGATGTTCCAAGAACAAGCTCGTCACGAGAGGTTCGTGACAACAAAGGCTTTGATTTCTTGTAAGATGGCTGAGGGTACTCCTGTTAGTACCCATGTACTCAAGATGAAAGGGTATCTTGATACTCTTGAGAAGCTTGAGGTACAAGTGCCAAAGGAATTGGCCACTGACTTGATCTTAGGATCATTGCCTGCTGCTTATGATCCATTTGTGATGAATTATAACATGCATGCTATGAACAAGTCAGTCACTGAGCTTCATGGGATGCTTAAGAATGCTGAAGAGAACATTCGAAAGACCAATCCCGTGCTAATGGTTCAAAAGGGAATTAAGAAGGGACCTGCTAAGGGAAAGGGAAAAGGAAAGGGAAAACCCAAGACAGTTGGGAGTGCACCTCAAGCCCAATCCAAGCCCAAGGCACCAAAGCTCAAAGAGAGTGAGAGCACTTGCTTCCATTGCAATAAGATAGGGCATTGGAGGAAGAATTGCGCTCTCTTCAAGGAAGAACAAAAGAAGAATGGAGCCAAGGCGTCCAGTTCTGGTATTTTTGTTGTTGAAATTAACCTTTCTATTTCTACCACTTGGGTATTGGATACCGGTTGTGGTTCTCACATTTGTTCAAATGTGCAGGGGTTAAGAAATAGGCGGTTACTTGGGAAGAATGAAGTGGACCTCCGTGTGGGGAATGGAGCACGAGTTGCTGCCATGGAGATAGGCGACTATCACCTCACTTTACCTTCCGGACTTTGTATTGTTTTGAATAATTGTTATTATGTGCCTGCTATGAGCAGAAACATTATTTCAGTTTCATGTTTGGATAATGATGAATTTGCTTTTGTTATTAAAAACGGCAATGCTCATATTCGTCGCCAAGGCATTTCTTATGGCAATGCCATGTTGCAAAATGGCCTTTATATCCTTGATTTACAAAACAAAGAGTCCATATACAACATTAATACAAAGAGGGTTAAATCAAACGAAATAAACCCTACTTACTTCTGGCATTGTCGTTTAGGACATGCAAATGAAAAACGCATTTCAAGACTCCACAAAACTGGAGTGCTTGGGTCATTCGACTTAGAGTCTTATGACACATGCGAGCCATGTTTGCATGGAAAAATGACAAAGAGTCCTTTTAATAAAAAAGGTGAGAGGACTAATGGCTTATTGGAACTAATACATACCGATGTATGTGGACCTTTAAGTACACATGCTAGAGGTGGTTTTAGCTACTTCGTGACATTCACAAATGACTTCAGTAGATATGGCTATGTCTATCTAATGAAGTATAAGTCTGAAACTTTTGAGAAATTCAAAGAGTTTAAGAATGAAGTAGAAAACCAACTTGGCAAAAGTATAAAAGCCATTCGATCAGATCGAGGTAGCGAATACTTAAGCCAAGAGTTTGACAGCCATCTAAAGGAGTGTGGTATTATTTCACAGCTCACTCCTCCTGGAACACCTCAATGGAATGGTGTGTCCGAAAGGAGAAATCGAACTCTGTTGGACATGGTTCGATCTATGATGAGTCAAGCTAATCTTCCTATCTCTTTTTGGGGTTATGCATTAGAAACTGCTGCGTTTCTATTGAACCGTACTCCAACTAAAGCAGTTGAGAAGACACCATACAAGGTATGGACTGGGAAAGAACCCAATATGTCTTTTCTCAAGATTTGGGGCTGTGACGCACATGTTAAGAAATTAACATCTGAAAAACTAGAGTCCAAATCGACTGTCTGCTTGTTTGTGGGTTATCCCAAAGAAACAAAGGGATACTACTTTTACTCACAAGCCGAGAACAAAGTATTTGTTGCTTGCAAGGCTGTTTTCTTGGAAAAGGAGTTCATTCTCAAGAAAGACAGTGGGAGTAAAGTAGAACTTGGAGAAATTCAAGTGCCACAAGCTTCTATAGAGGATGAGTTGGAAATGGGATCAAGTTCACAACCAGTTGTGGAACAAGAACCCATTACACAAGTACCTAGAAGGTCTGGTAGGGTACGTCAGGAGATTGAGAGATACGGATTTCTAATCACTGACAGTGACACTATTGAGTTAGTAGATCGTGAGGATCCTACTACCTACCGAGAAGCTATTGAAAGCCCAGACTTGGATAATTGGCTTGAAGCCATGAAATCCGAGATGCAATCAATGTACGATAACCAGGTTTGGACCTTGGTTGATCCACCGGAAGGTGCTAAGGTAATTGAATGCAAGTGGTTATTCAAACTAAAAGCTGATAAGACCTACAAAGGTAGACTAGTAGCAAAAGGTTTTCGACAAACTCATGGTATAGACTATGACGAGACCTTTTCGCCTGTAGTCATGCTCAAGTCCATTAGGATCTTGCTTGCCATAGCTGCATATCATGATTATGAGATATGGCAAATGGATGTCAAAACTGCTTTCCTCAACGGAAATTTACTTGAGGATGTGTATATGACACAGCCTGAAGGTTTTGTCAATCCCAAGCATCCTAAGAAGGTTTGCAAGCTTCAAAAATCCATTTATGGATTAAAGCAAGCATCCCGAAGTTGGAATCTTCGTTTTGATGAAGCAGTCAAAGATTTTGACTTCATCAAGAACGAAGATGAGCCTTGTGTGTACAAGAAGGTTAGTGGGAGCATAGTAGTGTTTCTAGTCCTATATGTGGACGACATCCTTCTCATTGGAAATGACATTCCAACATTGCAAAAGGTTAAGCAATGGTTGGGAAAATGTTTCTCAATGAAAGACTTAGGTGAAGCCGAGACAATACTTGGTATTCGAATCTATAGAGATAGATCGAATCGGCTTTTGGGACTAAGTCAAGAAAAGTACATAGACAAAGTACTAAAGCGTTTTAGTATGGGAGACTCAAAGAAAGGGTACATACCCTTGGCTTTGGGAGTTCCTTTGACTAAAGAACAGTGCCCTAAAACCAAAGAGGAAAGGGACAATATGAGTAGAATCCCATATGCATCTGCTATTGGATCTATCATGTACGCTATGTTATGTACTAGGCTGGATGTTGCTCATGCACTGAGTATAACCAGTAGGTTTCAGCAAGACCCTGGTGAGAAGCACTGGTCTGCTGTAAAAGGGATCCTTAAGTACCTGCGAAGGACAAAGGATCACTTCTTGGTGTATGGTGGTCAAGAAGAGCTCGTCATACAAGGTTATGCCGATGCTGCTTTTCAGACCAGCACTCAGGATTCTAGATCGCAATCTGGGTTTGTTTTTGTTTTGAACGGTGGTGCTGTCAGCTGGAGAAGCTCAAAGCAAGAAACCGTTGCCGACTCAACTACAAAATCTGAGTATATTGCAGCAAGTGAGGCTGCAAAAGAGGCTGTTTGGATTAAAAATTTCATTAATGGATTAGGAGTGGTCCCAAGCATCCTAGATCCATTAAAAATTTTCTGTGACAACAACGGGGCCATCGCACAGGCAAAGGAGCCCCGGTCACACCAGAAATCCAAACACATACTCAGGAGGTACCACTTGATCAGAGAAATCATTGATCGTGGGGACGTCAAGGTTAGCAAGATAGCAAGTGAAGACAATGTAGCAGATCCTTTGACGAAACAGTTACGTCCAAATCTGCACGAAGCTCATTTGAGAGCGTTCGGCCTTAGGGCTATGCCCAATTGGGACTAGTGCTAGTGGGAGATTGTTAGTGTAAGCCCTAGCCCCAATGCATTGTAACGAAACACTTGAAATTAATATAATGAGGCATTTGTTTTATCTATTGTATTCCTGTGCATATCAATTGATAAAACTATCCAAGAGTGTCGTTTCGGTTTAAGTTATCATGTGTGAGGCACATGGATTGTAAGACCTTGAAACAAATGAGACTTCATTCTAAATATCCCTAGTCAGTCATTGTTATGGGAATAACAAATGAATTAAGACTAGTATGCTCTCTCTGATGCTATGAGTCCTGTCTTACGGATCATTAGGACAAGAGTGTCAATCAGAGATCATAGATACATGTTAAGGAACATGGTATCTGGATTCGATCCGCTCATGAGAACACTATATGGTACAAGTCATAAGTGTTTCTCATATGCAAGTTTTGTATCGGAGTTCTTAGACCTAAAATCTCTATGAAACTCTTTATGAATTACTGTGTACTTTGACATACACCTAACGTGCTCGTAACAGAGTGACAAGTACGGGTATGATTGGGTATGCATTGATTCATGTTAGAGAGCATGAGAGAAGTGAAGGGATTACCCCTCTCGATATGAGAGAAAATATCATCGGCCACTTGATCAGTGAACTGAGAAGTGTATGGCCATACCGAGATGAAATAATGAGTAATCATTATTTATCTGAGAGTTCAGTGTCACTGGAATATCAAGAAAGGAATTAATATATATAAGGATGACTGGCTCCATGCCTTATATTAATTCTGATATTTATGGGTAAGGGACTATGCAAAATTGCATTAGGTCACTAAATGCCATTTGCATTTTCGTTTAATTTGGAATGCTATAATATCTTGCTAGAGAATATATATAGCCTTTGAATTAATTTTTATTAATTCATTGCCAATATTAAATGGACCTATAGGATCGCACATAAAGCACTGGGCTTAAAATTGTATTGGAAATTAATTTAGACTTTTATTTAAAGTCAAATTAATGCATGCAATGGGTGAACAGATTTTTACTGTTAACAATTGGTCACGAGAGAAATTTACTGGCATGTGTTAGGTTTAATTTCAATTGATTAATTATCTATGTATAATTAAGTTAATTGAGTATTAAATCCTAAATTATATTTAATCAAAATATAATACTTGAGAGGGAATTAAAGTAACCAAAGTTTAAACTAGGAATCCTAGTTAAATTTGGCAACTAATTACCTTAGTTAAGTAAGTTTGTTTTGATTAGCTAAATGATGCCATTTGAATTTAAATTCTAATAGAATTTAAATTAAAATATATATCTCTTAATTATTAAGTGTTAGTGGCTGAAATTGCTACCTAATTTAAGGCACTCACACATGACTAAAGTAAGTGATATATATTAAATGAATTAAAGGAATAATGGTGGGTGCCACTTTTATTCTTCTTCTCTCTTTTTGGCCATGAGAGGATTAGTGGGATTTGTAGAGATTCCTTTTGCTCTTAATTCTCTCATGGAAGGTGACTAAAATAGAAACCAAAGAAGAAAGAACAAGAAGAGTTCTTGTGTTTTTCAAACAATTCCATTGCCTAATACATAAATATAGAGCTAGCACTCTTGATTTTAAGCTATCTTTGCAAGTGTGTGTGAACATAGAGAGGAGTGGCATAAAGGCTGTTCCTTTGGCATTGGTGGTGAAGATCTAAGGTAAATAAATTCATCTTAGTTGCTGGTCATCATCAAAATAAAGTCTTGAAGTGCATCTAAAGTTGTAAGTTTCAAAACTCTAAAATTGCATGTTTTCGTTCCTAGTTTTGGATATGTATGGTATGCATGATAAAATTTTTGTTTTTCCGCTGTGCTATCATGATTATCATACCATGTCATATTCCATCACAAACATATAGAGAAAAAGGATAAAATGGTAAAATGACAAGGATAATAATATTTGATATTATTATGGGAATAGAGAAGTGAATAAGAGAATAATTAATTAAAGAGTTTAATTAATTATGATCAAGTAAAATTGTTCGCAGAACTTTTTAGAAATATTTTGTAAAATGGACCTAATTGAAATAATGTATTTCATAATTAATTATTATTGGACTATAAGTATTATAGGGCTGATATAATAATTAATAGATCCATTGGAGAAAATAATGGAGGCCCAGAAGATTGAGTTTGGTGCAGAAAGCCTCTAGAGGAAGGGTTTCATGTGAACTACAAACAGAAGGCCTTAGAGGCTAATTCTTGGACCAAAATAAATTAAATATATTTCTTAAGTGTTATGGAGCCTACATATTTAATTTGGTTGGATTTGGAATTCATTTGGGTGATTAAATCCAAGTATATGCACAAAGGGCCTAGTTTGTGGGTTTTGTGCAAAGTCTTTTGTGAAAGGACTTAAATTGGATTCAAATAAATTATTAATAATTCTAGAAGCCCATTTAATATTTCTCCAGCAATTTTAAAGAGCCCAATCCTATTATGAAGTTGGATTTTTAACCTAACTATAAAAATCCAAGTGATAGGGTTTTAGGGTTAATGTGAACAATTAAGAGAAAAGAATTTCTCTCATTCTCTAAAACCCTAGCCGCCACTTTCCCCTTGCTAGCATCAAGGAATTTCGGCTAACCCTTATTTTTCCTCTATTATTGGTTCATTCAATCCTTCTGTAGTGTGGATTACTCATTGGAGGTATTCAACTTTGGACACTGTGGTTTACGATAACCCGATGAGAAGGAAAATCAACTGTTCAACAAAAATCAAAGGTGATTTTTCTTATTCTCATTAATATGTATATTGTAAATTCATGGCAAGATCAGATCTATTATTTAAAAAATTTTAAATTTCGCTTATGTATGAGATGCATGTAACCGATAATTACCAACAGGACCCAGTGGAGTTGCATCCACTAGAGCTAGTGCTCAGATTGCTTTTGCACCAGACAGATGACCCATTTCTCAAGCTTATGGAGTAAGAGCACGAGAAGACCTGGATGCTCCAGAAGTCATTATAGGTAAGTTTTACTTATTTGATGCCCCAGTTTATGCTTTAATAAATCTAGGGTACACACATTCATATTTAAGCACGAAGGTTGCACAAGGGAAGGGACTAGTTAATTCACAATTAGAATAGGATATTATAGTAAGCAATCCTTTGGGGCATAAGGTAGTGGTAAATACAGCTTATAGAGATTTTCTTATCCAAATACAACAAATTACTTTTCTTGCAAACTTGATTAAGCTCTCTTTTTATAAGTTTAATGTTATTTTAGGGATAGACTGGCTCTAGGAACATTAAGTGATAGTGGATTTTCGGTTGAAAACTCCAAAAGGGAAAGAAATCATAGTTGTGGGTGAAAGATCTAATTTCTTATCGAATGTCATCTTGACTATTGCAGTGAATTAATGCATTTGAAAAGGATGTGAGGCTTATTTAGGTTATGTAATAGAAGCTAAAGAAGAAAAGCCAAAATTAGTGATGTTCCCATAGTTTGAGACTTCTTTGATGCCTTCCCAGATGATTTACCAAGGTTACCACTAGAAAGGGAGGTAGAGTTTACCATTGATGTGATGTCGGGCACTGCTCCTATTTCCATAGCTCCTTCTTGTATGGCACCCATAAAGTTGAAGGAGTTTAAAATCCAGTTGCAAGAATTACTTGATATAGAAGGATGGGTCACTCTGATTGTGCATTAACTACAGGCAGCTGAATAAAGTCACTATAAAGAACAAGTATCCTTTACCTCAAATCGATGACTTGTTTGATCAGCTGAAGGGTGTAGTTGCATTCTCAAATATTGATTTAAATTATGGCTATTACTAGCTTCGGATTAGGGAAGAAGATGTACTACTTTTTGTACTCAATATGGACACTATGAGTTCTTAGTTATGCCTTTTGGCCTTACTTATGCACCAGCAATTTTTATAAATTTGATGAACCAAATCTTTCATCCATACTTAGACCATTTTGTGGTGGTATTCATCAATGACATACTGGTGTATGCAAAAACTCTAGAAAAACACGATAAACACTTAAGAATTATTTGGTAACCTTTGAGAGATAATAAGCTATAAGCAAAGTTTAACAAGTATGAGTTCTAGTTAAATGAAGTAACCTTCTTTAGCCATATTGTTAGTAGAAGGAATTAAAGTTTATCCTAAAAAGGTAGAAGCCATTTTGGAATGGAAACAACCAAAGATTGTTGCAAAAGTCAGGAGCTTCCTTGGATTGGCTGGTTATTATTAATGATTTGTTAAAGGATTTTCTATGATAGTTGCCCCACTCACTAAGCTATTGCAGAAGAATGCCAAATTCTAGTGGACTGATCAGTGTCTAGAGAGTTTTAAAAAGTTAAAAACCATAATGACTGAAGCATCGATGCTTACACAACCTACCTCGGGTAAACCTTATGTTATTTATAGTGATGCTTCTAGGAATAGGTTAGGATGTATACTCATGTAAGAAGGAAAAGTGGTAGCTTGTGCTTCTAGATAGCTCAATATGCATAAAAAAAATTATCCTACCCATGATTTTGAGCTGGCAGCTATGGTGTTCACACTAAAGATTTGGAGACATTATTTGAATGGTGAAAAATGCTATATCTATACCGATCATAAGAGTTTGAAATACCTGCCAACATAAAAAAACTTAACCTGAGGCAAAGACGTTGGTTGAAGCTTATGATTATTTAATTAACTATCATTCTGGTAAAGCAAATGTAGTAGCTGGTGCACTTAGTAGAAAGTATTTATCAACCTTAAAAGCTATGAATGTCAAATTGAATGCAGCTCGAGATGGAGCAATGGTAGTAGAAATGTAAGTAAAACCTGATTGGTTGCAGCAAGTAAAAGCTATTCAAAGGCAAGATGATCAATTAACCTCCATTATTTCCTAAATATAGGCTGGGAAGCATATTGAATTCTCCCTTAGTTGTGATAATTGCTTATACTATAAAAGGAGGATTTGTGTACCAGATAACACAGGATTAATTTAATGGAACTATGTAATATGATGAGTTAGCGTGAAATAAACTCTAAATTTAAAAGAAATCAAACATTTAGAGATATAACTAGGTGTGGTCGAATCGTACCTTAAGGAATATAACATGGTATTTTGATGATTAATAAGATATTAAATGTAAATTTAGTACTACAATAATAATTAAATGTCGTATAATGAAATTAAGTTAAAAATAATGCATGTATATGAAATTTTGCATGAAATATAAAGGTATTTACATGAATAATAAAGAAATACTAAGTTCGAATATGTGTAAATTATCATATACATAATTTGATAACAAAAATATAAATAACATAAAATAGAATAAGAAATTACATGATATATGGGGCATCTCATTAAGTCCAAATCACTTACCTAAGGATAATGGCATATTTTTATCATGTTTATTTGTTATTTCTTATGAATATTATAGATTTGTATAAATTATGGATGAATTTATAGAAAATAAAAGTGTATTATGAGATACATAATCAGAATATCAAGATAAATAAGCTAAACAATTAACATAAAATATGACAACTAGCTGCTCTTAGTGTACAGTGGGCAATCCAAAATCCTAAGATATAATGGCTAGCCATGGGTACATATATACTGCGATAGCATTATAAGGTTAGTTTGATAGCACACAGTAAGGATTAGTCGGTACACACGCATATAGTGGAATAATAGGATCACGACAAGTGGTCCCTTCACCCATACTAGAGTAGTAGGATCATGACAAGTGGTCCTTTCAATCCATTAGTAGCATTGGAGTCTTCATCTTGCATATCGGGTTCGAGGATTTCCACTAGGCACATTAATGATAAAATCGTGAATAGGTAAAAAATTAAGGATAAAATAGTAAATTATGCCCAAAAGATGTCAAGTTGTAATAAAATAATGAAAAAGATGTAAAATGGTATTAAGTAAAATAAAAAAAGGGCAAAAGTGCATTAAGGGAAAAATTGTCATTTGGTGAAAAATTAAGGACTAAATAGTAAATTATGCCTAAAGGATGTCAAAAATGTAATAAAATAATAAAAAAGATGAAAAATGGTATTAAGTAGATTAAAAAGGTCAAAAATGTAATTACGAGAGATAACATGGGCAAAACTGTAATTTAGAATTAAAAATGTGATTAAAAGAGTTAAATTAGTTAAATAAGTGGAAAGCAAAAGATTGTAAATAAATAAAAGTTTAGGGACTAAAATGTAATTTGCCACCTTATAAGTCATTATAAAGACTAAATTGGAAATTTACCATTTGGAAGGAAATAAAAGTCAAAGAAAACAAAAATGCTTAAACTTGGAGTTAAATAAGATAAAAAATAATGAAAAAGAAAATTTAGGGACTAACCCATGATTTTCCACTAGGTAAAGAAATATGTAAAATAAAATAAAGAATTTAAGTAAAAGAGGAGTTAAATGGTGAATTATGATAAAACAAGAGTAAGTTTTAAATTAAATAAGTAAAAATAACATTCGGGGTAAAATAGTAATTTCAATTAAAATAATTTAGTAGATAAAATTTTTTGTAGTTGTATCCACCACTAGGAAAATAAGTTGATTAGCGCATAATTTGTTTTCATTACGCATAGGGACATGTTATGTGAAGACTAATGAGGTATGACAATGTGGCATATACATGAGGAGATCCTTTTTGGGTTATTTGTCTTGTGTATATATGTTTTATGTAATGTAAACTTGTAGTATGTATTATAAACTTGACGTGTAAATTATGGCATGTAAACGAATCCTTAATGTTAGTGGATTTGATAAGTTTTATATGATGTGATAATTTTATTATGTATGGACGTGATGTGGGTTAACATAAAAGAGCAATATATGTAATTAAAGTTATTGGAGGTAGAGGTTGTTATTGGGAGTGTAATTTGAACCATTACAGGTTTGGGTAGCATGATTTACAAGTTGTCATGCTACCAAAATTTACACTGAATAGTAACCCAACGATATGTAATGGATGTAAGTATTCAAATCACCAATTTAGACCAACGACTTACATCGCAAAACTAGCAATCCAATGTTATAACTAAATAATAACATTAATAATGTCATACGATATAAGGAAGATCAAATGAATATAGGGTGTCACAGATTTAGAGATCCCCATACAACTAGAAGACTACTTGCTATACATAGTACAAAAAGCAAAGATAAAGGAAGAAGAAACTCTTAAACCAATTTTAGAAGATAGATCTGAAATTGGAGTAACTCATTCTCTTTAATCCAAGCTGAACTTGATTGGAAAATAAAACTATATCTACTGTAACTTAGGCTAAATTTGTAGTATTTTAGTATTGTAAGTATAAAACCCTAGTAAAAAAGTAATTCTTACAATTAAGAACAAAATATAAAACCACTGAAATCTCTAAAAAAAGATAAAACTATGTAAGTAAGCTAAAAACTATTGAAAACTACTTTAAAATGCCTCATTGAACCAAATAGAATTCAGCATTTATAGTGTTTGCAGAGGCATATGGCGAAGACACTTTGATCTTAGTTGTGTACAATCGGTTAAAATAGTACTGTAGTAGTGGTATATGGTGGAGACACTTTGGTCTCAGTCGTGTACACCCTTCTAGATTGAAGTTCATCGAATTTTGCTTGGCACATGGCTTAGACACTTTGTGTAGCACCCCTTATGCAAATACCCTATTATCACATGTATCATGAATACTATTAATCATGCTCATACTACATGTTCAATTAACCATCATTTAGTCATTAATCATGCCATACAATTTCATATACTATTATTTATGCCACCTGTCTGTTCCTGTTTTTCATTTCATGCTTAGTATCATGCATACTAACTATATGGATATTTCTTCATGCATATCACATGCACACATGTTCTTTCGTAGCTTTACTACTAGTGAGTTACATTATCCCACATAGGTTATATACATATCAAAATATGACTGGCCATTATACAAAACATATGATAGCTGTATTACAAAAAAACAAAAACATCCTACATCAAGGTTATAAGTCGATGGTTGGCCCTTCCTGATGCAGAGAACGTCCCTGAGCAAAAGTCTTTCTAGAAGGTACCTACACGGATGAATAACCCGTGCTAAGCTATAAAGCTTAGTGGGGAATATCTACAGATGGATGGCCATACACAACGCCATCAAAACATACACATATACAATATGTTCATATACTATAATCAACATGTCCAACATAACATGGCAACAATAACATATACTTTAAAGCATAAGCATATTCTCATGTACATAAGCATTGTACCCAAGAGAGAGAAACACATATTTCTTTTTTTTTTTCCATAATTCATATAGATGGCAATATTCCAAGTGAACACATTCAATTGAAGCATAATTCTTGTGGTAAACCAACAATATGAGCCACATATCAATCTTTAATCAAATAACTTTAACTGCTTACTTTTGATCATTACTATGAATAACGTTTAGCCTGCATTAGCTTTATCAGTGGATGCGGGAACTATGGATACACAATGGTATCAAATGAGGGATATCCGAAGATATCGAATCTATAGACCCAAACGGGGCCAACTGTCCTATGGACCGGTCAAGCATACCCAAACGGGGTAGCCTATCAACCCAAACGGGACTGATCATGATCCAAACGGGATCATAAACTATGGACCCAAATGGGCCAACTATGGCAGCTGCAATTTCCCTATAGGCGCCTATCTATCCACATCTAAAACTCTATCGCAGGCGGAACTATATTCGTGTTCAATTCACATTTTAATACTGTATTCGTAGTATACCGTTTGCACATATGCATAGTCTCATCAACCTGTGAATTCTCTGGTGCATAATCAGATACATGCACATTTCATATGCCAAGATATATATATCTGGCTCATCTATATCTGTATGACTATATCATTTGCATCATATCATATAAGCATGACATATAATCATCATATCATAGACTTGATCATGCCCTCATTAAGCATTTCACATGTTCATAGTCATGCTAATTCATCTTCTATCTCATAGGCAATTACATGCTCATATACTCATATACATAATCATAAATGTACATACCTGTGGGTACATTCGCATATAGTCGATTTATTCTCATGAGCATGTTTCCAACACATATATATATATACCTTTATCATCATTCAAGTCATGTGCTATACAAAATATCAACATGTTTTCATATGGCATATACACACACCAAGGTCATGCTATTATTCTCTTTTTCATATCACAAGTGCATATAAAAAAGGTGCACTTACATGTCATAAGATTTACATGTATGGGTTCGACAATTCCTTTCTAGTCTTTGTTCATATTCACAAATGAACGCATGTGTATGCATACAATTCCTTCATTGACAGTCATATTACATGCATTATACATTTAACTTTCTATCACATAAGCAAATAGCTGTCTCAATCAATTAAAGAATCATATTATCAAGTGTAGCAACAATCTGTTCATACTAGCCATTTCTGTTACATAGAGTAGTCTAGAAAACTAGTCCGGATTCAACTATAGATTACATGTACATAGAGAGAGATTTAAGCTTAGGTTTCTTCATGTGAAATATAGGTATGGAAGTCTATTTTTCAATGCAAAAAGAATCACTCAATTTACTGTTCTATAACTCAACTTATGAGCAAAACATTCAAGATAGGTCATTCAGTCGTGAAGAGGAGTTCGACACGTGAAGGGATTCACGAGTGAGGCAAATAAGGTGATTCTCACGACTCGTGAAGGGGTTCACGAGTGGAGAAGGAACTATACTTCACGACTCATGAAGTGGCTCATGAATGAGGAAGAAAAGCTGAACTTCACGACTCGTGAAGAAGCTCACGAGTGAAGAAGAAAGACTCGACTTCACGACTCGTGAAGAGCTTCACGAGTCGGACTGATGTTCACGACTCGTGAAGTCATTCACGACTCGGCAAGTCTGTCTTCTTCAACCTTTCAACGATAAACTTCCAGAAAAATGTAAATTCAATTCTGTAAATTCTATTCACGTCCAGTAATCCATTTTTACATGCAATATGAATGGCCTAAATTCCCATACCTTAGCTGATAAACCCAAGGTCTTCAACCTCTATCAATTCCTTTTCCTTTGTTCCTTCTTCCTTCCTCTTCTCCTTCACAATTCCATCACCATTATCATTTAAATTTCTAGCAATTACACTGTTCTAAGTTAACTTGATAAAGAAGAAGAAGATGAAGATGATGGAGGGTTAAATTAAGAGTTTGATTACCTTAATTTACTGCATTTTACTCTTGCTTAACCAACAAACATCATCCTCAATGCATTTAAGATAAAACATTGGAAATCAAAAGGAAGAAGAAGGTGATCTATTTTCTGGTTTTCTCCACTCTTCACTGCCGATTTTCACTAACACAAGACACCTACAAATTCCACTAACTCAAGCCTTTTATACTAACTTAATAATCCCCTCTTTAGTCCTTTGTAAAATTGCATGTCAAACAAAAGGCACAAACCTTTATGCATGTTATAATAAGACCCCTCCACTAACTCTTTTTCTTAATTCAAGCTACCAATTAATTCAATCTTCCAAATTAACCTTGAATTAAATGCTTTTATTTACAATTGGCCATCAAAATGCCATAATTAGAAATTAACCCCAAATTAACACCTATTTACTTCAATTACATCCTCCAATACTATTAAATCATATTCTTTTATTTATTTTCATGCAATTAATATAATAGCATGCTAATTTATCCCTTTAACTTAAATATGCAAATTAAATTAGGGTCATGTTAGGGGCCTTACAATTCTCTCCCCCTTAAGAATTTCGTCCCCGAAATTCATACCTGTTTGGAATAAGTGAGGATGTTGTTCCTTCATAGCTGCTTCTGGCTCCCAAGTAACTTCTTGTATATCATGATGTTGCCAGAGTACTTTAACAAGTGAAATCTGCTTATTTCTAAGCTGTCTAACTTCTCTAGCCAGAATTGCTATAGGTTCTTCATCATAAGTGAAATCTGGCTGTACTCGCACATCTTGAACTGGTATCACATGAGATTCATCTGATCGATACCTTCGAAGCATGGAAACATGAAACACATCATGAAGTTTGGCTAGTTCCATAGGGAGAGCCAATCTATATGCCACTGGCCCAACTCTTTGAAGAATTTCATATGGGCCTATAAACCTCGGACTTAGCTTACCCTTTTTTCCCAAATCTCAATACTTTTCTCCAAGGGGACACTTTCAGAAACACTTTGTCACCCACTTGATATTCAATATCTCTTCTCTTCAAATCAGCATAGGACTTCTGTCTATCACTAGCTTCTTTCAATCTCTGTTTGATAACTTGCACCTTTTCTTCTGTGTCTTTGACAATATCAGGACCAATAACTTTGCGCTCAGACAATTCAGTCCAGTACATAGGAGTTCTACATTTTCGGCCATACAAGGCCTCATACGGTGCCCTCTCGATGCTCCTTTGATAACTGTTATTGTAGGCGAACTCCATTAAAGGTAGATACCTATCCCAACTTCCTGCAAACTCCAAAACACAACCTCTCATCATATCCTCTAGAATCTGAATAACCCGTTCAGATTGCCCATCCGTCTGAGGGTGGAATGCTGTACTGTAACGAAGCTGAGTTCCCAAAGCTTGTTGCAAACTCTGCCAAAATCTTGATGTGAATCTCGGATCTCGATCAGAGATTATTGACACCGGAATGCCATGCAGTCTAACAATCTCATTCACATAAAGTTCTGTCAACTTATCCATAGGGTAGTCCATCCGAACTGGTATGAAATGAGCTGATTTAGTCAGCTTGTCAACTATAACCCAAACAGCATCATGCTTTTTCTGTGTAAAGGGCAATCCTGTTACAAAATCCATAGTGATATCCTCCCATTTCCATTGTGGAATTGGAATGGGGTTCAACAAACCAGATGGTAACTGGTGCTCTGCTTTTACCTGCTGACAAGTCAAGCATTTGGAGACATAGGCTACCACATCTTTCTTCATGCCAGGCCACCAATAACTTTGTTTCAAATCCTGGTACATCTTGTTCCCACCAGGGTGCATAGTAAATACTGTATTGTGAGCCTCTTTCAATACTGTTTTCTTTAATTCTTTGTCATCAGGAACATACAATCGATTCTGATAATACACACCCCCATCTTCTTTCACTAAGTACTCAGACTGGGTTCCTTCATGTAAAGACTTCAAAATCTGTTGCAACTTTTCATCATGTTTCTGTGCATCAATCACTGTTTGCCTCAAACAAGGTCTAGCCTTCAACTGTGCTATTAAAGCGCCATCATAAGCAATTTTCCATCTACAGCGATGTGCAATCATAGCAGCCATCATCTTACGGCTCAAAGCATCAGCTACAACATTAGCTTTGCCTGGATGGTAATCCACTATACAATCATAATCTTTAAACAGTTCTAACCATCTTCGCTGTCTCAAGTTAAGTTCCTTTTGAGTGAGCAAATATTTGAGACTCTTGTGATCTGTATAGATTCTGCACTTCTCCCCATACAAATAATGTCGCCAAATTTTCAAGGCAAACACCACTGCTGCTAACTCTAGGTCATGGGTTGGATAGTTTTGTTCATGTGGCTTCAACTGTCTAGATGCATAGGCAATTACTTTACCATCTTGCATTAGCACACAACCCAAGCCAACTCTAGAAGCATCACTATACATAGCATACTCCTTTCCTGTAACTGGCTGTGCCAAAACTGGAGCCTCTGTCAGAAATTTCTTCAACTGATCAAAACTTACTTGACATCGGTCAATCCACTCAAACTTTATACCCTTTCTCAGAAGTTTAGTGAGTGGTGCGGCTATAACTGAAAAACCTTTCACAAAGCGACGGTAATAACCTGCTAAGCCCAGAAAACTTCTCACTTCTGTCACATTTCGAGGCGGCTTCCAATTCACTATAGCCTCTATTTTAGCTGGATCCACCCTAATGCCTTCAGAAGATACTATATGACTAAGGAAAGAAATTTCCTTAAGCCAAAAATCACATTTGCTCAGCTTAGCATACAGCTGATTCTCCCTCAGAATCTGTAAAACAATTCTCAAATGCTCAGCATGTTCCGTTTCATTCTTCGAATACACTAAAATGTCATCTATGAACACAACAACAAACTGATCCAGGTAGGGTCTAAACACCCTATTCATAAGATCCATAAACGCAGCCGGTGCATTTGTTAACCCAAAAGGCATCACCAGAAACTCATAATGCCCATATCGGGTTCTAAAGGCTGTTTTGGAAACATCCACATCCTTAACCCGAAGTTGATAGTAACCCGAGCGCAAATCAATCTTGGAAAACACTCCAGCACCCTTCAACTGATCAAATAAATCTTCAATTCTTGGTAAAGGATACTTATTTTTGATTGTTACCCTGTTTAACTGTCTGTAGTCTATGCACATCCTCATAGACCCATCCTTTTTCTTCACAAATAAAACCGGTGCACCCCAAGGTGATGTACTAGGCCTAATGAAGCCTTTGTCAAGCAACTCCTGAAGCTGAGCTTTTAGTTCTTTCAATTCCAAAGGAGCCATCCTATATGGTGCCTTCGAAATAGGAGCTGTACCAGGTAGAATGTCTATAGACAATTCAACTTCCCTTTCAGGTGGAAGACTAGGTAAGTCTTCAGGAAATACTTCAGGAAACTCTTTCACCACTGGAATCTCTTGAAGATTCACATTCTCTATTCTTGAATCAAGCACAAGTGCTAAGAAAGCTTCACACCCTTTTCTCAAAAATCGCTTAGCTTGCATAGCTGATATTACATTAGCTATAGGCTCAGATCGAATGCCCTGTACTAGAGTTTCTTCACCATCAGAACTAATGAGAGTTACTGTTTTAGCTTCACAATCAATCACTGCATGATGTCTAGACAGCCAATCCATACCAAGTATCATATCAAACTCCCGGAATGGCAACTCAATAAGATCAGCAAGGAATTCTTTCCCTTGAATTACAATAGGACACTGTTTATGCACTTTATTAACAACAACACTGTGACCCAATGGGTTGGTTACATAAATGTCATATTCTAATTCATGAATAGTAGACTTATTTCTACCCATATCCCCAGTGCAAACATAAGAATGAGTGGAACCAGGATCAATAAGTGCATGCATATCAGAATCAAAAAGAGAGAATGTACCAGCTATGACTTCTGGAGCACTCTGATCCTCTCTAGCTTTCATTGCATAAGCCCGTATCGGAACAACTGGAGCTGTGGGTCTGTCAACTGATTCAGAAATGTTCCTGGACTGGGATCCCTGATAACTCGATCCCCCACGTCCTCTTCCCTTGCCTCTACCTAAAGATGGTGCAATAAAAGTTCCTCTACTGCCCTGCTGTCCCACATCCTGTTCCCTCTTCGATGGACAACTAGCCATGAAGTGATCGGTACCACCACATTTGAAACATGCCCCAGACAATTTCCTGCAACTACCCCAATGTTTCCTAGAACAATGAGGACACACTGGAGGTTGCCCCCCACTCTGATTCCCTGAAGCTTGTTTTCCCTGTTTAGACATTGCAGAAGATTCTTGTCTCCTGTCCCTTTTTGCAGAACTATAGCCAGATTCAGCTGGCTGACTTCCTTGTGCTCTTCTAGCTCTCTTTCCTGTAAAAGATCCACCCTTGGACCCACCTCTTCTCTGTTCTCTCTCCCTTTTAGCCATTTCATTCTTTTCAACTCGCAAGGCTGCTGTAACCAATTGAGTGAAGTTAACCACTTGCAAAGATGTAGACCCAATCAATTTTTCTCGGATACGATCATTCAACCCATCTTCAAACTGTCTACATTTAAAAGCATCAGTTAACATCTCATCGGGAGCATATTTGCACAGGTGACTGAATTCTTTCTCATACTCAGCCACAAACATAACTCTCTGTTTCAAGTGGAGGAATTGCTTTAACTTCTCTTGCTTATACTCCTCAGTAACATACTTTCTCTTGAATTCAGCTGTGAAAAATTCCCATGTAAGGGGATCTGGTAACTGAGGTTGCTTCAATACCAACTTCCACCAGTCATAAGCTGCACCCTGTAACAGAGACACAGCACAAGATGCTTTATGACTTACCGGACAACCGATTTCATCAAAAATCCTCTCTAGCCTTTCCAACCAAAATTCAGCTTCTTTAGACTGTTCTAGATTAGTGCCTACAAATTCCTCAGCACCATGCTTTCTAATTTCAGAAATTGGAGCTTTGGGTGCTGTCATTCTCTGAAGAACTTAAGCCATATCCTGTGATATTTTTAACAATGCTTCTGTAGGGACGGCTGTTGGGACCTCATTTGGATTTGAGGATGAAGGTCCAATATGGGAAGGATTAGTTCTAACCGGCCTGTTACTTTCAGCCGATTCCTCAAATGCATCTCTAGAGCTCTCCATCTTTAATCTATAAGAAAAACAGGGACTTCTGCATCAGGCCAACAAAACACTATATCATACTATAGAATCCTAGGTTCATTTTTACCCAGAAAAGGCTAAACCTAGGGCTCTGATACCACAATTTGTAGCACCCCTTATGCAAATACCCTATTATCACATGTATCATGAATACTATTAATCATGATCATACTACATGTTCAATTAACCATCATTTAGTCATTAATCATGCCATACAATTTCATATACTATTATTTATGCCACCTGTCTGTTCCTGTTTTTCATTTCATGCTTAGTATCATGCATACTAACTATATGGATATTTCTTCATGCATATCACATGCACACATGTTCTTTCGTAGCTTTACTACTAGTGAGTTACATTATCCCACATAGGTTATATACATATCAAAATATGACTGGCCATTATACAAAACATATGATAGCTGTATTACAAAAAAACAAAAACATCCTACATCAAGGTTATAAGTCGATGGTTGGCCCTTCCTGATGCAGAGAACGTCCCTGAGCAAAAGTCTTTCTAGAAGGTACCTACACGGATGAATAACCCGTGCTAAGCTATAAAGCTTAGTGGGGAATATCTACAGATGGATGGCCATACACAACGCCATCAAAACATACACATATACAATATGTTCATATACTATAATCAACATGTCCAACATAACATGGCAACAATAACATATACTTTAAAGCATAAGAATATTCTCATGTACATAAGCATTGTACCCAAGAGAGAGAAACACATATTTCTTTTTTTTTCCATAATTCATATAGATGGCAATATTCCAAGTGAACACATTCAATTGAAGCATAATTCTTGTGGTAAACCAACAATATGAGCCACATATCAATCTTTAATCAAATAACTTTAACTGCTTACTTTTGATCATTACTATGAATAACGTTTAGCCTGCCTTAGCTTTATCAGTGGATGCGGGAACTATGGATACACAATGGTATCAAATGAGGGATATCCGAAGATATCGAATCTATAGACCCAAACGGGGCCAACTATCCTATGGACCGGTCAAGCATACCCAAACGGGGTAGCCTATCAACCCAAACGGGACTGATCATGATCCAAACGGGATCATAAACTATGGACCCAAATGGGCCAACTATGGCAGCTGCAATTTCCCTATAGGCGCCTATCTATCCACATCTAAAACTCTATCGCAGGCGGAACTATATTCGTGTTCAATTCACATTTTAATATTGTATTCGTAGTATACCGTTTGCACATATGCATAGTCTCATCAACCTGTGAATTCTCTGGTGCATAATCAGATACATGCACATTTCATATGCCAAGATATATATATCTGGCTCATCTATATCTGTATGACTATATCATTTGCATCATATCATATAAGCATGACATATAATCATCATATCATAGACTTGATCATGCCCTCATTAAGCATTTCACATGTTCATAGTCATGCTAATTCATCTTCTATCTCATAGGCAATTACATGCTCATATACTCATATACATAATCATAAATGTACATACCTGTGGGTACATTCGCATATAGTCGATTTATTCTCATGAGCATGTTTCCAACACATATATATATATACCTTTATCATCATTCAAGTCATGTGCTATACAAAATATCAACATATTTTCATATGGCATATACACACAACAAGGTCATGCTATTATTCTCTTTTTCATATCACAAGTGCATATAAAAAAAGGTGCACTTACATGTCATAAGATTTACATGTATGGGTTCGACAATTCCTTTCTAGTCTTTGTTCATATTCACAAATGAACGCATGTGTATGCATACAATTCCTTCATTGACAGTCATATTACATGCATTATACATTTAACTTTCTATCACATAAGCAAATAGCTGTCTCAATCAATTAAAGAATCATATTATCAAGTGTAGCAACAATCTGTTCATACTAGCCATTTCTGTTACATAGAGTAGTCTAGAAAACTAGTCCGGATTCAACTATAGATTACATGTACATAGAGAGAGATTTAAGCTTAGGTTTCTTCATGTGAAATATAGGTATGGAAGTCTATTTTTCAATGCAAAAAGAATCACTCAATTTACTGTTCTATAACTCAACTTATGAGCAAAACATTCAAGATAGGTCATTCAGTCGTGAAGAGGAGTTCGACACGTGAAGGGATTCACGAGTGAGGCAAATAAGGTGATTCTCACGACTCGTGAAGGGGTTCACGAGTGGAGAAGGAACTATACTTCACGACTCATGAAGTGGCTCACGAATGAGGAAGAAAAGCTGAACTTCACGACTCGTTAAGAAGCTCACGAGTGAAGAAGAAAGACTCGACTTCACGACTCGTGAAGAGCTTCACGAGTCGGACTGATGTTCACGACTCGTGAAGTCATTCACGACTCGGCAAGTCTGTCTTCTTCAACCTTTCAACGATAAACTTCCAGAAAAACGTAAATTCAATTCTGTAAATTCTATTCACTTCCAGTAATCCATTTTTACATGCAATATGAATGGCCTAAATTCCCATACCTTAGCTGATAAACCCAAGGTCTTCAACCTCTATCAATTCCTTTTCCTTTGTTCCTTCTTCCTTCCTCTTCTCCTTCACAATTCCATCACCATTATCATTTAAATTTCTAGCAATTACACTGTTCTAAGTTAACTTGATAAAGAAGAAGAAGATGAAGATGATGGAGGGTTAAATTAAGAGTTTGATTACCTTAATTTACTGCATTTTACTCTTGCTTAACCAACAAACATCATCCTCAATGCATTTAAGATAAAACATTGGAAATCAAAAGGAAGAAGAAGGTGATCTATTTTCTGGTTTTCTCCACTCTTCACTGCCGATTTTCACTAACACAAGACACCTACAAATTCCACTAACTCAAGCCTTTTATACTAACTTAACAATCCCCTCTTTAGTCCTTTGTAAAATTGCATGTCAAACAAAAGGCACAAACCTTTATGCATGTTATAATAAGACCCCTCCACTAACTCTTTTTCTTAATTCAAGCTACCAATTAATTCAATCTTCCAAATTAACCTTGAATTAAATGCTTTTATTTACAATTGGCCATCAAAATGCCATAATTAGAAATTAACCCCAAATTAACACCTATTTACTTCAATTACATCCTCCAATACTATTAAACCATATTCTTTTATTTATTTTCATGCAATTAATATAATAGCATGCTAATTTATCCCTTTAACTTAAATATGCAAATTAAATTAGGGTCATGTTAGGGGCCTTACACTTTGGTCTTTACCATGTGCTTTAATGAAATGGTGTAGATAGGCGATTCTATAGGGCATATGGTTGAGACACTTTGGTCTTTGTTGTGTTTAAGTCAAAATTCTGCACAATAGTTAAACTTTCACCATTTAGCACAATAAAACTTCATAAATCTCAATATTATCCTATTTGGCACAAAAAGAGGAATTTAACATATAAAATATGAAAAAAAACATGCAAAATGAGACACAAACACAAACAAAAATATGTTGAAATTAAATACTAGATTAAAGTTATCAAATACCCCACTGTTAACTTTTGCTCATGATACCATGTGAAATGGTCTATTATTTAGTGTGTATTTTCTTTCATTTAGGTAGCTAAGTATGTAACATTATTTATATTTTATGTGTTTTTGTTTAATTTATGTGGTTATTTGTATTATAGGACAATTTGGGTGTAAATGTGAAGAAGGAGCACAAGTCATGAAGAAATGTTTGACTCGTGAAGGGATTCACAAGTGAAGTAGAGGGATGAGGTTCACGAGTCACAACCAGGCTCACAACTCGGACAAGAATGCACGAATCGTGAAGGGACTTATGAGTTACTACCTAAGAAGAACCAGGATCACGAGTCGTGAAGGGTTTCACAAGTGACATAGGGGCAGAAGGTGCACGACTTGTAAAAGATGTCACAACTCGGTATTGGCATCTATTTACAAATGACACAATTTTTTAACATGCTTTTTCTCAACCAACAAGTGTTTCCATCAGGCTTTTTCATGACAACCTTTCATCTTCACACCCAGTTGGAAGAGGCATGATTATAGAGCCATTCTCTCTATCAATAGGGATCCAAGATGCTGAAAAAGGGATCAATCGGTTTTCAGTTTTTATAGAGATATACATTTTGTTTTTGGGTAAACATTTTTACTTAGTTTTTATTAGATGTTGACAAAGGAACAAAGCCAAAGGAATAAGAGATAAGTTTCTTTCTCTTGTTTATCTTTAATTTAAGTATATATTTTGGCTAGTTTCCTTTGTACATTATAAATATGCAGTAGTATTTGTTTAAGACATGTTTATTATTATTATGAATGAAGTATGATTTACATCCATTCGTGTGTATTGATTTGCTATTTATGCTTGATCACCAAATTGGGCATGTTAGTCAATTTATTCGCAATGAGATTTGGAATTCTTTGATGGAAAAACAAATGAATGTAATTAAAGCATTGAATTCCTTTAATTTGACTTAAGGAATTCACTTTGAGGGGTTAAATAATTGGCATAGAGCTTCATAATTTTTGTTTATCTCTATAATGACACAAGAGTGCTTATAAACTCTAAATGAAAACATCTTTACTATCAACGAGAGTTGCTTTAAGGACTTTTGGCTAAATTCTCCAGTCACTTTATTTATACAATTACTTGCACTTGTTCTTAAATGAATTACTCTTATTTGTAATGTATATTCATACCATCATTTAAGTCATCTTTATTCCAATTCGATTTAATATATTTATAGTAGTTTAGAAATTCAATTAATTACATAATCTTCATTTTATTCGTTATCTATCCATCTACTCTTTGTGGTTTCAATACAAAATTTACCCCGTTCTCTTTGGAATGGTAACCTACTCATCTTATACATAGTCTAGTGAGACTAAAGGGTAAAATAAATCTCCATCAGATTTTGGCACCATTGCTTGGGAATGGTTTAAATAAACTTTTATTGATTAAAACAAAGTAGTAGTTGTTTTAGGACTGTATGTATTAGTTAGTTATTTATTTTTATGTATGAATTTTTATTTTTTGTTTTATTCTTTTTAAAAGCATTAGAGTTTATGCTATGAAAACTTGGATTTAATGATCCTAGACTAACAAAAATTTCTTTTGGTTTTGTGCAGGGAACTTAGGAGAAAGCAAGAAGAGAAACTTAGATTGCGATTAGAAGAAGTACAAAAGACCAATTTGGAGGAGAACCAAAATATTCAAAGGATGGTGGACCAAGAAAGGAGAACCCTTGAAGATTTTACAGTGCCTGACATTTCTAAAAGTTTTGGAGGTATAGTGGCACCAGCCATTGCCAATAACAACTTTGAGATCAAACCCGCTATCATACAAATAGTACAAAATAACAAATTTGGAGGTTTGCAAGGGGAAAACCCTTACGCTCATATCTTTGGATTTCTTAATGTTTGTGCTACATTTAAAATCAATGGAGTAAGTAATGATGTTATAAGAATTAAGTTATTTCCATTTTCTTTAAAAGATAAAGCACAAATTTGGCTTGCTAGCATACCTAGTGAGACAATAGCAACTTGGGATCAACTTAAACAAGCTTTTCTTCATAAATATTTCCCCCCCATAAAACAACAAAATTTAAAAATCAAATATCTACTTTTAGATAATTGCCAAATGAAACTATTTATTCACCTTGGGAAAGGTTTAAGGAACTCCAAAGGCAATGTCCTCACCATGGCTTGCCGGATTGGATGATTCCTCAAATCTTTTACAATGGATTAATGGAAGAAAATAGGAATATTTTAAATGCTACTTCAGGTGGAAAATGGATAGAGAAAACATCCAATGAAGCAAAAACTTTTTTGAAGGAATTTGCTGCACAAGGCTACATGGGAGCGAAACCAATAATGGCTAAAGCTAAAGGATTTTTGGAATTAGATTCCATTAATTTATTGACGGCCAAAGTTGAAGCCTTGACTTAGTTGGTAAGTAATTCTCAATCTAATCTTGAAAATATGATTCAAGTATATGAGAAATGTGGTGGATCTTATGTATATGTTAATTGTAATGAGGGGTCTAATGAGGATGTGAATTTAGTCCAAGGTAATTATAATCAAAGGATGGGTCAAAATTCAAATTACTATAACCCTCAATGGAGGAATTATCCTAGTTTTTCTTGGTCTAATCCAAACACTCAATTTGACCCTCCAAATAGTAAACCTATCACCAAAATACCTAACCCTTCCGCTTTTCCAATTAAACCACCTTTTAACCCCCAGCAACCCAAATCCCATCTTGAGAATTTAATGGAGCAATTCATTAAACATCAAATGACTACCAATAAACAAAATAAGGATCAATTTAAGCAAATAAATATAAAGATTAACCAACTTGTTGCTCATAATAAGATTCTTGAAACCCAATTGGCTTAACAAGCCACTTCTAGTGCTAAATAATTAGGTAAACTCCCAAGCTAGCTAGAATTTTTTCCTTAAGAGTCTATCCAATCTATTTTGGTATGAAGTGGAAAGAAGATTAAGAGTCAAAATAGGGGTAAAGATGATATTATTGTGGATGATGAGCATGCTATAGAAGCTAGGAAAAATAATGATGTGAAAAATCAGTCTAATGAGTCTAAGGAAAAGATGGTCTCATCTAGGGATGATGACCTTAAGGTTAATTTAAATGTTTTACCTTTTACTCAAATATTTATTAAAAGGAATCTTGATAAGCAATTTGGAAAATTTTTGAATTATTTGAGGGAACTTATTATAACTATTCCTTTTGTGGATACAACCAAGGATATGCCTTCATGGGTGAAATTTTTAAAAGAAATTGTAAGTCATAAACGTAAGCTTGAAGAATATGGTTATGTTTCCTTAGTAGAAGAGTCTAAGGCAATGTATTCTAAGTATCCACCTAAGCTAAAGGATCCTAGTTGTTTTATGGTTCCTTATGTGATAAGTGGAACTCATTTTGATAAGGCATTATCTGATATGGGTGCTAGTATAATTCTTATGCCACATTCATTTAAAAGAAGCTTGATTTAGGTGAATTAAAGCCTACTAATATGTGTTTATCTATGGCAAATAAATGTATTTCACACCCTATGGCCATACTTGAAAATGTCCCTTCTAAAGTGGGTAAATTTGTTATACTTGCTGATTTTGTTGTGCTGAAATGGAAGAGGATCCTAAAATTCCTATTTTATTTGGTAGGCCTTTCTTAATTACTGCTGGGGCTATTATTGATATGAAAAATGGGAAAATATCTCTTGAAGTTAATGGTGAAACAATTGAATTTAATGTGTTTGGAATGGTTAAGTCTTCACCTATAAAAGCTGTGAATAGGATTGATGCATATGATGTTCTTAATGAATGCATTAATGGTGTTGTTTATAATTGTGTTAGTCAAAACCCTATTGCACCATATAGTTTGCATGAAAGTTGTGATGAGGCTTTACAAGTTACCTCTTATCCTTTGGATCGAGGATTCTCAAAGTTTGAATCTTTGAGAAATAATGATGATAACCCATCAAATACATTTAAGGAGAAAGTCAAGATTGAACTCAAGCCTTTACCCTTAAGCTTAAGGTACGATTATCTTGATTCAAAACTTCAATTCCTTTCATTGTTAATTCTTCGATTGATAAGAAAAATGTGAGGGCTTTGCGTGATATTTTACTTGATCATAGAAATGCTATGGGGTACTCTATAGGTGATTTCATAGGGATTGCACCAAACATTTGCATGTTTAGAATATTGTTAGAAAAGGATTCTAAGCCTTCAATTGAAGGCCAAAGAAGGCTTAATCCAACTCTAAAAAAGTAGTAAGGAAAGAGGTCATTAAATTGCTTGATAATGGCATAATATATTTTATTAGTGATAGTAAATGGGTGAGTCTTATTCAAGTTTTTCCTATTTTATCTATTGTATTCCTGTGCATATCAATTGATAGAACTATCCAAGAATGTTGTTTCAATTTAAGTTATCATGTGTGAGGCACATGTTTGTAACACCTTGAAACAATAGAGACTTCATTCTAAATATCCCCAGTCAGTCATTGTTATGGGAATAACAAATGAATTAAGACTAGTATGCTCTCTCTGATAATATGAGTTCTGTCTGACGGATCATAAGGATAAGAGTGTCAATCAAGGATCATAGATACATGTTTAGAACATGGTATCTGGATTCGATCCATTCATGAGAACACTACATGTTAAAAGTCATAAGTGTTTCTCATGTGCAAGTTTTGTATCGGAGTTCTTAGACCTAAAATCTCTATGAAACTCTTTATGAATTACTATGTACTTTGACATACACCTAACGTACTTATAACACGGTGACAAGTATGGGTATGCTTGGGTATGCACTAATTCATGTTAGAGAGCATGAGAAAAGTGAAGGGATTACCCCTCTCAATAAGAGAGAAAATATCATCGGCCACTTGATCAGTGAACTGAGAAGTGTATGGCCATACCGAGATGCAATAATGAGTAATCATTATTTATCTGATAGTTGAATGTCAGTGGAATGTCAAGAAAGGAATTAGTATATATAAGGATGACTAGTTCCATGCCTTATATTAATTATGATATTTAAGGATAAGAGACTATGCAAAATTGCATTAGGTCACTAAATGCCATTTGCATTTTCATTTAATTTGGAATGCTATAATATCTTGCTAGAGAATATGTATAGCCTTTGAATTAATTTATTAATTTATTGCCAATATTAAATGGACTTATAGGATCGCACATAAAGCATTGGGCTTAAAATATTTAAATAGTGTATTGGGCATTAATTTGGGCTTGTATTTAAAGTCAAATTAATGCATGTAATTGGTAAACAGTTTTTTGCTTTTTGTCTTAAACAGCTAGCTATTTATGAAACACCCCAACTAACATCTTTATTAAATATAATGCAATCTACTTAAATCATGTTATGTTAATCAATTAACTTGATTAACGTCTACAAGCATTCATGTCATCTGATCCATCTAATCATGTATATGGTATTCTAATTAGGCTTCTCACATCTTTCATGTACATTTCATTTTGAATATGTATAGTGACTCATTATGTAGCCCATTATCTTACTAATACTAGATTCTACTATCTTAGTCATTTCACTATCATGTATAGCATTCAGCATTTAAGCACATTTGAATAAAGTCATTATAGCTTCTAAATGCATGCATATACTAGCATTCTCACTATGAGCTTATTACAACCTTAACCCATATGACATACATATATATTACAAACCTTATACATATTAAAAATGTAAGGAACTATACAAAATTTATCAAAATTCCTACATCAACTTCTATAGACTGGTGTTGGCCTATCCTGATGCAGAAAACATTCCTGTGTAAAAGCCTTGACTACCATAACCTACGCGGATCAAAATAATCAGTGCTAAGCTATACAGGTTAGTGTGGATTCTAAACACGAAAGACAACCACTCACAGTGGTCATCAGAAATATAGGATACACAAAAAAATTGAAATTAATAATATTTACATATTAAGAAGAAGTATAAGATAAAGCACAATATCTTACACAACAAGATAACCCTTCAATTAATTCAGCATACTTGAATTCATACAATTCATTAGGAGATCTGTACATAATGTAAATAGATACCAATATATGCTTAAGGAACCATTGTTAAACATGATAAACCATATGTAAGATGCATAATTCATAATGTGATTAACTGTGAAACATTAATGCTTTACTTTAGCCTGCTTAAGTTCTAAGAGTGGATAACGGGATCGATGGATACCCGAGGGTATCAAATGGTGGATATCCGAAGATATCAAAGCTATGAACCCAATCAGGGTTAGCTATATGGTGGACCGATCAAAAACCCAAATAGGGCCGTGAATGATCCAATTGGATCAACTGTACTTTAGACCTAAAAGGTCGACAATGGCAGCTGCAATATCCCTATAGGCGCCTATCTGTCCACAATTAAACTCTAGTAGTAGGCAATATAGTTTTTCATGTTCATTTAAAATATCATGCTTGTACTTATATCATACAACATGTACATACATATGTTCATATTATTGTACATAATTATCCACTGTGTAAACATGCATTAATGCACACATGTAGAAATTTGAGTGTCGGTAATTGAACATACCTCTCATCATGAACTTATACCTAAACATGCTATTCTTTTTGGCAACACACCATATCACCATCATATTAACATGCATATATAATCAATGATAATTTCATAACTTCATACATTCACATATTCAAATACTTCAATGAGAGTTCCAATATATGGTGACAACATATCTTTACAACTTTGTTTTTATAAATCATTAAATTAATCTCATGTGTTGCTATTACATATTACTCTCTTATTTATATTTTTAAAATGTCCTAAACTCACATATTAATGCCATATTTTAAGTTTAATTACATGTTTTAACATACTTTAGATGAGTTTCAAAATGTTAAGGTATGTATTGATATTTGAGGGGGCTAAAAATCGTGTATGACTATTAAATGAAAGGGCCACGATTGAGACAATTGGTCCCAACCAAGACTAAAGGCTGAAATTGATTCCAGAAGGTGCGCACGGCTGAGAAGAGAAATTTGTTACACAAATACTCTTGATTAACCAACATGCACAATTTCCTCTTTAAGATCACTTAAAGAATTCAACTTAGGATTTTAGAGTAAAGAGAAGATCATTTCTGGATTTTCTTCATACAAAATCCATCCCACTCTCCTCTTTCTCCTAAGTTTTTGCTTTTCATAATATCAAGGGATAATCCCCTTTTGGTCCCTTAAGAATTTGCATGACACACAACTATCACACACCTTTTTGGATGCTATAGTTTAACCCCTCCTTTTAATCTATCTTTTAAATCAACCTTTCCATTTAATCCCTTTGATAAATTGATCTCTCAATTATTCATTTATTCACAAGTGCCCCTAAAGATGCCATAATTACAAATTTACCCAAATTAATACTTTATACTTCAATTATACCCTTGAGTAATTTTAAACTATAACATTAAATTTTATTTTCATGCAAATAATATAATAACACAATAATTTATCACTTGTCCCATACTTCATATGAAATTTTCATTTTTAATTTAAGCTTAATCAAATAAATCCTACTCAAATCATGAAAATTTCAATTAGGGTCATTTAGGGGCCTCACAATTTAAGGCAAATCTGTTGAACATGTTTTTTTTCACCTTAAACAGCTCTTTAAGGAAAATCTGTCAAACTATTATTTTGCCTTAAATTGCTAGCTGTTTAAGGTAAATCTGTTAACAGTTGGTCCACGAGAGAAATTTATTGGCATGTGCTAGGTTTAATTTCAATTAATTAATTATCTATGTATAATTAAGTTAATGGAGTATTACATCCTATATTGTATTTGATCAAAATATAATACTTGAGAGGGAATTAATGTGGCCAAAATTCAAGCTAGAAATCCTAGTTGAATTCGGCAACCAATTACCCTAAATAAGTAAGTTTGTTTTGATTAAATTTCTTATGCCATTTTAAATTAATTTGAATTTAAAACCTAATAGAGTTTGAATAAATTTAAATCACTTAATTAGGAAGTGATGGAGGCTAAAAATATTCCTAATTCTAAGGGATTTTGGCATTACCTATCTTTCCTAAATTAAAGATATAAATTGATTAATTCTATTTTGACCTAAGTGAGAATTTCTCTCTCTAGTGCCGCCACTCTCAAGAGTAAGAATTCTTTCTTAATCTATTGTGTTCTTAGGTAGAAATAGCAACCTAAAGGAAGAAAAAGATCAGATCTTATGGATTCAAACCATTTCCATTGCCGAATACACAATCATAGAGCTAACACTCTTGATTTTAAGCCATCCTTTTTAGTGTGTGTGTGAGCATAGAGAAGAGTGGTGTAAAGGCAGCTCTTTTGGCATTGGTGATCAATATCTAAGGCATATAATTCTATATTATTTGGTGGTCATCATCAAAATCAAGTTTTGAAGTTCATCTAAGCTTGTAAGTTTTTTAAAACTCTAAAATTGCATGTTTCGATTCTTTGTCGTATATTATGTTGCATGAATGATCAATATTTTTATTTTTTTGCTATGTGATCTTCATGTATATGCCATGTTATATCCCTTAAGTGGTATCAAAGCCTAACCATACTTATTTTTGTGCTTTATATGCATTAAATATTGATTCAAAAATTGTTATTGCATAAAATCACAATGCTAAAATTTTCTGTTTTGTGTTTTTTTGCATTGTTTTAGTGTAAAAATAATTTTAAATGATTATTTAGGTATTATAATTATTATGACATGTTAATATACTATCCTAAAATGTTCTTAAAGTTGTTCATGGTCGATTTTAATTATACATATCTGATCCTACATGTTAATCTTGAAACTAGGTGCTAGTTTGCATGATATGTGATTGTTTAACAACTAGTTTTCAAAATTAAATGTAAAAATGTGTTTGGCATGTTTGCAAGTGATTTTTATAGATTAATAAAATGTTTGGACATGTTTTAAAAATAGTTTTAATTCTGGTCCATGATAATTTAATTGATTAATTTTAAAATCACTTAAAACTATGACTAGTTTGTGTTTGTTGCATGTTCAATCAACATTGTTTGTTATGTTTTGATTAAAATGGCAAAAAAACATTTAGATCAGATCTGAACAAAACCTTAAATCAATTTTTATGACCTTATTTAAATTATTAAATATCTCATAAAATCATTTAAGTGTCTGTGCATTGTTTGTGGCATTAAATGAGCATTAAACAACTAGTTTCATTGTTATTTGTTTGTTTTAGTATATATGCCATGTATGACATATGTTCTTCATGAATTTTTTTGTTTAATTCATGTTGGTTCACATTATATATATTTTTAATATTTATGGGCTGTATGACATAATATTGTAAATGGTAAAATTGAAAATAATACTAGAGTTGATTTATAGCACAAATCTAACTAGTTTGTGTTTTGGGCTTTTAAGAGAACTTATTCAATAAGGGAATTTAGTCCATTAGTCTTCGGCCAAGGCTCATCACGGGATCTTCTCTTAAAATTTCAAATAAATAATTTTCATTAATGGGCTTGGCTAAATTAATTAAAATTGGACTTTGTTTTATCCATGAATGTTATGTATATTTTTTTGCTTGTTTTGTGTGATGAATGGATATGCATAATGCATTCATGGGCCTTAGGTTTTTGTAATTAGATATGGCCTGCGTTCCATTATGGATTATTGTAAAAGTTTCATTTATTTCTTAGTATAGAATTTATTTGAAGACTTTGTAAATCAAGACGAAGCCCACCGGAGTGGAGAAGCCCAACTTGAAGATTAATATGTAATAGTATAGAATCTTAGTTATAGGTTTTTTGGGTCCATGTTTGTCACACTTTACTTTATGTAATTATATATATATGCATGCTATGAATGGATGACAAAGCGTATACCATGTAAGCTATAATAAAATGAATCCCTAAAATAGTAAGTCACAAAGTTGCCTTCCTAATTTGAAACATGTCAAGGCATCGATCATCGGTCACGTAGACTAAGAGTCCTAGATGTGCCCGATTATCTTTATGAGGCATGGGTTGTGAATGTAGGTTGGACTTAACATGGAAAGGGATGCTCAGACCTAGGCAACTAATAAATGGGTTTGTGCCATAAAATCTTAAGATGATAGCCCATTTGATCCAAGAGTCATGTACGAGACATGATTGGAGTTTTCCTACCTAAGTAAATTTACTTGTTAGGTGTACAAGCTCAGCTTGACTAATAAGTTATTGTGAAAGGTAGATCTTGGCCCACATTAAATCACTAATATGAATTATTTAAAGGGATATTAATTTGGTTTGTGAGATTATAATAAGACCTCATTTAATCTTGCTAAGTTTTATTATTTTAGATTGAAAAATGGCATCTTCAAACAAATTTTCATTGAGATCGTTCTTAGAAAAGGACAAACTAAATGTCACCAATTTCATAGACTAGTCTCAAAACTTGAGAATTGTTCTTAAGCATGAGAAGAAGTCGTATGTTTTGGATGCACCCTTGCCCGAGGAACCTACTAGGAATGCCTCTGTAGTTCAAAAGAAAACTTTTGAGACTAAGAAGAGTGACTCCAATGATGTGACCTATCTGATGCTAGCCCCTATGGTGCCTGATTGGCAAAAGCAATTTATGGACCAAGAGGTCTATGCGATCATGGTACACCTCAAGGAGATGTTCCAAGAACAAGCTCGTCATGAGAGGTTCGTGACAACAAAGGCCTTAATTTCTTGTAAGATAGCTATGGGTACTCCTGTTACTACCCATGTACTCAAGATGAAAGGGTATCTTGATATTCTTGAGAAGCATGAGGTACAAGTGCGAAAAGAATTGGCCACTGACTTGATATTGGGTTCATTAACTGATGATTATGATCCATTTATTATGAATTATAACATGCATGTAATGAACAAGATAGTCACTGAGCTTCATGGGATGCTTAAGAATGCTGAAGAGAACATATGAAAGACCAATCCCATACTTATGGTTCAAAGGGGCATTAATAAGGGACCTGCTAAGGAAAAGGGGAAGGGAAAGGTAAAACCCAAGTATGACTTGGCACGGCCTAAGTCTAGTGGGAGTGCACCTCAGGCCTAACCCAAGCCCAAGGCATAAAAGCTTAAGGAGAGCGAGAGCACATGCTTCTATTGCAATAACTTAGGGCATTGGAGGAAGAATTGCGCTCTCTTCAAGGAAGAACAAAAGAAGAAAGGAGCCAAGGCATCCAGTTCTAGCATTTTTTTGTTGAAATTAACCTTTCTATTTCTACCACTTGGGTATTGGATACCGATTGTGGTTCTCACATTTGTTCAAATATGTAGGGGTTAAGAAATAGGCAGTTACTTGGGAAGAATGAAGTGGACCTCTGCATGGGGAATGGAGCACGAGTTGCTACCATGAAGATAGGCAACTATCGACTCACTTTACCTTTCGGACTTTGTTTAGTTTTGAAAAATTTTTATTATATGCCTGCTATGAGCAGAAACATTATTTCAGTTTCTTATTTGGTTATGGATGGATTTGACTTTATTATTAATAATGGCAATATTCATATTCGTCGCCAAGGTATTTTATATGGCAATACCATGTTACAAAATGACATTTATATCCTTGATCTACAAAACAAAGAGTCCATGTATAATATTAATATAAAGAGGGCTAAATCAAATGAATTGAACCCTACTTACTTCTGGCATTGTCGTTTAGGACATGCAAATGAAAAATGCATTTCAAGACTCCATAAATCTATAGTGCTTGGGTCATTTGATTTGGAATCTTATGACATATGCGAGCCATGTTTGCATGGAAAGATGACAAAGAGTCCTTTTAACAAGAAAGGTGAAAGGACTAGTGACTTATTGGAACTAATACACTCCGATGTATATGGACCATTAAGTACACTAGCTAGAGGTGGTTTTAGTTACTTTATGACATTCACAAATGACTTCAGTAGATATGGCTACGTCTATCTAATGAAGCACAAGTCTGAAACTTTTGAAAAATTCAAAGAGTTTAAGAAAGAAGTAGAAAACCAACTTGGCTAAAGTATAAAAGCCATTCGATTAGATTGAGGTGGCGAATACTTAAGCTAAGAGTTTGACGGTCATCTGAAGGAGTGTGGAAAGCTCACTCCTCCTGGAACACCATAATGGAATGGTGTGTCTAAAAGGAGAAATCGAACTCTATTGGACATGGTTCCATCAATGATGAGTCAAACTAATCTTCCTGTCTTTTTTTGGAGTTATGCATTAGAAACTGCTTCATTTTTACTGAACCGTACTCCAACTAAAGTAGTTGAGAAGACACCATCTGAGTTATGGACTAGGAAAGAACCCAATATGTCATTTCTCAGGATTTAGGGCTGTGAAGCATATGTTAAGAAATTAACATCTGACAAACTAGAGTCCAAATCTGCTGTCTACTTATTTATGGGTTATCCCAAAGAAACGAAGGGATACTACTTTTACTCACAAGCCGAGAATAAAGTGTTTGTTGCTCGCAAGGCTATTTTCTAGGAAAAGGAGTTCCTTCTTAAGAAAGATAGTGGGAGTAAATTAGAACTTGGAGAAATTCAAGTGCCACAAAACTCTTGTAGAGGATGAGTTGAAAATGGAATCAAGTTCACAACCAGTTGTGGAATAAGAACCTATTGCACAAGAAACTAGAAGGTCCGGTAAGGTACATCGGGAGATTAAGAGATATGGATTTCTAATCATCGATAGTGAATTATTGAGTTAGTGGATCGTGAGGATCCAACTACCTACTGATAAGCTATTGAGAGTCCTGACTCGAAAAATTGGCTTAAAGCAATGAAATCCGAGATGTAATCAATGTACGATAACCGGGTTTGGACTTTGGTTGATCCACCGGAAGGTGATAAGGTAATTGAATACAAGTGGCTATTTAAACTCAAAGCTAACAAGACCTACAAAGGTAGGACTAGTAGTAAAAAGTTTTCGATAAACTCATGGTGTAGACTATGATGAGACCTTTTCGCCTGTAGTCATGGTCAAGTCCATTAGGATCTTGCTTGCCATAGCTGCATATCATGACTATAAGATATAGCAAATGGAAGTCAAAACTCCTTTCCTTAATGGAAATCTACTTGAGGATGTGTATATGACACAGCCTGAGGGTTTTGTCAATCCCAAGAATCCTAAGAAGGTTTGCAAGCTTCAAGAAATTTTTATAAATAAAGATAAAGATTACCAGTTTTGAATTTTGAGGACGAAATTCTTTTAAAGAGGAGTGATTTGTAAGGACCCAATCATGACTCCATGAGGATTATTGCTAATTAATGAGGACTATCGTTGATTAAGGCAAAATTGGATTATTTTGTAATTATTAAGGTTAAGTCCCAAGAGGGGTAATTTGATAATTTCAACATGTAAGTATACGAGTTAAGTTAAATAAAATTAAAGAAAAAGATACAATTGATGTGAATTAGAAAGTCTTGGGGTTAAGTTGGAAGAAATTGAAATAATGGGGGATTAATTATGCTTAAGGGCATTTTGGAAATTCCTTAGAAAGATATTTTCCCCACTCATTTATTTTGGGACTTTTGGAGAGGTGAGGGATCAGTATTCTCTCTTTCTTAATCTCTCTCTCTCTTGGTTATGGGATTGAGGAAGAAACTTAGGGTTTTGGGTGTTTCAATCTCATAAAGGTAATGTTTTCCCTTTAAGATCTCTTCTTCTTTCTTTTCTTTTTAATTTGTAATTTCTTTGGTGATGAGAGATTTCAAGATCTTGTTGTCATCATGTGTAAGGAAATGAGGGAGAAAGAGAGCTAGATCAATGGATGTTGAAAGAGTTTAAGCTTGAATAACAGGTATGGGATTTGTTTTGGAAAAGTTACTGTATATATTTTCCCTCTCATGTTGCAAGTGTTTTCTTTGAGAGATTAAGGATAAAGCTAATAGGTGTTGATGATTATAACATGATTAGTAACTTAAATGATAATTTAAGTAAGGGGAATGGTGAGATTTGTGATTAATTTCATGTTTGCATAATTGGGATTTGTTCTTTCTCCAGCATGTGGCCACGCATGTTTTTCCTCTTGGAGACACATGGCTACGTGTGTGGTTTCCTCTTGAAAACACATGGCCATGTGTGTGTTTATTCATTTTTATCCTTCTCTATACATGGCCATGTGTGGCTTTCTTCTTCACCATGCACGACCACGTGATGTTCCTTTCTCCTTGCACATAGGCATGTGATGCTTTTCCTTCTTCCCACCTGTGGCCATGCACGTTTGTTCCTTTCTTCTACACGACCATGCATGTTTGCTTTCTTTCTAGCACATGGCCATGTGATTTTTCTCTCTTCCTTGTACATGGCCATGTGTGGCTTTTTCATGCAAACACACAGCTACTCACTCTTTCTCCTTGAGAATGCACGGCCAGCCAAGAATGTTTTCTCCCCTCCACAGTATATTCTCACCTAAGATTTAAGCCATGTAACTAGATATGGAACACCATATTATGTGGTCCATAAAATTATTAAGAGAGCAAGAATTAAGATGAATTGACTAGTAATAAGTAAGATTGAGGATAAATGGCTTTTCAGTGAAGTTTGATATGATGATTGATTGGAGTAATATATTATGAAAGTCTCTCTAATCCTAAAGTCTGCAAAGATATGTTTTAGAAAGGCATGAATAAACATGAATTATTGCAAAGATTAAAAGACATCAATGCCATAATAAGAGGAAGAAGAGTGAATTAAGCTATAAGTTATCCAAAGACACCAGTGAGGTGCATAAAGTATGATCACTTAATTGATGGATCCCCCGCAAGTTTTGGGATAATCAAGCACTTTGAGTTAAGTAATGATGGTTCACTTGAACTCTAAATTAGATGGGCTTGCACATGGCAATGTTAATATGATTTATGTTGCAAAAGGTATGTTAAGGCCTAATGAGCATCGAATTGAGAATAACATGAGGCAATATAGTAACTTAGATGATATGTTATTCAATGTGTCTTATAAAATCAAAATAAGGTATGCACTAGGTCAAGGAATGGTTCTGTCCAAAATATTATGATTTAACCTAGTGGTAATAAAAGAATAGTCGTAAGGTTGCATGTTCGAGTTAAAAAAAACGGGACATCACATTTTGTGTTAAATTATGAAATAATAGAAGCTTAGTTATAGTCCAAGTCCCAAGAGGAATTAATAATTAGCTGTAATGTGTACTAACCTACTCACCTATTTGCTCATGCCTATAATACATTTTGATTAGCATAAGAGCATCCGTAGTGTGTTAATGACTAAGATGAAATAAGCTCACATAATCTGCCTAAGTATAAAATAAAAGTAAGAGGATTGCGATAAGTATATATATATATATATATTAGTATGTTAAGGTATACAACTTATCGCTTGTAATTAGATAAACCATTGAAGTAAATCAAAGGATTAAACATGAACCAATGTTAATCTTTAAGCTGTAGGAGAACTTACACATGTTACTACTAAATGGATCGTAAATGCATAAGTATCGCTTAAAATAATCATGTTTTGATGCGAGTTTGACGAGGTGTGAAAGCTGCTTATGGCAAATTGCAACAAGGTACGTCATTGAGAATTACCAAAGAGCTATGTAAGTCAATATTTTATAATTGAGTCAACCATGCTATGACAAGTAGTTTGATCCCTTATGTGACCAGTTATGAATACCCTAAGAGTATGTATTAAGATGATTGAAATTGCATTTATATGGACACACACACACACATATACACACATAAATATATATATATATATATATAGACATGCATATGATATTATGAAGCATTTTAGTTGCAAGAACCTCACTTTCATGATTGTCTCATTGGTTTCATGTATAATTCTATGCATAACGAGTTAGATTGATGAAAGTAATGTTTTATTATGTTTTCATTATCCTGTAAATCACTACGATGGGTATGAATGATTTTGATGCAACTATGTGATGACATGACTTGCATCCATGTGTAATGAAACTTCAAACTCAATAATGATGCATGATAAGAATGCTATACATTCTTTCATGAAAAGTAACTTTAAGCCAAATGATGTTATAAGTAAAGAAGGATATGTTAAAATTAAAGATGTTCTTAAGTGTTTAAGCTTGTGGGTCTTAGTTCAGTCGTGAATTAGATAAGTATGCCTAGAGGGATACAATCGCAGCTGCCATAGTTGACCCCATTTGGGTCTTATTCCTTAATGAAACTATTGATTGACTCCATTTGTGTCCATAGCTTGTTCCTTGCTTGAACCATTGTTTGATCCCGTTCAGATCCATTGTTTGATATCTCTAGATATCCATAGTTTGATACCTTTGGGTATCCATTGCTGCAGTTATCCATCTTTTGAACTAGTACTTAGGCAGGCTATTAAAGATGATAAAAATATACATGAGATAAAGTACAACATGCATTGATTGGTCCATTTATGTGATGTAAGCATGAGGAATGATCTATTGGTTGATTTTCTTAAATTATTTTCGACTATAAAGTATTTTATTAAATGAAATGTCATGCTTGACATTACATGATGGAGATGTCTCACATCAATTAAGAAAGATTCCCATATGAGTATCGGTGTGAGTTGGTTCCACCGATGGGATTACACAAAGATCATTTGGACCCTAAAACGTACAATATTGTACTGGAAGTTATATGAACTATAACATGTGCACTATGTTTCAATGTACTCTATTTATAAATGCATACAGTGATATCGAGACCCTGTCTTATAATCATGATAAGTAATGCTTGTTCTTTGTAATCACATGCAACTTTGTCAGTCCATTTATTTTTATATAAATGTTTACACACATGTAGGCTTAATGATAACCTTCATTTAACCAAGTGCAATGCATTGCATAAAATAATGCTTGTAAGAGAATTAGATTACCATGCTAAGATAACATGAAGGATGTAAAGTTCGTAAATCTCATATGAGAATTGTATGATATATGTGAAGTAATTATACCTACCAAGACTACTTGTAGATGCTATATGACTTAAGTACACTCTTATATTATGAATTAATTTCGAATGCCTATCTTAGGTGGACAATGTGAATTAATACAATAAGTGGAAATCTTATACCATTAATAACTATGATTTCTAACCTATTGATTAAAAGGATTATAATATGCATGATTTATACTAAGGTAAAAGGGTAAGATGATGGCGTTAGATGATGAATGGCTAAGCATTTAGGAAGTGAGACGAGTTCTTAACGCGTAAAATTATTCTAAACATGATACCCATTAGTAAGGTTGAAGACTCTCCTAAGAATGTTATATATGGAATGAAAAATATAATAGACTCATATGTTATCCTGTGTGATTGTGAAAGTTTTATACATGAATGTGTAGAATTGAGGAAAGAGGTTATATTTATATGTATGGAGTTTTGTTCCCCACTAAGCTTTATAGCTTAGCATGGGTTTATTTATTTGTGTAGGTTGTAAGATAAGCTCTTAAGGATCGAGCAAGATGCGGTTGCCTTGAGGATTTCAGGATACCTGAAGGCCATTTATGTTATGATTATTTATCGATAAGCTTGATTATTTTATTGTGGAATGTAATAATGGCCTGTGTTATTATTATTAGTATTGCTGCCTGATCTCTATGATGATTCATGATTAAGGAATTAGGGTGTTAGAAAAGCATTTTAGTATAGGATACTCAAAGAAAGGGTACATGCCTTTGGCTTTAGGGGTTCTTTTGACTAAAGAACAATGTCCTAAAACTAAAGAGGAGAGGGACAACATGAGTATAATCCCATATGCATCTACTATTGGATCTATCATGTACGCTATGTTATGTACTAGGTTGGATGTTGCTCATGCACAGAGTATAACTAGTAGGTTTCAGTAATACCCTGGTGAGAAGCACTGGTCTGCTATAAAAGGGATTTTAAAGTACATGAGAAGGACTAAGGATCACTTCTTGGTGTATGGTTGTCAAGAAGAGTTCGTAATACAAGGTTATGCTGATGCTGCTTTTCAAACTAGCACTCAGGACTCAAGATCATAATCTAGATTTGTTTTGTTTTGAATAGTGGTTCTGTCAACTGGAGAAGCTCAAAGCAAGAGAGCGTTGCCGACTCAACTATAAATCTGAGTATATTGCAGTAAGTGAGGCTGCAAAGAAGGCTATTTGGATTAGAAATTTCATTTCTGGATTAGGAGTGGTCCCAAACATCCTAGATCCATTAGAAATTTTCTGTGACAATAACGAGACCATCACACAGGCCAAGGAGCCCTGGTCACACTAGAAGTCCAAACACATACTCAGGAGGTACCACCTGATCAGAGAGTTCATTGATCGTAGGGACATCAAGATTAGCAAGATAGCAAGTGAAAATAATGTAGCAGATCCTTTAACAAAATAGTTTCATCCAAATTTGTACGAAGCTCATTTAAAAGCATTCGGTCTTAGGGCTATGCTCAATTGGGACTGGTGCTAGTGGAAGATTATTAGTGTAAGCCCTAACCCCAATGCATTGTTATAAAACACTTAAGTTAATAAATGAGGCATTTATTTTATCTATTGTATTCCTGTGCATATCAATTGATAGAACTATCCAAGAATTTTGTTTTAGTTTACATTATCATATGTGAGGCACATGGTTGTAAGACCTTGAAATAATAGCGACTTCACTCTAAATATCCATAGTCAATTGTTGTTATGAGAATAACAAATGAATTAAGACTAGTATGCTCTCTCTAATAATATGAGTTCTGTCTTACAGATCATAAGGACAAGAGTGTCAATCAGAGATCATAGATACATGTTTAGAACATGGTATCTAGATTCGATCCATTCATGAAAATACTACATGGTACAAGTTATAAGTATTTCTCATGTGTAAGTTTTGCATCGGAGTTCTTAGATCTTAAATCTCTATAAAACTCTTTATGAATTACCGTGTACCTTGACATACACCTAACATACTAATAATAGGGTGACAAGTATGGGTATGCTTAGGTATGCACTAATTCATGTTAGAGAGCATGAGAGAAGTGAAGGGATTACCCCTCTCAATAAGAGAGAAAATATCATCGGCCACTTGACCAGTGAACTGAGAAGTGTATGGCCATACCGAGATGAAATAATGAGTAATCATTATTTATCTGAGATTTTAGTGTCAATGTGATATCAAGAAAGGAATTAGTATATATAAGGATGACTAGTTCCATGCCTTATATTAATTCTGACATTTAAGGGTAAGGACTATGCAAAATTGCATTAGGCCACTAAATGCCATTTGCATTTTCATTTAATTTGGGATGCTATTATATCTTCCTAAAGAATATATATAGCCTTTAAATTAATGTATTAATTCATTGCCAATATTAAATGGACCTATAGGATCGCACACAAAGCATTAGGCTTAAAAAATTTAATTAGTGTATTGGGCATTAATTTGGGCTTATATTTAAAGTCAAATTAATGCATGTAATGGGTAAACAATTTTTTTCCTTAAAGAGCAAGCTGTTAAACAAGTTTTTTGCCTTAAATAGCTAGCTATTTAAGGTAAATCTGTTGAACAGGTTCTTTTGCCTTAAACAGCTTGCTGTTTAAGGCAAATCTATTAAACTGTTATTTTGCCTTAAACAGCTAGCTATTTAAGGCAAATCTATTAACAGTTGATCCACGAGAGAAATTTATTGGCATGTGCTAGGTTTAATTTCAATTAATTAATTATCTATGTATAATTAAGTTAATTCAGTATTAAATCCTAAATTGTATTTAATCATAATATAATACTTAAGAGGGAATTAATTTGGCCAAAATTCAAGCTAGGAATCCTAGTTGAATTCGGCAACCAATTACCCTAAATATTTAAGTTTGTTTGATTAAATGTCTTATGCCATTTTAAATTAATTTGAATTTAAAACCTAATACAGTTTGAATTAATTTAAATCACTTAATTAGGCAGTGATGGAGGCTTAAAATATTTCTAATTCTAAGGGATTTCGTCATTACCTATCTTTCCTAAATTAATTATATAAATTGATTAATTCTATTTTGACCTAGGTGAGAATTTCTCTCTCTAGTGAAGCCAGTCTCAAGAGAAAGAATTCTTTCTTAATATCTTGTGTTCTTAGGTAGTAATAGCAACCTAAAGAAAGAACAAGATCAGATCCTGTGGCTTCAAACCATGCCCATTTTTGAATACACAATCATAGAGCTAGCATTCTTGATTTTAAGCCATCCTTGCTAGTGTGTGTGTGAGCATAGAGAAGAGTGGCATAAAGGCAACTCTTTTGGCATTGGTGATCAAGATCTAAGGCATATAAGTCCATCTTATTTGTTGTTCATCATTAAAATCATGTTTTAAAGTGCATCTAAGTTTGTAAGTTTTTTAAATCTTTAAAATTACATGTTTCGATTCTTTGTCGTATATTGTGTGGCATGAATGATCAATATTTTTATTTTTTCGCTGCGTGATCTTCATGTATATACCATGTGATATCCCTTCAAATCCTAAAAAGGGTGGCTTAACTATTATTCGTAATGACAATAATGATATAATCCCTACTAGAACTATCACAAGATGGCTTATGTGTGTTGACTATAGGAAATTGAATAAGGCTATAAGAAAGGACTATTGTACCTTGCCTTTCATTGACCAAGTTATTGAAAGATTAGCTAATTTTTCCTATTTTTGTTATTTAGATGGTCTAAGTGTTTTTTATCAAATACCTATACATCCAAATGATCAATCTAAAACAACTTTTACAAATCCATATAGAACATTTGGATTTAGGCATATGCCTTTTGATTTGTGTAATGCAATTGCCACTTTTCAAAGATGCATATTCTCTATTTTTAGTGATCTCGTAGATCAATGTTTTGAAGTATTTATGGATGAATTTAGTGTTTATGGCACTAAATATGAAAATTATTTATCTAATATTTCTAAGGTGCTTGATAGATGCATGGAACATGGATTAGTTTTGAATGGGAAGAATTGTCATTTTATGGCATATCATAAGGGGATTGAGGTTGATAGAGATAAAATTGAAATTATAGCTAATTTGCCTCCTCCTAAAAATTTTAGAGATGTTAGGAGTTTTCTCGATCATGCTGGATTTTATAAAAGGTTTATAAGAAATTTTTCTAAGATAGCCAAACCTTTGTACGCATTGCTAGGAAAAGATGTTGAATTTAATTTTGATAAAGCATGTCTTAATTCTTTTGAAACTCTTAAACACGCTCTTATCACTTCACCAATGTTGCAACCACCAAATTGGGAGCAACCATTTAAGTTAATGTGTGATGTTAGTAATTATGCTGTTGGCGCTATTTTAGGATAAAGAATTAATGGGAAGCCTTTTGTTATTTATTATGCTAGTAAATATTAGATCATGCCTAAATTAATTACTATGTAACTAAAAAAGAACTCTTGGCCATAGTTTGTGCATTTGATGGATTTAAGGCTTATCTTGTAGGGTGAAAAGTCATTATTTATTTTGATCATGTTGCCATCAAGTATCTCTTAACTAAAAAGGATGTTAAGCCTAGGTTGCTAAAATGGATTTTAATGTTGCAGGAGTTTGATTGGGAAATAAAGGATGAGAAAGGGAAAGAGAACCTAGTTGCTGACAATTTATCTAGGTTAAACCAAAGTGCTTTAAGGATAATGATGATGGTGTGCCCATTGATGAAGACTTTCATGGTAAACATCTCTTTACTGTAGTTTTGAGGGATATTTCATGGTTTGCTGACATAGAGAACTATTTGGTAAGTGGTGTGCTTCCTTATAGTCTATGTTATAGGCAAAGGAAGAAATTCCTTCATGATGTGAGATTTTATTATTGGGAAGAACCCTTACTATATAGGAGGTGTGCTAATGGGTTGATTAGGAGGTGTATTCCTCATGAGGAAGTGAGTGATGTGGTGGCTCATTGTCATTCATATGCCGTAGGAGGTCATTTTGGAGTTTCTAAGATAACCTCTAAAGTGTTGCAAGCTGGATTTTGCTGGCCCAAATTATTTAAGGATGTAAATGAGTTTGTTGTTAGTTGTGATAAATGTCAACAAATGGGAAGTTTATCTAAAAAGAATGAGATGCCTTTAAATGGAATTTTAGAAGTTGAGGTATTTGATGTTTTGGGTATGTATTTTATGGGACCATTTTCAAGTTCTTTGGGTAATAAATATATTTTGGTTATGGTTGACTATGTCTCAAAATAGGTGGAAGCAATTCCAACCATTACAAATGATGCTAAGATGGTAAAGAAAATGCTTTAAAAAATTATATTTCCTAGATTTGGAACATCTAGGGTAATCATTAGTGATGGTGGATCTCATTTTTATGACAAGATTATAGAGCAATTATTAAAGAAATATAGTGTCACCCATAAAATTGCTACACCTTATCACCCCAAGCTAGTGGGCAAGTAGAAATTAGCAATAAAGAGCTTAAATGGATATTTGAGAAAATGGTCACTAGACCAAGAAAGGATTAGGCACTTAAGCTAGATTATGCTCTTTGGGCATATAAGACAACTTTTAAAAGCCCTATAGGACTTACCCCTTATCAGTTGGTTTATGGTAAATCTTGCCATTTGTCTGTTGAAATAGAGCATAAGGCCTATTGGGCAACTAGGGTATTGAACTTTGATATGTAACAAACTGGTAGGAAGAGATTACTTTAATTACAAGAACTTGAAGAACTTCGTATGAATGCTTATGAAAATGCTAATTTATACAAAGAAAGAACTAAATTATGGCATGATAAGCATTTGTTAAAGAAAGAATTTCAGGTTGGCAATTTGATTTTGTTGTATAATTCAAGATCAAAGTTATTTCCTGGTAAACTAAAATCAAGGTGGTTTGGCCCTTTCAATGTAAGGTCCCAATCCTAGCTCTAGTCGAATTATGTATATTTAACGAGGATTGTGGTTAAATTATAATTAAAGGAAAGAATATAATTGTAGTAAGTTAGAAGTTTTGGGGCTAATTTGTAAGAAAGTGTAATATTATGGCGGGGGAGGGGGTTAAATTTCACATGAGGGCAGTGTGGGAATTTCCTTAGGGAGATATTTACCCCACTCACTTATTTAGGGGTTTCCAGAGATAGTAGAGATTAGAAAGGTAAGGAGATCTCTCTTTGGTTACAATTTGAAGAAGAGGAAACTTTGGGTTTTGGTGTTTAGCATTATGAAGGAGAAGAAAGGAACCATGAGTAATATAGCTGGATGTAGAGGATTGAAGGAGTTGAAGCTTCAATATCAGAGACAAGCAAGGATGAGGGCAAAGGGGCCTTGAAGGAGCGAGGAAGTCACGGTGTTCAGGTATGGGAGTACTGTTGGTTTTGCTATATGTAGATGGATCTATAGAAATTAGGGTTATGTTATATGGACTCTTTAATCAGGAGTTTTAAGATGAGCAATGAAAGACTGTTTAATTTAAGATGAGTTTTAAAAGATTGTTTGGCTTATGGAATCATTTTATTAACTTTAAGCTGAGATCGGATCTATTTGCTTGTGATGCTCGGCTAAGAAGTATTTACCCCTGCCTACTCGTGAATCCCTTCATGAGTCATGCACCTTTTACCCCTACCAACTTATGAATCCCTTCACTAGTCATGCACCTTCCGCCCCTATGTCACTCGTGAGTCCCCTCATGACTTGTGAATGTTCTGGTTCTTTGTTGGCCACTGACTCGTGAATTCCTTCACGAGTTGTGCATTCTTGTTTGAGTTGTGAGCCTGGTTGCAACTCGTGAACCTTATCCCTCTGCTTCACTCGTGAATCCCTTCATGAGTCAAATATTTCTTCATGACTTGTGCTCCTTCCTTACCCAAATTGTCCTACAATACAATTACACACTAAATAATATACCATTTCACTACTTTTCACTTCCCTATTTAGCACATTTATTTGAATCATCTAACAAAATACTTCCACATTAATATTGATTAAGCCAACATTTTTGACAAAGATAATTAACCCTTTAATGCAACCTAATTGGCATGCTTAATAAGTATTTTTGCTAAAAGTAACAAGTGATTGTTTTATGCTATGCTTTTATTGTCAAACCGTAATGATTGAGGTAAAGTGATCATGGTAAGTTTATCAAGTAGTGTTACTTATAACTTGCTTTGATATATGACCATAATGATAGTAATGGCATGATTGCATTAAATTACTACAAATATATGTGTTTTTATGCGAAGTATGATGAGCACAAAACTAAGTAGAGTAAGAGGCAACCTAGTAACCTTAAATCTAGATGCTAGTTGAAGTGTTCTATAAAGTAGGGATGCTATAGGTACTCTATCAAAGTAAATGGTTTTGCCCAATATCACATACTAATATTCCGGTGCAATGACATAAAAATACTATGATATAGTCTATTGTCAATTAGAGGGTAGTTGCAAGGTTGCATGTCTAAGTTAAGAAATGGGATATTATATGTTACACTTAATTATGAAACTATAGGAGTTGGTTATACTCCAAGTCATAATGGAAAGTGCCTTGATGTAAAGGGAAAAATACTTGCCTATCTGTTTATGTCCTGTGACATAATATGAAAACCAAGCCTGCAAGTAGTGTGCTAATTAGTAAGATGAAATACTCTTACATAGCTTATCTAGGTATAATATGTTATACGATGAAAAAGTACTAGTAAGATGATTGAAGCATATATGATCAGGTTAGGGTAGATAACCTATTGTCTATGATCTAATAGACTATAAAAGTGATCTAAAAGGATTAAAGATGAACAAGTGATACCCTTAAGCTAAAAAGAGATGCTACTCATACTATTATATGGATCATGAATGCATGAACATTGTTTAAGGTAATTATGTATCGATATGAACTATAATAAAGTGTGAAAGCTGCTCACGATAAATAGTAACAAGGTACGTCATTAAGTATTATCAATGAGTTATGTAAGTCATTGTTTTATAATTGATTTAAAATGCTATGATGAGTAATTTGACCCATTATGTGAACAAATATGAGTTTCCAAAAAGCACGTATTGCTAGGATTCAAGTTGCCTTTATATGCACACACGTATATATATATGGAAGTCCATATAATCTTATGAAGACTTTTAATTTCAAGAACTACAGTTTCTTAATTACCTCATTGTCTTCATGCATAACATTAAGTATGATGAAATTGATCAATTAAAGTAATACCTTATTGTGTTTGCATTATCATGTAAACTACTATGATATGTGTGAATGATGATGATGCAACTATGTGATCTTATAACCTGCATCCATGTGTAATGGATCCTAAGGCTTAACATTGATGTATGATAAGAATGGTATTCATTATTTTATAAAATGTGACTTTAAGCCAAATGATGTACTAAGTAAAGAATAATATGTTAAATCAAAGATGTTTTTAAATTGGTTAAGCCAGCAGATCTTAGTTCAGTTATGGATTAGATAGGCATGCCTATAGGGATACAGTTGCAACTGCCATAGTTTACCTTGTTTGGGTCTCATTCCTTAATGGAACCATTGCTCAGCCCCTTTTGGGTCTATTGTTTATTTCTTGCTGGAACTGTTGCTTGGCCTTATTTGGATCTATTGTTTGATATCTTCAGATATCTATTGTTTGATACCTTCGGATATCCATTGCTTCCGTTATCCACCCTTTTGGATTGGTACTTAGGCAGGCTACTAAAGATAATAAAAACGTGCATAAAATAAAGTAATACATGCATTGATTGTTTCACTTTTGTAATGTACGCATGATGAAAGGATTCTTGTATTGTTTTATCTGTAGTCCCTTTTTACTATAAAATGCTTTTATGAAATAAAATGCTATGTTGAAAATGACATGATTGTGATATATATATAGCATTAGCCATGAGGAAGGTTCCCGTGTAATTGCCGATGCAAGTTGATTCCGTCGGCGGGCTCCTCGTGTGGCACCCTTACCCTATACTTAGCTTTAACACTTTATTTAGTATTAATTAAGCATGCTTATCATAACATTTTATCTGTTATTCTACTAAACAAATATCTAAAAATTAACTATTAGGAGCTTTACTTACAGGTGCATCAAATATTACATATACAAAGCATCTATAGTAATTACAAAATTTCCAACATAATTAAAGTTTCCATAACTACAAAATATAAGGACAAAAAAAAGACTTTATTATCAATCTTCTAAGACTTGTGTTGGCCAACCTGCTACAGATATCAGTCCTGGAAGAAAGTCCTGTTCTCACAACCTACACGGATAAACAAAAATTCGTGCTAAGCTTTAAAGCTTAGCGGGGAACACAAAATATGACAAAATGACCACTCACAGTGGTCGTCAACAAGCATACATTGTGAACTATAAGTATAACTTATGCCCAATTTAAAAAAAAAAACAAAATGTAGACAAAAGTCCACACATGATAACCAAATGACTTAATGATAGTAAATTCGACATTGATGCTTTATATACACAACATTTAATCATATAAGCATATTTATCCTTTAGACTTACGATTCATTCATTGAATGATATACAACTGTTTATACTCAGTCATTCCTTCCACTTACTACACACTTTAACATATTCTAGGAATATATATATATATATTACATATAAGCTTATGATTAACAAGGACATATGCATATTCGAAAGTAAGATAGAGCATTAGTACTATGAAAGTTTATCATTTATCAATCTAGAAATATATTCGTAGTACTTATTGTACCAAAATTTCTAGCTCGCTTCCATCTCAAATACCATTATCATGTGAACTTTATCACTTGTAAATCTGTAAATATTTTATGTGTATGCACAAGACATTATACATCAATTCTCAATAAAGAGCAATAACGAGTAGATATAGGGAAAACATATAACCCAATGTATTAATTGAAAAGCAATCACCAACATGAATACCTATACATAACTCTTATATTCCATTGCTATAGAAAACACTTATTTCAGCAAAACATTTTTCATAGCTTTCATACATGACTAATCTTGCAAGTCATTTATCCACCTCAAGCAAGCAACATATTACTATAGAAAACATACAATCTCTAATATAGTCCATAACTAAATATTAGTGATGTACTAGTTCATTTATATAACTCTGTATATACTATTTATATATGCGATAATCATGCATAAGTGTATATCGCAACATCTTTTAATATCATAATTTCGATATGTGATGAAAAGGAATTTCACATATAAATTAGATTATGAAATCAATTTATGAATTTTCATGCTTCATAAAACTTTAAGTTAAACATCAAACTTTTCTTGACTTTGGTATAAAGCCTGCACTATTCTAAAGAGGTGGATAATGGGTTATACGGTAGCACTCGAAGGTACAAGTCTGTTTAGTCACCCAAACGGGGTTGACTACAACCCAAACGGGGTTGAATATGATCCAAATGGGACCATGTCTATTTAGTCACCCAAATGGGGTTAACTACAACCCAAACAGGGTTGAAACTATCGCAGCTGCAAGGTACCCTTATAGGCATGCCTATCTATCCACTTCCTAGACTCAACGCAGGCAAGAAAATCTATTTACTTTATCTTTTCTTTATACATTCATATTCTCATATGCACATGTATACTCTTGTATAACTATGAACAATGTACTCAAAAAAGCACTCATGTGTAACTTTCTGTAAACCTGTGAACATTTCACTATTGGGTATTACTATTCCGTTTTTGTAATCCTATTCAATCATGTGACTATTCCGTATGTCAAGACTACACTTATATAATGCCATTTGTACCCATACATAATCATGTAAAAATATATATCTTCTCTAGTACATATACATACATGCACAATTCATAAACAATTTATGCAATTTTCTCATATAATAATCACATGACAAGATACTCCTTCTCTAATGCATACACTTGTATACATAGTCTCATATAACATTGCCATTTTATGATTTAATAAAATTTCTATAATGGAGTCTTTAGTACTGTAGATCTGTATTTCAGCATGCTAACATGTGACAAAACATATGCTTAATCGTGTCATTTCAATTAAGTAAAGACATATTCATACATTTCACTTTACACATATTCTTTGAATTATTACTCTAAAACGTCTTTCAAAATTCAAACCCAATCATGTAAGATCATATTATATATATATACATATGTTTATATGTTCACATATAATCTATAAATCACATTACTTCTTTCTATAGGTAAAGTTGACATTTCAAACTATAAGTATCATAGTAACTTCAAGAGATCAATAAAAATTGTGTATAATCATTTAGACGTTTACATATATATACCTATATATATATATATATATATTACATTCATGTAATCATGTGATAATCATACATTAAACACCTTCATTTATCATATTTAAGCATTTCTTAACTTCATAGTATAGATGCATGCATCAAATAAACATTTACTCCATTATTAAAAAAAATATATACATGAAAGCATATTTGCATAACAACTACCATATACATAAGTTTGATCACATATGAATATTTATATATCATTACCAACAATCCTTACTTAGGTATAAATATAAATATATGTAAACCTTTATCAACAATCATATTACATGCCATACTTAATGCAATGTGCTTCCATATAACTATGAATTTATCATAACAACATGTAGTTAAGCTATACATATGTAATCATAGCTTGATTTACATCCTTAGTTACATGTATTTCTATGCTAGATATTGCTTAATGATAACTGGGCATATATCATCATAAGAGTACATACATACATTAACCTTGCATATAACAATCATGTTCAAATTTAATCACAAATATATGTTAAATATATTCATATCACTAGTCGTTACCTATGCACACGTATGAATGTATATGTATACATATAATCTTGTATTTAATAGTCATATTACATGCCCTATCCAATTCATTTTGTAATCACATAAATACATATTTGGCTTAGCTAATTGAAAACCATAAAATTAAGTACGTTAAAGAAAATCTGCATAGGGCAGCATTCTAAACTCGATTTGTGAGCTACATTTGAAATTAAAGATGTCATTTCTAGGCTAAATGATCTTCTACAATCTTATCCCCCTATCTGTCTAGTTTCTAGAGAATTAAAATTCATCTTAATATCTGGCTTATAACTCGAGTTATTGGAAAAATACTATAGGCTGTTCATAGAACCAAAACAGGGTGGGCTGTCACTTAGAAAAATTCATAACGTAAAATTGAGAGGGATTTAGATCAACATTTCTTCATCAAATTTATAATTTCATATCTCTAGTTTTACCATAATTTTATTTTGTAGCATTACAACATATCTACAAAAAGTTATGCCCATTATTGTAAATTCTATGTCTATGAGCTGTCCAGGGGACTAGTTCGGATTCAACCCTAAATTCCATGTACTTAGAGACATATTTAAGTTTAGGTTTCTTCATATGAAATATAGGTATGAAATTATAGTTTCTAACACAAAAATAATCACTCAATTTTCTATTCTATATCTCAACTTATGAGCAAAACAATCTAGATAGGTCAATCAGTCATGAAGAAACGTTCTACTCGTGAAGAGACTCACGAGTGAAGTAAAAAGACTAAACTTCACGACTCATGAAAGGGTTCACAAGTGGAGAAGAAGGTTCCATTTCATGACTCATTATTGGGCTCACGAGTGAAGGAGAATAAGGTTACATATCATGACTCGTGAAGGGGCTCACGAGTCGGACTAAAATTCACGACTCGTGAAGGTATTCACGAGTGAGACCAACATTCACGAGTGACCCAGAGGAAAAAGATGCACGACTCATGAAGAGCTTCACGAGTTGAATAATAATTCATGACTCGTGAAGGTATTCATGACTCGGCAATAATGCATTATGTTCTTCAACCTCATTTAGATAAAACCCCTGATAAAACCCAGAAAAACACAACCCTAAATTTCTATCAACCACAACATGTTCCAACAAATTTCACATGCAATTATGAATAGCCCTAAGTTCCCATACCTTGGCTGAAAATCCCTTGTCTTCAACCCCTAGCAATTTCCTTTCCTTTACTCTATCTACCCTCCTCTTCTCCTTCACAAACATCATCATCATTCAAATAAAATTCCAGCACCTTACTCTGCCATTACCTCATCAAAATAAAAACAAGAAGGAGAAGAAGAAGATGTTATTCAATTGAAGTTATTACCTTAATTTCATGGACAATTTCTCTTGATTAATCATCACATGCAAGAATTTCTTCTTTGGCTTCTTTAAGAGATTAACTATGAACACATGAGAGAGAGAGCAAAGAAGAATTTCTGTAATCTCACTCTCTAAATGCCATCCCTCTCTCCCATCTCTTCTCTTTCATGTGAAATATAGTATATATATAGTGGCAAGGTAAATTTTTTTCTTGGTCCTTTAAGAATTTGCATGTCACATAACTATCACACACCATTTTGCATGCTATAGTTTGACCGCTCTTTTTAATCTATCATTTAAATCAACCTCTCCATTTAATCCCTTTGATAAATTGACCTCTCAATTATTTATTTATTCACATTTGACCCTTAATTATCTTCTTACTTTCAATTTTACCCCATCATATGCTATCTCTTATAAAATTGACCCCACTCATTTATTATTTTTAACATGAACCTTTAAGTTTATATCCTATTTTAATTAAGCCCTTAAACTATTTTTCCCTTTTTAATTATACCATTATAAAATTCATAACATATAATTCACACATTCATCACATAATTAATGTTAACTTAATAACACTTATATCCCAATTGATCCTTGAAATAAAATATTAATTCAATTATACATATAAATAAATAACTAGTTTATCCTTCAATCTATAAACTCATAATAATTCATCTAATTAAGCTTGATTAAACATTTATAATTGGGATTATGTGCTTGAATTCTACTAGGGCCTAATTTGGGTCCTCACACCTTGAAGAATATATGGACCCTAAAGTGTACAATATTGTACTAGAAGTTATATGGGTTGTAACATGTACACTGAATTTCATTTACTTTGAATTTATTAAATGTAGGCATGAGACATGGAGACTTTGTATGGTAATCATGATATGTAATGCTTGTTCTTTATAATCGCATTCAACTCTATTAGTCTGGTTATATATATATATATATATATATATATATATATATATATATATATATATATATATATTTACACACATATATGCATAATGATAACATTATGCATGACATAAAATGATGTTTTAAGAGAATTAAGTTACCATGCTAAGATAGCATTAAGGAATACATATGCATGAATTAGGAATGAGAATTGTTTAATTATAGGAAGAAATCATGCTCAATAGTATCACTTGTAGATGTTACATGACATAAGCACTCCCTCAAAACGATTAAATGAAGTAGGTCAAAGTTTTGTATTGTCAATAATCTTGATGTTAGGGTTCTAAAATGAAAGGTTTATGAGATGCATAAATTATACTAGTTTTACATGAAAGAAAGTTATAATGATGATAGTGAATTAACAAGTCTAAGCAATAACAAGCTAAGTCGAGTAAATACTTTAGATTATTAAAAATAGGGTATTCATTATTAAGGATGAGGACTTCCCCTAATGTCTAATATGAAATGATTAATATGGTAGACTCTTATGTTTTTTCTAAGTTATGGTGAAAGTCATATGTGATAAGAAGAATTATTGAAAGAGGTTGTCTATGGAATTTTGTTTCCCACTAAGCTTTATAGCTTATCACGTGTTTATTTATCCGTGTAGGTTCCAAGATAAGCTCTAGTGGATCTATAGCTATAGTGGTTAGACAACCATTGAAGAGAAGATCTGGCAGATTGTAGTTGCCCTTGAGGATTTCATTATGTATTGTTGGCCAATTATGTTAGGCCTTCTTATTTATAAGTTTGATTTAATTTATTGTGGCATGCAATTTTGGCCTGTATTATTATTATTATTATTTCTCACAGATCTTTACTAGGTTTGTGATGATGATTGAGGATTACCCATGGTTAGTGGATTAAGGTGTTACATTCAAGGTGGTTTATATTTACTTTTTTAGGGCTATTGATATTGCTAATGAAAAAGGAGAGGTTTCTAAGATTAATGGTCATAGATTAACACCTTATTTTGTTAATGATGTATTGATTCCTACTCACTCTGTTTCTCTCTTGAATTATTTTCCTGCATGAAAATGATTTTTGTAGGGTTAGCTTTCTTAGTCTAGTTTTTATTTGTTTTATGGTTTTACTTTTTGGTGTGTCTTATGTATTTTATGATTTTAGTTTTTACTGTATAATGTCTATTTTTCATTTTGAGTTTGTTAATTGAGACAAATAATTTTTGAAGAAAAGTTGTAAAAGAGAACTTATCACGAGTGCAGTGCAACTCGTGAAGCATTTCACGAGTGCTTTAGAGCCAAATCCTTCATGAGTCATGATTATTTGTTCGACTTATGCTCCATTTGTGCAGTTTACCTTGAGTTATGAACTATTTGTTTTGTTTTTCTTCTTTGTTAATTTTATATTTTACTTTATTTTAATTTTTTTATCTTAATCAGTCCAGCATGTGTTCTCATTTAATCTAGTTTAACTTAATTAATTGAAAAAAATAAAAAATAATCAAAATTAGGGTTTGTGAAACAACATGACTTTTCCACTGTCGTTTCACTATTCCCTTTTTAATTTTCTTATAAATGCTTCAGTTCCCTCTTTTATTGCCAATGTCTTTTTTCTCTTCTCTCTTCTTTGTTGTCTTATTTTCTTTCATCTTTGTCTTTCTTTTTTATCACTTTATCTTCTTCTTTGTCATTTCTTTCTATTGTCATTGTTCTTCTTCTTCGATTTTGAATTTATGTTTTGAAGTTTGTGAAAAAAAGAATAAATATATATATTTCGAGCATAATAACCTGGCTAGTATGCTTAATGATATAGGAAATAGTGTTTACAACTATGTATGGGATAAAGGTGCTACACACCCCTCGTATAATTTTGAAGAGTCCATTTACTTTGTTGATGATGCTCAAGAGTGTGTCAACACAAAGCAAGAGGAGATCATTCTCAATGATGAGCTTCAATAATGCTTGATGCATCCCAAGGAAATGGAGGAATTGGAAGAAAAGGAAAATAGGTTGATACAAAATTTGGAAAAAGAATACAGTGAAAGTGAAAACACGGAGGATGAACCATCACCTTCTAAGGTAGATTCTGAACTTAAAATACTTCTATCTCATTTGAAATATGTATTTATAAAGGATAATGCTAAACCAATAATTATTTCATCTTTATTGATAGGTTTGGAAGAAGAAATGCTCATTGAAGTCCTAAAAAAACATAAAGGAGCGATTGGTTGGGCAACATCCAACTTGAAAGGGATTAGCCCCAGCTATTGTACACATCGGATACCCATGGAAGATAATTTTAAGCCGATGGTATAACCCCAATGAAGGCTCAACCTAACTATGCAAGAAGTAGTGAAAAAGGAAGTATTGAAATTACTTGATGAATGTATAATATATCTTATTTCTGATAGTAATTGGGTAAGTCCTGTTCAATGTGTACCTAAAAAGGGGGAATAACTATATTAATCAATGAAAATAATGAGTTAATTCCTACACGTAAGGTAACGGGATGGAGAATATGCATTGACTATAGGAGATTAAATAATGCAACTAGGAAAGACCACTTCCCATTGCCTTTTATTGACCAAATGTTAGAAAGATTGGTAGGAAATAGATTTTATTATTTCTTAGATGGATATTTGGGGTATATGCAAATACCTATAGCCCCGGAGACCAAGAAAAGACCACATTTTCATGTCCCTATGGAACATTTGCATATAGGAGAATGCCTTTTGGACTTTGTAATGCACCTGCCATGCTTAAACGATGCATAATGGCCATATTTCATGATTTTATTGAAAAATTTATAGAAGTTTTCATGGATGATTTCACAATTTGTGGTCATGATTTTGAATTTTGTTTGAATAATCTTGCATTGGTCTTAAAAAGGTGTCAAGAGACTAAACTTGTTCTAAATTAGGAAAAATGTCATTTCATGATTAGAGAAGAAATTGTCTTAGGGCAGAAAATTTTTGAAGAAGGCATTGAGGTCGATAAAACTAAAGTTGATGTGATAAAAAAATTACCCCTACTAACTGGTGCTAAGGGCATTAGAAGTTTCCTTGGTCATGCTGTGTTTTATCATCGGTTTATTAAGGATTTTTCTAAAATAGCCAAGCCACTTTCTAATTTGTGGCTTAAAGATGCTACATTTAACTTTAATGTTGAGTGTTTGTAGGCTTTTAATCTATTGAAGCAAAAGTTAGTAAGTGCACCCATCATAGCATCACCTGATTGGAGCTTACCGTTTGAAATTATGTGTGATGCATGTGATTATGTAGCCAGAGCGATTTTAGGACAATGGAAGGAGAATATTTTCTATACCATCTACTATGCAAGCCATACACTCATCGGCGCCCAGATCAATTACACAACAATGAAAAAAGAACTCTTGGCGATAGTTTTTTCCTTAAAAAAATTTAGATCTTATCTCCTAGGGTCCAAAGTTACGGTGTGGTCGGACCATGCGGCATTGAGGCACCTTTTTGCAAAAAAGGATTCTAAATCAAGGCTTACCCGATGGGTTTTACTACTCCAAGAATTCGATGTTGAGATTAAGGATAAGAGAGAAGCTAAGAATTTTGTAGTTGACCATCTATCTAGATTGGATCATGCTAACATTGAAAAGGGAGAAATTGTTTACCTATTCCATGATGAACACATTTATGCTTTCTATACTTATGAAAATTTAGTTCCATGGTATGCTAATATAGCTAATTTTCTTGCAGGTGGTTATCTTCCCAAGGAGTTTACTTGGCAACAAAAGAAAAGGCTTAAAGCAGATGCCAAGCACTACCTTTGGGATGATCCGTACCTCATCAAAATATGTACAGATCAAGTGCTAAGATGGCGTGTATCAAAATTGGAACAAAAAGCTATCATGCAATAGTGCCATGGAGGCGAGGTTAGAGGCCATCATGGACCTAATCGAACGGTACAAAAGGTCCTCCAATCAGGTTTTTTTGGCCAACTTTATTCAAGATGTCAAAGCTTTCATTGAAATATTTGATAAATGTCAATGGGTTAGGAATATTTCTAAAAGGTATGAAATGCCTATGAATAATGTGCTTGAAGTGGAAATTTTTTATGTGTGGGGAATAGATTTTATAGGACCATTTCCTAATTCTTTTGGTTTTGAATATATTTTAATAGATGTAGATTATGTTAGTAAATGGGTTGAAGCCACACCAACCAGAACTTGTGATGCCCGCATAGTGCTTGAATTTATTAAAGAAAATATTTTTACTAGGTTTGGAGCACTCAGAGTTATAATAAGTGATGGAGGCAAATATTTTGTCAACCATCAATTCAAAACCTTGCTTAGGAAATTCAGAATCAAACATAAGATAACTACCCCATACCATCCTCAAGCCAATGGGCAAGTAGAGATGTCTAATAGGGAGCTAAAATAAATTCTAGAAAAAAAAGTTAGTAATTCTAGGAAGGATTAGTCTCAGAAACTAGATGAGCCTCTACAGGCCTATCGAACGACATTTAAGACCCCTATAAGCATGTCTCAATATAGGATTGTTTTTGAAAAAGCATGTCATCTTCCAGTAGAATTAGAGCATAAAGCTTATTGGGCTACAAAATTTCTTAACTTTGATTTGAGAAATGCAGGAGAAAAGAGGAAATTGCAGCTAAATGAACTTGATGAAATTCGACAATGGTGGTATGATAATGCAACACTTTACAAGGAAAAGACCAAACGGTGGCATGATATAAACTTAAGGGTAAAAGAGTTTGTTCATGGTATGCTAGTGCTTTTATATAATAGTCGTCTTTGTTTGTTTGTAGGAAAGCTAAAATCCAAGTGGCTCGGGCCATATCAAGTCATTTCGAGCAATAAATTTGGGGTAATGACGATAAAAAATCTAAGAGATGGTCGTGAATTGTAGGTAAACGGACATCAGCTCAAACAATATCAATTGGGACAACAAGAGGTTGCTAAGGCAACTATGGTTCTTCAATATCACTAAACAGTGGTTTTGGATAGTCTAGGAACTCAGAACTTCACTCTTCTCCCTCTATTATTTTTACAGTTCAATTTTTATGTGTTTCTGTGTGCTTTTGATAATTTCAATTAATATTATTACAATAGTTTTAATTTTGTGTGTTTTTGTATTTTCGATTCATGAATCAAAAGGGAAAAAGTTGTTTAAAAGAGTTTTCAAATTACAGATGTTTGGTATTTGAACAAACTATGTTTTAAATTTTCAAGAGGAAAAAGTGTCATGGAATATGAGAGATATGGTTAAAATCATTAGGTGTTTAATTTATTTTAAGGAATCAAGTTTTTGTGAAATAAAAATTTCAAAATACATCTTCTCTCCAGACCTTGTGTGGCCATGTGAAAAATCTATCCAGTTGCTGCGTGCCCATGCGTGACGATTCTGCTTGCAAAGAGTAAGCTAGGGATTTACTAAAACATAACCAAAACAGCAAGCTATTTTAGGGTAAATATTTCACCCATGGCCGCATAGCATTCACTAGCCAAATTCGCATGCCCACGCATTTGGCTTCTACCTTCCATCACCATTTCGCGTGCCCACGTTTTCATGTAGGTATATCCACTCGCACCCATGCCTGAAGGCTCTGCACTGGCAGCTTACACACACACGCCCACATTTTTTTCTCCTTGTCATCATGCTGCCATGTCTCCCTTGCATCTTCCTCATGCATGGCTGCATGTGGGTGTTTTTATACCAACGCGTGGTCACGTGAAAGCCTACTGCCCTATTTAAACCTTTTTCCCATCTTTTATTTTTTTCCTTCCTCCTTCTTTCACTCTTTCACGATCCTATGCCTCCCTCACCCATAAAATCTACCACGGCCACTCACCACTACTTTTCTCATCTCCGGTCATTACTTTTCCACCCCTTGCATATTTTCTCTCTCCTCTTTCCATTTTTCATCTTTTTCCATCATCTTCTTCAAAAAGTTAATCCAGATCCTCATTTCTTAAACTATCGACTGATTTAGAAGGAGCCATTCTTTCATCTCAAGCATAAAGATTTTCTCACTAAGATATGATCTCCGAGTGAGATTCACCACTAATATTAAAGAGATCTAAGAAAAATGGGTAATAGCAACATGTTGTGGGTGCATAAAGAAGAGCCAGAAAGAGCCCATATGCAAGAGGGAAAGAGACACCACCAGAGGTTACTCTTGACTACAATGGGAGCCAAGCACTAATAATACCAAAGGCAAAGGGTAGTAATAGAGAAGAGGAGTTCAGGGAAAAAATAATAGCATGGAAAAGGGCCATCATGGTGATCATCAATCCCATAACGCCAAAGAATAGAAAGGCAAAGGAGCTAGAATGGCTACGTAGAAATAACGCATTGTTAATGAAGAGAGAGGTGAAAATCTATAGGATTAGAGATATAATTGAAAAAATAAAGAAAAAATACGAAATTATGGCTTTTAAAATAACAATTATAGATGGGATCGAGTGGAAAAATTGGAAGAAAAAGAAAGAGATTAAAAATAAACATAATTGAGTTTGCCAGCATCCGAATAAGGAAAAAAGAAGAAAATGGCGAGAAACGTAAAAAAAATATGAGTTGGAAGAATTCATTGAAGAAGAAGAAGAGGTAGAGACGAGAAACAAAAAAAGCAGAGTGAAAAGTAAAATTATAAAAAATATGTTCCTCAACCATGAAGAGAGAAAATGGAATAAAGGGGTTGGCAGGAGGAGGAATCGTAAACTAGGAAGTATGGAGCAATTTTAGGGTACAAAGAAGCGATGAGGGGAAAGAGGATGATTTTGTGATGTGGCCGTTGGAAATAAAAGTGTTCTTAAGGAAAGAGGGGGAAGCTGAAATAAAAATTTCCTTAATAATAGAAAATCAAGAAGAGGAGTGGGGATAAGAGGGAGAAGGGGGACCCAACAATCATACAAGGAGCAAATGAAGAAACAAGGCAAGAAATTGTAACATGTGAAATAGCTATTTTATGGAATGGGGAAAGATAGGAATGGAACCTCAAGTGTTAAGCGGGTCTCACAGCCCTCACGACACTCAACTAAGCGGGGGCCCCCATCAGCAACAACAAAACATTTAAGCCTAGCAATAAGAAGAAATAAAACTAATTGGGAGGACTCTCAAGAAAATATTATATATAAAGACAGAAGATTTATCATAGATGATGATTTTTCGGGGACAAGAAGATGATTCTTCACGGGAAATCATCATCTTTTTCTTCCCAGAAAAAATAAAGCTACGAAAGGAGAAGACGATTCTTCGTAAAAGCCCTCTTATATTTTATGGTGTTAAAACTAGAGTTTGGGTAAAGTGGATAGGTTTTTGGGTTTTTTAGCTCCGAAATAGGAAAGCAAACTGAACCTAAGATGTTAGACCCGTGGATAAGCTAATAATAAAACTAGTTTCAAAATGAGATGTTTTGTGATTAGAGTATCTTGCTCCAAAATGTGATGCTTAGGTATAGAGGGTTATCCCAATTTTATCTATATAACTTAAGATTAATTAAATTCATAATTGGGTAAGGGGAGGATGAGTGAACTTGAGCAACATTTTTTATTATATTGATTTTTATCTTGTTTATAATTTAATCATGTGAGTTATTTTATAATTGCTACAAGTCTAATTTTTATTTGTTTATTTTTTGCATCATTACAGTTTGACGGTAATTTTCAAACAAAAATTCGGGAATTCTTTAGCATACAAATGATTTTCACTACTCGCATCTACAATCCATTAGGTAAGGTATTCATAGGTTTTAAATTGAGCACTTTATATTACTTGCCGATTCAGTACAATTGATAAGGTCACATGAGGAGCAATTTCTTCTCTTTAATCCAAGCTGAACTTGATTAGAAAAGAAAACTATATTTGCTATAACTTAGGCTAAATTTGTATTATTTATGTATTGTAAGTGTAAAACCTTAGTAAAAATGCAATTTTTACAAGTAAGAACACAATATAAAAACCCTAAAAATCGTTAGACAAAGCTAAAACTATGTACTAAAGCTAAAAACTACCGAAAACTACTATTGTGCTAAATCCATTAGTGCATGGTTTAATGATTATAGTACTTAAGATATTTTTCCCATGAGAAAAGAAGATTGATTATTAAACACTATTACCACTTGATTTTAATCTTGTTTACGATGTTCAATACTCTTGGTTATCGAACTAGACTACTAGTGGAATACTAATTCAAACCATTAACTTAACCTAATTATTAATGATCAAAGGAGACAAATAAAATTAATGATATAAGTTATTAAGTAATGTAACTTGATGCTATTCTCTTGATTTATAATGTAATCTTATAATGCAAGCCATGTTGGATTAAATTTCCAATTTAATCTCTTGATGTGAATTAGAGTGCCTAAAGCATGCATAAATAATTCTAACTCTTAACTCTCATTTGTGAATTAGTTAATTATAAATACAAATTTAAAGGTTAATTAGCAACCTATAACAATCATTCTAACATTTCGATCTCTTTAGTATTTTTTTAATGAACTTCTATTAGCTTTAAGGAAGAATACATCTCTAGACTATACCCTTTCTTATTATGATCATAAAAAGCATACTAATAGGAGATTCTGCAGCAAAGAATACTTAGATTAATATGAATAATTAAACATAACCCCAAATTGCTCAAGTTCCTAAGTTATCATTTAATATTCATAGAGAATAAGCAAAAAGTAAGAAAATGATAATCTTCTCTTCTGTTTTTGCCTTATTCTCAAAACATAAAAATGTACTTTTAAATTTACAAAAAAATTAAAAATAGAAAATTGTTCTCTCTAACTTTTTTAATCCAAAAGTTAGTATCTCTTTTCCTTAAAATCTGAATATCCTTATATACTTCTTCTCTAAGACTTGTGTCCTTTGAAGTGACTCCCTAGAGTTGCATAATCCTTGGTAGAAGATATGTCCCTTCAAGTGACTTTTCGTAAATAACTTCTCCAATGGCTCTTTATGTCGCACTCATGGCCTTCATGGTGCCTACGATAGAAGTTCCTTCCCTTGCACCATTTATGCTTTATTTTCTTTGTTTTCTCATCTTTCTCTTACACATATACAAAACATCCAAAATAAATAAAAGATACCACATTTAATTCATAAAATAACTAAAACTTAATATTAACTCCTAAAAATTAAACCCATAACCCTAACTTAACATGCATTAAACAACACATATTAGTTCCCCACACTTAAATCTTTGTTTATCCCAAGCAAAAACTTAAAATACAAAGAAGAACAACACACATCAATAAAAAAAACAAAACACATCATTGAACTCATCATAATCAACAACTATTTAGTAGCAAATGGAACAACCTTTACCTCACAATCCATTAGAAAATATCCATAAATTCAAAGGTATTATCATGTATATTCAAGTTTTAGTAACCATGTACACTCAACCAAAGAATCAAGAGAACATAAAGTACATGAGTATAAGCACCCTAGAAATCACATATCTTACGATATGTACCTTAACATGGCAAATGTCACAAAGTAAGGAGTATCTCTCTCAAACAAAGTTTTGTCCTCACATCTCTCCAATGATTGGTGGCTAGTGTTTTCTCTCCACTATCTAGTATACTATTGTATACCATAAGCTTGTAACAAGTCAAAACCTTCACTACTTGCAAAAAGTCAATGTACAAAATCAAAGGGTCTTATAAAAGGTTGTAACTTTATTTAGGTTAAGGTAAGAATAATTTTTTTAAGTAGCTCAATTTTTATGGAAAAGATTAACAATTACCAATTTTCATGAGACTTTACAAGTAAGACATAGCATGTTACATGCGATTACTAACTCAATTCTCAAAACGCTTTATTAACTTCCATATCTTCCACTAGTTTTCCAAAACTTTCCTTTCTTTTTCTTCTAGTTTATTCTTTTTCTATCTTGACTAACTTTTTCCTTTTTTCATAAACTAGCTTAATTTTTTTTATTTTATTTTTTACTTTTTCTAGTGGACTCATATGGAAAGGGATCAACAACTAGTATCAAGTGTGCAACTGAACCAACTTTGTCTCAAATGGCATAGCAATACTAATCTTTTCATAAAAAGGGACCCAAAAGTATGGTTAAGTGTCAAAAAGTCAATTAAGGCTAACCATGTGCTTATTAACAAATAAAATTGGCTAAAGTCTCAAAAATTTTCTACCTAAAGTCAAAAGGTTGGTTTATTTAAGCAAGTTAAAATTGGTTAATTCTAATACCCTTATCACTTTTCATGCATAACTTATACTAAATATAATCTTGGAACTTACTCATGACAATTTTTAGAGTATATGGCATAAAAGGGCACTCTCACAAGAAATTATATCATAATTTAAGCTTAAAACTCATAAGGTAAAGGCGAAAGTCACTCTAAACATTGTTCCATTCACTCAAGCCAAAGTACATGTATAAAGAAACACAATAAAAAGTACCTATACCAAAGCAATTTGACTAAACATAACCCTTCATAAGCATACATAGCATACCAGAACAAGTAATCTAACATATTTCTGAGGAATTTCATGAACTAAACCAATGGTCACAAAATGTTTGTAATTCCATACCATGCCCCTAACTAATCATCAAGTATGAAAGCTCAACAAACAAACACACAAACTAACATAACCTATTAACACATGCATACAAACATATAAATAAACACAAAAACCTCCCCATACTTAAAGGACATAGTGTCCTTATTATGTAAGAAACATGCTCACACGAACAAGTCATCAAAGAGCATACACCAAAACCAACACAAATAAGACATAAAATAAAAAGTAAAAAGGAGTAAAGAAAACTAACCCTTAAGATGCTCCAAATGGAAAACTAGGTGGAGAAGGTGAACTCCATATTTTTCTTACAAAAGAAGCTCATCAACTTCCTACTCATGCTTTTATAGTCGCGCATCAATTCCTTCACATTCGCCTTAATAGCTTTTATCTTTATAGCTAAATTTTGATTGGCCTTATCCAGAATGTCCAACCTTGTCAAAACTTACTGCTAGCTTACTGCACTATTGCCCTCACAAGCATCTGAATTAAACTCCCTAGCCTCTACAACTTTGGCACTAGATTCTTCACTTAACTCAATATCAGCAGAAATAAAAGGAGCCTTGCATTTTCCCATGCCATTTTTCCTATTATGCTCATCAGTAGAAAAAGACATTGATGGCCAACCTCTTATTTTCAACAAATTTAAGTTCCTAAAAAATTTAACATTAAGCATAGCAAGTTTTTCATCCTTAGCAGGCATAAAATCATTCGATTTCCCCAAACAACCTAACACAATACTAGTCACCATGTAGCCCATCCAAATAGACTTGGTCTTAGCAATAGATGCATTATATAAACCATCAAAGATAAAAGAGATAGAATAAGGGATTTTTCTTACTTTGAACTAAGGGTAACACAAATAAATCCTTAACCTGCACTTTGTTACTTTCTACTCATCAAAACATGGCATGGCATAGATATTTATGTAACAATAACAAAGCCTCATCCTTAATTAAGAAATTAGTTTAATTTTTAGTATCAAAATGACTAATACCAGTTAATCGCTTCCATGTATCATGTACAAAAAAGTGCTGGGGAATTAACTGAGTACCATTCAAAGGGAATCCAAACGAGGAATTCATATCCTCAAAACCAAACACATACTCAATGCCATTATGCTAAAATTTCATTTTAATTTCTCTATCATCAACATAATTTAAAGTTACAAAAATCTCTAAAGCCCATTCCCTTCTAACAAGCAAATCCATTCTAACAAATTCTTTCCATCTCATACATTTAAGATCTTCATTAATTGCCCCATTTATTTCTAAGGTTTTTAGCACTTCAAAATCAAAATTCCAAGAGCCAACAATTTCTTTTTTGGAAAAATATTGATATTTTTTACCTTTGTACTTAGAAAAGATCGTAAAGGGACAATTATACATGTCTTGAAACATCGTAGGTTATTGCGATTGTGAAGACGATCCAGCGGCGGGCCTCTTTTCCTTTATAGCCATTATCTTTAGGCAAACCATGGTGATATTCATAGCATAAAAGTGTATATTTATACTAAAATTGAAAGCAATCAAACAAAAACCTAAAAAATAAGAGCAAAAACACAAAGAAAAGAAGTAGAAAAAGAGAAAATATTAATAGAAAATATAAAACCTTAGAGACAAAATCTAAAAGAAGGCCGAAAATGGGGTCTCAAAGGTTTAAAAAAAATTAGTGAAGCCTAAAGCAAGGCAAAGGTTGGAAAAATTACCTTAAAAATCCAAATTTTGCCATTTGTTGCACTCACGATAAAAGGCAAATTTTTCCTTAACCGAGCTCGATTGCGAGATGCAGGTCGCGCTCATGACAAAAAATAAAAATCTAATCCTTCTTAAACTATCGTGCTTATGATAGAAGTTATGCTCACGATAGAGTCTACATTTCCAAGCATAACTTCAAGAAAACAATTTTATTGAATGATGTTAATATATGTAAATACAAACTAAACTTATGGAACACACATAAAATTAATTAGGAATAAGAAAACATCATATTACACAACACAAATAAATATATAATGGAAACAAAAAGAATGAATTAATTAATTAAACACATCATCAACCAAACAAAAAGAGGGATAAGGGACCTGTCTACCATTATAATTCCCCTCTAGACACACCTTACACCTTTGACCATTGGCCGTAAACAATTCATTTTTTTCATTTTTAAGCTTTATATAGCCATGATAAAACACTTGAGTTATCTCAAATGGCCCACTCCAATGAGACCTAAGTTTTCCAGGAAACAACTTTAATCTATAGTTAAATAAAAGTACTTTGTCTCCCACTTCAAAAATTTTATCCCTTATGTGTGCTTCATGCCATTTTTTAGTTATTTCCATATATATCCTTGCATTTTCATACGAACTAAAAGGTACTCAACATATTCATTTAGTTGTAAACATCTTTTAAAACTAACCTTTTTTAATGTCATAATTCAAGGTCCTAATGGCCCAATATACTTTATGCTATAACTTAACGGGCAAATGACATGCCTTGCTAAACACTAACCTATATGGTGACATACCAATAGATGTTTTAAATGCAATGTAATATGCCCAAAGAGTATCATCTAACTTATGTGCCCAATACTTCCTCAAACTAGACATCGTCTTTTTAACGATCCACTTTAGCTCTCTATTAGAGACCTCTACTTGACCATTAGTTTTTGGGTGATAAGGTATAGCTACTCTATGTCGTACCCCATACTTATGCAATAAAGATACAAAAGAATAGTTTATGAAATAAGTACCTCTATCACTTGTTATGGCTTGAGGCACTCCAAAACTTAAAAAGAGCTTATTCAAAAACTTGACAACTACCTTTAAATCATTAGTTGGTGTTGCTTTGGCTTCCACCCATTTAGATACATAGTCCACTTCAACAAAAATATAGTTTTGCCCAAAAGAAGTAGGGAAAGGATCCATGAAGTCTATCCCTAATACATCAAAGATCTTAACCTCTAAAATATTATTCAAAGGCATCTCATCTATTTTCCTCAAGTTGCCAACACTTTGGAATCTATCACATTGAGCTACAAATCTCCTAGCATCTTAAAATAAGGTAGACCAATAAAACCCACACTCAAGCACATGAGATGCTATCTTTGTGCTCCAATTATGACCCGAATATAAAGCCAAGTGATAATGTTATAGGATGTTTACATACTCATCTTCACCCACACATCTATGTATGACTCCATGCCTTCCAATCTTAAATAAATAAGGCTCCTCCCAAAGGTAATGTTTAACATCAGAAAAGAATTTCTTTCTTGTTTCCATGACATTACATACGACACAATTCCTACAGCAAGAAATAGTAAAATTTGTGTACCATGGTGCATTCAATTATTCAACCAACATTAAAGCCTTATCCGAAAATGTTTCATTAATTTCAATACTATCTCTCATACATCTTTCACTATTTTTTAATCTTGACAAATGATCGGCTACTAAATTTGTAAAGTTTTTCTTATCCCGTATCTCAATGTCAAATTCTTACAATAAAGGACCCAATGTATAAGATAAGGCTTTGCATCCTTTTTAGCAAATAAATACCTAAGGGTTGCAAGATCCGTATAGATTATAACTTTAGACCCTAGCAAGTAAGATCTAAATTTATCACATGCAAAGACAACAACTAAAATTTTCTTTTTAGTTGTTCTATAGTTCAATTGAGGATCCGATAGCGTATGACTAACATATTAAATTACATGCAAACTTTTATCTTAAAACTGACCTAACACACAACAAATCGCTAGGTCACTAGCATCACAAATTATTTCAAAAGGAATATTCCAAATAGGGGAAGTGATTATAGGTGCACTCATAAAAGCTTTCTTTAATCACTTAAAAGCCTATACACATGCATAAGAAAAATCAAAAGGCACATCTTTAATTAATAGATTAGTCAAAGGTTTAGCAATTAAAAAATGTCCTTTAAGAACCTCTTATAAAATTCTTTTTGTCTTAAAAATTACCTTACACCTTTAATTGTAGTAGGTGGAGGTAAATTCTCTATCAATTCAATTTTAGCCCTATCAACCTCATTACACTTACTCACGATCTTATGTCTTAGAACACTCCCCTCTTTAACCATAAAATGGCATTTCTCCCAATTAAGTACCAATTTGGTTTCCTTACACCTAGCTAAAACCTTATCCACGTTATTCATGTACAAGTCAAAATAATCATCATAAATGAAAAAGTCATCCATGAATACCTTCATGGTCACCTATATCATATCTCATAAAATTTAAGTCATGCACCTTTGAAAAGTGGTTGGTGCATTACATTACCTAATTGGCATCCTCCTATATGTAAAGGTTCCATAGGGATAAGTAAATATTATCTTCCCTTGGTCACTAGGGTAGATGAAAATTTGAAATTAACCTAAAAAACCATATAAGAAGCAATAATGAGAATGGACAACTATTCTTTCTAAAATTTGATCTATAAATGACAAAGAAAAGTGATCTTCCTAGTAGTTGCATTTAATTTTGTATAATCTATGCAAACCCCACAACCCATGGTAGTTCTTATAGGAATTAAATCAACATTCTCATTCTTAACTATAGTCATGCCCCCTTTCTTTGGTACATATTAAATAAGACTAACCTATGCATAATTTAAAATTGGCTAGATAATGGCAGCATCTAACAACTTAATGCTTCCTTTTTTACCACCTCCATCATATTTGGGTAGTCTCCTTTGTCTATTAGCCTTAGGTTGGTACTTATCCATTATATGGATCCTATGCATCACAGCATTGGGACTAATCCCCTTCAAATAAGACATTTACCAATATATACTCCTTATCATCTTTTTAACAACCTCTAACAACAAAGTCTCTTGATATATGGTGAGTTTATTTGAAACAATAATAGTTAAAGTGCTATTAGCACCCATAAATGCATACCTCAAATAGCTCAAAAGTTCTTTTAATTAATCATTAGCTGGACTTACAATGGATGGTGGCAAGGGCTCCTCAATGTTATACAAAAGTTTAGGCCTTTGATCCTTTTATTCCACTCCCTTTTGAACTTTTCTTCAATGTTAACTGCCTCTTGACCTGCAGTATCTAACAACCCTAATACACAAGCATTAATAAAGTCAATTCTCATCCATACATTCTCATCTATAGGGTATTTTAGTGCTTTATCCATATGGTATTTTAAACTATCTTCCCCTACACTCAAAATTAACTTTCCTTTGTTCACATCTACTAATACACATGAATGGTCTACCGAAAATCAATGGACATTTAACATCATAAGCAAAATCAAGAATAACAAAATCTGTGGGCAAAATGAATTTATCTACTTTGACAAAAACATCGTCTAAATAGATTGGTCAGCCAATTGCAAAACCAAGGAAGTAGATTTAACATAGTCCAAACCTAACTTCTTTAATATAGATAATGGCATAAGGTTAATACTAGCCCCTAAATCACACAAACTCATAAAAAACTTTATATTCCCCAATGTACATGGAATAGTAAAGCTACCAGGGTCCTTAAGATTTGTAGGTAGATTATTTTTGATTATTGTGAGGCCTCTAAATGATCCTAATTAAAATTTTCATGATTTGAGTAGGATTTATTTGATTAAGATTAAATTAAAAATGAAAAATTCCATATAAAGTATGGGTCAAATGATGAATTATTGTGTTATTAAATTAATTTTAGGAAAATAAAATTTAATATTATAGTTTAATATTAATCGAGGGTATAATTGGAATATAAAATATTGATTTGGGGTAAATTTTGTAATTATGAAATTTTAAGGGTTAATTATGAATAGAAGAATAATTGAGTGGTCAATTTAAAAGAAGGATTTAGTGGAGGGGTCACTTTATATCATGCAAAAAGGAAAGAGCTAATGGTAGGACATACAAATTGTTAAAGGACTAGAAGGGATTTTTTTACTATTATATCAGTTTATTTTTGTGGAAAGAAAGAGAAATGGGAGAGTGGATTGAGAGAGAGGGTCGGCAACTATACAACCTTGAAAGATTTCTTCTTCATCTCTTACAATTCTATCTTAATCTCTCAATTATCTATGAATTCTTGAAGAAAACTTTCATGCATGTGGTTTGTTCAAGAAAATATTGATGTAAATTATTGAGGTACGATTTTAATTTTTGGTTATCTTCATCCTCATCCTCTTCTTCTTCATCCTCTATTTGGAATCCATTTGGGAAAGCTGTTAGAAATGGCTTATTAGAGAATGAATTATATTGTAGATAAAGAAGGTGAAGGTAGAAGAGACAAAGGAAAAGGTCTTGCAAAGGATTAAAAAGCTAAGGGAATTTAGACCAAGGTATGGGATTAGGGTCTTCTTAGTTTCTTGTGAATGAGTTTTGATTGAACATGCTTTGATTGATTGAAATTTTTGGATCAAAGAAAAAGAGAACTAGTTTGTGAATTGTTGTTGTGGAAATTACATGGAAACACTGACCCTAGTGAATGAAATCTTAGCATAAATTATATTAGGAATCTTTAATTGAAACCGTTGAAATTTTTAAAGTTATACTAGACATATAGCTATAAGATTGTTGAAGGAACCTATCCCTAATTATGTCTTTGAATAAATTTTTATGATTTATTGAATGTTATGTGAAATATCAATGCATATTAAAAGAAAGAAGGAATTTATATTTCTTTAATAGCTTCACTTGGTTTTATAATTTTTACTACTATAAGAGAACTTAGCATGATAAGAACTTGATCTATTTGAGTTATACGTCTTCGTCATATTATGTGTTGATGGTAAAATTATGGAATTTTGATTAAAGGTATTAATTGGAAGTATTGCAAAATTTGAGACATGAAATAGGGGTTTAAATAATGTAAGCTTAAGCATGTTAATTAGGTATAATGTGGAATCCATACAAGAGTTGCTGGAATGATTAATTGATATAGATTATACAATCAAGGTATATCGCGCTCGCGACAATGTACTATAAGTGACTTGCTGTTTTCGCCTCTATCGCGCTCGCGACTGACTTGCATAGGGCATACTCTTCTTTAAATGCTTTACCTTATGGTGTGGAGATAACTATGATATTTTTGACACCCCTACATACCATGTATAAAACCATAGCATGCTAAACATTCACATGAGTAGAATATTGAATTATATATATATATTGTTAAAGGATGTTCAATGAATTATTGAGATATTATATGATGAAAGAAACTAAATGGCATGATATGTTATAGAATATAGTATATGAGGCATGTGTTATTATTAGAGACAAAATAGGTATGTTCTTCTGCTCGATATTTAAAAATGAAATAGGGCATGTGATGCATACATATGGTAGTTATTAGTAGTAAGGTTAAAGAACATGATAAGAGATATGTTATATGCTATTGAAATAAACAATGTTTTAGCGCTATGAACACTTGACATACCTAAAGATAAAATGTTAAAGTATTTGATCATGATAATATGTATGTTCAAACACAGATATTTGTATTACCATAAGTGTGCATGAATACATGTCGTACACTAGAGAAATAAGTATGATGATATAATCATACATGAGCAAAATATATGATATTGGTGCAAGCATGATATATATATTAAATGAACTCAGAAACTATTTTTCCTGCTACTAGAGTTCAATTGTGGATAGATAGGCGCCTATAGGGATATTGCAGCTGCCACCGTTAACCTTTATAAGTCTAAAGTATAGTTGATCCTGCTGGATCATGTACAACCCATTTGGGTTGTTACTTGACCCCATTTCGGTCCTTGACCTGTCCACTATACATTTGTCCCTGATTGGGTCTATAGTTTTGATATCTTCGACATCCACCGTTTTGATACCCTTGGGTATCCACCGATCCCGTTATCCACCCTTAAAACTTAAGCAGGCTAATTTAAAGTATCAATAATTCTCAATTATTCACAATATGATTTAAGCATATGCTATATGGATTATCATGTTCAACTATGGGTTCTAATGCATGTATTGATATCTAATTACATATTGTACAGATCTCATTATGAATTGTCTAGATTCGAGTATGTTGAAATTATTGAAGAGTTACATTGTTGTTGAGATATTGTGCTTTGTTTTATACTTATTGTTATTATGTAAACTGTATTATTTTCTAGTATTTGTATATTAAATAGCTCTGACGACCACTATGAATGGTTGTCTTTCATGTTTAGTATCCCCACTAAGCTATATAGCTTAGCACAGGTTATTTTGATCCGTGTAGGTTTTAGTAGTCAAGGCTTTTGCTTAGGAAAATTTTCTGCATCAAGACAGTCCAACACCAGTCTATAGAAATTGATGTAGGAAGTTTGATAAATTTTGTATAGTTCCTTACATGTTTAATATGTGTAAGATTTGTAATATATATATGTATGTCATATTAAGGTTAAGGTTGTATTAAGCTCTTAGTAAGAATGTTGAATGCTATGCATGATAGTTAAATGACTAAGATAGTAAAATCTAGTATTAGTAAGATAACGGGCTGCATAATGAGTCACTATACATATTCAAAATAAAATTTACATGAAAGATGTGAGAAGCCTAATTAAAATACCATATACATGATTAGACAGATTAGATGATATGAATGCTTGTAGATGTTAATCAAGTTAATTGCTTAACATAATATGATTTAAGTAGATTACTTTTTTTTAATAATGATATTAGTTAGGGTGTTTCAATTATAGAGCTACAATCCTCAGTTAATTCTACAGTAGATATATCTTCTTAACTTTTTTTTTTTAGAAATGAACTCCTTCAAAAATGTTGCATAATTTGGTATTTAGGTTATTACCTCAACAAATGACAAATTAATATGTAAATGATTTAATTTCTCAAGAAAATTCATGAATTGCTAATAATTGTCTTTTTACTCTAATCTTTGCAAAAATGGTGATTGAAGTTGAAAAACTTTTCCTCTGGAAACCCTTTCTGTCGTGAAAGGAGTTATGCTTGCAACTGTGTCCAAAATGGCTATTGTCACACTTGCGGGTGACATAGCATTTGTGATAAAAGGATTTCCTACATCTGTCAATTCTTTTTCTTGCAAAATTCCACTCTTATTAGATGAAACAAAATCATTTACATATTTTTTATATGACCTGAATGTAATTGCCTTCATTTACTCCCTTGGATTATCTTCTATGTTACTTGAAAGGCATCCTTGATGTCTCGAATGTAGTGCATTTGCAATTTATACCAATTAAACCTCTAGGTTATGAATTGATAAGGCTTGATTCTTTGCAATATGGTCAAACTTAGATTTCAACCTCTTTTGATTCTCCTCTTGTCAATTAAAATTCAAGTTAATTCCCTCTAATAATCTATCCATCTTAACCTTCAATGCTCCAAATCTATCTTGTGGTTGTTGAAATCCTATACCTTCTCGATTTTGATTATTACTATTTCTATATGAGAAATTCAGATGGCTTCTCCAACAAAGGTTGTAGGTGTTTGAATAGGGGTTTCCATGTCCTTGGTGACCATGTTGACAACAAATAGTACATGCATTTGGTGGGGTTCCTCCAATTCTTAAGTTATCAATCTTGTGGGTTAAAGCTATAACTTATGCTTGCAAAGCAACAATTGAATCAATTGAATGCAAACCTTTAACAGAGGAAGAAGTTGATTTCTTAGCTCTTTCCATTGGCCACATGAAATTGTTTATTGACATCTCTTCTAGCAAATCAAATGCAACATTTGTAGTCTTCCTCATGAGAGATCCACTCACAGTAACATCTATTGTTCCTCTAGTGGTGCGGTTCACTACATTATAGAAAGTTTACAAGAGCAAATCTCACAAAAGATTATGGTGTGGACAACTTCGTTGTAACTCTTTAAATCTCTCCCATGCTTCATAAATAGATTCGTTATCATTTTGCACAAAAGTAGTTATGTACTTGATTATCTTTGCAGTTTTTTCTAAGGGAAAGTATTTAGATAAAGATGCTCGAACCAATTTGTCCCAAGTAGTGATAAAACCTTTTGCAAGTGAATTCAACCAAGCTTTTGCCTTATCCTTTAATGTGAAAGGGAAAAGCCTAAGCTTGATTGCATTTATCGAAACTCCATTTATCTTAAAAGTGTTACATAGTTCTAAGAAATTTGCTAAATGAGCATTCAGATCCTCATTTGGCAAACCATAGAATTGAATACTATTTTGTACCATTTGTAATAGAGAAGGCTTAATTTCAAACTGCTTTGCATTTACCATTCGATGAACTACCCCTTGTTGAGTCCCACCCAATGCTGTTGTAGCAAAATCCATCAATTTATAATGGTTTTCTTCGACCATGATTGGTATTTTATTCTTCTTTTTCTTTGGTTTATGGTTGCTTAAAAGAAATCTTTCTATTTTTGAATTCAACTAATCAAGTTCTTCTTGAGAACTCCTTATTTTAGGCATATATGTAAATAATCCAATTTTATCAAAACAAAAAAAAAACAAATAAATTAAATATTGTAATCCAAAATCTTAAATCAAGATTTATAATGGCAATAAACATTAATTAATGATTTCCCCGGCAATGGCACCAAAAACTTGTTGTGCTAAATCCAAAACGCACAATTTATTGATTATAGTACTTAAGATATTGTTCCCATGAGGAAAGAAGATTGATTATTACACATTATTACTACTTAATTTTATTCTTGTTTAAAATGTTCACTAATCTTGGTTATCAATCTAGACTATTAGTGGAATACTAATTCTAACCATTAACTTAACCTAATTATTGATGATCAAATAAGACAAATAAAATTAATGATATAAGTTATTAAGTAATGGAACTTGATGTTATTTTCTTGTTTTATAATGTAATCTTATAATGCAAGCCAAGTTGGATTAAAGTTCCAATTCACTTTCTCGATGTGAATTAGAATGCCTAAAACATGCATAAATAATTCAAGCTTTTAAGTCTTTTTAATGAATTAGTTAATTATAAATACAAAATTTAGGATTAATTAACATGCTATAACAATCATTCTAACATTTAGATCTCTCAAGTAATGTTTTAATGATGAACTTCTATTAGCTTTAAGGAAAAATGCATCTCTCAACTACACCCTTTTTATTATGATCATATAAAGCATACTAATAAGAGATTCTACAGCTAAGAATACTTAGATTAATATGAATAATTAAACATAACCACAAATTGCTCAAGTTCATAAGTTATCATTTAATATTCAAAAAGAATAAGCAAAAGTTAAAATATGATAAAGGAGATATCTCAACCCTTTTTTCTCTTCATAAATATAATCTTCTCCTATGCTTTTGCCTTCTTCTAAAAACATAAAAATGTACTTTTATATTTATAGAAAATTAAAATTAGAAAATTTTCCTCCCCTACTTTTTAAATCAAAAAGTTAGTATCTCATTTTTGTAAAATCTGAATCTCCTTATGTACTTCTTCTTTAAAACTTGTGTCCCTTGATGTGCCTCCCTAGAGGTGTATAATCCTTGGTAAAAGACATGTCCCTTTAAGTGAATTTTCAAAAATAACTTCTCCAATGGCTCTCTCTATCATGCCTGTTACCAATGTTGCGTTCACGATATAATATAAGACTATAAAATGTTTGCTTTTTCGCTTTGCTTTGACTTCTCTCTTGTTCCTTGCTTTGTCACGCTTATGACCTTCATCATGCCTATGATAAAATTTCCTTCCCTTGCACCATTCATGCTCTATTTTCCTTACTTTCTCCTCTTTCTCTTACACACATACTATTTATACAAAAAAAAATAAAAGATACCATATTTCACACACAAAATAACTATAACTTAATATTAACTCCTAAAATTAAACACATAACACTAAATTAACATGCACTAAACAGCACACATCAATTCATCACACTTGAATCTTTGCTTATCCCTAAGAAAAAACTCAAAATGTTAAGAAGAACAACACACATCAGTAAAACAAACAAAACACATTATGAAACTCATCATAAATCAATAACTACTTAGTAGCAAATGGAACAACCTTCACTGCACAATCCATTAGTTTATATCCATAAATTCCAAGGCAATATCATAAATATTCAAGTTTTAGTACCCATGCACACTCAACCAAAGAATCATAAAAATGCAAAGTGCAGGTTTATGGAAAAGAATAGCAATTACCAATTTTCATGAGACTTTACGAATAAGACATAGCATGTTACATAAGATTACTAACTCAATTCGTAAAACCCTTTATTAACGTCCAAATCGTCCATTATTTTTCAAACTTTCCTTTCTTTTTTTTTAGTTTATTCTTTTTCTTTCTTGATTTACTTTTTCCTCTTTTCGTAAACTAGCTTGTTTTTTGTTTTTATTTTTGTTTTTTTTTTTTACTTTTTCTAGTGGACTTATATGAAAAGGGACCAATAACTAGTGTCATGCATACAACTAAACCAAAATTTTCTCAAATGACATAGCAATACTAATCTTTCAATAAGAAAGGTGTCAAAATTAAGGTTAAGCATCAAAAAGTGGATTAAGGCTAACTAGGTGCTTATTACAAATAAAATTTTCTAAAGGCTCAAAAATTGGCTACCTAAATTCAAAAGGTTGGTTTATTTAAGAAAGTTAAAATTGATTAATTCAAATGCCCTTATCACTTTTCATTCATAACGTATACTAAATGTATTATTGGAACATAGTCATCATAAGTTCTAGAGTATATGGCATAAAAAGTTAACATTATAAGAAATTAAATCATAATTTAGGCTCAAAACTCACAAGTTGAAGACTAAAGTCACTCTAATCATTGTTCTATTCACTCATGCTAAAGTACATGCATAAGGAAGCATAATATAAAAAGTACCTAGACCAAAGCACTTTGCCTAAACATAAACCTTTATAAGCACATATAGCATACCAAAATAAGTAATCCAACATATTCCTAAAGAATTTCATGAACAAAACCAATGGTACCATAATACTTGTAATTCAATATCATGCCACTAACTCATCATTAAGTATGAAAGCTTTGTAAACAAACATGCAAACTAACACAACTTATTAAAACTTTCATATAAACATATAAATTAAAATAAAAATCTCCCTACACTTATATGACACAATTTCCTCATTATATAAGAAACATACACCCATAAAAAAGTCATCAAAGAGCATACACCAAAACCAACCCAAACAAGATATAAAACAAAAAGGAAAAGGGAGTAAAGAAAATTGCCCCTTAAGATGTTATACTAGACGGACCAGGTGAAGAAGTTGTGGACTCTACATTTTTCTTCCAAAAGATGTTGATTAACTTCCTACTCATGCTTTTATGGACATGTATCAATTCCTTAACATTTACCTTAATGACTTTCATTTTCATAACTAAATTTTGATTGTCCTTATCCAGAGCATCCAGCCCTTGTCAAAACTTGTTACTAGCCTACTGCACTACTGCCCTCACCAGCATCAGAATTGAACTCCCCAGCCTCTACAGATTCGACATCAGTAAATTTTTCACTTAACTTAATATCAATAGAAATTGAATAAGCCTTGCCATTGACCATGCCATATTTCCTCTTACGCTCATCAACAGAAGATCTCTTTTCTTTAAAATTTGAATCTCCTTATATATTTCTTCTCCAAGACTTGTATCCCTTGAAGTGCCTCCTTAAAGGTACATGATCCTTGGTAGAAAACATATCCCTTCAAGTGACTTTTCAAAAATAACTTCTCTAATAGCTATTTCTATCGCGGTCAAGATAAAACACGAGACTTCAAAATGTTTACTTTTCTACTTTGCTTTGAGTTCTCTTTTGTTCCTTGGTTTGTCACGCTCGATATATTTATCTTGTTCGCGATAGAAGTTCATTCCCTTACACCATATAGATATACTAAACATCCAAGATAAATAAAAGATACCACATTTCACACATAAAATACCTAGAACTTAATATTAACTCTTAAAAATTAAACACAAAACACTAACTTAACATGCACTAAACAGTACACATCAATTCCCCACCCTTAAATCTTTGCTTGTCTCTAAGAAAAAACTCAAAATGCAAAGAAAAAAAACACACATCAATAAAACAAACAAAACACATTGTGGAACTCATAATAATCAATAACTACTTAGTAGCAAATGGAATAACCTTCACCGCACAATCCATTAGTTTGAGAAAAGTTAGGGTAAAGAGAGAGGGAAGTGAGAATTATGTAATTATAAACCTGTGGGGTCAGTATCTCGTATATCTAGTTCGAAGGTTTTCTTTCCATTGGAAATTACTAAGGGCAAAACTAAAATAATAAAAATATGATGGAAAATAAAAGAAAATGGTAAATAAGGAATACAAATAGAAATTAAGAAATTAAAATAGGAAAATTTTAGTAAAATATGAATTTAAAGGCAAAATGATGAAAAAATAGTGAAAAAATGGTGTTGGATGAGTAAAAATGGAATTATGGACTAAATTTTGTAAAGGAAGGGAAAAATTGTAAATAAGGGAAAAAGTTACAAAATAGGGGTTAAATTGTAATTTTTTAAAAGAAATTAATTTAAAGACTAAAATGAAAAAAAAAGGTAACTTATGGGTTAATAAGTAAAAAGTACAAGGTAATAAGCTTAAAAACAAAAAATTAGGGATAAAATGGTAATTATTGCAAAGGATAAAATTTAGGTACCTAAATGTAATGTTGACAAAAGATAGGGAGCTAATCACAAATTTGACAAAAGAGTGAACTATTAGGGTAAAAGTGTAAATTTCACTTTGAATTAAGAATAATAGTGAAAAAGTGTGAAAATAAGGAATTATGTTAATTAAAATATTTAATTAAAGAAAAATAGTGAAATTAAGAAATAATAAAGGAAATTAAGAATTTAAGTAAAATAAAAATATATTAAGTAAATTAATTAGTGAAATAAGTTATATTGAATTAAGTAAGTTATTTATTCTGTTAAGCTAGAGTTTGTGCGTGATAAATGAAATTTGTTAATTGTGTATCCAACACTAGTTTTTATGCTTAGCGCATAATTGTTTGTTGTGCATAGGGATATGTATCGAAGATGGCAGACATAAAGAGAATTGAAAGAAGAATCTTATCTGGGTTATATGTATGTATACATTTTGCGAAAACAGTATGTATGTATTTTGAACTTATGACATAAATGTAAAATGGTATGTATAAGTATATAGTGAAATGGGAGAATGAAATGAGCAATGGACATGAATGTATATGTGTATGTATGTGTATTTAATAGGTTATGATTGTGATGAGATATATAAGTGCTTGTGTTGATGCCTGGAGTACTGGAATTGGATGTAACACCCCAAAAATTGCATTTGTCATGCATGGTAGATTTTAGGACATGAAAAATAACTCTAGAATAATTTTCAGAGAAATCGGGATAGGATAACATAGTAAAACACAAGGGTGCATAAGGGTTAAATGTGCTCGGGTTGGGGTAATACTAGGATGGGTGACCTAATGGGCAGCTTAACCTTATACCATAATATGAAAATAGGTATTAAATGGAGTCTAAAAATACGAGTTGAAGTGAAATTGAGCTCAAATAGGCCTTTAAATCATATAGAATAGTTTTACCCGATACCGTGAAAAAGTTTGACCACAACTTTGATTGGGTTTTAAAGGGGTTTAACGACCATCAAGAATTATTCCGATAACATAGAAATGTTAGGAATATCATAAGGACACCTAAGGAATTGAAAAAATAATATTTTCGGCAGTTCCAAAATTTTTTAATTTTTGACTGGCTAATTTTTTGCCAAAGCTGTAAATATATCGAAATGAAGTCTAAATGACTTGAAATTTTATCCATAAGCTATTTCTTATGTAACTGCACTCGGGAAAAAATTTCATGGCATTCTGACATCGGGAATATTATTTTCAGGAAAATGATAGAAAAATAGTGAAAAATCGAAATAAAATCAATTTGGGAGTATAATAGGCTTAATAAATTCAGAGAAGGGCATTTTTGTACATCTAAAATAGCAAGAATCTACTGTAAATATAATACATGCTGGAGATGTGTAGAAATCCTTGAGAGTGTGACAAGTGGCTTAAAATTAAGCTATTGGATCAAATAGTTAGAGAAATAATTTGGGCCATTGGATTGGAAGATTTTTAGGCAGCTATAAGAGGTCTAGAATCCTCTACTTCCCTCCCTAAAATTCTATAAATATCTTCCCTCTCTCTTTTAAAAACCATCCAGCCCTTTAGAATTAGGTTTTCTCCATTTTCACTCTATTTCTCTCTCCTCTCTTCACTACTTCATCTCAAATTTCACCCCAAGGCACATTAAGACATCCTCTTCCCTTCTGAATTTAAATTAGATTAAGAAAAAGTCTTGATAAGAAGAAATTTGTGAAGAAAGAGATTGCACCCCTTAGGTAAAGTATGGTGTTTTGTGAATTTTGGTTAGGAATTTTTATGTAGTTTGATTAGGCATGCTAAGTATAATTAGTATATGTTAATTAGAAGCTAAAAATGTGAAAGAAAACTCATGAAATAATCCCTTACATATTTGGCCATAGGTGGAGGAAAAGGAAAGGAGAAAGAAAAAGAAGAAGAATGCAAGGAGGAAGAAGCTTAGGTGTACTCAAGCTTGAAAAAGGTTAGTGGATACTAAACCTACACTTAATTTCATTTATACATTAATTTCTCTATAAATTACACATTATGTAACTATAAGATTTTAATAAAATAATTTAATTTAGCTTAAGAGGAATGTGTAGCATGATGAGATAAGATGAAATAAACATGAAATTACATGAGAATTAATTAATTAAGGAGAGAAATGAAAGTGGCCAAATGGTTACCTAAGTATATTACTATGGAATTTTGTTAGTTAATGAAGGATTAAATGTAATTCTAGCCTTAGAACAATAATTTGATAACTTTAGATGAATTAGACATTAAAATAATATACACATGTTGTAAGGACCCAAAATAGGCCCTAGTAGAATTCAAGGGCAATTACATGTTATTAAAGTCTAATTGAGCATTATTTGATGAATTATTAAGAGTTAAGTTATTAATTGGGCCAAAAATATTATTAAGTTATCAATAATTATGTGATAAATGTGTAAATTATATGGTATGAATTTTATAAGATCATAATTAAATTATTATTGTTGGTTTAATAATATTCAAGGGTGTAATTGAAGTAAAAAGTATTAGTTTAGGGGTCAATTTGTAAATTCGGCATCTTAAGGGCCTAATGTGAATAAATAAATAATTGAGAGGTCAATTTATCAAAGGGATTAAATTGAGAGGTTGATTTAAAGGATAGATTAAAAGGAGGGGTCAAACTATAGCATGCAAAAAGGTGAGAGGTTTTAATGAGACATGCAAAAAGTGGAAGGACCAAAAAGGGAATTTTATCTAGCCATTATAAATAGCCATTTCTTAGTGGAAAAATACAGATTTTTCATTCTCTCTTCCTCATTTTCTTTGATCTCTTAAAGTCTAGCTAAGAAATCCTTGAAGAGAAATGCATGCATGTTGAATTAAATCAAGTCAAGTTAGTATGTATCATTAAGGTAAGCTTATGAATTAGTAATTCATCTCTTCTTCTTCATCTTCTTGTTTTGATTGATAATAGATTGAGTTAAATGCTGGAAGTTTTGTTAATGGATGAAATTGTTGTGAAAGGAAAAGAAGGAAAAAATTAAGATCTTGAAAGAAGAAGATAGTGAGAGAAAAAGGAGAATTTACAAGGAGATTTGAGTTGCATGTCCAGGTTTGGGAACTATTATTTCTTGTATGCATTAATATTGTGTTGATTATGGATTTTATAAGTATATTGACTTGGATTAAGATATTAGACATTAATGTGAAAGTGCTGTCCAGAAATTCGGATTGACCTCCATTGACTAATTTGATTATAAGTTGAGTTTTTGAACTCCGAATTTGATGTAATTGGTTGGGTTAGAACCGCGACTTATGTGTCTAAAAATGTTATAGAAATAACAATAATTCAATTTTGCCTCTAAGGTCCTCAAAAATGCCCAAAACAGTAGCCTTTGAAAGACGAAAAGTTAATGAATTTGAAATTCTGGGTTAAGTTCATTTGACCTAGCTGTATTAGTTTGTTAATAACTTGAGTTATAGAAAAGTAAATTAAATGATTCAAGTTGTTATGTTTTATTAAGACATTAATTTATATTTTTGTAGAAGGAAATCATTTCTAAATCGGCCTCTAACTTCTCTTAAAATTTGCTTGAATCTCGTAGGAACAGTTGTTCACTGTCAAAGAACATATCTTAGTATTTTTGGCATAATTATCAGTAGAAAAGTCGAAACGTTATGATATAAAATTATGGGTAAACTAGATACATAGGATAACAACTTTGATGAAGGGAAATTTGTCTAATTCTGTGCCCATTTTATTTTATGAATTTTCTAATTGGTGACAAAAACTGTTTTGGTGTTATGAACAGCTTATAGTTTTCTTCAATATCTTGAGTTATAAATGTGATATTAAGGTAATTCTTGATGTTTTGGAAATTAGACACACAGGGGATTAGTATTCTCATACTTTCATGTAAATAAATAGAGAAGTAACATGAATAATTTGTAGGATATGTTGAACAAATGTAATGAGAATAAGTTTTATGAATCTTTAATAAAGAGAAATATGTAAGTATCATGAACTAGTTGCTGTAATTACAGCATAATTTGGGTTATAAAACCTCAATTGAGTTAATTAAAATTTCATATTTTACATGAGAAACATACCTATAACTTTGTAGGAGATACCAAGGGCTAAATATGCTTGTAAGCTATTCAAATGTTCACTTGAAATTGTAGTGAGCTGTTAATTTCGGTTTCGGAACAGGCTGAAGTAAAAATGATGTATTTTTGTGTGTATTGATCATAATTCTATGAGGTTGAATCCTATGAAAAATAGACTTATAAATTAACATTTTGTATGAAGGAAACTTTGTTTAATTATGTTTTTATGAGTTCCTAATGTTCGCTTGAAATTCTTGAAAAACTGGATATACTGTTAAGGAACAGATTGTGGTATTTTGGACATAAATCTTAGTGGGGGAGTCAAAAAGCTATTATGTAAAATTATGGATAAACTAGACACCTAGGAGCAGGATTTTGTTGAAGGAAAGTAAGGCTGATTCACTCCCCATTTTATTCTAAAAATTTTACAAGTGGTAAAAATAACTGTTTCTGAATTTATGAACAGCCAATGGTTTTTCTTGAATATCTTGAATTATAGATGAGATATTGTGACAAATTTTGATGTTGTAGAAACAATACATATAGGGGATTGAAATTGTAGAAGGACACATGGCCTAAAAATTATATTTACTAGACCAAAAAGGGCACCTAATTTTGATCCAGAAAGCTGCCCCTGTGCAGATTTGTGTAGGAAGAATTGTAATTTGTTTTCTATATTTGGTTTAAATATAGTTATGTTAAATATGTGTATATATTATTACACATTGAATTATAAATAGCATGTAATATGATTGACAATAAAGATAGGTATAATCACATAAATTCAACTTATGTACATGATTTATTACATGAAATTATGCTTACATGTATATACTTATATGTTGCGCTTATATACCACTATGCAAAGCGTATATGAAGACAGTGACATATGTTTATTCATAGATAATTGTATTCTGCTGATTATACTCGTATTCATGTGTATATTATCAGAGATTCCTTATCATCTTATATGAACATATATTTACATATATGTGCTATTACATGTTAGCATGCTAAAATACAAATCTACATTGCTATAGACTAAATTATAAAAATCTTATTAAAGTATATAATGGCAATGTGATATGAGACTATATATATATATTTACATGAATATGTATGGGTACAAATGGCATTATATAAGTATAGTCTTGACATGCGGAATAGTTACATGATTGAATAAGATTACAATTATTAAATAGTAATTCCCAACAGCGAATACGCTCACAGATTTACAGAAAGTTACACATGATTGTGTATATGAATACATTGTTTACAGTTACACAAGAGTATACATGTGTATACATGTATATGAATGAATAAAGAAAAGATAACGTAAAGAGATTTTACTGCCTGTGTTGAGTCTAGGAAGTGGATAGATAGGCATGCCTATAAGGGTACTTTGCAGCTGCTTCTGAATATTTAGACCTATTTAGGTCCACTTGAATTTAAAAGTATAGTGACCCTGTTTGGGTTTAAAAGTTAAAGTTAATTTAACAACCCTCGTGTGGGTTGTAGCCGACCCCGTTTGGGTCCGCTTGACCGGTCCATGTTATTTGATTGACCCCGTTTGGGTCCATGTTATTTGATTGACCCCGTTTGGGTCCATGTTATTTGTTCGACCTTGTTTGGGTCCACCCATTTATCATACAGTTTTATCCCTACAAGGGATGATCATTTAATACCTTCGGGTACCACCGTATATCCCGATATCCACTTCTTTAGAATAGTGCAGGCTTTATACCAAAGTTACTTTGGTTAAATTGATGGTATACATGTGGGTCTTTTGTGATCATAAATCATTTTTCTAGATGTATATTAATGCATGATATATGAAGGAATTTTTATTAGGTTAAAAAGTATTATAATATTTAATGGACGCAACAATTTTATAATTGCATAAGCATATTTCATATTAAAGATTATAAGAGTAAGACGATATCAACCATTGTTTTTGAAATAGTTTTCTTATGATTATATTTATATGTTCTTATTGTTTATATTTATATACATTTGTTGAATGTGTGTTCGTTATTTACGGTGTGATATATGCATATGTAAGACCTATAAACTGGGTATAAAAGAATAGTCCGGCAATGATGTATAATTGTTATGTTCTAATTGATAGGCTTGTTTTGTAACATATGATATATAAAGTAAGCTTGTATTATTATAAAGACCCCATGGTATTTGGAAGTGTTGATTTGCCATTTTAATTCTAATGGGTGTATATCAAAGACATACGAGTATAGATAAAAAAAAGATAATGGATAATTATGCTAGTGCGGTTTAGTATCAATTCAAAAGTTATTCACGTGATAATTAGTTGAATTTAAAGCCATAGAACATTAGAGCTTACATGGTTATATATGTTGATTAAAGCATCAATGCAAATTTTATCGCTGAACTTTATGATTTCCGTAATATGAATTAACTGCTGCATTTTTGTTGATTTCTTGGAACAAAGTTTTGTTATATATGAGGCATGTTGTGTGCTTGTTGACGATCACTGTGAGTGGTCGTTTATCATGATTTCAGTTCCCCACTAAGCTTTATAGCTTAGCACGGGTGTTTCATCCGTGTAGGTTGTTTGGGTGATATCTGCAACTGGATGGCCAACTCAAGTCAACAAGAGAGAGAGACAGTTATAGATTTTATTTTTGGGCTATTTGTATATTGTAAAGATGTTAAATAAATGTTATATTTTGTAAAGAGGCTGTAACGTACATTGAAAAGATTTTTTTTATAAAAGTATAGCACTCTTATGTATTAAGTAAAGATTATATGTTTTGGGTGTAATTGGTATATGTTTATGTTGCACAGTAATACATGTGTAATAAGATGGATAAAGTGATATGTATAGATTACAGGATAAGGGTGCTACACATGTAAAATTGGATATGATACATAATGGTGAACAATTAGGAAATGAAAAGATAATGAGCAAAAATGCACATTGATGGACATATACATATACGAATTAATGTTAGTAGGGTAAATGACATAAAAAGAAGAAAGATAAAGCATGGTATAGTAATGGTATGGTGATGGCCGAATGGAGTTCATATGGTGAATGCTTGGTTTGATTTATATTTATGTGTTATATAATATGTATATGTGAAGTTATGTGCAAAAAGAATAAAAATTCATAAGTATGACAATGAATAATTGAATACATAATGATACGTTTAAGTAATTAAAGTTTAAATATACTCCAACGTGTGACATTAAGTTGCCCATAGTTTTCGGTGGCTAATCTAGGATATTAAGATATAATGGCTAGCTATAGGGACTTGACACCATGGTAAAATCAGACAGGCAGACGGACATAACATCCAGACAATTAATTAGTATAGAGCCCTCATAATTATAGACAGTCAGACAGAATATTCAGATAGTCCTTATCCCGCATATTTGGTTCGAGGATTTTCACTATCTACTGTCAGCGGCATTTTGGTAATTATGTAAGAAAATGAAATTTAAATAGCAAGTATAATGTAAAAGATAGTAAAAATGTAATTAAATTAAGCAAAAGGTGAAAAATAAAATAAATAAGTTTAATAGAGATAAAAACATACTCACGCGATAAATTAAGGACAAGATGTTAATTAAGTATAAAGTGAGTGAATAAAATGATTAAAATAGTCAATCAGTGCAATAAGGGCAAAATTATAATTAATGAAAAGTTCAGGAACTAAAATGAAAATTTTCACGTAAGGAAGAATTTTAATGACTAAAATATAATTTTTATAATTAAATTAAAGAAAATTAGCCAAGTCAATTTTGCAGTTAAATTGACTAGAAACTAGAAAAGTCAAACAAAATGTCAAAATTGGTCAACATTAAGGAAAAAGTCAAACTTAGGGCTATAATGGTAAGTTTGCAACTGGACAGAGAAATTTATGAAATTGAACAAGAAAGAAGATTTTTGGAATTATTAAAGAAGAAATTAGGTAAATAAGGAATAATTTTGGAATTTATTTAGTGATGGAAATTTTTTAAAAAATAGTGAATAAATTAATTTAAGTCCACAAAATGAATTAAATAAAATTGTGTAGTAATATGCACCACTTGGCAATACGATTGCTTAGCACGTGGTTAATTGACTACACACAGGGACAGGTACTCAGGAATTAAAAGACACTTGAGGATGACAATGGCATGTACATTTACGCACTATGAAGTTGTTGTATTATGTAATAGATTAGTTGTAAATTAAGTTATGTAAATTAATTGTGGAAAAAATTGTAGTAATAATTTTTACTAATTACTTATGTGTAAACTAATGTGTGTGTTAATGGGATTGAATGAATGGGAATTTTATGCTATGTTGTGATGATGATGAATTGATGAGTAATATAGAAGTGCAATGTAAGTTATGAAGTATTGGAGGAGGAGTATGCATATTTGGAGTGCTTAAATTTGGAATTTTAGGTTTTGGTAGCACAATTTTTAAGCCGTTGTGCTGCCAATATTGAAACAAAATGAATAGTAATTTAAAAAAAATTAAGGGAGATTAGTCTTAAGAACACAACTAGTAATATAAATGGTATAGATAATTCATGATCAAAAAGGGTGTTACAATTTATGGTATTAGAGCCTGGTTTAGGCGGTCCTAAGGTTGGAGTGGGCGTATAACAATATGGAAATATTGGAACGAATGCATGCACATGCCATTGCTATATTAAGAAATGGAATATTTGTTATTAATCTTACCTATCCCTTCTTACATTTCAGTATAAAAGTATGGCCTTCAGTTCACAACGAGCGCTCGAATTAGTGAACGACGCTGAAGTGAGGCTTCAGCCTCAGTAGCATCAGTAACAATTGGGATGGTCACAACTTAATCCCACATGCCTAATAAGCGATTCCAGTAGCCGGTCCCCTCAGCTCCTCAACCACCATAGGCAGGTGATCAGGTACCTCCAGATTTTGTACAAATGGTGGCTAACCTCCTGTACCAACAGTTACAAAACCTAATTCCTCCCCAGCAACAATAGGCACCTAAGAGGCCTATCCTAGAGCAATTAAAGAGGCTGGGAGCTGAAGATTTTTATGGGCATGAACAGGTTACAGCAAAAGAAGCAAAATAGTGGTTAGGTAAAATTAAAAGATTGTTCAAGATCACATATAGCCCCCTGAGGAGATGTTGAAAGCGGCTGTTACATTATTCCAAGGCCCAACACACATGGTTGGATTCAATTAGGAGTAACACCCTTGTAGAAGAATTGACAAGGGATTTCTTCCAAAGGAAATTCAGAGAAGGATATATGGGAAAAGCACACTAATGGGTCATGGAGGAAGCCTTTAGGAAATTACAACAAGGGAGTCATACAATGCAAGAATATAGTAGAGAATTCGAGAGACTTAGTGCTTATATGATAGATATCCCTATTCCACCAGCCAAGATGTGCCAATTATTCGAGAGGGGACTCTATAATGACATCAGAAAAGCCTTAGCAAGTCAGGTGTATATAGATATGGAGGCCCTAGTGGAGGCAGTAGTTAAAATTGAAGAAGCTAACAGGTGAGGAAGATCTCAACAAAGAAGGATACCACCTTCAAGGGCACAAGGTGGATCAAGTAAGAAGACTAAAGGGTCAGGAGCTCCTCAACAAGGTTCTGCATCAAAACCAGCAGCTAACCAACTTTCCACTGCTCGATTCGCTCCTCCAACTACATCCATAGCTAGCACTCCATGGCAATACAACAATTCATCTTGTAAGCATTGTGGTAGAAGACATTTTGGAGAATGTTGGGCACACACCGAAGCTCACTTCATATGTGGGTTAAAAGAACATTTAAAGAAAGATTGCCTACGACTGCAGATGCCTCCCTCATCCACTACAATAGATAAACCTAATGCTGAACCACCTAGATGACGTGGAAGAGGTGGGTCCAGTGGTACTGCATCAACTAGAGGCACCCCATAGATAGTAGGCAAATGTACTTTGGGGTAGACTTATGCAGTTCATGCCAGAGAGGAGCAGAATGCCCCTGATGTTATAATAGGTAAATTTTATTTATTGAATGTTCTAGTTTATGCTTTAATTAACCCTGGGTCCACACACTCCGACCTGAGCATAAGATTATTAGAGGGAAAATGGTTAGTTAAGACACAATTAGAACAAGATATACTGGTTAGCAGCCCTCTAGGGCATAGTGTGGTAGTCAATAAAGTAATTTGAGACTGCCCATTCCAGATATAAGGAACCATATTTCTTGCTAACTTGATTTAACTCCCTTTCCATGAATTTGATATGATATTGGGTATGGATTGGCTTCATAAACATTAAGTAGTAGTGGACTGTTGCTTAAAGCGAGTTACCTTGAAGACCCCGGATGAATAGGAAATTATTGTTAAAAGGGAAAGGTTTAATCCACTATCAAACATCCTCTCGGCTATAGCAACACATCGATGCATTCATAAAGGATGTTTGGCTTACTTGGCTTATGTAACCAAGGTTAAGGAAGAAAAGCTTCAAGTCAGAGATGTGCCTACAGTTTGAGATTTTCCAGATGTCTTGCCCGATGATTTACCGGGGTTTCCACCATAAAGAGAAGAAGAGTTCACTATCGATGTGTTACCCGAAACCTCACCTATATCTATTGTACCTTATCGCATGGCACCTATAGAGTTAAAAGAACTAAAGCTGCAACTGCAAGAGCTTTTAGACAATGGATTCATTCGACCAAGTGTGTCACCATGGGGAGCTCCAATATTATTTGTGAAAAAAGAAGGATGGGTCACTACATCTATGCATTAACTATAGACAACTAAATAAGGTGATGATAAAGAATAAATACCCATTATCGAGAATCAATGATCTCTTTGACCTGTTAAAAGGTGCAGGAGTATTTTCTAAAATCGACTTAAGATCATGCTACCACCAGCTTAGGGTAAGAGAAGCAGATGTACCAAAGATAGCTTTTTGTACCTGATATAGTCACTATGAATTTCTAGTCATACCATTCGGTCTCACTAATGTACTAGCGGCATTCATGGACCTAATGAACCATGTCTTTCATCCATATTTGGATCAGTTCATGGTGCTTTTTATTAATGACATATTGGTTTACTCGAAGACTCCCGAAGATTATGATAAGCACTTGAGAATTATGCTACAGACGCTATAAGAGAAGCAACTGTATGTTAAATTTAGCATGTGTGAATTTTGGCTTAATTAAGTAACCTTCCTTAGACACATGGTATTAGCATAAGGCATTAAGGAGCTTCCTAGGATTAGCTGGCTATTATAGAAGGTTCGTTAAGGGATTCTTTATTATCGCCTCTACACTCACGAAGCTACTACAAAAAATGTTAAATTTGATTGGATCGACAAATGCCAAGAAAGTTTCAAGAAGTTGAAAAGCATGTTAACCGAAGCCCCTATTCTTACGCAGCCTACCTCAGGTAAGCCTTACATCATTTATAGTGATGCTTCCAGAAATGGGCTGGGATGTGTACTTATACAAGAAGGCAAGTTTGTAGATTTTGCTTCAAGACAACTTAAGCCACATAAAAAGAATTATCCCACCCATCATCTCGAGTTAGTAGTTGTAGTATTTACACTAAAGATCTAGAGGCACCATCTATATGGTGAAAAATGTTATATTTACATAGACCATAAGAGTTTGAAGTACTTACCCACACAAAAGGAGCTCAATCTAAGACAAAGATGATGGCTAGAACTCATTAAGGACTATGATTGTTTAATTGACTATCATCTTGTCAAGGCAAACTTGGTAGAGAATGCACTCAGCAGAAAGTCCTTAATGGCATTAAAAGCTATGTGTCTTAGGCTATCTAAAACACTAGATGGGGCATTGGTAGTTAAGAAGCAACTTAAGCCCAACTGGATACAATAGTTAAAAGACACACAAAGTTAGGATGAATATTTATCATCTATTATCTCTTAAGTACAGATAGGGAAAAATAGTGAATTCTCCATCGAGGAAAATGGCTGCTTATATTATAAAGGGAGAATATGTGTACCTAATAATGAAGAGTTAAAGAAGAATATTCTAACAGAAACACATAGTAGCCGTTAAGCAATGCATCTGGGTATTAAAATAATGTATCAAAATTTGAAGACGATGTATTGGTGGCCAGTTATGAAAAAGGAAATAGCAAAATTTGTAACAAGATGCTTGATATGCCAATAAGTTAAGGCAGAGCACTAGGTCCCTTCAAGTTTATTATAGCAGATTACGATACAAAAGTGGTGATGGAATACGACATGATATGTTCATGGTAATCGTGCAGCGGAAAAACGATAAAAACAATCATACATGCCAAACAATTCCATGACAAGAATCGAAACATGCAATTTTAGGGTTTTTAAAACTTACAATTTTTTATGCCTTTTAAATCTTGAATTTGGTGATGACTAGCAACTAAGATGACTTTATCCGCCTTAGACCTTGATCACCAATGCCAAGGAATAGCTTTTACGTCACTCCCTCTATTCTCACACACACACTTGCAAAGATTGCTTAAAATAGAGATTGCTAGCTCTCTATCAAAGTATTATGTATTTATAATGGATTTAAGCTACAAGATCTAATCTTATACTTCCTTTAGATGCTATTGACATCCAAGAACACAAGAGAATGAAGAAGTATATTTCTCCTTGAGAAATTCGGCCAAAAGAAATTTTGTGAGTGAGAGAAGAAATTCACGCCAAAAACAAAAAGAAAAACTAGGGTTTTTTCTTTTCTCTCTCATTCAATATATATCATTTTATTTTAAGTGATAAATCTAAAATCCACTACTTAAAGATAATTAATTTTAGTCTTTATCACTTCTTTAAAATAACAGATATATATTGATTCAAATTCTTTTTGATTAAATCCAAGATAAAAACATAAGACATATTAATCAAATAAATCACTTAATTAAATAAGCATGTGCCGAAATTCCTTGGTATTTATCTAGGAATTTCGGCCAAGTCTATTTCCATTTAAGTGTTTTAATTTGATTATAATTCTTGTAGGTATTAATACTCAATTAATTAAATTAATATAAGACATTTAATTAATTGAAATTAAACCTTGTGGGCTGAATTTCTCTCCCATGGACCAAGGTCCAATAACAATTTTAAAACCCATTACACACATTAATTTGATTTTAATTAAAAACCCAAATTAATGTCCAATATTTTATTCAAATATTTTAAGCCCAATGCTTTGTGTGCGATCTTATAGGTCCATTTAATGTTGGCAATGAATTAATGAATTAATTCAAAGGCTTTATATGTTCTCTATCAAGATATTATAGCATTCCAAATTAAATAAAAATGCATATGGCATTTAGTGACCTAATGTAATTTTGCATAGTCCCTTACACATAAATATCAGAATTAATATAAGGCATGGAACTAGTCATCCTTATATATATTAATTCCTTTTTTGATATTCCAGTGACACTGAACTCTCAGATAAATAATTATTACTCATTATTTCATCTTGGTATGGCCATACACTTCTCAGTTCACTAATCAAGTGGCCGATGATATTTTCTCTCTTATAGAGAGGGGTAATCCCTTCACGTCTCTCATGCTCTCTAACATGAATCAATGCATACCCAAGCATACCCGTACTTGTCACTCTGTTACGAGCACGTTAGGTGTATGTCAAAGCACATAGTAATTCATAAAGAGTTTCATAGAGATTTTAGGTCTAAGAACTCCGATACAAAACTTGCATATGAGAAACACTTATGACTTGTACCATGTAGTGTTCTCATGAGTTGATCGAATCCAGATACCATGTTCTAAACATATATCTATGATCTCTGATTGACACTCTTGTCCTTATGATCCGTAAGACATGACTCAACTTATCAGAGAGAGCATACTAGTCTTAATTCATTTGTTATTCCCATAACAATGATTGACTAGGGATATTTAGAATGAAGTCTCATTTGTTTCAAGGTTTTACAACCATGTGCCTCACACATGATAACTTAAACTAAAACAACATTCTTGGATAGTTCTATCAATTGATATGCATAGGAATACAATAGATAAAAGAAATTTCTCATTTATTAACTAAAGTGTTTTATTACAATGTATTAGGGCTAAGGCTTACACTAACAATCTCCCACTAGCACTAGTCCCAATTGGGCATAGCCCTAAGACCGAATGATCTCAAATGAGCTTCGTGCAGATTTGGACGCAACTGTTTCGTCAAAGGATCTGCTACATTGTCTTCACTTGCTATCTATCTAACCTTGATGTCCCCACGACCAATGATTTCTCTGATCAGGTGGTACCTCCTGAGTATGTGTTTGGATTTTTGGTGTGACCAGGGCTCCTTGGCCTGCGATGGCCCCGTTGTTGTCACATAAAATTTCTAATGGGTCTAGGATGCTTGGGACCATTTCTAATCTAGAAATAAAATTTTTAATCTAAACAGCCTCTTTTATAGCCTCACTCGCTGCAATATACTCAGATTCTGTAGTTGAGTCGGCAACGGTCTCTTGCTTCAAGCTTCTCCAGCTGACAGTACCACCGTTCAAAACAAAAACAAACCTAGATTGCGATTTAGAATCCTGAGTGCTAGTCTAAAAAGTAGCATCGGCATAACCTTGTATGACGAGCTCTTCTTGACCACCATACACTAAGAAGTGATCCTTAGTCCTCCGTAGGTACTTCAGAATCCCTTTTACAGCATACCAGTGCTTCTCACCAGGGTCTTGCTAAAACCTACTGGTTATACTCAGTGAGTGAGCAACATCCAACCTAGTACATAACATAGCGTACATGATAGATCTAATAGCAGATGCATATGGGATTTTACTCATGTTGTCCCTTTCCGCTTTGGTTTAGGGCATTGTTCTTTAGTTAAAGCAACTCCTAAAGCCAAAGGTATGTACCTTTTCTTTGAGTCTCCCATACTAAAATGCTTCAGTACATTGTCTATGTACTTTTCTTAACTTAGTCCCAAAAGCCGATTCGATCAATCTCTATAGATTTGAATACCAAGTATTGTCTCGGCTTCACCTAAGTCTTTCATTGAGAAATATTTTCCTAACCATTGCTTAACCTTTTGTAATGTTGGAATGTCATTCCCAATGAGAAGGATGTCGTCCACATATAGGACTAGAAATACTACTATGCTCCCACTAACCTTCTTATACACACAAGACTCATCTTCTTTCTTGATGAAGTCAAATTCTTTGACTACCTCATCAAAACAAAGATTCCAACTTCGGGATGCTTGCTTTAATCCATAAATGGATTTTTGAAGCTTGCAAACCTTCTTAGGATGCTTGGGATTGACAAAACCCTCAGGATGTGTCATATACACATCCTCAAGTAAATTTTCATAGAGGAAAGCAGTTTTGACATCCATTTGCCATATCTCATAATCATGATATATAGCTATGGCAAGCAAGATCCTAATGGACTTGAGCATGACTACAGGCGAAAAGGTCTCGTCATAGTCTATACCATGAGTTTGTCGAAAACCTTTTGCTACTAGTCTACCTTTGTAGGTCTTATTAGCTTTGAGTTTGAATAGCCACTTGCATTCAATTACCTTTGCACCTTTCGGTGGATCAACCAAGGTCCAAACTTGGTTATCGTACATTGATTGCATCTCGGATTTTATGGCTTCAAGCCAATTTTCTGAGTCTGGGCTTTCAATAGCTTCTCGGTAGGTAGTAGGATCCTCATGATCTACTAACTCAATTGTGTCACTGTCAGTGATTAGAAATCCATATCTCTCAATCTCCTGACATACCCTACCAGACCTTTTAGGTTCTTGTGTAATGGGTTCTTGTTCCATAACTGGTTGTGAACTTTATCCCATTTCCAACTCATCCTCTATAAGAGTTTGTGGGGCTTTAATTTTTCCAAGTTCTACTTTACTCCCACTGTCTTTCTTGAGAAGGAACTCCTTTTCCAAGAAAATAGCCTTGCGAGCAACAAATACTTTGTTCTCGGCTTGTGAGTAAAAGTAGTATCCCTTTGTTTCTTTGGCATAACCCACAAATAAGCAGACAGTGGATTTGGACTCTAGTTTGTCAGATTTTAATTTCTTAACATGTGCTTCACAGCCCAAAATCCTGAGAAACGACATATTGGTTTCTTTCCCAGTCCATACCTCATATGGTGTCTTCTCAACTACTTTAGTTGCAGTACGATTTAGTAGAAATGCAGCAGTTTCTAATGCATAACCCCAAAAAGAGATAAGAAGATTTGCTTGACTCATCGTAGATCGAATCGAACCATGTCTAACAGAGTTCGATTTCTCCTTTTGGACACACCATTCCATTGTTGCATTTCGGGAGGAGTGAGCTGTGAAATAATACCACACTCGTTTAGATGACTGTCAAACTCTTGGCTTAAGTATTCGCCACCTTGATCTAATCGAATGGCTTTTATACTTTTGCCAAGTTATTTTTCTACTTCGTTCTTAAACTCTTTGAATTTCTCAGATTTGTACTTTATTAGATAGACATAGCCATATCTACTGAAGTCATCTGTGAACGTCACGAAGTAGCTAAAACCACCTCTAGCTTGTGTACTTAATGGTGCACATATATCGGTATGTATTAGTTCCAATAAGCCATTAGTCCTTTCACCTTTCTTGTTAAAAGGACTCTTTGTCATTTTTCCATGCAAACATGGCTCGCATATATCATAAGACTCTAAGTCGAATGACCCAAGCACTCCAGTTTTGTGGAGTCTTGAAATGCATTTTTCGTTTTCATGTCCTAAACGACAATGTCAGAAGTAAGTAGGGTTCAATCGGTTTGATGTAACCCACTTTGTATTAATGTTGTATATGGACTCTTTGTTTTGTAAATCAAGGATATAAAGGCCATTTTGCAACATGGCATTGCCATAAGAAATGCCTTGGTGACGAACATGAGCATTGCCATTTTTAATAACAAAATCAAATTCATCCAAATCCAAACATGAAACTGAAATAATGTTTCTGCTCATAGCAGGCACATAATAACAATTTTTCAAAACTAAACAAAGTCTGGAAGGTAAAGCGAGTTGATAGTCGCCTATCTCCATAGCAGCAACTCGTGCTCCATTCCCCACACGGAGGTTCACTTCATTCTTCCCAAGTAACTGCCTATTTCTTAGCCCCTGCACATTTGAACAAATGTGAGAACCACAACCGGTATCCAATACCCAAATGGTAGAAATATAAAGGTTAATCTTAACAACACAAATAACATAATTGGACGCCTTAGCTCCATTCTTCTTTTGTTCTTCCTTGAAGAGAGCGCAATTCTTCCTCCAATGCCCTATCTTGTTGTAATGGAAGCAAGTGCTCTCACTCTCTTTGAGCTTCTGCGCCTTGGTCTTGGATTGGGCCTGAGGTGCACTCCCACTTGACTTGAACCGAGCTAGGTCATTCTTGGGTTTTGCCTTTCCCTTTCCCTTTCCCTTAGCGGGTCCCTTTTTAATGCCCCCTTGAACCATCAATACGGGATTGGTCTTTTGAATGTTCTCTTCAGCATTCTTAAGCATCCCATGGAGCTCAGTGACTGACTTGTTCATTGCATGCATGTTATAATTCATCACAAATGGATCATAATCATTAGTTAATGATCCTAAGATCAAGTCAATGGCCAATTCCTTCGGCATTTGTACCTCAAGCTTCTTAAGAGTATCAAGATACCCTTTCATCTTGAGTACAGGGTACTAACAGGAGTACCCACAGCCATCTTACAAGAAATCAAGGCCTTTGTTGTCACGAACCTCTCGTGATGAGCTTGCTCTTGGAACATCTCTTTGAGGTGCACCATGATAGCATAAGCCTCTTGGTCCATAAATTGCTTTTGCAAGTCAGGCACCATAGTGGCAAGCATTAGACAGGTCACATCGTTGGAGTCGCTCTTCTTGCTCTTAAAAGTTTCCTTGTGAACCGCAGAGGCGTTCCTAGCAGGTTCTTCAGGCAAGGGTGCATCCAAACACATACGACTTTTTCTCTTGCTTAAGAACTATTCTTAAGTTTCGAGACCAGTCTATGAAATTGGTGCAATTCAATTTTTCCTTTTCAAGGACCAATCACAATGAGAAATTGTTGTTTGAAGATGCCATTTTCAATCTACAATAAAATTTAGCAAGATTAAATGAGGTTTTATTTATAATCCCACAAACCGAATTAATATCCCTTTAAATAATTCACGTTAGTGATTTAATGTGGGCCAAGATCCACTTTTCACAACAACTTATTAGTCAAATTGAGCTTGTACACCTAACGAGTTAAGTTACTTAGGTAGGAAAACTCCAATCATGTCTCATACATGACTCTTGGATCAAATAGGCTAACATCTTAAGATGTTATAGCACAAACCCATTTATTAGTTGCCTAGGTCCGGGAATCCCTTTCCATGTTAAGTCCAACCTACATTCACAACCCATGCCTCACAAAGATAATCGAGCGTATCTAGGACTCCTAGTCTATGTGACCGATGATCGATGCCTTGACATGTTTCGAATTAGGAAGGCAACTTTGTGACTTACTATTTTTAGGGATTCATTTTATTACGGCTTACATGGCATACGCTTTGTCATCCATACATAGCATGCATATATATATAATTTCATAAAGTAAAGTGTGACAAACATGGGCCCAAAAACCTACAACTAAGATTCTATACTATTACATAAGAATCTTCGAGTTTGGCTTCTCCACTCCAGTGGGCTTCGTCTTGATTTACAAAGTCTTCAAATATATTCTATTCTAAGAAATAAATGAAACTTTTACAATAAAATATAATGGCTTACAGGCCATATTTAATTACAAAACCCAGGGCCCATGAATGCACCATGCATATCCATTCATCATACCAAACAAGCAAATAAATATACATAACATTCATGGATAAAATAAAATCCAATTTTATTTAATTTAGCCAAGCCCATTAATGGAAATCGTGTACTTGAACCTTTAAGAGAAGACCCCATGATTGGCCTGGGCCAAAGCCCAATGGACTAAATCCTCTTATTGAATAAGATCTCTTAAAAGCCCAAAACACTAACTAGTTAGATTTGTGCCATAAATCAACTCTAGTATAATTTTCAATTTTGCTATTTTTAATTTTATGTCATACAGCCCATAAACATTAAAAATACATATATAATATGTGCTAACATGAATTAAAACATATAATCATGAAGAACACATATATAATACACGACATTCATGCAAAAAACCAAACAAACAACAAAAACTAGTTGCTTAATGCTTATGTAATGCCATAAAATTCACAAACATTTAAATCAATTTTATGATTCATTAAATAATTTAAATAAGGTCATAAATATTGATTTAATATTCTGTACCAATATGATCTAAATGTGCTTTTACCATTTTAATTAAAACAAAACAAACAATGTTGATTAAACATGTAACAAACACAAACTAGTCATAGTTTTAAGTGATTTTAAAATTAATCAATTAAATTGTCATGGACCAGAATTAAAACTAAATTTAAAATATGTCCAAACATGATATTTAATCTTTAAAAATCACTTACAAACATTCGAAAATCGTTTTTACATTTAATATTGAAAACTAGTCGTTAAACTAACAATTAGCATGCCAACTAGCACTTAGTTTTAATATTAACATGTACCATCAGGTATTATTAATTAAATCCAACCATTAACAGCTCCTAGAACATCTCAGGACAGTATATTAACATTTGATATTAATTATAATACCTATCTAATCAATTAAAATCATTTTTACACCAAAACAATGCAAAAAACTCAAAACAGAAAATTTCAGCATTGCATGTTTTCAAAATAACGATTTTTAATTAATTTTTTCAGGCATCTAAAGCACTAAAATAAGCATGTTTAGGCTCTGATACCACTGATGGAATATGACATGATATGTTCATGGTAATTGTGCAGCCGAAAAATGATAAAAACAATCATACATGCCAAACAATTCCATGACAATAATCGAAACATGCAATTTTAGGGTTTTTAAAACTTACAACTTTTGATGCCTTTTAAATCTTGAATTTGGTGATGACCAGCAACTAAGATGACTTTATCCGCCTTAGACCTTGATCACCAATGCCAAGGAATAGCTTTTACGCCGCACCCTCTATTCTCACACACACACTTACAAAGATGGCTTAAAATAGAGATTGCTAGCTCCCTATCAAAGTATTGTGTATTTGTAATGGATTTAAGCTAAAAGATCTAATCTTATACTTCCTTTAGATGCTATTGACATCCAAGAACACAAGAGAATGAAGAAGTATATTTCCCCTTGAGAAATTCGGCTAAAAGAAATTTTGTGAGCGAGAGAAGAAATTCATGCCAAAAACAAAAAAGAAAAACTAGGGTTTTTTTCTTTTCTCTCTCATTCAATATATATCATTTTATTTTAAGTGATAAATCTAAAATCCACTACTTAAAGATAATTAATTTTAGTCTTTATCACTTCTTTAAAATAAGAGATATATATTGATTCAAATTCTTTTTGATTTAATCCAAGATAAAAACATAAGACATATTAATCAAATAAATCACTTAATTAAATAAGCATGCACCGAAATTCCTTGGTATTTATCTAGGAATTTTGGCAAAGTCTATTTCCGTTTAAGTGTTTTAATTTGATTATAATTCTTGTAGTTATTAATACTCAATTAATTAAATTAATACAAGACATTTAATTAATTGAAATTAAACCTTGTGGGCTGAATTTCTCTCTCTTATGGACCAAGGTCCAATAGCAATTTTAAAACCCATTACACACATTAATTTGACTTTAATTAAAAGTCCAAATTAATGTCCAATACTTTATTCAAATATTTTATGGCCAATGCTTTCTGTGCGATCCTATAGGTCCATTTAATGTTGGCAATGAATTAATGAATTAATTCAAAGGCTATATATATCCTTTAGCAAGATATTATAGCATTCCAAATTAAATGAAAATTCATATGGCATTTGGTGGCCTAATGCAATTTTGCATAGTCCCTTACCCATAAATATCATAATTAATATAAGGCATGAAACTAGTCATCCTTATATATATTAATTCCTTTTTTGATATTCCAGTAACACTGAACTCTCAGATGAATAATGATTACTCATTATTTCATCTCGATATGGCCATACACTTCTCAATTCACTGATCAAGTGGCCAATGATATTTTCTCTCTTATAGAGAGGGGTAATGCCTTCACTTCTCTCATGCTCTCTAACATGAATCAATGCATACCCAAGCATACCCGTTCTTGTCACTCTGTTACGAGCACGTTAGGTGTATGTCAAAGCACACAGTAATTCATAAAGAGTTTCATAGAGATTTTAGGTCTAAGAGCTCCGATACAAAACTTGCATATGAGAAAAACTTATGACTTGTACCATGTAGTGTTCTCATGAGTGGATCGAATCCAGATACCATGTTCTAAACATGTATCTGTGATCTCTGATTGACACTCTTGTCCTTATGATCCGTAAGACAGAACTCAACTTATCAGAGAGAGCATACTAGTCTTAATTCATTTGTTATTCCCATAACAATGACTGTAGCACCCTTATCCTGTAATCTATACATATCACTTTATCCATCTTATAACACATGTATTACTGTGCAACATAAACATATACCAATTACACCCAAAACATATAATCTTTACTTAATACATAAGAGTGTTATACTTTTATAAAAAAAATCTTTTCAATGTACATTATAGCCTCTTTAAAAAATATAACATTTATTTAACATCTTTACAATATACAAATAGCCCGAAAATAAAATCTATAACTGTCTCTCTCTCTTGTTGACTTGAGTTGGCCATCCAGTTGCAGATATCACCCAAACAACCTACACGGATGAAACACCCATGCTAAGCTATAAAGCTTAGTGGGAAACTGAAATCATGATAAATGACCACTCACAGTGATCGTCAACAAGCACACAACATGCCTCATATATAACAAAACTTCGTTCCAAGAAATCAACAAAAATGCAGCAGTTAATTCATATTACGGAAATCATAAAGTTTAGCGATAAAATTTGCATTGATGCTTTAATCAACATATATAACCATGTAAGCTCTAATGTTCTATGGCTTTAAATTCAACTAATTATCACGTGAATAGCTTTTGAATTAATACTAAACCGTACTAGCATAATTATCCATTATCTTTTTTTTATCTATACTCGTATGTCTTTGATATACACCAATTAGAATTGAAATGGCAAATCAACACTTCCAAATACCATGGGGTCTTTATAATAATACAAGCTTACTTTATATATCATATGTTACAAAACAAGCCTATCAATTAGAACATAACAATTATACATCATTGCCGGACTATTCTTTTATACCCAGTTTATAGGTCTTAGATATGCATATATCAAACCATAAATAACGAACACACATTCAACAAATGTATATAAATATAAACAATATGATCATATAAATATAATCATAAGAAAACTATTTCAAAAACAATGGTTGATATCGTCTTACTCTTATAATCTTTAATATGAAATATGCTTATGCAATTATAAAATTGTTGCGTCCATTAAATATTATAATACTTTTTAACCTAATAAAAATTCCTTCATATATCATGCATTAATATACATCTAGAAAAAAGATTTATGATCACAAAAGACCCACATGTATACCATCAATTTAACCAAAGTAACTTTGGTATAAAGCCTGCACTATTCTAAAGAAGTGGATATCAGGATATAAGGTGGTACCCGAAGGTATTAAATGATGATCCCTTGTAGGGATAAAACTGTATGATAAATCGGTGGACCCAAACAAGGTCGAACAAATAACATGGACCCAAACGGGGTCAATCAAATAACATGGACCCAAACGGGGTCAATCAAATAACATGGACCCAAACGGGGTCAATCAAATAACATGGACCGATCAAGCGGACCCAAACGGGGTCGGCTACAACCCACACGAGGGTTGTTAAATTAACATTAACTTTTAAACCCAAACAGGGTCACTATACTTTTAAATTCAAGTGGACCTAAATAGGTCTAAATATTCAGAAGCAGCTGCAAAGTACCCTTATAGGCATGCCTATCTATCCACTTCCTAGACTCAACACAGGCAGTAAAATCTCTTTTCGTTATCTTTTCTTTATTCATTCATATACATGTATACACATGTATACTCTTGTGTAACTGTAAACAATGTATTCATATACACAATCATGTGTAACTTTCTGTAAATCTGTGAGCGTATTCGCTGTTGGGAATTACTATTTAATAATTGTAATCTTATTCAATCATGTAACTATTCCGCATGTCAAGACTATACTTATATAATGCCATTTGTACCCATACATATTCATGTAAATATATATATATAGTCTTATATCACATTGCCATTATATGCTTTAATAAGATTTTTATAATTTAGTCTATAGCACTGTAGATTTGTATTTTAGCATGCTAACATGTAATAGCACATATATGTAAATATATGTTCATATAAGATGATAAGGAATCTCTGATAATATACACATGAATACGAGTATAATCAGCAGAATACAATTATCTATGAATGAACATATGTCACTGTCTTCATATACGCTTTGCATAGTGGTATATAAGCGCAACATATAAGTATATACATGTAAGCATAATTTCATGTAATAAATCATGTACATAAGTTGAATTTATCTGATTATACCTATCTTTATTGTCAATCATATTACATGCTATTTATAATTCAATGTGTAATAATATATACACATATTTAACATAACTATATTTAAACCAAATATAGAAAACAAATTACAATTCTTCCTACACAAATCTGCATAGGGGCAGCTTTCTGGATCAAAATTAGGTGCCCTTTTTGGTCTAGTAAATATAATTTTTAGGCCATGTGTCCTTCTAAAATTTCAATCCCCTATATGTCTTGTTTCTACAACATCAAAATTTTTCACAATATCTCATCTATAATTCAAGATATTCAAGAAAAACCATTGGCTGTTCATAAATTCAGAAACAGTTATTTTTACCACTTGTAAAATTTTTAGAATAAAATGGGGAGTGAATCAGCCTTACTTTCCTTCAACAACATCCTGCTCCTAGGTGTCTAGTTTATCCAGAATTTTACATCATAGCTTTTTGACTCCCCCACTAAGATTTATGTCCAAAATACCACAATCTGTTCCTTAACAGTATATCCAGTTTTTCAAGAATTTCAAGCGAACATTAGGAACTCATAAAAACATAATTAAACAAAGTTTCCTTCATACAAAATGTTAATTTATAAGTATATTTTTCATAGGATTCAACCTCATAGCATTCTGAGCAATACACACAAAAATACATCATTTTTACTTCAGCCTGTTCCGAAACCGAAATTAACAGTTCACTACAATTTCAAGTGAACATTTGAATAGCTTACAAGCATATTTAACCCTTGGTATCTCCTACAAAGTTATAGGTATGTTTCTCATGTAAAATATGAAATTTTAATTAACTCAATTGAGGTTTTATAACCCAAATTATGCTGTAATTACAGCAACTAGTTCATGATACTTACATATTTCTCTTTATTAAAGATTCATAAAACTTATTCTCATTACATTTGTTCAACATATCCTACAAATTATTCATGTTACTTCTCTATTTATTTACGTGAAAGTATGAGAATACTAATCCCTTATGTGTCTAATTTCCAAAACATCAAGAATTACCTTAATATCACATTTATAACTCAAGATATTGAAGAAAACTATAAGCTGTTCATAACACCAAAACAGTTTTTGTCACCAATTAGAAAATTCATAAAATAAAATGGGCACATAATTAGACCAACTTCCCTTCATCAAAGTTGTGATCCTATGTATCTAGTTTACCCATAATTTTATATCATAACGTTTCGACTTTTCTACTGATAAGTATGCCAAAAATACTAAGATATGTTCTTTGACAGTGAACAACTGTTCCTACGAGATTCAAGCAAATTTTAAGAGAAGTTAGAGGCCGATTTAGAAATGATTTCCTTCTACAAAAATATAAATTAATGTCTTAATAAAACATACCAACTTGAATCATTTAATTTACTTTTCTATAACTCAAGTTATTAACAAACTAATACAGCTAGGTCAAATGAACTTAACCCAGAATTTCAAATTCATTAACTTTTCTTCTTTCAAAGGCTACTGTTTTGGGCATTTTTGAGGACCTTAGAGGCAAAATTGCATTATTGTTATTTCTATAACATTTTTAGGCACAGAATTCCCGGTTCTAACCCAACCAATTACATCAAATTCGGAGTTTAAAAACTCAACTTATAATCAAATTAGTCAATGGAGGTCAATCCGAATTTCTGGACAGCACTTTCACATTAATGTCTAATATCTTAATCCAAGTCAATATACTTATAAAATCCATAATCAACACAATATTAATGCATACAAGAAATAATAGTTCCCAAACCTTGACATGCAACTCAAATCTCCTTGTAAATTCTCCTTTTTCTCTCACTGTCTTCTTCTTTCAAGATCCTAATTTTCTCCTTCTTTTCCTTTCACAACAATTTCATCCATTAACACAACTTCCAGCATTTAACTCAATCTATTATCAATCAAAACAAGAAGATGAAGAAGAAGAGATGAATTACTAATTCATAAGCTTACCTTAATGATACATACTAACTTGACTTGATTTAATTCAACATGCATGCATTTCTCTTCAAGGATTTCTTAGCTAGACTTTAAGAGATCAAAGAAAATGAGGAAGAGAGAATGAAAAATCTGTATTTTTCCACTAAGAAATGGCTATTTATAATGGCTAGATAAAATTCCCTTTTTGGTCCTTCCACTTTTTGCATGTCTCATTAAAAGCTCTCACCTTTTTGCATGCTATAGTTTGACCCCTCCTTTTAATATATCCTTTAAATCAACCTCTCAATTTAATCCCTTTGATAAATTGACCTCTCAATTATTTATTTATTCACATTAGGCCCTTAAGATGTCGAATTTACAAATTGACCCCTAAACTAATACTTTTTACTTCAATTACACCCTTGAATATTATTAAATCAACAATAATAATTTAATTATGATCTTATAAAATTCATACCATATAATTTACACATTTATCACATAATTATTGATAACTTAATAATATTTTTGGCCCAATTAATAACTTAACTCTTAATAATTCATCAAATAATGCTCAATTAGACTTTAATAACATGTAATTGCCCTTGAATTCTACTAGGGCCTATTTTGGGTCCTTACAATGACTGACTAGGGATATTTAGAATGAAGTCTCATTTATTTCAAGGTCTTACAACCATGTGCCTCACACATGATAACTTAAACTGAAACAACATTCTTGGATAGTTCTATCAATTGATATGCACAGGAATACAATAGATAAAACAAATGCCTCAATTTTTGACTAAAGTGTTTTATTACAATGTATTGGGGCTAGGGCTTACACTAACAAGTGGAAGTGGGAATGTATCACTATATACTTTGTAACACGATTGCCTCTCACCAGAAAGTAGTATGATTCCATTTGGGTTATAGTTGATAAATTGAACAAATCAGCACACGTCATCCCAGTAAGAGGTAACTCTCCATTAACTAAACTAGTAGAGATCTACATTAATAAAGTTGTAAGATTGTGTGGCATTCCTATTTCCATCATCTCCAATAAGGATCCTTGATTTACTGCTAGATTTTGGAGAAAGCTACAGGAAGCCTTTGGAACTCGCTTAGATTATAGCACAGCCTTCCACCCACAGACAAATGGACAATCTGAGTGAGTAATCTAGCTATTGGAAGAAATGCTCTGATGCTGCATTATGGAGTTTAGAAGCAACTAGGAGAAATACTTGCCACGAGCTGAGTTCGCATACAACAATAGTTATCATTCCAGCATCGAGATGGTGCCATTTCAAGCACTATATGGGAGGAAATGCCGGACTCCCTTGTGTTGGACAGAGCTGAGTGAAGACAAGCTGAAAGGACCATATTTGATCAATGAAATAGAAAAGAACATTAAATTGATCGAGGATAACCTTAAAGCTGCAGCAGATAGGAAGAAGTCGTATGTAGATTTAAAAAGAAGGGACATTGAATTCAATGTAGGCGGCAAAGTATTCCTCAAAGTCTAACCATGAAAGAAGTTTCTCTGATTTGATAAAAAAAGGTAAACTCAATTCGAGATTCATCAGCCCATATAAAATTATAAAACGAGTTGGACCAGTCATTTACAGGATAAAAATTCCATCAGAGTTTGAAAGGATCCATGACGTGTTTCATGTATCCATGTTAAGAAGATATCGATCCGATCCTTCTCATGTTATCACACCGGAGGACTTACAATTTCGACCCGATTTGTCATATGATGAAGAACTAATCAGGATCTTAGCTAGAAAAGTCAAATAGCTATGGAATAAATGAATTCCATTGGTCAAAGTGTCATGGACCCTTCATAATGTGAATGAAGCCATGTGGGTACCAGAGGAAACAATGAGGTAGCAATATCAACAACTCTTCTCTTCAGGTAAATTTTGAGGACAAATTTTTTTTTTTGTGGGGAGAACTGTAATACCCCAGAAAATTGCATCTATCATGCATGGTATATTTTAGGACATGAAAAACAACTTTAGAACAATATTCAGCAAAACCAGGATAGGATAACACGGTAAAACACAAGGGTGCATAAAGGTTAAACATGCTCGAGCCAGGGTAATACTAGGATGGGTGACCCAATAGCCAGCTTAACCTGATATCATTATATAAAAATAGGTGTTAAATAGAGCCAAACAGTACAAGTTAAAGCAAAATTGAGATTAAATAGGCCTTTAAATCACATAGAGAAGTTTTACCCGATACCGCGAAAAAGTTTGACCACAACTTTGATCTAGTCTTAGAGGCGTCTAACGACCTTGAAAAATTATTCAATGGCATAGACATGTTAGGAATATCATAAGGTCACTGTAAATATATCAAAATGATGTTGGAAAGACTTGAAATTTTAACCATGAGCTACTATATATGTAAGTACACTTGGTAAAAAATTTCATGGCATTCTAACATTGAAAATATTATTTCTAAAAAATGACTGAAAAATGGTGAAAAATAAAAATAAAATCAATTAGGGAGTATAATAGTCTTAATAAATTTAGGCAAGGGCATTTTTATCCGTCTTAAATAGCCAATAATTTTATGTAAATTATGCACATGCTGGAGATGTGTGAAATCCTTGAGAGTGTGACAAGGGGCTTAAAATTAAGCCATTGGATTAAATAGTTAGAGAAAGAATTTGGGCCATTGGTTTGGGAGATTTTTAGGCAGCTATAAGAGGTCTAGAATCCTCTACTTCTCTCCCTAATATTTTTTAAATATCTTTCATTTCTCTTTTAAAAATGGCTAACCCTTTAGAATTAGGTTTTCTCCATTTCCTCTCCATTTCTCTCTCCCCTCTTTACCACTCCAGCTCAAATTTCACCCCAAGGCACATTAAGACATCATCTTCCCTCTTGAATTTAAGTTGGTTCAAGAAAATGTCTTGATAAAAAAAATTTGGGAAAAAAGAGATTGCATACCTTAGGTAAATTATGTTGTTTTTGTGAATTTTGGTTAGGAATTTTTATGTAGTTTGATTAGGCATGCTAAGTAGGATTAGCATATGTTAATTAGAAGCTAGAAATGTGAAAGAAAAATCATGGAATAATCCCTTTCATATTCGGACATAGGTGGAGGAAAAGGAAAGGAGAAAAAGAAAGAAGAAGAAAGCAAGGAGGAAGAAGCTTATGTGTACTCAAGCTTGAAATAGGTTAGTGGATACTATACCTACACTTATTTTCATTTATACATTAATTTCTCTATAAATTACACATTATGTAACTATAAGATTTAATAAAATAATTTAATTTAGCTTAAGAGGAATGTGTAGCATGATGAGATAAGATGAAATAAACTTGAAATTACATGAGAATTAATTAATTAGCGAGAGAAATGGAAGTGGTCGGATGGTGATCAAAATTATCGATTATTATTTTAATCAAGGCACTATTAACCCTTCCTTGGTCTAGACAGCTGGACCAAATGCACTCCTGCATTTTCTCATGTATGTTCACATTATGATACACTATTGCATCAATTTCTTTAGCTTGAGCTTTCATAAGCATCCTTATGTTATTGACCTTTTGCACTCTTACATTAGCCTCCAAAATACTGTAAGGAGTCCATGAAATCATAGGTATCCTTATCATCACCATTTTTGTTACACATAATAAAAAAATTGTTAGTACACTTATGTACAAACATATATGAGGGAAACTTATTTCAATAAAAAGTTAAAGACAAATCCATAGAAACAATTTTCAAACAAATTTGAAAATTCACCAAGGTAGAAAACACATTTTCTACAATTTTTAAAAAAACATTTATATTTGGAAAAAATCCAAAGAATAATTTTTAGTCCTTAAATAATTTATTAAAAATTACCAAACAATTAAAAAATTATAAAATTCAATTTTAAAAATATTGAGCTAATTATATGGCCAGATGTACCCTCACGTGCCAACACACATCGATGGAGGAGGTATTCACACACCTACGTGCTAGCTGAGGCTTTTTCCATATTGCATGACCCCATAGGGCCATATGTTGTAAGGACCTAATCATGGCCTGAACCGAATTTTGGTTAATTAAGAAAGATTATGGTTCAATGAGATAAGACTTGATTACTTTGTATGATTAAAGTCAAGTCCTATGAGGGATATTTTGGTAATTTCAGTATATATGTAATTTAAGTATGGTTAAAATTATAATAGAAGAGGGATATAATTGAAGTAAGTTAGAAGTCTTGGGGTTTAATTGTGCCTATGTGTATTGGAGTGTAATATAAGGGCTTAAGTTGTGTTTAGGGGCAAAGTGGAAATTTTTCTTAGGGAGATATTTACCCTACTTCCCTATTTCTTGTTTCCTGAAGATGTGGAGGATCGGCAAAAAAATGAAGAAGTGAGCTCTCTCTCTCATTCTCTCAGTCTAGCTACGAATTGAAGAAGAGGAAATTTAGGGTTTTTGTGTTTTAACATCATTAAGGTCATGTTTTCCCTCTCATAGATCTCTTTTCTTCTTTCCTTTGTTTGATTTCTAGTGTTAAGGATGTAGAGAGATGATAAATCATGCTTATTGTCTCTATGTATAAGGAGAATAAAGGAATCATGAGTAAAATAGTTGGATCAATAAGATCAAAGAAAGATTTGAAGCTTCAATAAGGTATGGGGCTATTATATTGATTTCATGTATGGAGTTTAGTTGCTTGTGTAAGATTAGGGTTACTATATGGTTCACCTGCGTTTGTTATGGGAACTTGCTTTTGTTCTTATTTATATGCCCTCATCGATGAGGTTAAAGGTTAAACCTGGTAATCTTAGAAGAGTAATGAAAGATTGTTTGCTTTAAGATGAGTTTTGAAAGATTGGTTGGCTTATGGAATCATTTTTATTTACTTTGAGCTAAGATCGAATCTGTTTCCTTGTAATGCTCGGCCAAAAAGTATTTGTCCCTGCCGACTCGTGAATCTCTTCACGAGTCGTGCACCTTCTGCCCCGATCGAGTCTTGAACCCCTTCACGAATCGTGCTCCTATGCCCTGTGTCACTCATGAATCCCTTCACGACTCATAAGCATTCTGGTTCTTCCTTGGCTACCAACTCGTGAATTCCTTCATGAGTCATGCATTATTGTTTGAGTCGTGAGCCTAGTTTTGACTCTTGAGGCTCATCCCTTTGCTTTCCTCATGAATCTCTTCACGAGTCAAATATTTCTTCACGACTTGTGCTCCTTCTTTACCCAATCGTCCTACAATACAAATACACATTAAATAATTGACCATTTCACTGCTCTTCACTTCCTTATTTTGCACATTTATTGGAATCACTAACAAAATACTTCCACATTATTAGTGATTAAGCCAACACTCTTTATAAAGATAATTCACCGTCTAATGCAACCTAATTGGCACACTTAATGAGTATTTTGCTAAAGGTAATATGTGATTGTTTTATGCTATTATTTTATTGTCAAGACATAATGATTAAGGTAAAGTGATCATGGTAAGTTTATCAAGTAGTATTACTTATAACTTGCTTTGATATATAACCGTAATGATAGTAATGGCAGGATTGCATTAAATTGCTATGAATATATGTATGTTTATGCGACGTATGATGGCAGTTGTCCTTTAAAGATTTTGAATAAATAGTATTAGGGTATGTACTATGCCAAAGCAAATTATTTTACCCTAAATGCCATGCTATGATTTAGCCTAGTAGTAATAAGAAGACAGTTGAAACTTTACATGTTTAAGTTAAAAAAGATGGGATATTAATTGACACTTAATTATGAAACTATAGAAGTTTGATCATGCTTCAAGTCATACTGAGGATTAATGATTAGCCTTGTTACAAAGGAATTGCCCTATACCCTATGGGGTAAATGTATGCCCACTAGTAGTGTCTTGAAATTAAGATAAAATAATCTTATATAACCCACTTGGGTATAATATGTTATAAGATGAAAAGTACTAATAAGATGTTTGAAGCATATATGATCGGGAAAGGTTAGATAACCTATTGTCCATGATCTAATAGAATATAAAAGCGATCTAAAGGGGTTAAAGATGAACATTTGATATCCTTAAGCTAGAAAAAACCTATGCAAACTATTATATGGATCATAAATGCATGAGTATTATTTAAAGTAATTATGTATTAATGTGGGCTATGATGACGTGTGAAAGCTGCTCACAGTAGATAGCAACAAGGTATATCATGGAGAATTATCAATGAGTTATGTAAGTCAATGTTTTATAATTGATTGAACCATGCTATTAAGAGTAGTTTGACTCATTATGTGAATGAATATAAGTATCTAAAGAGCACGTAGTGCTAGGATTCAAGTTGCCTTTGTATGCACAGATATATATATATACATATTTGGACATGCATATAATCTTAGGAAGACTTTTAATTGCAAGAACTACACTTTTATAATTACCTCATTGGCTTCATGCATAATACTAAGTATGATGAGATTGATCAATGAAAGTAATACCTTATTGTGTTTTCATTATTATGTAAAATACTATGATATTTATGAATGATGGTGATGCAACTATGTGATTACATGGCTTGCATTCATGTTTAATGGACCCTAAAGTTCAACATTGATGTATGATAAGAATGATATGCATTCTTTTACGAAATGTGGCTTTAAGCCAAATGATGCACTAAGTAAAGAAGAATATGTTAAATCAAGATGTTCTTAAAATGGTTAAGCCTGCAGGTCTTAGTTCAGTTGTGGTTTAGATAGGCATGCCTAGAGGGATACAGTTGCAGCTGCCATAGTTGATCCTGTTTGGATCTTGTTCCTTAATGGAATCATCGCTTGGCCATTTTGGGTCCATTGTTTGTTACTTACAGGAACCATTGCCCGGCCCCATTTAGATCTGTTGTTTGATATCTTCAGATATCTATTGTTTGATACCTTCGGGTATCCATTGCTCCCGTTATCCACCTTTTGAACTAGTACTTAGGCAGGCTACTAAATATGATAAAAAGTATAAGAAATAAAGTAATATATATATATATATATATATATATATATATATATATATATATATATATATATGCATTGACTTCTTTACTTATTTAACATTGGCATGGTTAATGACATATTATATTGTGTTGTTTATCTTAAATTCCCTTTGTCTATAACTGTATTTAAGAAAGGAAATGTCATGTTATGTATTACATGATTGTGATATCTCACACCTATTGTGAGGAAGGTTCCTATGTGAGTACCGGTGCGAGTTAGTTCCACCAATGGGTTCCACGGTGAATAGAGGGGCCACATAGGCCATAAGCTTACTATATTATATTAAAAGTTAAATGAATTATGACATACACAATAATCTTCATGTATGTGAAAGTTATGAAATGTTTGCATGTGGCATCGAGACTTGGTCGGTTAATCATAATGTGTAATACCTATTCTTTGAAATGGCATGTGAATCCATAAGTATGTATATGAACATTTATACATTTAGGTGCATATGTATAATTGTGTCATAAACCAAAGTGCAATGCATGAGACGAAATGATGTCGTATTATGATTAGTTAACCATTCTAAGATAACCCTGAGGAAATACATGATTATGAACTTATAATTAGAATTAAATGATATATATAAGTGTGTGTGTGTTTGTGTGTCTAATAATATCTCATGTTGATGTTACATGACCTGAGCACTCCTTTGTGCTTTGACTTAATATCAAAGGTATATCTTGTGAACCAATAAATTATACTTTATTAAATAGAAGTTTTATCCTATTAAAAATCATGATGCTGATAACTTATGAGTAAAAGAATTTTGAGGTGTATGAATTATACTAGTTTAATAAGTAATAGTTAAGGAAGATAATGTAGTTGATAAGTTTTGAAATGAGAGGATTCACACAATGATTTTAATTTTAGTAAAGATGGTATTTATGATGAAGGTTTAGGACTCCCTAGAATGTCTATTGTGGATTGATTAATACTATAGACTGATATGTTATTCTATGTTAATGTCATAGTTGTGGATGATATGATGAAAAAGTTGTAAGAGGTTATCTATAGAATTTTGTTCCCCACTAAGCATTATAGCTTAGCACGGGTTTGTTTATCTGTGTAGGTTGCAGGATAAGCTCCAATAGACTGATAGCTTTTGTGGCTTGACCACCATTGAAGAGAGGTTCTGGCAGATCGTAGTTGCCTATAAGAATTCCAGCATGTATAGAAGGTCATTTATGTTATAATTCTTTATTTATATGTTTGATTTATTTCAATTGTGGCATGTAATTTGGTCTGTCTTATAATTATATATATTTATTCATGATCTTTACTAGGTTTATGACGATGATTGATGATTTACCCATGGTTAGTAGATTAGGGTGTTACATATGTTGCCATATAAAACCTCGATCAAACATATGGCAGACCTTGATTTAGCCATATGTCGTATCCTGACATGTGGCATTGCCATAATGATCCATATGTCAACCCTTCATTGGGCCACATGTCTAAATGACACATCATACAGACATGTGATGGTGAGATATGTCACCACCACCATAGTCGTATTCGCGTTAGTCCCTCATTGGTCAATGTGTTATAATGACATATTACACTAAGAGGTCACTTCATATGTGTAGGAAATATGCCCTCTAGTATGTGCTTAGTGTATGCACGCGTCGCCCTATAGGTGTTTTTTGATCAGTAGAGGGTTTTTAGGGTATGTAAATCCGATAGTGTATTTAAAATTTTAAAATAATGACTTCTAGTTTATAGTTATGAACCTTTTTCTCAAATTTCGGTGATAAATACATGAATATATATATATATATATACACACACACACAAAATGTATATTAAGAACACAATTAAAAAATTAATTTTATGTTCATGCAATTTATTTAGATCTACCAATTTAGAAATAAATCATAGATTTAATAAAGCATATGCAATAATGTAAAAGCAAAGTCTCTAATACGAATGTTAGGAAAAAAAAATCCAAATCTAAACCAATATAACTTATTATATCAAAAAGGAAGAAATTACACCTACCTCTTATAGTGCATAATTGTTTTAAATATACAGAAGCAAATGATCGCATTCTTAGTTGATTGGCTTGGCTTTTTCCCGTGAACAAAAGATCTAAGATAAGAGCATGGACCTATGGTTTAAAAACCTTATTAGAGAGGAAAATTTTGTAGAATTTCAGTATAAAATTCTCTAACGCTCTTTTCAGATTTTTCTTTGGCCTATTTATAGAGTCTTTTTCTCTAAAATAGGAAATTTATTCCTTAAAGGAAATAAACTAAAAATGAAGTTACCTTTTTCAAATTAGGAAAAAACTGAAATCAAAGAACTGATATGAATCCCTTTCTATATCTGTATAATTTTTTTTGATATGTATTACTTCCATATCTGAGCAATTTCTATATTGATATGGAACCCTTTCTATACCAATTATTATGGGTGTATCCAGACTCCACCATTAATAATATAAATTAAATATTTCAATTATTATATTGACTATTATATCTATATGAATAAGAATATGAAACTAAATCAATCTGTATTTAACTTAGGTTAAAAATGATATAAGAATGGATTCGGTTGTACATTTAGTTATACATTTAAAAATGATATATGAAAAAAATTAATGTTAAGGAGAATATTTTGTATTTATTTATGGAATTATGGAATTGTACATTTAAAAATGATATAAAGAAAACATTTAAATTTTTTAGAAGGGATTTAGAAGTAAACTTGAAAGTTTTTAAAAGGGAATATTTTTTTATTTTGAGTTTTCTGAAGGAATTAAAAATTGAATATAAGAAATTAATAGTTTTTTAAAAATATTAAAAATAAAATTTTTGTGGTAACAAAATTAAAAATAAATTCATGTTAAGGTGAATACATTAAATAAGTTTATAAACTTTTAACCCCAATTACAGTTGAGATTCTTTTTTGTTACCAAAATTTTGTGAGATGAGCTACCATTTTTGTAATGGTCTTAATATTGGGTCGGCAATGAATGATATTTCCCATAGTGAATAGTAGTTTTGAGGAGAAAAAGTACACAAGGAGGTGAAAAATATTTTAGTTAACCATAAAAAAATATTGCTTATGGTTAGTCTGAGGTTAAAATTTTGAGTGAAATCAAGGTCAAATAGGTCTCCAAAACTCAAAAATACAAAAAAGGTTCTGGCTGAGTTTGAATAGTAACAAGTTTGACTTGAAGTTTGATCGAGCCTTTAAAAATAGTAAATGAGTTCTAAAAATTATAAAAAATTACAAATTTTCCTAAAATGATATGTAGAATATTTTAGCTATAAAAAGGTAATTTTTCAGTGACACTGGTACCGGTAAAATAGGATCGATCTGATTGAAACAGACCACAAATAGACTCTGATTGAGTTAAAAATTTATGTACAGCCAATTTTATGCATGTTATGAATGATGGAATCAAATTTGGGATGAATTAGATATGAAAAGTGAGAAAACTACAAAACATTGCACATTAGGCCTAAATAGGGATTTTAGGCATATGAGTTGGGCTATAGGTTTGACCAACGTCAACCCACTTGAGCCACTACAAAAGCTGAAAGGGAGAAGATTTTTTTTGGCTGATCCTTATCTCCTTCAGTATCTTTCTCTTCCTAACTTATTTGAACTCCTATTTTCCCTTTCTCTGTCAAATTTCTTCAATCTTCCTCTCAATCCCTCACTTATTGGAGAAATCAAGGCTTAAAGTGAAAGGTTTAAAGTTGGGTAAGTGGAATTTATATGAATATTTTAGAAAGTGAATTTGTATTATTTTTAAAGTAAAATTATTGAATTATGTGAAATAATTCAAGAAATGAGTGAAAATGATAAATATGTCAAATAGCTAGTGTATTGAAATGCAAAAACATGTGAAAAAGGTTAAAATGTGGAAAATGGTTTTGTAATAATTAATAATATGTTCCCTTTGTAGTGGTTAGGCCATTTAAATCTAGTTCAATATATGATTAGCCTGCTATAGGGACACAAATACTGCAATACAAGTGGGTGACTTTCTTTACTATTATAGATTTGTAATGTTCTTCCATAGTTCAATATTAAATGTTCATTGAAAGTGATGGAATGGTCATTTAGGATCATTTCCTAGTTTAGTGTTATGGGCCTGTAGGGTTCATATCTTATATATTCGGTATACAGATTTCTGCCAGGATTATACTAGGGGCATAATGGTAAAAATGACTTAAGAGTGACAAAAGTAAAGTGAAAATAAAGATTAAAGTGAAAAATGACCTAAATGAAAAAAATGAAAAGTTTAGGGTCAAAATGGTAATTTATCCAAATAATAAATTTAGCTGGTAAAAATGATAAAGTAGGGAATATATGCATAAAAATGATAAAATAATAAATGAATGTCTTAAAATTGATCTTTTTGTAATTTTGGAGGATCAAAATTTAATTTTACATGAAAATGATAAAATAGGGACCAATTGGTAATTTGATTTGAGTTAAAATAAGTGAACTAGTGGCAAAATTGTAATTAAAGTGCAAAAATAGCATTTTTTGTAATTAATTACAAAATTAGGGAGTAAAATGGAAATTTACCATAATAATGCTATGTAATTGCATAAAATGTCAAGTGTAATGAGAATCATGTTTTTTGGATAATTAAAGGATTTTGCATGTGTAATGCATTTTTGCTTGTGTTGGAAATTCATCGATTTATAGCCATCACTAAGCATATTTGATGCTCAACACGCAGTGTTTACTGCATGTAGTTTCCAAAGCTTTGTGGAGCAAGCATATAATGGAGCCTAAATTTTGAAGAATATGAGTAGTTGGCAATTCTGTTTGTATGGCATGTATATATATTTAGCCACTTCTGAAAATTAAAGTTGGTTTGTATATGAATAATGTAATTATGTATATGAATATGTGACTTGTGATATGAAGTGATATTCGAATGAGTGTGATGGATGAATATTTATACTTTATAAATTATTTTGATCTTGAGGGGCTGTGAAATTGTTTGCTTTACATGTTAGGTAGGCAAGCTTTTAAGCTGTTATATTGCCAAAATTTTTATTAATACATAGTAAACTGGATAGTTATAGATCTTTTGACAAGTAAAAAAGTAAGTAACAATGATTGAAAAGACTTATTGGAAGTGGAAATTAATGATGATTCAGTTTAAGATTTTGAAAAAAAAAAGTTGGATAATCACTTAAATCAATTTGCTTTGTTATAGTAAGGTGTGTTACATTTTGTGGTATCAAAGCCAATGTTTAGGCGATTCTAAAATTGGAGTGGGATTAAGTGATTTTTTTATATATATACATGCCAATCATCAGTAGAAAAGTGCTATAAATGTAATGTGTGCTTGCTCTGTTTTGTTTTATAGTGAAAGATGTCATCCGATTGAGGTCGTTATGTAGGGGATGGTGAGAGTGAGGTATTATTTGGCATTGGGCAACAAGAGTCCCCACAAAAGCAAGCTTCATCATCAGTGACACCACCTTTACCCCTATAGCAAGACTTCATTAATTTGATAGCTGACTCTGTACAACAAAGATTGCAGGTAGGTCAAGTATAGTTGCCATTGGCAGTAGTATAAATACAGCCATCGGCTCCACTAAAAAGGAAGCCAATTTTAGAAAAACTAAAAAGATTGGGAGTTAAAGATTTTTAGGCTCATGACATTTTGACAACTACTCAGCCAGAGGAGTGGGTGTTTAAAATTAAAAGATTGTTTGAAATCACAACTAGCCCACTAGAAGAAATGTTTGAGGGTATTGTGGCATTGCTTTAGGGAACAACATTTATATTGTGTTAGTCCGGAGGCACACCCAGTGAATTAATTGAATTAGGGTTTCTTTATCTCACAATTTAAGAGGAAATATATTGGATCTGAGTATAATGCAGCTATACATGATGCGTTATGAAGGCTGGAGCAAGGTAATAAGATAGTGTCAGAATACGAAAGCAAGTTTGAGTGCTTATCTAGATGAAAGTCAAACTACATAACATAAATTATGTTAGAGATTTGAGAGAGGATTGAATACTAAACTCAACAAATTTTGGGAATATAGAAATACCCTAATTAGATATCAATGATTGAGGCTACTCTTAAGTTAGAAACGATACAGATAGAACAGGTCGAGGAACGGTCTCGGTATTAGCAGAAAAGGAAGTAGGGAAGGTCTAATGGTAAGGGAGGTCAGGGTAAGAAATCCATGGGATCTTCAGTACCTCAGAGCCATACACCAATTGCTTCAAGCCATGGTTAGGGTTGCACCTTGCGATAAGGCACTAGCTGCATCTGTTGCCAGTACACCCTGAGATAAAGATAGCGGGATAGAAGTGACAAGTGACCATTGTGGTAAAGTTCATCTAGGGGATTGCCAACACTTGACTGGACCTTATTTTTAATGTGGTTCAAAAGACCATCATATTAGAGATTGTCATTTAGTATAGATTGCTTCAGCTACATCTGCCACACCTTGTTCTGGATCCTCTATACTGTGAGGTTGTGGTAGAGGAGTCGGTCATTACATCAGTATCTAGACTAGCTGGGTAGTCATCTCAAGGAAAAAGATGGGCTGCAGGTTAAACTTATGCAGTTAGGGCCAGAGAAGAAGAAGATGGTCCTGATGTGATAGTAGGTAAATTACATGCTTTTATATATCCTGGTTATACTCATTCCTATATTAATATCGAGTTAGCATGAGGTAAAGGGATGAGAGATGCATATTTAAATTAGGATATTCTTGTGAGCAATCATTTTTGGTATGGTGTAGTAGTGAATAAAGTTTACAGAGAGTGGCCTATTAGTGCTCAGGATTATGTGTTCCTGGAAAATTTGATTGAACTTTTGTTTTATGAGTTTGATGTGATTTTGTGGATCGATTGGTTATCCTTCTACCAAGTGACTAGAGATTGTAAATGTAAGAGAGTTAATTTGAAACCAGAGAAGGATCGAGAGATCACAATGGTAAGTGTGAGAACTGACTTCTTATCAGATGTGATTTTTGCTATAGCTGCTAAGAGATTGATTAGAAAAGGGTGAATTGCTTACTTATATTATGTATTAGAGGAAAAAAGGGAAGGTCCAAAGGTATCAGAAGTGCCTATTATTAGGGATGTTGAATCCTCCATTGATGTTTCTCCAGGCACTGCTCCAATCTCTATTGCTCTTTACAGAATGGCATTTGTAGAATTAAAAAAATTAAAAACATAGTCATAAGAGTTGCTTGATATGGAGTTCATTAGACCAAGTATGTCACCCTAGGGAGCACCAAAGTTGTTTGTTTAGGAAAAGGATGGAACATTCAAATTGTGCATTGATTAAGGGCAGTTAAACAAAGTAAACATTAAAAATAAATACCCTTTCCTCGTATAGAAGATTTCTATAATCAGTTGAAGGGAACAGGTGTATTTTTAAAGATTAACCTAAGATCGGGATATTATAAGATGTCGATGAAGGAAGAACATGTACCCAAGATTGCTTTCCATACTAGTTATGGTCACAATGAGTTTCTGGTCAAGCTATTTTGGCATAAAAATGCACCTGCAGCCTTTATGGATTTAATGAATAGGTTTTTCCACCCTTATTTAGACTAGTTTATGGTAATCTTTTATTCTACTTATTTCTAAGTGCTAATTCCGCAAGTATACGATGTACCGATTATAGTACAAAAAATGTCGATCCCACAAGGAATGTTGATTAAAATTGTAAAATTGTACACTATTACTACTCAATTTTAATCTTGTTTACAATGCTCATTAATTTGCAAGTTAAAACTATGAGTAATACTATAAAACACTAAGCTAAATATTATTCTATTTTAATGATAATTAGAGAAGACTTATTAGTATGATGAGTGTAACATATACATAAATATGGAACTTGATATTTTGCTCTTATTTAAAATTTAATCTTAATCATGCAAGCCAAGTTGGAATAATGTTCTATGTCGTAGCTCTCGTATCTAGACTAGATTATGCCTAAAACATGAATTTATAATTCTGAATCGCAGCTCTCGCATCTAAATTAGAATTACATAAACACACATTCAAAGAATAAAAACGAATAACAACTATCTCAACATTTTGATATCTCTAGTAATGTTTTGATAATGAATTTCCTTTTAAATGTAAGAAAGAGATTGCTCTCACAACTCTCTTGCTTAGACCCACTTTAGTGATTTTAAGAGAAGGAATTTTCAACTAAGTTCTTTTTCCTTAATTTATAATGATACCAATTAACTTTTAATAAAAAAATCCTAAGTATAAAGCTGAATGAAAGAGAAATGGACAAATATGAATATTGACATTCAAATTATTAAAAGAGTATTCATAATGATCACAAAGAAGAAAAGTAAAAAGAAATTAAATAAAGAGAATTATAATCCTTTACTCATGAATGATGACTTCCTTTTCCTTGTTAGTCTCCACTTCACAACATAAACTAAACTAAAAAGTAAAACCTAAAACTATTGTTCTTCAATTACACTTTCAAATTAGAAAAATAAAATGACCGATCCTCTTTAAATTTCAGTTGAGATTAATATTTATAATGTTCTAAAAGAAATGTCACTTGAGATGTCTCCTCAAAAGGTTGCAAATCTTGGTGGAAAAACATAACTCTTCAAGTTATTATCTGAACCATAATTGGCTAACGGCTCCTTCTATCGCAATCGTGATGCTTGTCACACTCGCAACATAGTACGCTTACTTCTTCTTTCCACTTCCCTCACGCTGGCTACCTTGCTTTCCTTCGCATGCTGTTACGATGCCGCTACAACTGTCATGCTCGCGACAACAACTATTTCTTGCTAATTTCTGCTCCTTTTTCACACTTTTCTCTTTCTCCTACTTATACAAAGCTTAACACAAAAACATAAAAGCAACAAAACATGCATAAAATATATTAACATTAAACACTATATTTAATAAAAATAAGCACGTATAGACACTATTTATGATCTTTTCAAGCTCATCTCAATTCCCCACACTTAAACTTTACTTGTCCTCAATCAAAGCTTCAAGATGCAAGAGAAAATATTTTAACACAAACATATATATAAAATATGAAACATGGAATATGGAGTTCATCATTCTTGAGATTCTCATAAATTAGCAAATGCAAGGTTTCCTTAATATATTAATTATGAGTCATTTTCAACAAATATCAAAACAAAATCATAGATCTATAAGATTTAATACTCATATGCCACCAATAAGATAAACAAGTGAATGTAAAGTACAAAGATATAAAGTTCTTAAAAACCTTATTTCTTACAACATGTTCTCTAACCCAGTAAATATTACAAAATGTAGAGTTATTGTCTTATAAATTTTGCCTCACATCACTCAAGTGTTTAACTCATATTTCCTTATGTACCACCACAGACCATAAGCTTGTATTAAATAATAATCTCCATCACTAGCATAGAATAATGTAAAAAATCAAAAGGGTATTTGAAGGGTTATATCTTGGCTTAGGTTAGGGTGGAAAATTAGTTAAGTAGCTCATTCATGTGGAAAAATACAGCAATTACTAAAACAAATAAGACTTCGTACTGCAAGACTAAAGCATGATATCCATCTTTCCTAATGATATTTTTAGATCCCACAGAAGGATTCAAAAAGAAAGATTTAATTGATAAAAATGTGGATTAAGGGTAAAAATAAGCTTTTTAATAAAATGCTTATATGCTCAAAATGGATACCTAAAGTCAAAAAGGTTAGTTGTTTAAGAAAGCTAAAAGAGGTTATTTCTAATGCCCTTATCATTTCTCATACATATTATATACTAAATGTAATCTCAAAAATTATCTAACACAAGTTATAGAGTAATGAATACAAGAGGAATTATCTAAAAAGAGATTATTAATACCGTTAAGGCTCAAAAGCTCACCATGGCTATGATAAAACTCTACATCATACAAGACTCACTAATCTAAAGAAAATGCTTAAAGAAACATGGCTTAAAAGAAATGTATAACAAAGTACTTTACCTAAATATGCCTATCTATAGAAGCATAATCATATTAAAATAAAATAATCTTAATCCTATCTTAGTAAATATATCTAGTAAACTCAAAATTAACTATGCAAAGATTACCTACATATGCTACTAGGTGATTACCTAAAAAAGAAAAGCTCCATAATATAACATAACATAACATAGCAATGAGCCTTCCAACACTTAAAGGACATAATGTCCTCATTGGGTGAGAAAAGAAACATATATAAAAATAGAATACATATAAGCAAAACATATACACAACATAAATGAAATCACATAAAAATGAAAAGAAAAAGAGAAAACAAACTCAAAAAGTTCCACTAGGAGAACTCGGCAGAGAAGGAGAGAATTCCACATTTTACTTGAGTAAGAAAGAAAGAAACCAACGGCTCAAACACTTTTGACTTTATACACCTCGTGCATAGAGGTCTCAATAGAATCCATACGAGTAGCCATGCTTTGGTTGGCTATTTCAATGCCATCCAATTGTGAAAGAATTTGTTGCACAACAGCAGAATTACTTTGGTATGTAGCAGACACTTCAGCTTATAAACCAACATCTTCATTATCCAAATCATTTGAGTCCACGAGTGTTGCTACTATGGAAGTTTCAGGAGCCTTGCCTTCTCTTTTGTCAAAACTCGAACCACCAACCTACACAGTACGAGAAACAAACTTGGGAGGCCAACCACCTTGATCCAACACATAAGAGTTCCTCATATATTTAAAATCCATCATGGTGACAGATTCATTCTCATCTAACACAAAATTATCGAAATCCCCTAAACAACCTAAAATAATTCCTGTGACCATATGACACATGCTTATAGTTTTACTTCTAGCTATTTATAGATGGTACAGGCCATTAAAAATAAAATCTATAGAACAAGGTGTTTTGCAAGATTACAATAAATCCAAATAAAATAAATCTTTGGTTTGAACTTTAGTACTCTCAACTCATCCAAACAAAGCATGACAAAGATATTTATGAAATAGAAACAAAGCATGGCAAAGATATTTATGAAATAGAAAAAAACATGTCATCCTTAATGTGACAATTGGTTGAATTTTTATTATTAAAGGCATCCGAACTAGTAAGTTTATACCACACAGGTCTAGGATCAAAAGCATGAGAATCAAATTGTTTGCCATTGAGTGGAAAACAAAACCAACTGTGTATTTCATTAAAACAAAAAATATATTCATGACCTTTATGTCTAAACTTAAGTTTATTTTTATGTTCATCAACATAATCAAGTGTGACAAAAAATTCCACAGCCCCTTCCATCCGCACGGGCAAAGACATATGAACAAACTTACCCTATTTCATATATTTTAGATATTTTTCAAATTATGGAGTAAATCCTAAATCATTAAACAAAGAAAAATCAATGTGCAACATACAAACATAATTTTTCTTTGCAAAATACTTAAATTTCTCTCCCTCTCGCTCAAAATAAATTGGGAAAGGACACTCAAACCTATCTTATAGATGAATAGAAGCATGGCTTGGAGAACTAGAACTCCATATAGGCTGCTTGTCTTTATGTCCCACAATTTAGGTGCACTCCATCTTGAAGAGTGTGAAAAACAACTTAAACCAGCAAGATTAACCCAAAAATAAGGTAAGAACAAAACCTAAAAAGCCAAGAAAAATGAGAGGAGAAGAAAAGATTATAGAGAAAATCCTAAGAGAAAAATGAAGAACAGTGCAAGAAGGAAAAGCAAAAGGCAAATGAAGGTGAAAAACTATTTATAGGGAAATGGAGAATAGATGTCCAACAGGCAAAATTTTTAATTCTATGGGTTGTCATGACCTCACGACACTATCGTGCTCATGACAAAATAGAAATTTCCTATGTACTGATCATGAAACACAGTACACTCATAACAAAAAGATGTCACTCCCTATGTGTCAAGCTCATGAGATATTTTACACTCATGATAGACACAAATTGCCTAACTTAAAAACGTTCAGTCATGAACTACACAAACCAGCACGATCGTGGCAATAGCTTGCCAAAAATAGCACCCCTTCACTGTCGCGCTCACGAGAATCATCACGCTCATGATAGGAAAGAAAAACCCAAATAAAAATTTGCTTGGTCATGAAAATTAAAATATGTGAAAAACGTGAAAGACTTATCAATTAATGTAAACTGTAGGACTAAAAATAAACTATATTAGTAGACAAAATAAACATAAAAATAATGCGATAAAAAGAAAAATAATATGCAAATAACCATCAAATAAATTTTAAAGAGAGACTAGAGACCACTCGTCCTTCTAATGTTCCATTCAAATACACCTTACATCTTTGACCATTAACTCTAAACAAGTCCCTTTTATCATTTTTAAGCTCTAAATAACCATGGTCAAATACTTGGTGTACCTCAAAAGGTCTAGTCCATCCTGATTTCAATTTACTAGGAAATAATTTGAACCTAGAATTGAAAAGAAGAACTTTATCTACAACTTTGAAGCTTTTATGTCTAATATGAGCATCATGCCATTTCTTAGATAATTCTTTATAAATCCTTGCATTTTCATAAGAAAGCAACCGTAATTAATCTAGCTCATTTAGTTGTAAACATCTTTTTACACTTATTTCTTTTATATCATAATTCAAAGTCCTAATAGTCCAATATGCTCTATGTTCTAACTCAATAGGCAAATGGCATACTTTCCCATACACCAACCTATATGGTGAAATTCCAATAGGTGTTTTAAATGTAGTGCTATATGCCCATAGTGCATCATCAAGTTTATGTGACCAATCCTTCCTAGAGTTAAAAATTATTTTTTATAATATACATTTAAGCTCTTTATTAGAAACGTCTACTTGACCACTAATTTGTGGATAGTATGGAGTAACTACCCTATGATGCACACCATACCTATGTAATAATGATGCAAAAGATCAATTCATGAAATGCATACCTTCATCACTTATGATAGCTGATTGCACTCCAAACCTTGAAAAGAGTTTCTTTAGAAAACTTGACTACTACCTTTGAATCATTAGTTGGCAAATCTTTTGCTTCAACCCATTTTGATACATAGTTTACCCCAACCAAAATGTAGTTCTGTCCAAAAGATGTAGGAAAAGGATCCATGAAGTCTATCCCTCACACATCAAATATCTCAACTTTCAAAATATTATTCAAAGGCATCTCATCTCTCTTTTCAATATTACCAACCCTTTGACACGTATCACATTGAGCTACAAAAGTCCTAGCATCATAAAATAGGGTAGGCCAATAAAAACTACATTCAAGCACATGAGAGGCAGTTTTAATACTTCCATTATGACCCGAATACAAATAAGAGTGACAATGTATCAAAATGTTTACAAATTCTTCCTCACTTACACACCTTCAAATTACACCATCTCCCCCTATCTTAAACGAATAAGGCTCATCCGAAAGGTAATGTTTTATATCACTAAAGAATTTTTTCTTTTGTTGCCATGTCAAACAATGAGGCATAATCCCTGTAGCTAGAAAATTAGCAAAATCCGTATACCATGGTACATGCACTTATTCAATTAACATTAAAAAATCATTCGGAAAGGATTCATTAATTTCATTGATATCCCTTATAGGCCCTTCATCATTTTCTAACCTTGAAATATGATCAGCCACTAAATTTTCATAACCCTTTTTATCTCTGATCTCAAGGTTAAATTATTGCAACAAAAGAACCCAATGAATTAACATGGGTTTAGCATCTCTTTTAGCAAATAAGTACTTTAAAGCTGCATAGTCCTAATAGATTATGACTTTAGATCCTAAAAAGTAAGACCTAAATTTATCACATGCATAAACAACATCAAACATTTCTTTTTCAGTCATAGTGTAATTCACTTAAGGTGTTGACAATACATGGCTCCTATAGGAAATTACATGCAAATATTTACCTTATCTTTGACCTAACACACATCAAACTGCAAGATCACTTGCATCACATATGATTTCAAAAGGTAATTCCCAATTAGGAGAAATGAGTATGGACGCACTTACAATAGCTTCCTTTAATGTGTCAAAAGCTTTCATACGTGCATTAGAAAATTCAAATGGCACATCCTTTATCAATAAATTTGTTAAAGGCTTAGCAACTAATGAAATGTCCTTTATAAACCTTATATAAAAACTAACATGTCATAGAAAAGATCTTACACCATTAAGTGTAGTAGGTGGAGGTAAATTTTCTATCAATTCAGTTTTAGCTTTATCTACCCTTATCCCTCTACTTAAAATTTTATGGCTTAGAACTATTCCATCTTCAACCATAAAATGGCATTTTTCCCAATTGAACACTAAATTAGTATCCTCACATCTAGCCAACACTCTATCCAAATTACTCAAACATAACTCAAACGAATCACAATAAATAGAAAATTCATCCATAAAAACTTCCATGATATCTTCTATCATATCCCTAAAAATGGAATTCATACATATTTGAAAAGTCATCGATTCAATACATAGCCCAAAAGGCATTCTTCTATAGCCAAAAGTGACATATAGATAAGTAAAGGTGGTCCTTTCTTAGTCACTAGAGTATATAAATATTTGGAAATACCCCAAATAACCATCTAAAAAACAATAATGAGAATGGCCAACTATCCTTTCTAACATTTGATCAATGAATAGTAAAGGAAAATTATCCTTCCTATTTGCTGAATTCAACTTCCTATAGTCAAGGCACACCCATCGACCCGTGGTTGTTCTAGTAGGAATCAAATCCCCACTCTCATTTCTAACTGTAGTCATACATCCTTTCTTAGGTACAAAATAAATAGGAATTACCCATGCACTATCTAAAATCGGATAGATAATCTCAGCATCTAATAGCTTAATGGCTTATTTTTAACAACATTTTTCATATTTGAATTAAGCCTCCTTTGTCCATCAGACTTAGGTTGACACTCATCTACCATGTTAATTCTATGCATGACAATATTTGGACTAATTCCTTTTATATCAGAAATTTACCAACCTATACTCTTTAGTCTCCTCCTAACAACCTCTAATAATGAAGACTCTTGCTTACTAGTTAGCTTGTTAAAAACAATGATAGGTAAAATATTATTTGAACCAAGAAATGCATACATCAAATGACTTGGTAATTTTTTCAATTCCATATTAGGAGGACTTAAAATAGAAGGTGATAAAGATGTTTCATTTCTTTACAAAAGTTATGGCTTTGAACTCTCTTGCTTCATCTCTTCATGAACTTTTTCCTCAATATTAACCTCCTCTTGACCTACATTGTCTAATACTTCCAAAGCACAAGCATCAATGACATATATTTTCACACATACATTTTCATCCATGGGGTATCTTAATGCTTTATCCATGTGATATTCTACACTATCCCACTCTTATAATCAAAGTGCCCTCATAGACATCAACTAATGCTCTACCAGTTCTCACGAAAGGTATTTCTAATATTAATGGACATTTAACATCATATGCAAAATCTAAAATAATAAAGTCAATAAGCAATATGAATTTCCCCATTTTAACTAACACATCTTCCACTATGCCATACGATATTTTAATTAATTGGTCAGCCAATTGCAGTACCATTAAGTAGGTTTAACATAATCCAATCCTAGCTTCCTAAAAATAGTCAAGGGTATAAGCTTAATACTTACACCTAAATCACATAAACATCTAGGGAAATCAACATTCCCTAAAGTGCAAGGAATAGTGAAACTACCATTATCCTTAAGCTTAGCAGGAAAATTATTAGTAATTATTGTACTACATGCCTCAGTTAACTCAACAATAGATAACTTCTTTTATTAGAAACCAAGTTTTTAAGAAACTTTGCATAATTAGGAATTTGTGTTATAGCCTCAACAAAATTCAAATTGCTATGTAAATGCTTTAATTTATTAATAAAAGATTATAATTACTTATCTTGATTTTGCTGCTTTAGGTATTGCAGAAATGGCAAACAATGTTGAAACACTTATGGAGAAGTGGCCTTGGTAGCCCCTTCTGTCGTGCTCAAGATAGGTGTCGCGCTCACGATAGGTGACTCATCCTCCCCTATCTTTGTTTTATGCATGATGTCATCAATGTTAGTAGTAACAAATTTATTTGCATAGGATTTACCTAACCTCAATTTTACTGCCTTCAAATGTTCTTATGGATTTTCCTCTATATTACTTGGTAAATTCCTTTGTAATCGAGAAGGTAAAGCCTTAGCAATTTGCTCTAATTGCACCTCTAAGTTATGGATGGATGAGGCTTTATTTTTAGTGATTTGATCAAACTTTGTCTCCAGCCTCTATTGGTTCTCTTCTTGTGAGTTGAACTTTAAATTAATCCCCTTTATGAACCTATCCATCTTAACATCTAAAGCTCCAAATCTATCTTGAGGTTGTTGAAATCTTATACCCTTATTTTGATTCCTACTATTTCCCCATGAAAAGTTTGGATGGCTTCTCCAACCAGGATTATAGTTACCATGCCCTGGCCCTTGTATAAAGCTAACTTGATCCTCCATACTAGCCATTCCAAAATTACATATCTCACTTGTATGACCTTGTTGGCCATAATTGGTGCATGCATTTTTTGAATTTCCTCCCATTCCTAGGCTATTGATCTTAAATGTTAATGCCTCTGCTTGGGCTTGCCATGCTACAACATAATATAATGAATGTACCCCCTTAACACTAGAATTAGATTCATTTACTCTTTCGGTAGGCCACATACAATTGTCCATTGACATTTCTTCTAGCAATTCAAATGCACACTCCATAGCTTTCCTAATAAGGGAACCACCAACTACGTCTATAGTACCTTTAGTGGTAGGATTCACTTAATTATAAAATGTTTGCATTAGCAACTCACTTGGAAGGTTGTGGTGTAGACAAATTCTTTGCAATTCCTTAAATCTCTCCCAAGCTTCATACAAAGAATCATTATCATATTGAACAAAGATAGTAATATCCTTTATAATTTTTGCAGTTTTGGCCAGAGGAAAATATTTAGATAAGAATGCTTGGGCCAATTGATCCCAAGTTGTTATGGATCCTCTAGTTAGGGAATTCAACCAAGCCTTTTCTTTATCCTTCAAAGTGAAAGGGAAAAGACTAAGCTTAATTGCATTCTCCGAAACTCCATTAATGTTAAAGATATCATAAATTTCCAAGAAATTCAACAAATGAAGGATCCTTATTTGCCAAACCATAGAACTGAATACTATTTTGAATCATTTGAAAAAGAAAAGGCTTAATTTCAAATTTGTTAGCATTTATCGTAGGTCTTACTACCCCTTGTTGAGCATCACTCAATGCAGGTGTGGTAAAGTCCATTAACCTTGGTGGATTCTCTTCTTCAGCCATAATTGATCTTCTAGTCTTATTCTTATTTTTGTTGGATTTATAGTTACTTGAAATAAATCTTTCTATTTATGGATTCAATAGTTCAAGTTCTTCTCGAGAACTTCTTATACTCGGCATAGACTTGAACTACCAAATACTATAAAAAAAACACAAAACAAAACTAATTAAATATTATAATCATAAATCATAAATCAAGATTCATAATGACAATAAATTTAATTTAGCATTCCCCAGTAATGGTGCCACAAACTTATTCTACTTATTTCTAAGCACTAATTCTGTAAGTATACGGTGTACCGGTTATAGTACAAAAGATGTCGATCCCACAAGGGATGTTGATTAAAATTATACACTATTACTATTCAATTTTAATCTTGTTTACAATGCTCATTAATTTGCAAGTTAAAATTATGACTAATACTATACAACACTAAACTAAATATTATTCTATTTTAATGATAATTAGAGAAGACTTATGAGTATGATGAATGTAACATATACATAAATATAGAATTTGATATTTTTCTCTTATTTAGATTTTAATCTTTATCATGTAAGCCAAGTTGGAATAATGTTCTATGTTGCAGCTCTCGCATCTAGACTAGATTATGCCTAAAACATGCATTTATGGTTCAGAATCGCAGCTCTCGCATCTAGATTTGAATTAATTAAACACACAATTAAAGAATAAAAACCAACATAGAACAACTATCTCAACATCTTGATCTCTCTAGTAATATTTTGATAATGAATTTCTTATTAAATGTAAGAAAGAGATTGCTCTCATAACTCTCTTGCTTAGACTCCGATTGAGATGAAATTTTATGTACAGCCTATTTTATGCATGTTATTAATGATTGAATCAAAACTGCGATGAATTGGATTTAGGAAGTGAAAAAACCATAAAAACATTGCATATTGGCCCTAAATAAGGATTTTGGGCTTCTGAGTTGGGCTTTAGGTTAGACGAAGGCCCAACCCACTTGAGCCATTATATAAGCTGAAAGGGAGAAGATTTTTTTGGTTAATCCTTATCTCCTTCAGCCTCTTTCTCTCTTTAACTAGCCCGAACTTCACTCTTCCCATTCTCTCTCAAATTTCTTTAATCTTTCTCTTAATCCCTCACTTAATCCAAGCATCTTAATTGTAATTTAACCTCCCTACTAAGTTCTCAAGGTCTTTATTCCTTTATTTGATTGAGATTAGTGGGATAAACCAAGGTTTAAAGTGAAAAGCTTAAAGTTGGGTAAGTAGAATTTATATGAATATTTTAGAAACTAAAATTGTATTATGTTTAAAGGTAAATTTTTGAATTATGGTGAAATAATTCATGAAATGAGTGAAAAGTGATGAATATTTCAAGTGGCTAGTGCATTGAAATGAAAAAGGTTAAAATGTTTAAAGTGTTTTTGAAATAATTAAGAAATATTTGCCCTTAGTAGTTGTCTGGCAGTTTCAATCTAGTTTAGGATATGATTACCTAGCCATAGGTGTAATGTCCCAGGAATCGCCGATCATATGAATAGTACTTCCCGAGGTGAATAGTGCCATTCGAGGCCTACCAGGCTTATAAATTTTTTCTTCACCAGGCTTATAAATTTTTTCTTCACCATTGGAAAGTATTATTCATGAGGAGTCTGATGGTATAATTTGGACTGAAATTAAGGTTAAATAGGTCTTTAAGAGTGAAAAATAAAATAATAACGAGATCGATATAATTCATTGAAAATTTAGACTGTCTTAAAAATATTCCATAGACTTCATAAAATTATTCCGATTGCACCAATTGATTAGAAATTATGTATATGAATTTTTGGAAGGGTAAAATGAATTTTTTGAAGACTTCAAAAATTCAATTCTTGGACTAGTTAAAATATACACTTAGGCTAATTTTTATAAAAAATTAACAACTAAAAGTGTATTGACCAATTAAATGATGACATGTGGCATTGGACCTACTTTTTAAAGTGTGTAAGGCCTATTAATGGGGAAAAATTAGATTTTCTTCATTCATTTGGTCAGCCATCTTCTTCCTCTTTACTACCATTACCTTTCCTTCTTCTTCTTCCTTTATTTTTTTTTTATTTTTAAGCCATAATTCTAAGAATTTCCACCTCTAATCTCAACTAAATTGTCTCAAATTGCTTTCATCATCTTTGGTTGCTATTGGTGGTGAAGAAGCTAAAAATAATCCAATTTTTCAAGTGGGTATTTTTGTAAGTTTAGGGAAAATTGAGTTTTATTTGATAAATAGATTAATTAAGTATTGATTTAAGTTTGTATGAATTATTTGAGAAAAAAATTGATTTAATTTATGGTGAATTTGGACAAGAAATTGCTACCAAATAGAGGAGCAAGGAGAAGGAAGCAAATCAATAAAAAACAAGGGGAAAGGCAATATTGTGGAGTAAGTTGGAGTGAATATTGGTAAGTGAATAATTTTAAACCCTTTAATTTCAAAATATATGTTGTATATATAATTAGCAAAGTTATGTTAATTATATATTAGATTGAAATAAAGCATAGAATCGAGAAATTGGAGGTTGAATTAAGTGAATTATGGTAGTTAATTAAAATTTAGACAAACTTTATTTTAGGGAAAAATTCTACTACATTAAAAAAATTATGGACCAAAATGTAATTTTATAGATTAAAATGAAATAATTGAAAAGTATGTGGTTTTATGTTTATTGTAATTAAATTAAGTAGAAAATACAATTTAGAAGGAAATTGGAATAATGTAACCAAATAGGGACCTTAAAGAAATTTATGGACATTTGAAAAATAAATTAGAATAAATGCATACTAGAGTATAAGTAAGGCATATGACATGCAAGGAGCACATAGAATGATCTTAATTGAAAAGTTGGTATTTATGAAATACTGAGACTATTTTTATAATGTAAATTATTGCCATGAATTGGTAATAATACATTATTATAAACTGTGTTAAACTGTAATTATGATTTGCCCTTACTATTATATGTGAAATCATAAACTAGGATGTACATGGCTAGCCATAGGGACAATACTATAATCATGGTAGCAAGTTATGGCAACTTGCATAGTGGTAACCTTAATACGGTTCCACGACTGTATTAGAATGTTTGCAGGAAAAAAAGAAAAAGAATATGTGTGTAATTGATACTACTGGAGTATTTGGACCCACGTGGTCTATAGTTTCGCTCATCCTAATTAGTGATATATTTTCATGGTATACTAAGGGCAAAAGTATAAAAATATTATATTGGCTAAAGCATAAAAATATTGTATGAGCAAAGGTGTAAAATATTGAAATGTAAGAAAAGTATAAAAGAACTGAAAAGCAAAAAAAAGAAAATACTATATGGCCAAAAATATATAAAATAAAAAAATACTGAAATATCAGGTACAAGAATAAAAATACTTTAATATAAGGGAAAAACCTTAAAGAACTGATGAACAAATAAGTTAGGACAAAAGTGCATTTTTGAAACTTTATGGACTAAAATGAAAATTTATCCATATAGTGTGAATTCAAAATAAAGAGTGATAAAAATTTAAGAATATAACTTGAAAAGCCATAATTGAGAATGAATTTCTCAAGCAAAGGCAAAATAGTAATTTTGTCAATAAAAGTGAAATTTAGAATTTAATAAAAAAATTGTATAATAATGGAATTTCCTGATGAATAGTCAATAAAAATAATAATATGTGAATGAACTGTAGTGAAATTTTAGGGTTTAAGTTTTATGTTCACCACTAAGTACTTTTGTACTGCACGCAGGAGATAGAGACTGAGTTTGTGCCGAAAAGAAATCACTACAAGAAGAATCCAACATTTTGTGTTTTCTTAGTTGGCATGTACATATGAAAGATGCTAAGTAGGATGGCATGGCTAGTTTTTCTTGGGGATTGTATATAGTTTTAGACTTGTATATATATGTCCTATACTATAAATAAGGTTAATGAGATAAGTAAAAAAGTTGTACTGTATATATATGTATGTTTTTATTTAAAATTATGGAATGATTGTTGTACTGTATTTGGTTGATTTTTCAAAGTTTATATGTTGTGGAAGTTGGGTTGGATGCTTGTGATTATTTGGGAGTGTTTTTATAGCTTTTACAGGAAGGTAGAATTTGGGTTTCAGCCATTATGCTGCCCAAATTTATGTAGATTAATTAATAAGATAATTTAAAATATAGGACCCATGAATTAATGGTTAAGAATATAGATGTTATAAAGGTGGATAATTTAATAATAATTGATAGACCATCATAGTTTATCATGAAACTGGTACTCGGACCAATGTATGTTTATCGGGTGTTACATTTAATTGTATTAGAGCATGGTTTAGGCGGTCCTAAGGTCAGAGAAATAAGGAATTAAGTTCAATTAAGTTATTAAGTGATTAATGTGTGTATATGCCATTAACTAAGATGTTTGATTTTAAGGTGATTTTATTAGAGAAATTATTGTTTATTTATCCCCTATATCTATTTTATAGTGTAAAGATGGCCTCTGGATCTCAAGCAGGCACTGAGGCTGATGATAGAGAAAGTGGAGCCTCTCTGAGTGTGAGTGATGCAGAGCTACAGGATCATGGTTTGCCTGCTCTACCTTCAGTACACCGGTTTCGCTGTCTACTGTACCTCAAGAATTCATGTGGATGATGCTAGATTTATTATAATAGAGGATGCAGGCCCCTCCTCCACCTTAGCCACAGCAGTAGCCACCTCTACCCCCACCTAAGAGGTATGTTCTAGAGAAGTTGAAGAAATTGGGAGCAGTGGATTTCTTTAGTCGGGATCAGACTACAAATATGAAAGCTGTGGAGTGGTTGGATAGGTTGAAAAGATTATTTTAGATCACTCATAGTCCACCAGAGGAGATGCTTGAGGGGGCAGTTGCATTATTTTAGGGATCGGCTTTCACTTGCTAGGAGACAGTCCAACGATATATATCCATTCAACAGGTTACATGGGAGTCTTTTCACAGCATTTTCGGGGATAAATATGTTTTGAAAGTGCATCAAAGGGCTATATAGAGTGCATTTTGGAGATTGAGATAGGAGAACAGATCTGTTCAAGAATATAAGCGGGAGTTTGAGCATCTTTTAACTTATATGAAGGATTATAACATGACTATTCGGAGGATGTGTCAATTATTTGAGCAGGGTTTCCAAAATAAGATCAAGGAGTCCATTACAGCTCGAGAATATGTGGATATGAGATCTTTTATACTTGCAACTTCTCGAGTTGAGTCAATTCAAACTGATGAGGCTAGTAGACAAGCCAGATTTTAGCAAAGAAGAAGACCTTCCCAGTCTGGTGGCCCCAGTAGTTCTAGGAAGAAGCCACATAATCCTATTTCATAGATACCAGATATACCTCCAGTACCTACTTAGAGTCAAAGATCGACTACCAGGATAGGCACCCTCAATTAGTCTGTAGTCAGCCCATCTAGGGGTACTGGTACTAGTAGAAGAGTAGGGATACCCACATGTGATTTTTATGGTATGAGACACTAAGGAGAGTGTTGGAGGCGTACAGGAGCTTGCCTTAGATAGGGGTCGAGAGACCATATGGTGAGATATTATTTGAGAGCTCAGACAGCTATTTCAGGACCTTAAGCAGCTGGATCTGGAGCCACAACATCGAGAAATAGAGGCAAAGGGGTAGCCTTATGGTTTTTTGTTGGTAAAGGAGCAAGACGGAGTTAAAGTGGAGCAGAGAATTGACTTGTAGTCCTTAATTATGCCGTAAGGACCAGAGGGGATTAAGACATACCTGATGTCATTGTTGGTAAATTTTCTCTCTTTTGTACTTCTGTTTATGCTTTGGTAGAGCCTGGGTCGACACAATCTTATATTAGCACCGAGATTACACAGGGGAAAGGGTTAGTTGTTGCATAACTATAGCATGATATTCAGGTTAGTAATCCTTTAGGGTATAGTATGGTAGTTGATACAGTATTTCGAGACTGCCCTATCAATATTTGGCAGTGTACCTTTCCCACAAATCTGATAGCTATTCCTTTTCGAGAATTTGACATCATTTTAGTTATGGATTGGCTTTATGCTCACTAAGCTATAGTAGACTGTCGGTTAAAGTAGATCACTTTGATGACCTGGGATGGAACAAAAATAATAATAGATGGGTAACGGTCATATTTCTTAACAAATGTGATCTCAGCTACTGCAACATGATGGTTAATAAAAAAAAGGTGTGGGCCATATTTGGCTTATGTTATTAAAACTGGCAAGAAAGGACTGTGTATCAAAAACATTCTTATAGTTTGTGATTTCCCATATGTTTTTTCAGATGAATTGCTTGGTTTGCCACCCGATAAAGAGGTAGAATTTTTTATTGAGATAATGCCTAGTACTGCACCTATCTCTATATCTCCATAAAGAATTGTACCTACTAAGTTGAAAGAATTAAAGGTTCAATTATAGGAGCTATTAGAAAAGGATTTATTAGGCCTAATGTTTCACCTTAGGGTGCACCAGTACTATTTACAAAGAAAAAGGATGGATCTTTGTGGTTATACATCGATTATAGGTAATTAAATAAGGTTACTATCAAGAATAAATATCCACTGCCTCATATTGATGACTTGTTTGACAAGCTGAAAGGTGCAGGGATGTTATCTAAGATTGATTTGCGATCGGGTTACTACCAATTAGCAGTTAGGGAGGCTGATGTGCAGAAGATAGCTTTCCGTACTAGATATAAACATTATAATTTCCTAGTGATGCCATTTAGATTAACAAATGCACCAATGGCTTTTATGGATCTCATGAATCGAATTTTTCACCCATACCTTAACCAGTTTGTGGTAGTATTCATAGATGATATTCTAGTGTATTCTAAGATTCCTGAAAAACATGACATACATCTCAGGATAGTACTTCAAATTCTAAGGGATCAGCAACTATATGCAAAGCTTAGTAATTGTGAATTTTGGCTTTAGAAAGTTTCATTCTTAGGATATATAGTGTCTGTATAGGGAATATTAGTGGATCCCCTAATATTAGAGTGAAAAACTCCTGGAAATGTTATAGAAGTCAGAAGTTTTTGAGGTTTGGCTGGTTATTACAGAAGGTTTATGAAAGGATTTTCCACCATTGCTACTCCTTTGACTCGATTATTTCAGAAGAATATTAGATTTGTAAGGTTAGTGAAGCATCAAGAGAGTTTTACGTGGTTAAAAAAGATGTTGACAAAAGCACCAGTTTTGACCCAGCCAGCGTCAGGAAAAGATTTTGTGATTTATAGCGATGCTTCTAAAAATGGGCTAGGTTATGTTTTAATGTAGGAGGGTAAAGTGGTTGCTTATGCTTCCAAGCAGCTGAAGACATATGAGAGGAATTATCCCACTTAAGATTTGGAGTTGGCAGCGATTGTATTTGCATTGAAAATTTGGAGGCATTATCTTTATGGTAGGAAATGTTTTATCTTCACCGAACAAAAAAGTATGAAATACCTGGCACCACAGAAGGAACTTAACTTGAGGTAGCGGCGTTGGTTGAAATTGATTAAAGACTATGAATGTTACATTGACTACCATTTGAGTAAAGCCAATATTGTAACTGTTGTGCTCGGTAGGAAGCATATGGTAGGTAATAAGTTAATTAAATATTTTGTATATTTACCTTCCATATAGTATAAATGGTAACTGATTGATGTTGTGTAATAGCTTTAAAAGCCATGAATGTGAGATTGTCCCTTACGGCAAAGGGAGCACTTTTGGCCGAATTATAACTTAAGATAGCCTTGTTAAAACAAGTAAAAGCCACCTACCTATATGATGAGAGGTTGGCTAAAGCTATGATGGATATCAGTGAGAGTAGGGAAACTAAGTTCACTTTAGCACCAGATGATAGATTATACTTCAAGGGAAGACTATGTGTATCCACTAATAAAGAGTTAAAAAAAAAGATTTTGATAGAGGAACATAGTAGCCGTTATGTGAAGCATCCAAGCAGTACTAAAATGTATAAATATTTGAAGACTCGTTATTGATGACCTAGGATGAAGAGGGAGATTGTAGAGTTTGTGTCCAAGTGTTTGATTTGTCAAAAGTTAAGGCTGAGCATCAGGTTCTTTCCATATTACTCCAGCCTATTTCTATACTGGAATGGAAATGGGATAGGATTACCATTGATTTTGTATCAGGTTTGCCACTCACTAGACATCAACATGAAACTATTTTGGTGATAGTCAATTGACTGACTAAATATGCCCATTTTTTCTCTAGTGAGGTTAGTTGAGATTTATATTAATGAGATAGTATGACTACATGGTGTTCCTATGTCCACAATTTCAGATTGAGATCCTCAATTTTATTTTAGATTTTAGGGGAGACTACAAACATCATTGGGCATAATATTACATTTTAGTATAGCTTTTCACCTACATATGGATGGATAATCTAAAATAGTTATACAAGTGCTTGAGGACATGTTGAGATCTTGTGTTTGAGATTTTGGTGGTAATTGGGAAAAATATCTCCCTTTAGCTAAATTTGCATACAACAACAGTTACCAATCAGGTATAAAATGGCAGCATATAATGCACTATATGAGTAGAGATGTAGGACTCCATTATGCTGGACCGAGCTGAGTGAGAATAAATTAGTTGGACCTAATCTAATTAAAGAAACTGAAGATAAGGTCTAATTGATTAGAGAGAATTTAAAGGCAGCAGCTGAAAGACAGAAGTCTTATTCTTGCTTGAAGAGAAAAGATATTGAGTATCAAGTAGATGAAAAGGTATTCCTAAAAGTATCCCCCTGGAAGAAGATTGTGAGGTTTGGTAGGAAAGGGAAGTTGAGTCCCAGATTTATAGGCCCCTATGAGATTTGGGAAAGGGAATGACTGTGGCTTATAAAATGGATCTGCTAGTGGAATTACATAAGATCCATGATGTGTTTCATATATCTATGCTAAGGAGATATCGATCAGATCCATTGCACGTGATCACAACTCAAGACATTTAGCTGATGACAAATTTATCATATGATGAGGAACTGATGATAATTCTAGATAGAGAAGTAAAACACTGAGTAATAAGAAGATACCACTAGTTAAAAAATTCTGGACTCGCCATAACGTCGAGAAAGCAACTTGGAAGCCAGAGGAGAATATGCGACAGCAATATCCATAATTGTTTTAATCAAGTAAATTTTGAGGATGAAATTTTTTATTTAGTAGGGGACAAATGTGACATCCCAGGAATCGTCGATGATGTGAATAGTACCTCCTGAGGTGAATAAAATCACATAGGACCCACTGAACCCATAAAAGTTTTTCTTGACCATTGAAAAGTACAATTCATAAAGACTTTGATGGTATAATTTGGACTGAAATTGAGGTAAAATAGGTCTCCAAGAGTGAAAAAAAAATAATTGTCTTAAATTGCTTCCCTTCATTCTAAGAATTTCCACCTATAATCTCAAATAAATTGTCTCAAATTGCGCCCCTTCATCTTTGGTTGCTATTGGTTGTGAAAGAAGCTGAAAATAATCCAATTCTTCAAGTGGGTATTTTGGTAAGTTTAGGAAAAATTGAGTTTTATTTGATAAATAGATTAATTAAGTATTGATTTAAGTTTATATAAATTATTTGAGCAAAAATTTGATTTAATTTATGGTGAATTTGGACATGAAATTGCTGCCAAATAGAGGAGCAAGGAGAAAGAAGCAAATCTATCAAAAACAAGGGGGAAGGTAAAATTATTGAGTAATTTGGAGTGAATTTTGGTAAGTGAATAATTTTAAACCCTTTAATTTCACAATATATGCTTTATATATAATTAGCAAAGTTAGGTTAATTATGGATTAAATTGAAATTAAGCTTAGAATTAAGAAATTGGAGGTTGAATTGAGTGAATTATGGTAGTAAATTAAAATTTAGGCAAGCTTAATTTTATGGAAAAATTCGGCCACATTAAAAAAAATTAGGGACCAAAATCTAATTTTACAGATTAAAATGAAATAATTGAAAAGTATGTGGTTTTGTGTTTATTGTGATAAAATTGAGTATAAAATATAATTTAAAAGGAAATTGAAATAATGTAATCGAATAGGGACCTTAAAGAAATTTGTCGATATTTGAGAAATAAATTGGAATAAGTGCATAATAGAGTATAATTAAGCCATGTGATGTGCAAGGAGCATGTACACTACAAAAAAACTACTAATTAGCGATGAAAATTTCTGTCACTAATTACCGGAATTGTGTCGCTAATATAATTTAGCGACAGCGATACAAACAGTCACTAATAGCCCAGTCGTGAATATATTAGCGACGGCGTGATGAACAGTCGCTAATAGCCCAGTCACGATTATATTAGCGGCGGAATAAAAATTTAGTCGCTAAATTAGCGATAGAAAATTCCATCGTTAATAAGCACATTCCGTCGCTAATTTGTTTTCAAAATTAGTAGCGATAATTATAATAATAATTTTTGCTACTATACATTTCATCGCTAATTCTGTTGCTAATGTGGATGGTGTCAAATTCTAATTCATTATATATATTAGCGACAGATTAGTTGTCGCAAATCCGTCACTAAATATAATTTAATTTTTTAAATTCATTTATTTACATCATTTATAATCAACAAATTAATAAAATCAATAAATTAATTTATGATATATAAAATCAAAACTTAAATTAATTTATTACTTTTTATATATACAAATCATAATTTAATTTTATATAAATAAAAATTATCCAATACTATTAATTAAAAAAATATATCATAAAAATACATTAAATATCAAGTACTTTAAATGTACTACAAACATCATGAAATTTTCTAAAGGATTGGCCTTCTGTAACCATATACATAATGCACGCACTAACTTCAACTATGAGTTGTTGAGGAATAACTATATAAAGCCTGAGTTTTTCACCAAATGCATGCTAGCCAAGTTCATGATATCTATCAAATTTTTTGCTTGATACCATGTCATGCATCTCCACCATTTTTCATAGTGCGTATAGCATAATGATCCATGACAGAACCAACACAACCACACCAGGTCCCCTGAGAGTGCAAATAAGTAAATTAATTTTAAGAAATCCTATGTCAAACTGTGTTCCTGAGTGAGTCTATATACCAAAGCAGTAAATCAAAATGGCAACTAACAAATGAAATTCCAAAGCATTCGTGTTCTTATATATTACACAAGCAAAGAAGTGTTGGAGCCTATATTCCAAAGTAAAGTAAAGCTAAAAAGAAATAAAATTTAAAGAAATAAATATATAGGCCATACTTTATCAAATAAAAAAAGGTATTCTGAGCACATAAATAGTGTAGACTTCAAAAATTTAAACTATTCTAATAATACTCGATAAACTCTAAAACACAATGTTATTAACAATGACCATCATAAACTGCAATATTCTAATATTAAAGCCCTGCCAATCAACCATGCAACATTGTACATTGATATTGCTAAAGTAATTAAAAAAGGGATTACAAATTCCAACAAAGACAAGATACTATGGTATTAAAAGAAATATTAGAATCTGAAAGAATAAACCATTCAGCTTCAAAAACTGCATAGCAAAAGCACTAGAGTCATAGAAAATACACTAGAGCCAATAACCATTCATGAATGAGAATCAAAAATAGAATTCAAGCTGTTCATATGCATAACAATTCAATGCAGGATGGATCCATTGATTTAATGAAGTTAACATCAATGGCATTGAAACTTGGAAAAAATAATTAGAGCTAGATGGCATAGCTAAATTTTGCCGTCATACTTATGCATTCATCACAGCTTGAATTATGCTAGTTAATCTAATTCATTGTTATCTGAAAATATCATTTACTTTCCACAACATATTTCTCAGATACATGTATATTTGTACATCCTAGGCTTTTAATCCTAGATTTGATTTAGTCATTTCAAATTAACAGTTAATATGAACCTTTAAAACAAAGTCAATGTCATATACATAAAAATAGACGTATAAACTTCATGATATATTTGAGAGATGACATACTTTTAAACAATCATAAGTTTACACATAAAATTATTAGAGCCAAGCATACCCTTAAAAACAAAATAAAGGTGGATAACTAATTTATCTCCAAAGTTTATGCAAAAAAATTAACATATATTTTCACATTGCCTTGTTCATTTCACTTGGTGTTTCAATTATTTAAAGTATGAACTTTACACATAATTATATTTCCATCACCAAAATAGGTATTCTTATAGTTTATTGTTCTGCCAAGTTTAGGCTAACTCATTTACTTCCCATTTCAGTTGCATGCAAAGTCATCCATAAAGTATGTTCAAGTCAATTATCTATATTTCACATTTATGTCGCAACAAAGTACTTTCAAAGCACAAAAATATATACACATATATATTTTAGTAAATCTCTTAATTTGGTAAGCACATACCACTCATAATTGTTAGCTAATTAGATTTAACATGTACTTAATACATCCAAATTAACAACCACAAATTGACAAAGCAAAGATCTGATTTATTATTACAAATTAAAAGCTCAACTTATATTTACATATGTGTATATATATACATGCACACATGCTTATGACAATACCTTGACCACTTAAGTTAAAATATATGGAAAATATAAATGCAAGTGTTTGTTAAGTCCAAAAATGTACTGGCTAATGTTGCCTATTAAAGGGATTAAACATGCTTTAAAGACATTTTGATTGAACATAATTTAAGGAAGGTTGTGTTGATCCCATGAGATCATTGTAAGTCATCCATGATGCTGCATGATTTAATTATTGCGTGCTAAAAAAGATCCATTTCTAAAACCGCATTAAGGTTCCCAATGAAAAACATTTGCATACTCAATGTTTCCAAAGCCCCAGCATTTCTCATTGTGCAGTAATTTCAAAATTTTAGCAATTTAACTCAGCAGTTGAAGTCTATTTAACACAAGTTTCATAACACTCTATTCCGGAGATTACTGTGTTTCATAATTATCAAAACAAAAGATTAAATGGCTTATTTCAAAATTTGGATCAATCGAGTGTTTTTTCATTTGCAACTTTATAATGATTGATTACTGTGTATTAATATATAGTTAATTATGTCAAATTTTAATTTCTTTTCGCTTTGATGTAATATTCTATCTCAATAATACACATGCTCAAATTTATGATTTTTATTCTAAGAGAGTGAGAAAGAAAATGTATACTAACAGTAAATACATAGTTTGGTTTTAACTTTTTGACAGCAAATCACTAGTACTTATTTATTATTAACAAATCGTGCTAACACAAAATAGAGCATCTGAATATCATCAATAATAAGCCCTAAACACAAAAGTAAAAACACAAAAAAAATCAAAGTAAAGACCTCTCGAGCCTAATGAAGTGTTACCTGAATTAAACCTTTTAGATCTCGTACCCGTGCTTGTAGAACTGCAATTCCTCACATAACTTCCCTAAATTCCCTTCCAGTTCAAGAACTTCGGAACTAGAAAATTAAAAAAATATCAAAAACCTCTAAAGTCAAGAACAAAATTCAAAGAATAAATTAGAGAAGAAAGCTAAGAATGAAACTAGAGAGAGAGAAAATGTTAAAAGAAAAAAAAAAGAAATGCAAAGATTCCTAACCCAAAACAATAGTGGCAGAAAAAATAATAATAAATAATAAAAATAAATAAATAACAAAGATGTTAAAAAAAGAAAGAAAATACCTTTAGATCTCTGAGGTTCGAAACGAAGAGTCCACGATGGCTTGAAAAAATCAGGAAGATTAGGGGATTTTAGCCTAAGATCAACCATGGTGGATCTCCTTACTGCTGGCGAATGGGGAGGAGCGGTAAGCAGGGGAAAAGTCATCTCTACCTCACGGAGTCATCGGTGTCGGTCGTGCAACCCGATTCTACCATTGATCATCGATGCCGTCCCCCCTTGTTCCCGATCTCCTTCCTCCTCTCTTTTTTTTTCCTTATGGTCCTAACCTTTTTTTCTAGAAATCGGAGCCCCCCTTAAAATGTCCTTCCCTATATATATATATATATATATATTTATTTATTTATTTATTTATTTATTTATTATTTCTCTTATTTATTATTATATTTATTTTTTTCATGCAACTAAGTATGTATAAAAAACATACAAGTTTTTATGTGCAGCTGATTCATGAAAATTATAATTTTATATTAATTGGTTAAACTCAATTTAAAATGATTAATTTGTTGATAATTATATTTATTTTTTTAAAAGTTAAAAAATACCCCTACTTTCATATGTACAATATTTTATTAAATGGAGGATAATTTCATAGATAAATTTATCAAGCGATATAATTTGTATGGATTATTATAATTATAAAATTATATACTTGTATATAATGTTTGAATTTATTATATCACAAGCCATAAAACACTCATTCAAGTACAATACATACACCAATACACTTTCATTTTAAGACCTTATCCAAATTTGGTTTGTTAAACAAGGATAAATCTTAAATTGATGGTAACATGAAGAAACCTCTGAAAATACCCATGTAATATATTTGAATTTTTAAGAAATTTGTTGAGGAAAAGTGGAATCAGAAGCTTAATGATTGAATGATTTGGAATTTAAGAAAATTTGAATTTTAACATTGGGATTGGAAATTTGGGAAGAGAAAATTGAATTATTATTTTTAACAATAATTTTTTTTCTATTTGGTAAGATTTACTTTTTAAGTTTATGAATTTTAATTTATATTTCTATATTTAATTTATTTTTCATAAATTGAATAAAAATATATAGTTAATTAAATAAATTAAATTGTTTAGGTCAATCTACCATCAAAACTATTTCATTTTAAATATAATAATTGTACTCCTAATGTTTGGAAAGTCTTTCAATTAATTAAATCCATCTATCAACAATTTTTGTTTAAATTTTGTTAATTTTATCTAAATATATAATAAAAAATTATATCGGAGCAAGAGTTCGAATATAAAATATACTTATATTACTCTGAAGTATATTTAATGTTTGAATTTATTATAAATTGGATGTTATTATCTATTAATGATTTAAAGTAGGTATTTTATTTATTTTTTTTTGCATGTGTGTCTATATATATATATATATATATATATATATATATATAGACACACATGCAAAAAAAAATAAATAAAATACCTACTTTAAATCATTAATATATATGTATACACACACACACCAATCATCAAATTATACTCACTCGTATAGGATCCTCAATAAATTCATCCTCATAAACCGATATCAGAAGTACTACTCATATATTCAAACGTATTGTTAGTTGGGACGTTATAGATCAAACTCCCCAGTTTCAGATCTTATTTCTTATTTCCATTAAGATAACTAACTTTTTTAGTATTATTAGCAATTATTTTTTGATCTATCTATTACCAGTGATTAGGGATGATTTATGGGTCTGGAAAAAAGTACCGAACCACTAAATGTCTAAAATTAATACCTCTTGGATTTTGGGACATTACATAACAACCACATATAACTGGACATAGATTTATATTTATTATGATAAGTTGATATTTATTTATTTTTTTAAAATAAGTTAAAATTTAATGAACAACCAATTCTATTTATTTGGATGCTAATTTTCATTTGATTATAGATAATTATATTATCACACATAATGAATACAAAATTTATGAAGATAAATGAAGAAAATGGACAATTTAAATAGTTTTAGAATTAAATTATATTTAGTTAAATATATAGTATAATTATACAATTATAATATAATACGATTGCAAGCAAAAAAATAAAAGTAAGAAATTAGAATGTCCTTCCCAATTTTAATTATTTTATCTTTATATTTAAAAATGGTTTGATAAATATATATAATTAAAATTTCTAATAATTTAATATTTGATCAAAATTTTACAAAATAAAAATAAATTATAAAATTTTTTATAATTATTTTAAATGAAATTATAAATTTTATATTATTATTTTATAAATATTTATTTTTTATTATTTTTCATAATGTGAATATATAATAATTTTAATAATTACTTTATTATTATGATTATTAAAAATGTAAATTTTTTAAATTCATAAGTTCAAATATGGGGATAATTGATAAAAAATCATTACAATTTCTAATAATTTAATATTTAATTTAAATTTTATAAAATAAAACTAAATTACAAATTTTTTAATTATTATTTTAAATGAAATAATTAATTTTATATTACTATTTTATAAATATTTATTTTTATTAATCTTCATCACACTATTATATAATAATCATAACAATTAGTTTATTATTATTATTATTATTATTATTATTATTAAAAATGTAAATTTTTTAAATAAATAATTTTAGATTTTGGTATAATTGATAAAAAATTAATATTAAATTATAAAATAATTTATAAATTTCTGTTACAAAATAAAATATCTATTTCATATAGCTTATATTAAAATTACTTGAAATTATACATAAATCATGTGACTGAAATTAAAAAATATATATTTTTGTTTGTTTTTGTGATGGATTAACGACTAAATATTTCTGTCGCTAATCCGTTTACTGTGATAAAATACTATTAGCGACAGATCAAATTCCGTCGCTAAACCATCGTAAAAAAAGGTGCCATATTTTCTCTCCAAAATTAGCGACTAAAATGTTCATCACTAAATTTTCTAGAACTAATTTTGTGAATAAAAAATTATAAAACTTAGCAACAAAAAATTTGTTGCTATTTCCATCGAAAAACATGGTATCATTATTTCCCACCAATAATTTACGACTAATTATTTATTCCATCGCTATTTCATCATAAACAAATAAAAAATAATCTTCGCACGATGGAATTAAAAAATAGTCATGAAATCATCGTAAATGTTGCAGCTAAAATAATGCCATCGCTAATTTATAGTTTTTTGTTACGGTATTGGAAAAGAAAATAATAAATAAAATAAATAAATGAAATAATTGTACTTGGACCGAATGATCTTAATTGAAAAGTTAGTATTTCTAAAATACCGAGACTATTTTAATAATGTATGTTAATTATTACCATGAATTGGCAATGATGCATTGTTATATATTTTGTTAAACTGTAATTTTGATTTGTCCTTAGTATTATATGTGAAATTAGAAATTAGGATGTACATGGCTAGCCATTTGGACATTACTGTAACCGCGATATCAAGTTATGGTGAATTGCATAGTTGTAGCCTTGATACGATTCCACGACTGTATTGGAGTGTTTTAGAGGAATAAAGAAAATAATATGCGTGTAATTGATAGTACTGAAGTACTGGGACCCACGTGGTCCATAGTTTCGTTCATCCTAATTAGTGATATATTTCTATGATATATTAGGGGTAAGAGTATAAAAATATTGTATTGGCTAAAGCATAAAAATATTGTATGAGCGAAGGTGTAAAATACTAAACTGTAAGAAAAAGTATAAAAGAATTGAAAAGTGAAAAAAATACTGTATGGGCAAAAATATATGTAATAAAAAAATATACTAAAATATAAAGTACAAGCATAAAAATGTTGTAATATAAGGGAAAACCCTTAAAAAAGTGATAAATACATAAATTAGGAAAGAAGTGCATTTTTGAAACTTTAGGGACTAAAATGAAAATTTATCCCTATAGTGTGAATTAAAAATATAAAGTGATAAAAATTTAAGAATAAAACATGAAAAGCCATAATTAAGAATGAATTTCTCAAGCAAGGGAAAAATAATAATTTTGCCAATAAAAGTGAAATTTAGAATTTAATCGAAAAATTTGTATAAAAATGGAATTTTTCGATGAATAATCAAAAAAAAATAATAATAACATATGAATGACTTACAGTGAAATTTTAGGATTTAAGTTTTATGTTCACGACTAAGTACTTTTGTACTTAGCGTGTGGTTTTGTAATGAACATAGGAGACAGAGACTGAGTTTGTGCTGGAAAGGAATCACTACAAGAAAAATCCAACATTTTATGTTTTCTTAGTTGGCATGTACATATGAAAGATGCTTAGTAGGACGGCATGGCTAGTTTTTTTTTAGGACTGTATATCGTTTTGGACTTGCATATATATGTCATATACTATAAATAATGTTGATGAGATAAGCAAAAGAGTTATATTATATATATGTATCTTTTTATGTGCAATCATGGAATAATTGTTATACTGTATTTGGCTGATTTTGCGGAGTTTATGTATTATGGAGGTTGGGTTGGATGCTTGTGATTATTTGGGAGTGCTTTTATAGATTTTGTACGAAGGTAAAATTTGGATCTCATCCATCATGTTAAGGTAGAATTTGTAAAAAACTAAACTAAACTAATGAAGTAATAAAATTGTTGCTTGAAAATTCCCCCTATTCTGGTGTTTTAAGTTGGCTTTTATAGGTGAAATTCCATGTGCTGGTCTTCAGTAACTTCCTAAATCATAATAGGAAAAGGATTCTTTAATTAGGAAGTTTTGTTACTTTGGAATACTTGAAGCGTGGCTAGATGGATGAAAGAGCAAAAGATATGTGTGCCCTTATGTAGCTTTTCTCTTTGTGATGTATGACCGTGTCATGTTTTCACTCTTGTGATGCACTAGCGTACATAAGGTTAAGTGGTCATGTAACACCCTAATCCACTAACCATGGGTAATCATCAATCATCATCATACCTAACATAGAGATCAGGAAGAAAAACTAATAATAATAAGAAGACAGGCCATAATTACATACCACAATAAAATAATCATAACATAAATGGCCTTCAAGTATCCTGAAATCCTCAAGGCAACTGCATCATACCTGATCCTCTGAAGCTAATCTTGAAACCTACATGGATAAATAAACCCGTGCTAAGTTATAAAGCTTAGTGGGGAACCAAAATTCTATGGACAATTCATAATTGTTATCATAAAATCAACACAACTTTCATAATTATGAAAACATATAAACTTAAAATATTAATAATTATCACAGCACTTCGAAGGAGTGTCCAACCTTAACTAACTTTATTATTCTTACCAACCTAAATCAATTCATAAACTCGACTAGTTCTTCAAGATCTTTCATTATACTATTAGCATCTTAATTCTTTCTTTTTACTCTAGCATCATTCATTTGCTTCATAATCCTTTCGTTATTGACTCCTAACATTGATTACCAATGAGATAAACTTCAATCCTATACAATTCAGCGTTTATTCAAAGCACAAGAAGTGTGTGCGACCAGTAACACCTATAATAAATACTATTGAGCATAACTTACTTCTCATATATCATGCGATCATAATTATAGAATACCTTTATAGTTTATAACCTCTGTTCATATTCATGTACTTCTTAATGTTATCTTATCATGGCAACTAACTATCACACAACATCACATTATATCCTATATTGGCCTTTGCTTATGTCTGAATTATTGCTATGCACAAGCATGTGTAACATTGATATGTAGTGTTGAATTGGTCTTTCATGTAATTATATAGAGCATGTCATTACATATAACGAGTACTCGAGAAGGACCAATTGTCATATGTATAGATTTCATGATTATCAAAGCATATAAGACCCAATTGGGTATGCTATAGCACAACTAGTTCTTATTATAACATTGAATGCATTCTATCATAGCATGGCAAAGTGAATCTCGTGGGTATACATTCCAATAATTTACTTTAATAGAAACGACTTATAGAAAAGGAATTATGATAAAGAAATATAATAAGCCACACATCATGCTCCCATTATATAAGCAAAATAATCGATACATGAATTCATTTATTTCAAACTCTTTCTTAATCTTTAATCGTTGAAATGGTTTATAGCCAAAAGAAATCATGATAAGCAATGTAATAAGCCATTCATCATGCTTACGTTACATAACTGAGGCAGTTAATGCATGTTTTACTTTATCTTGTGTACATTTTTATCATCTTTAATAGCCTGCCTAAGTACTAGTTCAAAAGGTGGATAACAGGAGCAATGGATACCTAAAGGTATCAAACTATGGATATCCGAAGATATCAAACAATAGACCCAAATGGGGTCAAGCAATGGTTCCATCAAGGAACAAACTATGGACCCAAACGAGGTGAAACGATGGTTCCATTAAGGAACAAGACCTAAACAGGGTTAACATATAACAGTTGCGACTGTATCCCTCCAGGCATGCCTATCTAATCCACAACTGAACTAAGACCCGCAGGTTTAAATTTTAAGACATCTTTAATTTAACATATCATTCTTTACTTAGCACATCATTTGGTTTAAAGCCACTTTCATAAAAGAAGGCATATCATTCTTATCATACATCAGTGTTGAGCTTTAGGCTCTATTACATATAGATGTCATCATATAATCATATGCTTGCATCAATTTTCTTTCATTCATATCATAATGGTTACATGTTTATGCAACAATAACAACACATTATCTTTCATGATTAGCATTACGCGTACCCACATGCACTCGTAAATATATGTGCAATTTAAACATGGCAATACATAATTCCATCACTCATATTTTTTCACATATTAAATCAAGCTACTCATCATAGCATGCTCGAATCAATTTTACCACATACACTTACATAACTCATGAATAATTCTCAATGATGTTCCTTGTTACTGCTTGCAGTGAGTAGTTTTCCTATTCTCATAAATAAATCACATAATGACACCATTATATATTGCAGCACTCAAATAATCACAATCCATGTGACAAAATAACTATGTTCTTATAGAGCTTAAGGTCAACACTTATTCATATTTAACCCCTTTAGCTCACAATTATAGTCTACAATATCATAGGCAATAGATTATCTACCTTAACATTATCACATATATCATGATCATCTTATTTTTCTTTCTATTTTATAACATTATTTTCTTAGGTGAGTTGTATAAGATTATCTCATCTTAAACATTAGAACAATACTTGAAGACTTGTAACTTTTATTTTTCATCATAGGGTATGAATAACAGATGAGTATGATCCTTTACATCAAGGTTCAACATTAATTCCCATTATGACTTGAAGTATAATGAAGATTTTATAGTTTTATAATATCCCTTAAAACGTTCCTTCTCCTTTTTATCTTAGGCATATTACATACCTTACACCTGGATGTAAAATACATTAATTAACATGCATGTTTACAGTTACTAGATTACATGTAACATTACAACTATCTTCTTATCAACTAGGCTAAATCATATTATTCTCGTGCCATTGAAAAGGATCGTCAAAGTATAGTATCCAGGTAGAACCATTTGCTTTGGCCGAGCATATACTTTATACTATACTATAAAAGGCCATATCAAATAGCATACTCTTGTGATTCTTATGTTTCTTCTCACTTTTCATAGTTTCATGCCATTATGCACTAAAACACATTTTAGTAGCCTAATTATTTTAGCATTATCATATGTAAGTCCTCCTAATTAGAGTTCAAGTGGACTCTAATTCATGACTTTATAGGATTATTGTCTTAAAGCTTTTCAATCTACTCTATGTGTATCAAGGTATATATAGATTTATAAATACCTTGGATCACTTATAGCTTAATTCTCTCTTCTTCCACTTATTATAGCATTTATGTCTTTTAAATGTTCATAATAATTCATGTTATATCCGGGCCTTTCTAAAACGTATCTTTGTAGAATTTAGCATTAATGAGAGAGTTTCATAATCTATTACTCTAATAAGTAATATATCCAACTTTACTTAATAGCCATTAATCCCCCATCTTACTTATTACTAGCCATTTCACCTATATTATTGCTCTCTTAATGGTTTTCTGTATCACATAATATGGTGTTCCATATCTAGTTACATGGCTTAAATCTTAGGTGAGAATATACTGTGGAGGGGAGAAAATATGCTTGGCTGGCCATACATTCTCAAAGAGAAAGAGTGAGTGGTCGTGTGTTTACAAGAAGAAACCACACGTGACCATGTGCAAGAAAGAAAGCAAACATGTGTGGCCGTGTACAAGAAAGGAAACAAATGTGTATGGCCACGGGTGGGAAGAAGAAAAGCATCATGTGGCCGTGTGTTATGAAGAACAAACACACATGGCCACAGGTTAGGAAGAGCAACCTCACACGTGGCATTGTGTTTACACAAGAAATTGAGTGAGTGGCCATGCATTCTCAAAGGGAAAAGGTTCTATGGCCATGTGAGGAAAGGAAAGAAGAAAAAACCAAAATCTCGATCGTGGATAACATGAATTTAAACCCCAAATCTCACTTTCCCTCTTGCTTATATCATCATTTAAGTTTTCAAGCATACTATACTCATCAAAGCTTACTGGATTTATCCTTTAAACTCATATCAAAATACATATACCAGAAAAGAGTTAAAAACCCTAAATCATTCACATGAACAATACCAAAAATTAATTCCCATACCTAGCTTTTGAAGCTTGAACTCTTTCAACATCCATTGATCTAGCTCACTCTCTCCTTCATTTCCTTCATGATGCTTAAACAACAAACCCTAATCTTCATCTTCTCCAAACTGTAACCACAGAGAGAGAGAGAGATAGAGCTATCTCCCTTAAATTCCGACCCCACTCCAAATCCCCAAGGGTTCCTTCTTCAAGAAGCTAAATACAAAAGTTAGTAGGGTAATATCTCCCTATGGAAATTACCACTATACCCTTACATACAATTAAACCCCCATCATTCCAATTTCTTCGAAATTAACCCCAAGACTTTCTAATTCACTTCAATTGTATCCTTTTCTTAAATTTTAATTTAACTTAACTCATATACTTCATGTTGAAATTACCAAATTACCCCTCTTGGGACTTAAACTTGATAATTGCAAAATAATCCCATTTTGCCTTAATTAACGATAGTCCTCATTAATTAGCAACAATCCTCTTAGGATTATGATTGGGTCTTTATAGGTCATCATGCGGACGAGTGAGATTTTAGCCTTTAGATCATGTGACTGAGTCTCACCATAGTGCCCCAACCATAATTCTTTGCTTTTTGAGTGTTTTAAGTAGAATCTTCAAGCACGGCCGCTCCTAATTCCTCATGTAGCAATGCAAATGTGTTCTGGACTAAATTCCTATTCTCGAGCATAAAATTATTGATTTTACAATATTTCCCCAAAACTTTGCATTCTATTTAATTAAGTCATTTTTTCTTCATTTTAATCCTAGAAAACACCAAAACTTGAAATTAACTCTAAAAACATAAAATTAACTAATTAAACAAAAATTCAACCAAATTAACACTAAATTAACTCAATTAAATACCTAAAAACTCATTAAAAACATCATTAATTTCACGATTATCAAATTCCCCACACTTAAAATTTGTTTGCCCCCAAGCAAATTAGAAAAATCCAACTCCTTAAAATAATCAAACTCAAATAAAGAATCATGCATTTCAAAACCAAGCTTAGTAATTAATAAGAACATTTAACAAAATTCCAACTAAAATAAATTCAAGCAAGACAATATGAGTTAATTTCCTTGTGTATGTACAAAACCAAAACATTTTAAGTATTTTAAAAACCAAAACACCAATACAAATACATAAGTTCAGCTTAGAATGAATGTACACATAAGTATACAAATGATTTTGCATTTAAAACTTTAGATACACCATATGCCTCTCTTTTAGCATCGAAACCCAAAGGTCATCTCCATTAAACAACTAAAAAATAAAGCTTAAAATCACTTAGGTCTTTTAAAGGTTGTAATAGGGCTAAGGTATTGGTTATCAAAGAATGGATAAAAGATAATAAAAAAGTAGCCTCTCTAAGATAAAATAAACTAACACTTTTGAGGTGTCTTCCCATTAACTTAATCAGTAAAGAACTAAACTTGCTTAACCTTTCACAAATCATAGCTCTTATGAGAGAAAATTTGATGAAACTCTATCAATTCAATAATTCATACCCTTTTTTTGAAGTCATACTGCTTTCTCTTGTAAAAACCACACACTTAAGATTTTACCATACATGCTATTTCTAATTTTTAACTTCATTTTGTTCTTTTTTTATGCTGGCAATACAATGACATGTTTGGGTATTTACAAGGTACAATTTTTTACTAATACTTGACTTCAACCATAACCCTTGAAAATGACACTATTTTATTACACCCATCAATCCATTTCTTGTTAATCTACCTAATCCTAAAGTGGCAACTCTATAAAAGGTAGGTAAAAGGCTTTTTAGGCTATATGGAAATTGAAAAGGATCATCAAGAAATATAAAACCGACATGCTAAATTAAGCTCAAATTGTTTAGCAAGGGTCAATGTATAAAAAAGGTAGGTAAATAGGCTAAAATATTGCTAAAAAAGAAAATATTTCCTAGGTCACTTTCTAAGTTGAATTGAGTTATTTTTATACTTTGAAGGGTAATGACGAAGGTTCTAGTGCTCTAAAATTCCTTAGTCACCTATTCCAATGCATCAATTTTTTCTAAGTTCAAAAATTGGTCTAAAGTGCATAAAGAATGGAAACTAATAAATATAAGTCAAGTTGAAATCTAAACTAATTTGAAGTAAATTAAACAACATGCTTGTTCTACTGCTAAGCAAAGACTCTAACTTGTACATTCTCAAATCAAGTTCAAAATGTTCAATATTTGAGGAAAAACTGGGATGAAGTAAGTTTTAATGCAAACTAAGTGAAAATTTTAAACTAATGATACTTCTAGTAAAACTAGAAAATTTAAAGCAACTATTATTATCATTAAAATAAAACTAAGAAGTTATTATAGTACTACAAAACATCAAACTGAAAATAAAAAACATTAAAGTAAGCAAAAATTAAATTCATGAACAAAAAAATAGGGGTAAAATATGTCTACTTCTTGAACAAAAATTGAGCTTAACTGAGTAAGCTTTACCCCCTTCCTAAAAATTTACTATCCACAGCAAATGTAGAGAGTCAACTAAGGTGATGAAAGTGGCAATGGAGGATGGCGCTTCCAAAATTCATACATAAACTTTTCTAGGGTCTGCTTAACCTCAATAATGGTATCCTGCATCGTGTCGGTCCTACCTTTCATCCTATCCAATTAGATCTGTTGGTGGTCCATCCTATTGCTAAGCTGGTCAAGGTGAGTCTCTAAATTAGATGGAATGGCTGCCTCAGCTAGTTTGACCTCTGCTGCCTCATCATAACCTCTGTGCTCAGTTGGTGCTTCCTTATAAGGATCCAATCATGACCCTAATTAGATTATTGTTAATTAATGAGGATCATCGTTAATTAAGGCAAAATTGGATTATTTTGTAATTATCAAGTTTAAGTACCAAAAGGGGTATTTTGGTAATTTTAGCATGTAAGTATATTAGTTAAGTTAAATTATAATTAGAGACAAGGATATAATTGAAGTGAATTAGAAAGTCTTGGGGTTAAGTTGAAAAAAATTAAAATAATCGGAGTTTAATTATGTATAAGGGTATAGTTGGAATTTTCCTTGGTGAGATATTTACCCCACTATAAATTAGGGTTTTGAGGGAGATGGTGATCGGCATTTGAAGGATCTCTCTCTCTATATGGTCACGGTTTAAAGGAGAAGCTCTAGGGTTTTGTTGTTTTGGCATGAAGGTAATGTCTTCCTTCCTTAGATCTCTTCTTCCATGCTTGATTAATGATCTTAGGGTTGTAGGAAGAGATGATAAGTCATGTTTGTTGTCTCTGTGTATTAGGAAATGAAGGAGAAAGGGAGCTAGATCAATGAATGTTGAAGGAGATGAAGCTTGATTTTGAGGTACGAGATTCATTTTTGATTGTTAATGTACATGTTTTCCCTCTCATATTGTATGTGCTTTGATAATGAGATTAAGGGTTTAAACTAATAGGTTTGATAATTACAACATGATTAGTAACCTAAAGGATCATGTAAGCAAGAGGGAAAGTGAGATTTGGGGTTTAAATCCATGTTATGCACGATCGGGATTTTTGTTTTCTCTTCTTTTCTTTCCCACACACGACCATATGTGAGATTGTTCTTCCTAACCCGTGGCCACGTGTGTTTGTTCTTCATGACACACGGCCACATGATGCTTTCTTCCTTCCCACCTGTGGCCACGCACCTTGCTTTCTTTCCCACCCATGGCCACGCGATGCTTTCATTCTTCCCACCCGTGGCCACGCACGTTGCTTCATTTCTTGGACACGGCCATGCAAGTTTGTCTCCTTTCTTGCACATGGCCACATGATGTTTCTTTCTTCCTTGTACACTGCCACATATGGTTTCTTCTTGGAAACACGTGGCCACTCATTGGTTTCTCCTTCAAAATACATGGCCACTCACTCCTTTATGCATGAGAATACATGGCCACTTGTCTTGTTTTCTTTCCCACACACGACCACCCATTGATTTCCTCTTAGAAGTACACAACCAAGGATAAACTTTGTTTTCTTATTACATGGCCACATGTGCTTCCTGTACACAAACTCCTAAACAATAATCACCCATAATCATAAGTTTGGCCGATATCTCAAAGTTAATAAAAGAGTTACATAAGTAGGATGAATAAAGTTGGTCGTGAATGTGAGGATGATGATTGCTCACTAAGTAATGGTTAACATATAAGTTAAATGTTGATGGATTAATACGTTATGAAAGCCGATATTCCATGTTAAAGTCTATAGAGGTGTAATTTAGAAAAGCAGGACCGTAAGATGAAGCATTATCGAAAATTAGATGACATGAAGGGCATAGTAAGAGAAAGTAAACGAAACTAATTTGTAAGTAATCTAAGCGACCAATATGCTATTATAATAGGATGAAGATTGAATTAAGTTGTAAGTTACCCAAAGGTGCATAAGGCATGATCATTTAACTGAGGAACCTCCACACACATATAGAGAGTGCGAAACTTAAAGTAATCAAACACATTGAGTTAAGTAATGATGGTTCACTTGAACTCTAAATTAGAAAGGTATGCGCATGGCAATGTTAATATGAATTATGATGCAACAAGGTATGATAAGGCCTAATAAGCATCGAACTAAGAACAACATGAGGCAATATAGTAACATAAATGATATGTTATGCAATGTGTCATATAAAATCAATATAAGGTATTCACAAGGTCAAGGAAGGGTTATGTCCAAATACTATGATTTAACCTAGTGATAACAAGAGAATAGTTGTAAGGTCGCATGTCCGAGTTAAAAGAAATGGAACATCAATTGTTATGTTAAATTATGAAATCATAGAAGCTTAGTTATACTCCAGGTCACAAGAAGAATTATTGATTAGCAATAATGTGTAATAATCTGCTCGTTGTTTGTTCATGCCTATAATACAATATGATTAGTATAAGAGCATATGTAGTGTGTTAACGACTAAGATGAAAAGACCTCACACAACTTACCTAAGCATAAAATATTATAAGATGAAAAATACAAGTAAGATGATTGAAATATATATGACTATGTTAAAGTGTATAACTTGTTGTTTCTACTTTGGTGAACCTTGATGTAAAGGATCATACTCATATGTTATTCATACCCTATGATGTAAAATGAAAGTTACAAGTCTGCAAGTAATGTTCTAACAATTAAGATGATATAATTTTCTACAACTCCTCTAAGAAAATAATGTTATAAAATAGAAAGTACAAATAAGATGATCATGATATATGTGATAATGTTAAGGTAGATAATCTATTGCCTATGAGATAATAGATTATAAAAGTGAGCCAAAGAGGCTATAGATGAAGAAGTGTTGACCTTAAGCCATATGAGAACATAGTTATTCTATCATATGAATCATGAATGATTGAGTGCTACTATATATATGATTATGTTATAAAGTGATTCATTACGTGAATAGGGAAACTACTCACGAAAAGTAATAATAAGGTACGTCGTTGAGAACTATTCTTGAGTTATGTAAGTATATGTGGTAGAATTGATTCGAGCATGCTATAAAGAGTAGCTTGATTTAATATGCGAACAAGTATGAGTAATGAAATCATGTATTACCATGTTTAAACTGCACATATATGTATGAGTGCATATGGGTACGCGTAATGCTAATAGTGAAAGATGATGTGTTTTTATTGTTGCATAAACATGTAACTATTATGATATGAACGAAAGAAAATTGATGCAAGCATACAATCATATGACATCATCGATATATAATGGAGCCTAAAGCTCAACATTGATGTATGAAAAGAATGATATGCATTCTTTTATGAAAAGTGGCTTTAAGCCAAATGATGTGCTAAATAAAGAAGAATATATTAAATTAAGAGATGTCTTAAAAAGTTAAGCCTGCGGGTCTTAGTTCAGTTGTGGATTAGATATGCATGCCTAGAGGGATACAGTTGCAGCTGCCATATGTTGACCCCATTTGGGTCTTGTTCCTTAATGGAAGAATTGTTTGACCCCGTTTGGGCCCATAATTTATTCCAGGAACCATTGCTTGACCTCGTTTGGGTCCATTGTTTGATATCTTCGAATATCCATAGTTTGATACCTTCGGGTATCCATTGCTCCCGTTATCCACCTTTCGAACTAGTACTTAGGCAGGCTATTAAAGATGCAAATAGTTCAAGAGACATAGCAACGTATGTTTAAATCGCATCACTTATATATATATTGGAATCATGATAATGACTTATTCTATCGCTTTACTCTAAATTTTAGTTAGCTATAAACTATTGCTATGAAATGAAGTGCCATGTTATGTATTGCTTGATTGTGATGTCTTACATCAACCATGAGAAAGGTCGCCGTGTGACTGCCAGTGTAAGTTGGTTTCATGGTGAATAGTTAGGCTGCATGGGCCACAAGCTTATAAGATTGAATTAAACATTATATGAACTATGACATGTATAATAACATTCATGTATGGAAAAATTAGAAAATGTTTCCAGGTGGTATGGAGACCATGTTAGTTAATCATGAGGTGTAATAACTATTCATTGGAATGGCATGCAAGTTTGTGTGTATATGAACATTTATATATATGTACGTATAATTCTAATATAAATCAAAGTGCAAAGCATGATACGATTTTAATCTATATGATGTTTAAAGTGCCATGATAATATAGCATTACGGAAGACATGTGTAGAATCCCGAACAAAAATGATAAGTTTGTATATATGTAATGAAATCATGCCTAGCAATATCTCTTGCAAATGTTATATAACATGAGCACTTCCTTTTGGATATGAATAAATGTTAAATGCATATGTTAGGTAACCAAATTGGTTAATGTTATTAAGTTTATGGTTGTATGAATATAACAAAGATATTAGAATTCTCGGGATTACAGATGATCGTTAACTAACAAGTTTTAGGGATAAGATAAGTTTATACAATTCTTTTGGTTTTGGTAATGATGGCATCAATGGTTAAGGTTAAAAACTCCCCGAAATGTCCAATGTGGCAGGATAAATAATGTAATCTCATATGTTATGTTATTGTGATAGCTGATTATTGTTTGAGGAAGAAAATTGTTTGAGCTTGTCCACAATTTTGTTACCCACTAAGCTTTATAGCTTAGCACGGGTTTGTTTATCCTTGTAGGTTTCAGGATAAGCTCCACAAGATCAGTTTTGATGCAGTTGCCTTGAGGATATCAGGATACTTGAAGGCCATTTATGTTATATTTATCTTATCTATAAGCTTAATTATCTTATTATGGCATGTAATAATGGCCTGTATTATTATTATTATTTCTATATAACCTTTACTAGGTTTATGATGATTGATGATTATCCATGGTTAAGGAATTAGGGTGTTACAGTTAGTGGTATTAGAGCCCAGGTTGAGTCTTTTCTGGGCAATAAGGGGTTAAGAAATTATTCAGGAAGATTAAGATGATATTGGTCTAGACCATGGTGTTATTGTTAATGGCATACATTTTGATGATTATATTAGGTTTTTGACCTATGATTGATATAGATATATTGGACCATCAGCAAGATTTTGACAGAGATTGTAAGATGATATATGTGGAATTATCAATATTTCTCGTCTCCTAATATTAGAGTGCTTAAATGCCTTACTATTTTATGATTGAGGTAGAGCATAAGATTGATTATAAATATGTTTAGATTATTTATTAAGATGTTTGAGGAAAAGTTCATATGACTAGAAGAGAACTTGACCTTTGGCATAGATGAAGATGCAAGATGTTGAGGTTGTCAAGAAACTTAGGATAAGAAATACAATGAGCATAAGAGTATCTAAAAATTGGAGACAGATACATATAATTATAGATAATGAGTTTTGTATGCATGTAAAGAATGTTTATGGTTATAGTTGTTTATAGCTAAAGTATAGTTAAGAATTGCTAGCAATAAAGATAAAGATTACCAGTTTTGAATTTCGAGGACGAAATTCTTTTAAGGAGGAGTGATTTGTAAGGACCCAATCATGACCATAATCAGATTATTGTTAATTAATGAGGATCATCGTTAATTAAGGCAAAATTGGATTATTTTGTAATTATCAAGGTTAAGTCCCAAGAAGGGTATTTTTGTAATTTTAGCATGTAAGTATATGAGTTAAGTTAAATTATAATTAAAGACAAGGATATAATTGAAGTGAATTAGAAAGTCTTGGGGTTAAGTTGAAAGAAATTGAAATAATGGGGGTTTAATTGTGTATAAAGGTATAGTGGGAATTTCCCTTGATGAGATATTTACCCCACTATAAATTAGGGTTTTGAGGGAGATGGAGATCAGCATTTGAAGGATCTCTCTCTCTCTCTCTCTCTTTTTCTATATGGTCATAGTTTGAAGGTTAAGCTCTAGGGTTTTGGTGTTTAGGCATGAAGGTAATGTCTTCCTTCCTTATATCTCTTCTTCCATGCCTAATTAATGATCTTAGGGTTGTAGGAAGAGATGATAAGTCATATTTGTTGTCTCTATGTATAACGAAATGAAGGAGAAAGAGAGCTAGATCAATGAATGTTGAAGGAGATGAAGCTTGATTTTGAGGTACAAGATTCATTTTTGATAGTTACTGTACATGTTTTCCCTCTCATATTGTATGTGCTTTGATAATGAGATTAATGGTTTAGACTAATAGGTTTGATGATTACAACATGATTAGTAACCTAAAGGTTCATGTAATAAAGAGGGGAAGTGATATTTAGGGTTTAAATCCATGTTATGCACGATCGGGATTTTGGTTTTCTCTTCTTTTCTTTCACACACACGGCCACATGTGAGATTGTTCTTCCCAACCCATGGCCATGTGTGTTTGTTCTTCATGACACATGGCCACGTGATGATTTCTTCCTTCCCACCCGCGACCATGCACCTTGCTTTCTTTCCCACCCACGACTATGAGATGCTTTCCTTCTTCGCACCCATGGTCACGCACATTGCTTCCTTTCTTGGACACGTCCATGCAAGTTTGTCTCCTTCTTACTCATGGTCACGTGATGTTTATTTCTTCCTTGTACACTGCCACATGTGGTTTCTTCTTGGAAACATATGGGAATTCATTGGCTTCTCCTTCAAAATACATGGCCACTCACTTTTTTATGCATAAGAATACATGGCCACTTGTCTTTTTTTCTTTCCCACACACAGCCACTCATTGATTTCCTCTTGGAAGTACATGACCAAGCATAAGCTATTATTTTCTTATTGTATGGCCATATGTGCTTCCTGTACACATACTCCTAAACAATAATCACCCATAATCATAAGTTTGGGCGATATCTCAAAGTTAATAAAAGAGTTACATAAGTAGGATGAATAAAGTTGGTCGTGAATGTAAGGATGATTGCTCACTAAGTAATGGTTAATATGTAAGTTAAATGTTGATGGATTAATCGGTTATGAAAGCTGATATTCCATGTTAGAGTCTATAGAGGTGTAATTTAGAAAAGCAGGACCGTAAGATGCAGCATTATCGAAAATTAGATGACATGAAGGGCATGGTAAGAGAAAGTAAACGGAAATAAGTTGTAAGTAATCTAAGCCACCAATATGCTGTTATAATAGGATGAAGATTGAATTAAGCTGTAAGTTACCCAAAGGTGCATAAGGCATGGTCATTTAATTGAGGAACCACCACGCACATATAGAGAGTGCAAAACTTAAAGTAATCAAACACATTGAGTTAAGTAATGATGGTTCACTTGAACTCTAAATTAGAAGGGTATAAGCATGGCAATGTTAATATGAATTATGATGCAAAAAGGTATGATAAGGCCTAATGAGAATCGAACTGAGAACAACATGAAGCAATATAGTAACTTAAATGATATGTTATGCAATGTGTCTGATAAAATCAAGGGTTCTATCCAAATACTATCACTACAAAAAAAATTGATTTTACCGACGAATTTTTACCGAGGGAATAGGGCGTTTTACCGACAAAAAGGCCTTACCGATGGGTTTTTTATGGATTACCGATGGAATTAATGCGTCGGTTAAGCGCTCGAAGGTACCAAATTACCGACGGAAAAATCCGTCGGTACCCTTACCGACAGATTTTACCGACGGAAACACATAAAAATTTCGTAGGTAGTTTTGTTAACAAATCCGTCGGATATTTCGTCGGTTTGACTTTTTACCGACAGAATTTTCGTCGGTAATCCGTCGGTAAAATTTGATTAATAAAAATATTAATTTATTTCAGAAAAATAGAGACGGATATATCCGTCAGTATTTTGTCGGTAAAATTGAATTATTTATTTTCTTTTTCAATTTTTTTTTAAAATTATATATTTCCTGTTTGTGAAAAAATAGGCACAATTAAAAACATATATGAATTAACAATTTTAATATCAAAAAAACCAGTATATATTATAATTACTGTACAAATAATATCAATATTGTACACAATGTCAACCAATACTGTGAAAATTATTTAACTCTAATTTAAAGATGAACGACAAAAATAAAAATATATAACATGTTTAAGAAAGAAGATAATGACAATTTAGCTGTTAATAAGAGGCTTTAATCTTCTCATTGTTCCATGTCAGCCTAATGTATACCTTTGAACTACCAAAAAGGTCCTTCAGGTCTTGCAGAAAGGTCCTTCTTCAGGTCGCAAGATCATCGTGAACTGATGAGCTCTCAAACAAGCAAACTGCAAAACCAATGGCAATCATAGAAATAGTAAAGATATTTTTCAATAGAGAATTGTTTTTCCTCTTTCTTGTTCATATCTAGCATAAGTATTTTCATTTTATTGTTTTTCTAACAAATAAAAAGCACTGGGAGTAACATATAGAAATATTGAACATTGAATTTGGTAAAATATGTAATTAGATTGCCATAATTGAATCATTATAAGAACAAATTAAGTTGTTCCTGTCAATCTAAGGCAGTATTAGCAAGCTACCAGGTGATTCACTAATATTTCAATTTGTGATAAACGTACAAGAACTAACCTATAGAATTGCCATTATTAGAATTGTAATTCTACGAGAAATGACAGTTATGCTTAATTACTTATAGAATTACTTAATTACTTATAGCTTTATGCTTAATTACTTATAGAGTTATTACTTATAGAGTTACTTATAGAAAACTACAATGACAATTATGCTTAATTACTAATAGAATTGTAATTCTATGAGAAATAACAGTGGAAAATTGAAAAAGTATAAAAATTCATTATTTAAGATAGAAGTATTGAAAGCTGAGTTAAAGGCCCATGTATTAGCCAGTGGAACTAAAAGAAAAACCATTAAAGAATTACTGCTACCCTATAAAGCCTAAAATACAAAAAAAAAATGATTATAATATATATATATATATATATATATATATATATATATATATATATATATATATATATATATATATATATATATAAACTCAAATTGAGTCAACATAATTTCATTTAAGATATTGAGCAATTGTTCATAAGAAGCAGTGTTAATACAGGATGCAATTAGTTCATTAACAAAATATATCAGTTCATAGACTTAAATCAACAACCTAGCCATGTATAAGCCAAATTAGATCAACAAAAAATGGAGGCTGAATTTCCACTCTAATATTTCAACAAATAAACTTCAAGACTGTGAGAACTACTGCACAAATAAGGGCTGAAGTACTGCACAAAATAAGGGCTGAATATACAGAGATAAGCTGGTAAGCTAAGGAGAAGAAGAGGTTAACTAAAATACAAATACAAGTGAAGAATGAAAAATTAAGCAAATTTACCTGTAGGATAACAAATTTCCATTTGCATTTCTGAACAGTCTTTAAGAACGTGTCACAGGCCATATCATGAAAGAAACTAAAGTTTAAGTCATACATGAACATGATAAATTACTAACTAAAAACAAGAAAATAAAACCGATCCAATCCCGCAAGCTAGTGTATCTTAACATGCAATATTGCAATAATATCATAATACATCATACACAAAAAATTTGTCAACACAGCAATCAAAAAGAGAAAAAAAGGTTTAATAACCTAAACTCCAGGATGTGTTTCATGCATGAACTCAAACAACTTATTGACGACAGTTTTCAAGAACTTCCAATGGGCTCTAAGAAATCGTGGATACTGCCACACAACATACCTGCAGATGGAAAAAACAAAGATATTTAATGTACAAACATTATCCTCAAGATAAGATTCTTAACAATTTTTGCAACAACACAAGCATGAATAAAATATAAGTTCCATCAAATCGTACCCAAATGTTCCATTTTTTTATAAGCAGCTGAATTTTATTGAGATAATGGAGAAAAAAAAAAGCAAAGAACAGAGCTTCTCTTGAAAAACATGTCTAATCCATGTGAACCTAATAATAATAAAAGACAAATTGGCATGCTAAAATCATAAAACTATACTAAATGCAGATTTACGAAAAGGGGCTCCAAAGTATAAGATCAAAAAGGTAGTAGTTGTTGTATCATTTTCAAGCTTTGTCCGAGTCCACCGAAAGTGAAAAGGACTTGACTTTCAGCATTAGCTACTTGAGAATTTGTAGGTTCAAATGCAAATGAGACAGAGACACTGTATTTGGATTTATACTTGTAAGTTGTCATGTGAAAAACATCTACAAAGATATCAAATTCCTAATTAATATTCGCCATATTCCAATTAAGCATAAATCATGACAGAGGTTTACTAACTATCAAACTTCCATTCAAAAGAAGCCAGGGGAAACCAGACTGATGACGGTCACAAACTAAACACAAATAATAGTAAAGAATTATCAACTAAGTTCGATTCACAATCACACTGCAATTTGAAACAAACTAAGTTATAGTATAATAGCACGCATTACCAACTCTTTTATCCAACACATAATAGAAATCATTACATAAAATAAGAATGAAATGTGAGAATAGCATGTCCAGTCAAAATAAATATATTTTCACCTGTTTCCCATTAATGACATGATTATCTTCGACAACTTTGTCAACAACTGAAGGATCTGCATAGGTTATAAAACCAAAGCCCCTAGGTTGTCCAGTGTACCGATCTTTCATAATCACTGAGTCGGTAATATCCCCATATTTGCCGAAATGTTTATTAAATGTAGCTGCAATTCATCATCGCAAAGTTAATAGAACTCAGTAAACAAAAATCCAACCCAGTATCAAATTGCGCATAAGGAAAATAGATCCCTAGCCTAACATCTCTCACGAAACGTCATAGAAAACAAATATTCTAAAATTCAACTTACTATAAGTAGTGCCTTTAGCTAATCCTCCTATGAAAATTTTCTTGCGATTCATAAAAACACAACAATTATAAACCCCAAGCGAACACCCAAACACATATAAGCACACAATTCTAACACAGATTTGAACTTTTTTACTAATTTTCCTTTCCGTAAGCTTAAACCAGACAGAACCTAACGAAATCTAGAGAAAAAAACAAAACCAATTAACGGAGAATGAAAGACGAACCCATGGCTAGCAACGTCGCCTGAATGAGGATTATCGTTCTTCGATTTTAAACCCATAGCCTTTAGATGATAGATCAAAGATAAGAAACTTCCTGATGATCATAGTGTTCGGGAAATATATCAGGGGTTAGAAGCTTTAGCTTGGACGGCGATGAAAATTTGGGGAGAAAATAAGGATTAGGGTTTCGAACAGAAGGCGAGTGGCTGTCAATAAGAGACAAAGAGTCTAATAAAATATCGCGTTTGCCACCAAAATAAGAAAGAAGAAAGTAATTTCATAATTGAATAGATTAGAATAGAACACAGAGAAAGAGATAAATATCATGATTATTTTATATTTTCCAACAAAATGAACGTATGGTGATTAAGCAACGTGATATTTTATTGATGTTGTTTAATTATCGTTAACTTGCTATGTCGGTATGCAGAATTAAATTAATTAATTATTTGACACCATATTCATTAATTATGGACCATAGATTATAAAGTGATTTCCTTTTGGAACGTTGGAATTTAGTTGCTTCCCATATTGGGGCTCTAAAAGGCCAGAAAAATGATGGAATTGACAATAAAAAATTGATGCCTTTGATAGATTTTATATCTTATCAAATTAATTATTGTTGGCTTATGCAAATTTCAATAGACAAAACAAATTGATAATGTTAAATAAAATATCTTTTGTACCTTTCTCTTTAAATTATTTTTCCACTACCCATGACATGAGCTTTTAGCAACCATTTAAAATTGAATTATTATTTTTTCAGCACATTAATTAAGATAGATATTATTTTATAAGAGACATCCAGATCCATGAATTTTATCTGCAATCTCAATTATTAATATAGAGGCTTTTAAGGCAGAAATTGGTCCCTCCAATCTCAATTATTATATGTTCTTCTCCAGCCTTTATCGACTCTAACTGCCTTACTCCTTTACCTCATAAAGCCTCGTATCTACACTCCAGTATTTTGGATTAATTATTTGTGGTCACCAAAAAATAATATTTTCTCACCTGTATAAATTGTAGTAACAATTTAGATAATTAATCTTTTATATGCACAAAATAAATACTCGACTATCTCATCAATTGATCCGAGTTTTCCAAGTAATTTAGGCAGAGACGTAACCTCATGTTTAACACGATTAAAATGCCAATGACACTTCAATCGAGTTGTTAATAGTTTAAATATAAAGCAAATAAAAATGGATTCCAAAATATTTCCATTCCGTAGAATGATTGTGTATTCATTTGATGATAATTATTCATTTACTCGTAGGTTTTTTTTTTGGATTAATTTTGAACAGGTTTCTGATTATTGAAAGTGGTAACTAAACTATTTTACCGAAAAATATTTGGGAGTATAACTAAAATATATTAATTATTTTACATAAAAAATTATATGTAATTAAAATAAAAAATATCTAGTTTAGGCTTTATTTGGAAAAAAAATGATATTTTATAAAAAAATAAAAAAACAAAATTTTAAACATTGACTTAAATATAATACAATTAATAGCGACGTATTACCGACGGAAACACTGTCGCAACCATTCATATTACCATTTCCCACATCCGTCGCTATTTCGTCGGTAAATATGTGCCAAAATATGCTACCACTATATACCGACGGAATTTCCATCGGTACATAAGAAAAATCATTGATATCCTTACCGACGAAGTTTTTTTGTCGCTAAACCGTCACTAAAAAATGGCGCCACTATTTCCCGCCAAATTTACCGACCGTTTTCCATTTTTGTCGCTAAAAACGTCGTCATTTTTGCTTTTTTTATTTTTACCGACACACTTGTGATTCCGTAGCTAATCCGTCGGTAATTTATTCATTTTAGCGATGGCTATTGTGTCCGTCGGTAAATTTCGTCGGTAAAATCAATTTTTTTGGTAGTGTATGATTTAACCTAGTGATAACAATAAAATAGTCGTAAGGTCGCATGTCCGAGTTAAAAGAAAGGGAACATCACATGCTATGTTAAATTATGTAATCATAAAAGCTTGGTTATACTCTAGGTCACAAGAAAAATAAATGATTAGCAGTAATGTGTAATAATCTGCTCATTGTTTGTTCATGCCTATAATACAATATGATTAGCACAAGAGCATTTGTAGTGCGTTAACGACTAGGAAGAAATGACCTCACACAACTTACCTAAGCATAAAATGTTATAAGATGAAAAATACAAGTAAGATGATTGAAATTTGTACGACTATGTTAAAGTGTATAACTTGTTGTTTCTACTCTGGTGAACCTTAATGTAAAGGATCATACTCTTATGTTATTCATACCTTATGATGTAAAATGAAAGTTACAAGTATGCAAGTAATGTTCTAACGATTAAGACGGTATAATCTTATACAACTCCTCTAAGAAAATAATGTTATAAAATAGAAAGTACAAATAAGATTATCATGATATATGTGATAATGTTAAGGTAGATAATCTATTGCCTATGAGATAATAGAATATAAAAGTGAGCCAAAGAGGCTATAAATGAAGAAGTGTTGGCCTTAAGCCATATGAGAACATAGTTATTCTATCATATGAATCATGGATGCTTGAGTGCTGCTATTTATATGATTATGTTGTAAAGTGATTCATTACGAGAATAGGGAAACTACTCACGGAAAGCAATAACAAGGTAGGTCCTTGAGAACTATTCTTGAGTTATGTAAGTATAGGCTATTAAGATGTAAATGGTTCAAGAGACAAAGCAACGTATGTATCGATCACATCACTTATATATATATTGGAATCATGATAATGATTTATTCTATTACTTTACTCTAAATTTTAGTTAGCTATAAACTATTGCTATGAAATGAAATGCCATGTTATGTATTGGTCGATTGTGATGTCTTGCATCAACCACGAGAAAGGTAGCCATGTGATTGCTAGTGTAAGTTGGTTTCATGATGAATAGTTGGGCTATATGGGCCCCAAGCTTACAAGATTGAATTAAACGTTATATGAACTATGACATGCATAATAACATTCAAGTATGGGAAAATTAAAAAATGTTTGCAGGTGGTATAGAGACCATGTCAGTTAATCGTGAGGTGTAATACCTATTCATTAGAATGGCATGCAAGTTTTTATGTATATGAACATTTATATATATGTACGTGTATAGGTATAATTTTAATATAAATCAAAGTGCAAAGCATGATACGATATTAATCTATATGATGTTTAAAGTGCCATGATAATATAGCATTAAGGAGGACATGTGTAGAATCCCGAACAAAAATGATAAGTTTGTATATATGTAATGAAATCATGCCTAGCAATATCTCTTGCAAATGTTATATAACATGAGCACTTCATCTTGGCTATGAATAAATGTTAAATGCACATGTTAGGTAACCAAATTGGTTAATGTTATTAAGTTGATGATTGTACAAATATAACGAAGATATTAGTATTCTTGAATACAAGAATTATAAGATGCATGAATCTTCTAGGCAATAAGAGAGGGATTAAAGATGATCGTTAATTAACAAGTTTTAGGGATAAGATAAGTTTATACAATTCTTTTGGTTTTGGTAATGATGGCATCAATGGTTAAGGTTAAAAACTCCCTGGAATGTCCAACGTGGTAAAATAAATAATGTAATCTCATATGTTATGTTATTATGATAGCTGATTTTGGTTTGAGGAAGAAAATTGTTTGAGCTTGTCCATAGTTTTGTTCCCCACTAAGCTTTATATCTTAGCACGGGTTTATTTATCTGTGTAGGTTTTAGGATAAGCTCTAGAAGATCAGTCTTGATGCAGTTACCTTAAGGATATCAGGATACTTGAAGGCCGTTTATGTTATGTTTATCTTATCTATAAGCTTAATTATCTTATTATGGCATGTAATGATGGCCTGTATTATTATTATTTTTATTTCTGCATGACCTTTACTAGGTTTATGATGATTGATGATGATTGATGATTATTCATTGTTAAGGAATTAGGGTGTTACATTCCTAATACTCATCAACACATATGCTATTCCCCCTCAAATATTCCTCTTGAGTTGCCCAATGGCACCGTGGCTTTGTAATACATATCTTTATATGTTTAAGCATGACATTATCAATACAAGCTATGTCTCCACCGAGCAGATTACCAATGGGAAGGTTGTGTTCAATAGCCTCAGCTAAAACGATTGTTATCCAATCGATGGAGATAGCATGAACATTGAAGGGCCTCTTTGTAATTCCTTAATCCACTATGGTATAATCAAAGCTCTATTAAGGGGAATGCCACAACTATACACCTAAGTAGCATAATCTAGGAAGCATTGAGAGCACTCAGGCTATTGAGATTATTATAAATACTCTTTGAGAGAAACCTGTGAATAATTCTCAAAGCATGGCCCCAAAGTGTATGAAATTTAAGCTTACCTCCTTTCCAAAGCTTGGGATTTAATGGGTCATAAACCTTTTCCCAATTCTCTTTAGGAGAAGCATTAGGTAACTCCACCAAGGCATCAGGAAATAACTCTAAGTGCTTTGAAAATTCCTAGAAAGTCATAGAATAACCTTTATTACCCAGTCGAAACCCAACCTTTCTAGTATCATTGCCATCTCCTTTAAAGTGACACTCAAAAGAGTATAAGAAATCTCGAGCAAGTTCTGGAAATACCTTCTCCTTATGATCCATTAAAGGTTCCCATCCAATGCCTTGAATCAATGGTAACACTTCAGCCCAAAGGTCTCTAATAAGAACATATAGGAAAATGTGACTAAGGAATGCCGATTTGACGTATTGGCAGGTACTAAAGTACTCATATTTGGTATATTTTGCTTTGTCAACATAAGGAGGAATACGAATTCCAGATGAGCTTAATGCTTCGGAGTGCTTAGCCTTTTTATGTGCCACTGCAAAAATAAAGAAAGAGATGAGAGTGCAAAATGGCAAGCAGAAATTATAACCAAAATAATAGGCAAGCAACAAAAAAATGATAATAGGCAAAAAATACACATGTCATGGCAAATGGGTATCATGGAAATGAAAGAAAGAGAATGTTGAAAATTGAAAATGAAAGTGTTAACATATAATTCTTGATAACAAGCAAGCATTATGGCAATACTATACCCGAGGTAATGCCAAAAATTAATGAAAGAATGAACATTTATGAAAGATAATTATCCACAAATGTCATGAAGAAAGCATAAAAAATATATGGTAATAAGCATGAATGACAATGGAGAGATAGCTAATCAAAATCACAAAGTAAAAGCATGCAAAAAATGTTAGAGAGTATGCCTTATAGCCCATGTAAAAGGGATGTATTTCATATGTACAAATTCATATTCTTAATAAAAGGCATCATTCTTTTATTAATGCTATATTTAAATACATGAGTTTGTAAATCTTAAGTTAATAAATGAAGTCTTTGATATTATAAACATATTTCAAAAGCAATCATAAAAGTGTGCATGATATGAGATGTCTATTGTATGTAAATGTGTTAATATCTAAATATCCCTAGTCATAGAATAAACAAGATAGGACATTGTTAATTTGGACAGACTAGCATATGTTATGCTTCTTGAAAGGTTCAAGCAGTGGTTCTCATCACCATGATTATGAAAGATAATCAAGGCTAACATGTGGATGCTTGTTAGAAAAACAAGCTCATTGGAGACCTACAAAGAGAATCCTCACATGGATATTAAATCTATGTTAGTGAGGAATCTCTTCATAACGGTTGTGCAAGTATCCTTAGACTTGAGATCACCAAAGTTATCTTAAGTAGCAAGTGGTATACTTTGACTCCATAACTGATTACTTCCAACTGTGGGTGAACATAGTTAGGAGGTTGGATATATCATGACCTACTTAAAGATAGTTGAGTGATTGACAAAGGATTCACCATCCCAGATTTATTAAGGGAAGTTATCTCGCATGATTCTATAATTACCTTGTTTAGAGAATCTCTAGCCAGAGTAGTATGCCAAGATGGATAGGGATCCATGAAGGACATTTTGGAAACAATGGTTAAATTAATAAAATATACATAATTGGATTTATATGAGTTGACAAAAATCCATACTCAGAATCTAATTGAGATAAGAGTGGTTAAAGGAGTAATTGCACGATAATTGTTTCTATGGAAAGGTATAGTCAAACCACTTGTCTTTCCTGACATTTGGGTAATCATGATGCCTAGCTAGAGGCCAATCATGACTTGTATAATAGTGTATCATAAATATCAATAGGGATTGATAAAATGATTTAAAGAAGTTTAAATCATGTGAGTTTTGAATAGAACTCACAATTACATATTATACTACTAATATGGACAAGAACCCAATAGGTCACACACATATAGAGTAAAGGATAAAATGATAAAATGACAAGGATAATAATATTTGATATTATTAAGGGATAAGAGAGATGAATAAGAGAATAATTAATTAAAGAGTTTAATTAATTATGATCAAGTAAAATTGTTCGCAGAACTTTTTAGAAATATTATGTAAGATGGATCTAATTAAAATATTATATTTCATAATTAATTATTATTGGAATATAAGTGTTATAGGGCTGATATAATAATTAATAAATCCATTGGAGAAATTAGAAGAGGCCTAGAAGAATGGTTTTGGTGCAGAAACCCTCTTAAGGAAGGGTTACACACCAAACCCTGATAGAAGGCCTTAGAGGCCTAATTCTTGGACCAAAATAAATTAAATATATTTCATAAGTGTTATAGAGCCTACATATTTAATTTGGATGGATTTAGAATTCATTTGGGTGATTAAATCTAAGTGTATGCATAAAGGGCCTAGTTTATGGGTTTTGTGCATAGTTTTTTATGAATGGACTTAAATTGGATTTAATTGAGCCCAAATAAATTATTAATAATTCCAGAAGCCCATTTAATATTTCTTCTAAAATTTTAAAGGCTCAATCCCATTATGAAGTTGGATTTTTAACCTAACTATAAAAATCCAAGTATAGGGATTTAAGGGTTAAGTGAACAATTAAGAGATAAGAAATTCTCTCTCTCTCAAAACCCTAGCCGCCACCCTCATTCCTTGCTAGCATCAAGGAATTTCAACCATCCTTGTATTTCTTCATTCTTGGTTCATTCATTCATTCATTCTCTTGTGTGGATTACTTATTGGAGGTGTTTAATTTTGGACACTATGGTTTGCGACAACCTGGTGAAAAGAAAAATCAACTGTTGAACAAAATTCAAAGGTGATTTTTCTTATTCTTATTAATATTTATATTTTAAATTCATGGAAAGATCATATTTATTGGTTTTAAATGTTATATTCCGCTTATGTATGAGATTCATGTAACTGATAATTCCCAACATGGTATAAAAGCCTCGATTTTGCCATGAATCCACAATTCTATCTTTTGCGAAATAGTTTTTATTTTTGAGTTATTTATTTGATGAAATTTAAAATATCAGATTTAATTATTCATGAATAATAAATATTGATTTCTGGATGTATGTGATCAAATATTTAAAATGAAAAAAAACGATTCTTTTGAGAAAAGAATCATAGTGTTTGGCGTGAATGGTTTTTATTTTTTAATAAAAGTTTTAGGAGCTATTGCAAATTAAATTTTTATTGATTCACTCTAAAATTATTTTGATTATAATTTATGTGTTTAATATGTGATATTAAAATCGAACAAGTTTTGCATGAAAACTAGTTTAGTCGAAAAGTTCAATATATTGGTGTTCTTGATGTGTTCTTGGTGTGTTCTTGTTTAGAACGATTTTTAATCTTCTAAATATGATATATCTGATATATTAATGTATTTTTAATTAATTGGATTAATTAAAATGGGCCTTAATTTAATTGGATTAATTCTAATTCATTAAAATCACTTAATGGGCTTAATTATGTTTACGGACTTGGTTTAAATTAGTGAATGACTTGGTGGGCCCAAGGAGCTAATTTAAATTAAATATTATAGAATTTAATTAAGTTTATTAATGGGTTTTAAGGGCTGGAGTGGGCTTGGCTTATTCCAAAATGCCCAAATGGTCCAATAGAAACAAAACTAGTTTGTGTGTGACCACATCTTATGGTTTAATTTTGTGGGTTTCGGCCTATCATTTATTTTAAGCCCAAAATTAATTATTTTAATTATTTAATATGATTAAGTAATTAAATAATTAATTAATAATTAATTAATGATTAATTGGATTGATAATTAAGGCAAGAACACATGCATGCAAAAAGGTTTCCTAAAATGAGAAAAGTTTCATAATTTGATCACATTATTAAAATAACTCAAAAGTAAGTTTCAAGAGTTGAAACAAAGTTAATATTCCATTATATGATTTTACTTTATGCATTAGAAATGCTTATAAAGGTGTATGCATGTCCTGGCCACTTTTTTTGGTTTGTATTTCTTTTCAAATTGTAATATGTAATTAGATTACTTATATTAGAGTTAGAGATAGAGATAGAGATCAATATCAAGGAGCAAGATGGGCCGGTTGGAGATCTAACAAGTTTAAAGATAATGTAATTATTTTTATTTGTTTCAATCATGCATATTACCTAGGTGTGACTTTTTGTTTGAATCTTGCATATTACCTAGTTTGAAGATAATGTAATTATGTTTGAATCTAATTAAATGGGTCATCTCAGCTAGCCCATTAGCTTGTTGACCACAATAAAGGCTATTGGTTTTAGAGGCAAGATTAGGGAATGCATGTATCAAGAGTTGATAACCTAATGATCCAATAGTTGTGTCATGTATCAAGAGTTGATAACCTAATGATCCAATAGTTGTGTAGAGACACAATTGGTATAGAGATACCTACCTTTCAAGGGTATGGAGTTTGATTTGTTGACCACAATCAAGGTCAAATTTCATATCAAGGATTGGATATTGGCCCACTAAGAAAACCATCGGGTTTTTTTGGATTAAATAGTAAGGGCTATTGATTCGCAATAAAACAGTGGGAGTAAATGGATTAATTAAAGACTTATTTATGCATACATATATATGAACATACTCTCATATGTTTTTTTTTTCACATCTAGGTCATCATCATGAGCAGATCAAACATTAACATATGATCAATCTTGGATAACAAGTTGGTTGGTAGTAACTATTTTAACTGGATCAGACAAGTGAGAATTGTTCTCAGAGCTGAAAAGATCCATTATGTCCTGGATAAAGATCCACCACTACTTCCATCAAATGATGCCATTGATGAGATCAAGGGCTATTATCGAAAATACATTAAGGATAGTGAAGCATCGGCATGTCTGATGCTGGGTGTTGTGTCCTCAGAGCTTCAGAAACAACATGAGATGATGGATGTTAAAACCATCATTTTGCATATAGAGGAGCTTTATTCTTCCCATGATAGAATTGAGCAATATGAGATTGATCGAGCTCTATTTAGCTGTAAAATGGATGAAGACATTTCAGTTACTGCTCATGCATTGAAGATGTATGGGTATATTGAGCATTTGAGTAGACTTGGCTATGTAACTGATAATGATCTATGCATATATTTAATCTTGCACTCATTGGCTCCAAGTTTTGGACCTTTTATGCTTAACTTGAACATGAACAAGATCCAAGTAACCATTCTTGAGTTAATCAACATAAAACAGCTGATGGATTCTTTAAGAAGGATTCAAAAAGTGTCATGGTTGTCACTTCTACTAAAGGTAAGAAGTAAAAGAAGAAGAAGATGACCAAGGCACAGCCAAAGAATGGTAGGGTTTCCAAGAGGAAGGTTTCCAAGAAAGAGAATCCCAAAGGAATTTTCTTTCACTACGGAAAAGATTGTTATTGGAAGCGTAACTGCAAGGCCTATCTAGGTTCTCTCAAGGTGAAGAAGAAAGATGATGCTTCTACTTTAGGTATTCATATGATTGAAATAAATACTTCAAAACAATCTTGGGTATTAGATACCGGATGTGGATCTCATTTGTGTAATGATCTATAGGGGTTTAAAAGTAGTAGGAGAGTTAGAAAGGCATAAATATGTCTACAGTCAGCTACTGGACAAAACATCTCTACAATAGTTGTGGGGACTTACCATTTGCCTCTTCTAAGTGGATTAATACTGGAGTTAAATAATTGTTATTATGTTTCACCATTATCCAAAAGTATTATTTCTTTCAGTTATTTATTGAATGATTATGACATTTCTTTAAAAGATAAATGTTGTTACATTTTCAAGAACAATACGTTTTATGCTAAAGCTATCATTAAGAATGTCATATTTGTTCTTGATTTAATTAAAGAAGTACATAATGTGGATACCAAGAGAATGAAACAAGATAATCTAAATATCTCATATTTATGGCATTGTTGTTTAGGCCATATAAATGAGAAACACATGATCAAATTACATAAGTTAGGTGATTTTGGATCAATTTATTATGAATCATTTGACACATGTGAATCTTGTTTATTAGGAAAAATGACAAAAGCTCCCTTTATTAGTAAAGGAGAATGAGCTAGAATAGTTTTGGACTTAATACATTCAGATGTACATGGTCCAATGACTACACATGCTAGAGGAGGTTACTCATACTTCATTACTTTTATAGATGATTATTCCAGGTTTGGATATATCTATCTAATGAAATATAAATCAGAAGCATTTGAAAAGTTCAAATAATTTAGAAACGAAGTAGAGAAGCAACTTGCCAAAAGTATTAAGACACTTAGATCAGATCGAGGTAGAGAATACTTAAGCCAAGAATTTCAACATTATCCTAGAGATAATGGGATTTTATCTCAATGGACTCCACCATATACACCACAACATAATAGTGTATCTGAAAGGAGAAATCGAACACTATTAGATATGGTTCAATCTATGATGAGACGAGCAGACTTGCTTATGTCCTTTTGGGGACATGCACTAGAACCTGCTACTTATGTGTTAAACAGAGTTCTTAGTAAATTAGTTGATGTTACTCCATATGAGAAATGAAATAACAAGAAACCCACACTTTCTCATATGAAAGTATGGGGTTGTCCTACTTATGTGAAGAGGACAATGTCAGACAAACTAGATGTTAAGTTTGACAAATGTTTATTTGTGGGATATCCAAAATAAATGTTTGGATATTATTTCTATCATCCCTTAGAACAAAAGGTGTTTGTTTCAAGGCATGTTGTCTTATTGGAAAAAGAGTTTCTCATACGAGAGGACAGTGGGAGTAAAATTAAACTTAGTGAAGTTCAAAACCCAAAAATAAAAGTAGATCAACCGATTGAACTCAAAAATGAATTTCATAATGATGAGATTATAGTTGAACCTGATTATATGCAAAATCCTAGAATATCTACTAGAATGCATTCTATACTTGTGGGGTATGGATTTCACATTGATTCAGATAGAGGCATAACTGTAGTAGAGGACAATGAGCCTACCAGCTATCAAGAAGTTTTGAATAGTTCAGAACGTGATTTATGGCTTAAGGCTATACAGTCTGAAATTGACTCCATGTATGAGAATAAAGTATGGACTTTAACTAAACCACCTGAAGGGATAAAACCCATAGGGTGCAAATGGATCTTCAAAAAGAAGAGCAACATGGAAGGTAATATAGTTACCTATAAAGCTCGCTTAATAGCAAAAGGCTATCGGCAAAAAGAAGGTATTGACTATGATGAAACCTTTTCTCCTGTAGCGATGTTTAGGTCAATAAGAATACTTTTAGCCAATACAGATCATTATAATTATGAGATTTGGCAAATGGGTTTGAAGAAAACTTTCCTAAATGGAAATCTGACCGAGGATTTGTATATGACACAACCAGAAGGGTTCACATCAGGAGATGGCAAAAAGGTATGCAAGCTTCAAATATCCATTTATCGATTGAAGCAAACCTCTAGGAGCTGAAACATACTATTCAATGAGACAACTAAAGAGTTTGATTTCTCACAGAATGAAGATGAACCTTGTGTGTATAAAAGGGTCAGTGGGAGTGCAATTATCTTCCTAGTTCTATATGTGGATGATGTATTAATCATAGGAAACAATATTTCTCTTCTCCAATCTGTTAAATTGTGGTTATCTAAACAATTCTCCACGAAAGACCTTAAAGAAGTATCCTATATTCCGGGAATAAGGATCTATAGAGATAGATCCAATAGGTTGCTAGGTCTTTCTCAAAGTACATATATAGATAAAGTATTGAAGAGGTTCAATATGGATCTCTCTAATAAAGGGTTTATACCCATAGTGCATGGAAAACACCTTTCCAAGTCTATGTGTTCGCAGACACTAAAGGATAAAGAGAGCATGAATAGAATACCATATGCATCTATAATTGGTTCTATCATATATGTTATGCTATGTACATGTCCAGATGTAGCATTTACTTTAGGTGTCACAAGCAGATACTAATCCAATTTTGGAGAGGAACACTAGGCATCTGTCAAGAATATCCTTAAGTACTTCAAAAGGACTAAGGATATATTTTTGTAATATGGGGAGGGCAGTTTGGAATTAAATGGGTATATAGATGCTAGCTTCCAATCTGACAAAGATGATTGTAAATCAGAGTCTGGTTTTGCGTTTATAATGGGAGAGGCAATTAGTTAGAAGAGTTCTAAACAAGAAAATAATGTTGATTCCACGATAGAAGATGAGTACATTGCTGCTTTGGAAGCAGCCAAAGAAGTAGTCTGGATCAAAAAGTTTATATCTAAACTAGGAGTGGTGCCTAGCATTGTTGATTTGATTCCTTTATATTGTGACAATAATGTAGCCATTACGTAAGCAAAGGATCCACGGTATCATCAGTGATCCAAGCATTTCCTCAGATGCTACCATCTCATAAGGAAAATAGTAGCCAAAATTGATGTGAAAATAGAAAGGGTCCCTATAGATGATAATGTGGTGGATCCCCTCACTAAAGCACTTTCCCAGATAAAAGCATGATCACCATATAAATAACATGGGTTTAAGATATATGAGTGATTGGCTCTAGTGTAAGTGGAAAATTGTTAGAGAGTATGCCCCAGAGCCATTGTAAAAGGGATGTATTTCATATGCCAAGATAGATAGGGATCCATGAAGGGCATTTTGGAAACAATGGTTAAATTAATAGAACATACATAATTAGATTTATATGAGTTGACAGAAATCCATACTCATAATCTAATTGAGATAAGAGTGGTGAATGGAGTAATTGCACAATAACTATTTCTATAGAAGGGTATAGTCAAACGACTTGACTTTCCTAATATTTGGGTAGTCATGATGCCTAGCTAGAGGCCAATCATGACTTGTATAATAGTGTATCATAAATATCAATAGAGATTGATAAAATGATTTACAAAAGTTTAAATCATGTGAGTTTTGAATAGAACTCACAATTACATATTATACTGCCAATATGGATAGGAACCCAATTGATGACACACATATAGAGTAAAGGATAAAATGGTAAAACGATAAGGATAATAATATTTGATATTATTAAGGGATAAGAGAGATGAATAAGAGAATAATTAATTAAAGAGTTTAATTAATTATGATCAAGTGAAATTGTTCGCAAAACTTTTAGAAATATTATGTGTAATGGGCCTAATTGAAATATTGTATTTCATAATTAATTATTATTGGAATATAAGTATTATAGGATAGATATAATAATTAATATATCCATTGGAGAAATGAAAAGAGGCCCAGAAGAATGGTTTTGGCGCAAAAACCCTCTTGAGGAAAGGTTACACACCAAACTTTGATAGAAGGCCTTAGCGGCCTAATTCATGGACCAAAATAAATTAAATATATTTCATAAGTGTTATGGAGCCTACATATTTAATTTGGATGGATTTGGAATTCATTTAGGTAATTAAATCCAAGTGTATGCAAAAAGGGCCTAAATTATGGGTTTTGTGCATAGTCTTTTATGAATGGATTTAAATTGGATGTAATTAAGCCCAAATAAATTATTAATAATTCCAGAAGCCCATTTAATATTTCTCCAGCAATTTTAAAGAGCCCAATCCCATTATGAAGTTGGATTTTTAACCTAACTATAAAAATCCAAGTGATAAGGATTTTAGGGTTAAGTGAACAATTAAGAGAAAAGAAATTCTCTCTCTCTCAAAACCCTGGCCGCAACCCTCATTCCTTGCTAACATCAAGGAATTTCAGCCAACCTTGTATTCCTCCATTCTTGGTTCATTCATTCCATCTCTAGTGTGGATTACTCATTGGAGGTGTTCAATTTTGGATACTGTGGTTTGCGACAACCTGGTGAGAAGGAAAATCAACTGTTCAACAAAAATCAAAGGTGATTTTTCTTATTCTCATTAATATTTATATTGTAAATTCATGTGAAGATCAGATCTATTGGTTAAAAATTTTAAATTTTACTTATATATGAGATGCATATAATGGATAATTCCTAACAAAAAAGTGAGGAATGGTCAAGCAAAAATAATGATAAAACTCATTGAGACATTTCACCGAGCAGGTGGTGTGCACGTGTTTGAGAGGCAATTTGAAGATCAAGATGAAGTGCATTGGCAACATAAATTCACATGACGCAACATATTCACAAACATTAGTTATACAACAAACAATTTTGCCAAAAGAATTTAAAATAAAGTGTAAATTGCATATTGAAAGTGACAAAAACTATGTAAGTTAACAAGAGAAAATAAAGTAAAAATGGCATTAAGTAATCAAATTAAGAATAATACTTACTTCTAATTAAAATGCAATAGAATAATGAAAAAAATTTTAGTGAAAGAGGTGTAGGTGTGTGTGGTTGTGTTGGAGTGAGAGAAGAGTAGAAGAAAAGAGAAAGAAGAAAGAAAGAGGAGAGGAGGAAGGCAGGGTTGTCGACAGTGGATGGGTAGTGGAGGAGTGGTTGCGGGGTGGGGTACGGGAAGGGAAAGCAGCTGGGGCAGTGTGAAAAGAGAGAGAGGCTTGGGCAGGCCGGTGGGGTACTGGGCAAAGAAAGAATAAAGAACCAAAAATAATTAATAAGGGACTTTAGAAGACCCTCACATGGCTACGTAAGGCAATAAGGGAAGAGGGACACGGCCATTCAATGCCAAATGGGGATGGGCAGTAGCACCTCACACGGCCACACTTGGGCATGAATAAACCTGGGTGCACGCAGCCGCATTAGGGCAAAAATAAGGGGGCTAATTTCTTATGCTGGTTTGCAGGAAAAAGGTATTTTGGACTGAGCGGCAATACGTTTGGCTTCTAGAACTCTAAAAAATTTTGAGACTAAAAAATATGCCTTTTCTTGCCAAAAATGCACCAAATTCACATTTAATTGCTTAATAATTAAAAAAAAATCTCTTAAAACTAACTCCTTAATTTAATTAATGCATAAATTTACCAATTATTACACAATTAATGTCAAAATTTTCATTTAAGCCCACTTACTCAATAAAACTCAAATTAATGCCTTGCTCTAAAAACTTTAACCATGAATATTTCAAAACTCTCAAATCCAATTTAATTCAATTATGTAACTTTGTAAATCATAAATCTAAGTGAAAAAAATAAAAACTAGCTAAAAACAAAAACAAAAATAAAAATTGACTCAAATAAAAAATAAAAAAACGTAGATAATTTAGTTCTAAGTTTAAGAGTCCTCAGCTAGACTTTGCAAACCGTCTTAATAATCTTGAAGTACAATGGTTGCCTCAGCAACCTCATGTTGTCTAACTTTATATGGTTTAGGTCGAAGACCGATCACCTTATATTCATATCTATCTTTCGAATTTTTTATCGTCACAACTCCAAACTCATTGCTTGATAAGACTTGATATGGCCCGAGCCATTTGGACTTTAACTTTCCCGAAGACAATCGTAGATGACTGTTATATAATATTCAAACATACCTAGAACAAAGTCCTTTGCATTTAAGCATTTGTCATGCCAACACTTCATTTCTTTTTTGTATAAGACTGCATTGTCATAAGCCCATTGTCGAATTTCATCAAGTTCACTGAGCTACAATTCTCTCTTTTCTCCTACACTTCAAAAATCAAAGTTAAGAAACTTTATAGCCCAATATGTTTTATGTTTTAATTCAACCGAGAGATGATACTCTTTGACAAAGGCCATTTTATAAGGAGACATGACTATAGGGGTTTTAAATGCAGTTCTATAGGCCCAAAGAGCCTCATTTAACTTCCAAGATAAATCTTTCCTAGAGTTATTGACTGTCTTTTCTAAAGTTCATTTTAGCTCCCTATTAGACACCTTTCTTTTTCTATTTTCCTGGGGATGGTATGGGGTAATTATTTTATGTTTGACTCCGAATATCTTAAGGTTCGAAATTTATGGTTGACAAAATGTTTGCCTCCATCACTTATTATGGCTCTTGGTGCTCCAAACCTAGTGAAAATATTTTTCCTACTATATTCAAGTACAATTCGAGCATCACAAGTTCTAGTAGCTATAGCTTCGATCCATTTACTGACATATTCCTCAGCAACTAAAATGTACTCAAAACCAAATAAATTTTGAAATGGTCCCAAAAAATCTATGCCCCAAACATCAAAAATTTCTACCTCTAGAACATTATTCATATGCATTTCATCCCTTTTAGAGATATTACTGACACATTGACATCTATTATAAATTTCAATAAAATACTTGACATCATGAAATAAAGTAGGCCAAAAGAAACCTAATTGAACAATTTTCTGTACCATACAATTAGGTCCATGATGGCCTCTAACTTCTCCTCTATGGCTCTGTCGCATTATATCTTCTTGTTCATTTTTCGAAACACATCATCTAAGCACTTGATCCGGGTAAATCTTGATGAGATACGGATCATCCTAAAGATAATGCTTGGCATCCACTTGAAGCTTTTTCTTTTATTGCCAAGTGAAATCTTTAGGAAGATATCCTCCTGTAAGGAAATTAGCTATATTAGCCTACCGAAGAACTAAATTCTCAAAAGTATAAAAAGAGCAAATATGTTCATCAATTAGAAATTTCTCTCTTTTCAATGTTAGCATGATCCAATCTTGATAGATCGTTAGCTACAAAATTCTCAGCTCATTTCCAATCTTTTATCTCAACATCAAACTCTTGTAATAGCAAAACCTATCGGATAAGCCTTGGTTTGGAATCCTTCTTAGCAAAAAGTTGCCTTAATACAGCATGATCCGACCACATAATAACTTTGGAACCAATGAGATAAGATCTAAATTTTTCAAAAGAAAATACAATTGCCAAAAGTTTTTTCTCACTGGTTGTATAATTAACTTGAACTCGGTGAGTGTATGACTTGCATAGTAGATAGTGTGGAAAATCTTCTTCTTTTGTTGTCCTAACACTGCTCCTACTTCATAATCACTAACATCAAACATAATTTCGAATGGTAAGCTTCAATCCAATGATGCTATGACAGATGCAGTGACTAACTTTTGCTTCAATAAATTAAAAGCTTGCAAGCACTCATCATTAAAGTTAAATGCAACATCTTTAAGCAATAAATTAGATAGTGACTTAGCTATTTTAAAGAAATCCTTAATAAATCAACGATAAAACTCGACATGACCAAGGAAACTTCTAACACCTTTAACACTAATCGAAAGAGGTAATTTATCTATAACATCAACTTTTGCTCTATCTACTTCAATTCCTTTCTTGGAGATCTTATGCCCTAGAACAATCCCTCCTCTAACCATAAAGTGACATTTTCCTATTTAAGAACAAGGTTCGTCTCTTGACACCTTTTTAAGATCAATGCAAGATTATTCAAACAGACTCAAAATCACAATCATATAGTGCAAAATCATCCATAAAACATGCCATGCATTTTTCAATAAAATTATGAAATATGGCCATTATTCATCTTTGAAATGTGGTAGGGGTATTACGAAGACCAAAAGGCATCCTTCTATATGCAAATGTTTCGTATGGACATGTAAATGTGGTCTTTTCTAGGTCCTCCGGGGGCCATAGATATTTGCATATACCTCATTTTTCATAACTTCTTGCATTGTCAGATTTAGTTGCCTTTAGGGTTGTACACCCGACTTAAAGTAATTCTTCATATGTGTCCAATGCATATAATAAATGAGGCTCATTCCTTTTAGATCAGACAGTGCCTAACTAATTACTCCTTTATGTGCTTTAAGTACTTCAATGAGCATCTATTCTTCTAAACCTATCAATAAAGATGAAATAATGTCTTGTTTTGTATTATCTTATAAAAAATAGATACTTTAAATGAGATGGAAGAGTTTTAAGTTTAGAGTTTTCTCCCTTAGAAGAGGATGGTTTATCCTCTAAATTTTTGTCTTCACTTATGCACTTTTTCCAAATCTTGTATCAACTCCTTTTCCTTGGCTTCCAATTCCTATTTTTTTGCTTCGGATGTATCAAACATTTTTAAAGTTCATCAGCTAGAATGATTTCCTTTTGTTTTGCTTCGACACACCCTTGAAAACTATCAACAAAACAAATTAATTCTTCAAAGTTATATGAGGAATGTTTCATCACCTTATTCACATTTAAGATCATTTCTTTCTCATTGAACCTTAAAGTGGCCGTTTGGCTATGGACATTGATTAAAACTCTCGTCGTGTTAAAAAAAAGGATCTACCCATTATCAAGGGTACCTTTCTATCCTCCTCCATATCCATAACCACAAAATCAACCGAAAATATAAAATTATCTACTTTTACCAATAAACCCTCAATAATACCCTTCAGCCTTTTCACAGATCTATCTGCCAACTCTAGTTTCATTCGATTCTCTTTGATATCTCCTAAGTTCAATTTCCTGTAAATTGAATAAGGGATTAAATTATTGCTAGCACTAAAATCACATAAAGCATGTCCAACAAAGTTACATCCTAATTTGCAAGGTAATGTAAAACTAACAGAATCTTCTAATTTTGTTGGAATTTTATTCATTAAAATAGCATTACAGTTTTTAGATAATTGGACTATTCATACACCTGCTAGCTTTTTCTACTTAGTGCAATGCTTTTTCATGAATTTAGCATATTTAGGCATGTGCAATAAAGCTTCATTAAATTGCAAATTTACATGTAACTTTTTAAACATGTCTAAAAACATAATTAATTACTAATTTTGCTTTTCTTTTCTAGTTAAAGTGGGGAAAGGTAACTGGGATTCATAAAAAATAGTAGAAACAAATTTTTCCTTAGCTTTACCTTTCTCAATAGTAGGAGGTACTTTCTCAATATTTTCAAAAATAGAAACACTTACCTCAATTATTGGTTCCACACTTTGAGAAGAATTCTTACAAATTTCAGCTTTTTGTAGCTCTTTTCAACTTCTTAAGGTGATTGCCTTGGCTTTCTCATTTGGATTGTGGTTTACATTAGATGGAAAAGTTCCTTGAGCTCTGTTCGACAATGAGCTATCAAGTTACCCCATTTGGTATTCTAGGTTCCTAATGGATTCCTTTTAGTTTCTTTTCCAAATGTCTTGAGATTTCCACCTATCGTATTGACTAGCAATAATTACATTTTGAGAAGCCATGAAATTTGCAACCATTTTCTCTATATTTGATTTCTTTTCTTATAGGGGTAGGGATTAAGGTTTTTGAAATCCAAGTGGTTGATAAGGTTGTAAGTGATATGTAGAAGGGTAGTGTGGTTGGGCTTGATTTTGTTAATGAGAATGGCTATTATTTTTAGAGGCTTGGTTCTAATTAAATGCAACCCTAGGTTAAGGGTTAGAGGTTGATGCTTGATTCCATTCTCTCATTGCCAATTTAGGATGATTTCTCCATCCCAGGTTGTAGGTATTACTATAAGGGTTCAAAGCATTTACTTCATTTAGTGATCCATCACCATTTTTAAATCCAGGTACTCCTTATGTTCCTATATAAGATTCACACTCATTGAACAACATACATACATTTTTTAGCTTTAAGCTCATTTATTTCTCTCAAATGTTATTTTCTCATTAATTCCATTTGAGCCTGAAGCATGGCTATTTCATCTAAACTATGTACTCCTTATTTTCATTTGTGTAGCTCTAGAAGTTTCCCATTAAGCATCCTTGGTAGCCATCTTATCAAGAAGAAGAATGCTTCTTTAGGAACTTTGTTAATAAACCTACCAATTGATGCTGCATCTAATAAGGAACTCATTGCTTAAATAGCCCTTGCATAGAAAATATGCATTAGTTGATAAACAGGAAATTCATGATGCAGATAATTTTTTAAAAGTCTCCTAATTCTTTCACACGATTCATGGAATGGTTGTCTTAGTAGGTGGAAAAAATTTGCACAAGAATTTTTCTTGCATTTGTTGCCAAAAATGAATGGACTAATTGGGTAGCATTTGTAACCAATCTTTAGCCTTTTCTACAAGTGTAAAAGGAAAAAGTTTAAGCCTAATAGCATTAGTTGATACATTCGGGATTTGCATAGTATCGCTAACTTTAAAGAACCTATATAGGTGTTGTACGAGATCCTCTATATCTAAGCTTGAAAACTGGTTTCTTTGTACCATTATAATGGTAGCAGGTTTTATCTCGAATGGCTAGTGATAAGGTATCCTAATAGTTCTATGTTCTTCATTCCACCTAGGACTAGCATAGTCCCTAATGGTCCTGGGTTTAAACCTATTCCCTAGAGCTTGATATAGCACATTTTGTTCTTCTATCCTAGGAGGTAGTGGATCAATTATGGGTGGATTTTCAAGAGGTAGACCATCGATGTTAAGAGGTGGGTCTATTTCTTTGTTATTCAGGGTTGCTCATAACCTTCTATTCCTATAAAACGTCCTCTCAATTTTAGGGTCTATGAGTAATTGTGGATCATTTCTCACTATAAACTAATCACACCTACAAAAACAAAGAAAATAAAATTAGAAAATAAATAAAGAATAAAATAAAAAGAATAACACACAAAATTCACTTAAAAATAAAAAATAAGTCAACAAATGCCAATGTATCCCCAGTAACGGTGCCATAAACTTTATCGGTGTCCAGCAAGTATACTAGATTTGCTAGTAATATAGGAAAATATAGATTACGATCCCAAATATCCAATCTAAGGGAAAACTGTGTTTGTATGAAATTTTGAGTCTTGAAATGAAAATTGTGTGTAAAAGAAAGAAAAGAAATGCCAAAGTTTATAATGATAAAGATTGACTAAATTAAAGAAAGACAATTAAACAACTAATGAACAAAAAACATTAAAGTAAACTAGTAAAAGTAATCTTGAATGAAAACAAGTAAACAGAATTTAGAAAAAAAAATCCATATTAAAACAACTTTCACTAAAGGACTATCCACTTTAACTTTATATTGCAATAACTTAAGTTCTATAGAAATATCAATGATCATTGAAAAATCGGATAAAATAAAGCCTAATATCTTTGGTCAAGAATATCTTTCTTAAGGATTAAATTCCCTTATTCAGAACAATTCAACACTAAGAATAAAAATCCAGTTTAAATTCCTAAACATTCATCAAACTTTTTTGCAAGAAAATTCAATTCTAGTTTATTCTTAGTTCTTCCACTCTTAGTATTAACTAATAAAATCAACAGATAATTACCTCAAGTTTTAGACAATAATAATGCATAAACATTAAAGAGTTAATCTAAAAACATGCAAATCAATGACAATGCCTAAATCAATTTTTAGTTATTGAATTAATAAACCAACAATTAATCTTAACACATTCAAAGCTAATAATATGCTTAAAACAGTGAAATAATAAACTAACATTGAATTTAAAGCTCAATTAAGTCATTAAAATAAAAGTCAATGATTCAAGTATCATTTAGCAAAAGTAAAGAAACTACTCAATATTCATGGTGAAAAATAAAGCTAAATTAACAAGAGGAGACAAAATCATAGAGTTACGAAGCTCCCTTAATATTCTTTTACAGAAAAATCAAAACAAGCTTCCTACATCTTGAAATTGTTCTTCAGAAACTAATAGTAAACTAACATAAAAAAAACTAAGCTAAACTAATTAAGTAATAAAATTATTGCTTAAAAAAGCCCTGCTTTGGTATTTTAAGCTAGCTTTTATAGGCAAAATTCCAAGAGTTGGTCTTCTGTAACTTCCTGAATCATAATAGGAAAAAGATTCATTAATTAAGAAGTTTTGTTAATTTTGAAAACTTAAAGCACTGCCATGTGGATGAAAGAGCAAAAGAGATGTGCAGCCATGTGTAGCTTTTCTCTTTTTGATGCACGGTCGTGTCATGTTTTCCCTATTATAATGCACTACCATGTATAAGGTTAAATGGTCATCATGCAGCCTAGTGAGATTTTAGCCTTTACACCATGTGGTCGAGTCTCACCTTACTGCCCTAACCACTATTCTTTGCTTTTAAAGCGTTTTTAGCAGAATCTTCAAGTATGACCACTCCTAATTCCTCATGTGGTAGTGTAAATGTGTTCTGGACTAAACATATATTCTCAGGCAAAAAATTTGAATTTTACAATATTGCCCTAGAACTTTGCATTCTTTTTAATTAAGTCATTTCTTCTTCATTTTAATCCTGAAAAAACCAAAACTTGCAATTAACTCCAAAAACATAAAATTAACCAATTAAACTAAAATTCAACAAAAATAACACTAAATTAACTTAATTAAATACCTAAAAACTCACTAAAAACATCATTATTTTCACAATTATCAAGACCCATTGTTTAAGTTGCAATTTTATATCATTAAGGTCTTGTTTTAACAACTTCACACTTTCCTCTATTCCATTCAGTTATTCTTGATTTGAATGTCGCTTTGAATTGTAATAGGACATCTTAACATTCACTTATGTTTATATCTCAACTCAAAAATGATTTCTTACAATTGCACATCAAAAATAGACCTAAACAAACATATAGTTCACAAAGGTTTTTCTATTGTAATCAATGATGGAAATCAAAGATTTTTTTTACTACAATCAAGAAAACAAAAATGATGAACTCAAATTTAAAGGATAGTTAATATAAAATGAGGACTAGATACTAGATTTGAAAATAACATAAAGCTAAATAAGAATTTATCTTAATCCAAGCTCTAATACCAAATGATATGAAATTCGGGAAAATAATGAAACAAGATATAACAGATAGTTAAGAATTTATCCCATAGCATATGCTTTGATACCAATTAATGCAAAATGCCAGCCTATATACCAAACTAGAATGCCAACATACCATAATATTTGAGCATAAATAAGAAATTAACCCCAATCTAAAGAACCCCCTAACAACAAGTATGTATGGAAATGTTTATGATAGATTGATTAAAAAAAGAAAGAGAATCAACTATACATAACCATACGATTGCCTAAGTATAATTCTTCATGCAATAGTAAGAATCATTAAACATTAACTCTCACAAAGTTGGCAAAGCGAAGAGAAATAATCTCAATAATCATTAATTAATAAAAAAATTCTATGTTCTCTTTAATAAAGCTTTAACCATTTAAATAGTAAAGAAAATGACTCCCATTGAAATAAAACTTCCTAAACAACTAAAATAGGAGATAATCAAAAACTAGGTTTATCAAACCCTTATATTCATTCAATTAATCAAAAGGAAAAAAAACATACTCAAACTAAATTTCTAAAACAACTAAAATAGGAAATAACTGATAAAGTCGTAATTGGAATTTATAGTGAATTAGGAGAGTAGGAATCTACTCCACCCAGTGGTATGATCTATATGGCCACTTGATAGAGTGAGATTCCAATTTATCGAGTGGTTGCTTGCTGTATTTCCTAGGCTTACTTGCTTCACTCGGTAGAGTGAAAAATCCACTTCGCCAGGTGCCCATAAATAATATCTTCCCCCCCTCTGCACACATCATATAGATATATATATCTATATTTGTGTGAGTAAGAATATACAACAAAGATATTGTTATGAAATTTAAAATGTATATGAACATAGTTTAATGCTTGTGAATATAGTTCAATTGTGGATAGATAGGCATTTCTATAGGGGGAAGTTGTAGCTACTATAGATTGAATCCATTTTGGTAGACAATCATCCTTATTTTGGACTATAATTCAACCCTATTTAGGTCCATCAATTCGATATCTTCAAATATATATAGAATATAATATCTATACATAATTATATCATTGATATCTACTACTATCTTCAGTGCCTATTATCAACTTCTATAGAATTTAAGCATGCAAATTATAAAGAAAAGTAATAAATCTAAGGTGCATCATAGATTTCAATGATTTATTCAAGTTTATAATTGCATTTATTTATCTTTACTAGCTTATTTTACTTCCATATATATAAAGTTATTGGTCCAAGTATCATACTTATATGTTTTAGAATTTTACATAATACATGTTCGAAGACGGCCACTGTGAGTGCTTATTTATTACAACTTGTTCCACACTAAGCTTTATAGCTTAGCACAGGTGTTTATCTATATATGTATTTTAGCTATGACTTTTCCTTAGGGACATACTATGCATCAGGAAGGCCAACCAAAATCTCAAGAGAAATTAGATGTATGAAGACATTGCTTTATATTTTGTAGACCGTTATATTAAGAATGATTTACATGTAAGCCTATATATATTTGAAACGATAATTTTATAAGGTTTAAGGTGCATTTTTGTAACTCAAATAGGTCTAAGTATGTACTTATGAATTGATATAACTTTTGTTAAAGATATATATGTATGATAATATATATTGAGTTATAATATGTATTGTTATGAGTATAGATAACTTAAATAGGATGTTATTTGTGTTAATGAGTACGGTAAAATTGCTTCATGAGTAAATATGTGATGCTTAGTATATAAGATAAGAAAAATATAATGAGTATGGTTGCATGATGATAAAGATATGCTGCTATTAGAGGGTATTACAGTGACTCCATGACACTTACCTTTTTTGGGCCCATTAGTATATGCCTTCATAGGTTGACTACCAACAGTAATTTAGGCTTGATCCTATTTTATTGGGAAGTATTCCATTCATAAGTTAGAGTGAGCCTCTTTTGCTCTCACATCCTAAAAGTGGACATTCGAGAATGAAACTTGGAAATGAATGATGGCTTCAGCGTGCATCATGGTGCGAATCCACTAGGGACTAAAGAGACCTTACTCCTAGAAGCATCTTTGTTAAGTTTTTTATAATTGAATGTTTTGTTAATTTTATCTTTTTTCTAAATTGCATCCATCTTAGAGCCTTAAAATTAAGTTAGGTGTCCCTTATTATCCCCGATGTTATTCTGAAGCATGCCCTACATTCACTCAATATAGGGAGGTGTTAATGGGACCTACGAGCTGAAGTCTACTGCCAAATGGCATATAAAAAGGAGACCCATCGATCATTATACTTGTGTTGAGCTAGAGCTATTAGCAAGGACCATGCTTGGGTAGCCCTAAAGTTTCATCACTCTTGACTCAAGCCTATGTAAAGATAATTACAGCTTCCCCTAGGTTGTATAAGTATAATAACTTTTGCTTGCTATACAGGCCTATATGTATTTACCATACTCAAACAAATTAGGATGGTAACAATCAAAGTGTAACACCCTACTTTCATTGATTATACTAATTAAATTAGCCTTTTTTGTTGTTGGCTAATATCTTAACTGTGATGGGATATAACATGGCATATAAATGATGATCACGCAGCGAAAAAATAAAAATATTGATCATACATACCAATGTATGTATAGGGATTTGGATGGAGATGAGCCATTGCCCTAGAGGATTAAGATGGCTAACCTATCAAGATTCGATTGTACTTTAAATCCTTCGACCAATGTTAAGTAGTACATATTAATCATAAAAGGGACCAGCCTGATTAGGAAGCAAAAGGTGGAGTATTTTCATCCAAGTTTTACAAGTTCTGCAATTTATTGGTATTATGGGCTAAATAGGCACACCAAAGAGGATTGGGAACTATTTATTGAAGAGTTCCTTAAGCAATATGACTATAATATAATAATGGAGGTTACCCTAAATGACCTTAAACCTCATCAGTAGAAACATGTTTTATCCTTCCATGAATACCTTATTAGGTAGAGGAATAAAGTAATGGAGATAAAGATGAAGCCTGATACAGCTGATCCAATTAGGTTATTTTAATTTGAATGAAAGCCCATATATGAGGATGGTTTAAAAATAAAGGGTTTGAAGAAGTATAAGTTGCTGAAAGATAGAGCCATAGAAGCTGAGGGAGAGTACCTAGCAAGAAAGGCAAATAATGAGAATGCCAGGAGAAACTAAAGTAATAACAAGGTGTCTGGAAATAGTAGTGGGTCGAATAGAACTCAAAAGATTACAAAAGTGTTCGCTATAGAAAATAGTCTAAAAAATTATTCCAACTTGGGTAAGTCATTATCCAAGGTCTTAAATCATTTGAGCAAGGAAGGAAGGTTTTAACCATTGCCCTCAAGGCCTGCAAACCATCAGGAGATTCACAATCATAAGGAAGATAAGTATTGTCCATACCATCAAGACATCAAGCACCTGAGAGACTACGACCACACCTTAAGGAATAACATTTAGGAATTGATAGATAGCAAGAAAAATTTAGATCATAAGAAGAGAGATAAAAAAAGAAGAAGATTACAATGTTGTACCACCTTTAGTAATCATGAATGGGTCTATTCTACTTAAATTATATGTCATGAGAAACCTATATGGATTAAGTACATGGCCATTAGTCATTCCACCCCTAAATTAATAGAGCCAAGTGAAGAAAATTAGCCAATTTCAATGATTGACTATTGTGATACCCCTATAGAGAGTGAGGACGAAGGGGCTTTGGTGCCCATTGATATTTGGAGTATAGCTAGCAAAAGTGAAAAAGAGGTAAGAGAAAATAAAAAGGTAAGGGCAGTCACTATGAGTGGAAAAGTGGCCCCAGAGGTTTAAAAGTAACTAGCTTTTATTGTAGAGCCTGGATAAAAGAAAGTCGAAGAGGATTAGATAATAAAAGAATTGAAGAAAACAAATGCAAAGATTTCTATTTGGGATTTGTTGAGGCAGTCTCCCTCACACAAACAAAAGTTCATAAAAGCCTTAAGTGAATCTACTGTTGCCACACTATCTCACCTTTCGAGTTGTTGGATTTTTTTAAAGGAGGGATAAGATAAAATGTTGTATACTCTGATGCTGGCTTACCTAATTAAGGAAGAAACTATAACCGCCCTTTGTACATTAAAGCCCAGTTGAATGGCAATCATATAGCCTATGTAATGGTAAATGATGGTTCTTCTCAGGCTAGAACTGAGCAATATGAGATTGTTCAACCTTTATTTAGCTGCAAAATGGTTGAAGGCACTTCGGCTACTGCTCATGCATTGAAGATGTATGGGTATATTGAGTATTTGAGTAGACTTGGCTATGTAATGGATAATGATCTATACATAGATTTAATCTTGTACTCATTGGCTCCAAGTTTTGCACCTTTCGTGCTTAACTTCAACATGAACAAGATCCAAGTAACCATTCATGAGTTAATCAACATGCTCAAAATAGCTGATGGATCCTTCAGAAGGATTCAAAAAGTGTCATTGTTCTCATTTCTGCTAAAGGCAAGAAGCAGAAGAAAAAGATGATGACCAAGGAACAACCAAAGAATGGTGGGATGTCTAAGAAGAAGGTTGCCAAGAAAGAGAATCCCAAAGGAACTTACTTTGATTGTGGAAAAGATGGTCATTGAAAGCGTAACTGTAAGGCCTATCTAGATTCTCTCAAGGAGAAGAAGCAAGTTGTTGCTTCTAATTTAGGTATTCACATGATTGAAATTAATACTTATTCTATTGCTTCAAAACAATCTTACGTATTAGATACCGAATATGGATCTCATTTGTGTAATGATCTATAGGGGCGTAAAAGCATTAGAAGAGTTGGAAAGGCAAAAATATGTCTATAGTCAGCTACTGGACAAAACATCTCTACAAAAATTGTGGGAACTTACCATTTGCCTTTTCCAAGTGGATTAATACTTGAGTTAAATAACTATTATTTTTTTCTAGCATTATCCAAAAGTATTATTTCTTTCAGTTGTTTATTGAACGATTATGACATTTCTTTAAAAGACAAATGTTGTTACATTTTTAAGAACAATATGTTTTATGTTAAAGCTATCATTGAGAATGGTATATTTGTTCTTGATTTTATTAAAGAAGTGCATAATGTGGATACCAAGAGAATGAAACAAGATAATCTAAATACCTCCTATTTATGGCATTATCGTTTAGGCCATATAAATGGGAAATGCATGACCAAATTACACAAGTTAGGTGATTTAGGATCATTTGATTATGAATCATTTGATACATGTGAATCTTGTTTATTGGGAAAAATGACAAAAGCTCCCTTTATTGGTAAAGAAGAACGAGCTAAAATGGTTTTGGACTTAATACATTCAGATTTATATGGTCCAATGACTACACATGCCAGAGGAGGTTACTCCTACTTCATTACTCTCATAGATGATTATTTGTGGTTTGGATATATCTATCTGATGAAATATAAATCAAAAGCATTCGAAAAGTTCAAAGAATTCAAAAAATGAAGTTGAGAAGCAACTTGGCAAGAATATTAAAACACTTAGATCAAATCGAGGTGAAGAATACTTAAGCCCAGAATTTCAAGATTATCTTAGAGATAATGGGATTTTATCTCAATGGACTCCACCATATACACCAAAACACAATGGTATATATGAGAGGAGAAATCGAACATTATTAGATATGGCTCGATCCATGATGAGCCGAGTAGATTTGCCTAAGTCCTTTTGGGGATATGCACTAGAAACTACTATTTATGTGTTAAATAGAGTTCCTAGTAAAACGGTTAATGTTACTCCATATGAGATCTGGAATAAGAAGAAATCCACACTTTCTCATATGAAAGTATGGGGTTGTCCTGCTTATGTGAAGAGGACAGTGTCAGACAAACTAAATATTAAGTCTGACAAATGTTTATTTCTGGGATATCCAAAAGAAACATTTGGATATTATTTCTACCATCCCTTAGAACAAAAAGTGTTTGTTGCAAGGCATGTTGTCTTCTTGGAAAGAGAATTTGTCCTACGAGAGGACAGTGAGAGTAAAATTGAACTTGGTGAAGTTCAAGACTCACAAATAGAAGTAGATCAACCGATTGAACCCGAGACTAAATTTCATAATGATGAAATTATAGTTAAACCTAATTATACACAAAATCCTAGAAGATCTACTAGGATGCGTTCTATCCCTATGAGATGGATTTCACATTTATTCGGATAGAGGCATAACTGTAGTAAAGAACAATGAGCCTACAAGCTGTCAAAAAGTTTTGAATAGTTCAGAATGTGATTTATGGCTTAAGGCTATGCAGTCTGAAATGGACTCTATGTATGAGAATAAAGTATGGACTTTAACTCAACCACCTGAAGGGATAAAACCCATAGGGTGCAAATGGGTCTTCGAAAAGAAGACCGACATGGAAGGTAATATAGTTACCTATAAAGCTCGCTTAGTAGCAAAAGGCTATCGTCGAAAAAAGGTATTGACTATGATGAAACCTTTTTTCCTATAGCGATGCTTAAGTTTATAAGAATACTTTTAGCCATTGCAGCTCATTATGATTATGAAATTTGGCAAATGGATGAGAAGACAGCTTTCCTTAATGGAAATCTGACTGAGGATGTGTATATGACACAATCAGAAGGGTTCACTTCAGAAAATAGCAAAAAGGTATGCAAGCTTCAAAGATCCATTTATGGATTGAAGCAAGCATCTAAGACCTGGAACATACGATTCAATGAGTCATTTGAAGAGTTTTGTAAGGACTCAAATTAGGCCTTAGTAGAATTCGAGGACATAATCCCAATTATTAATGTCTAATCAAGCTTAATTAGATGAATTATTATAAGCTTATATATTGAAGGATAAACTAGTTGTTTATTTATGTGTGTAATTGAAATAATATTTTATTTCAAGGATCAATTGGGATATAAGTGTTATTAAGTTCGATAATTGTGATAAATGTGTAAGATATATGGTATGAATTTTATAAGGTCATAATTAAATTATTATTGTTGGTTTAATAACATTCAAGGGTGTAATTGAAGTTCAAAATATTAGTTTAAGGGTTAATTTGTAAATTCAGCATCTTAAAGGTCAAAGGTGAATAAATGAATATTTGAGAGGTTAATTTAAGAGAAAGAATAAGTGATTAGGTTGATTTATAACATGCAAAAAGATGTGGGTTGATTAAAGGACATGCATTTTGTTGAAGGATCAAAGAGGGAATTTTCCTAGCTATTATATAAAGTCTTTTGCTAGTGGAATGAAAGGAAAACTCTTTGAAATGGTGGTGAACGAAATTTTAGAGAGAGAGTTACAGCAATTTCCTTGTCTTCTTCTTATTTCTTAAAGCCATAGATGAATTCTCAAGGTCTTGTTGAAGAGGAATTGTTGCATGTTGTTCAATCTAGATCATTAGTATAACTATAAGGTAATATCCTAACTTGTTAGTTCATCTCTTCATCTTCATCTCTTTCTTAATTTGATTGATGATGGATGATTGTTGTTGTATGTATGAAATGATGTAAAGGAGAGAGAGAAGGTGGAAGAAGCAAGGAAAAGGGCTTGCAAGGGGTTTAAGACAAAGGAATTTTCAGCTAAGGTATGGGAATGTAGGTTGTTCATATTGCATGTGGAATTGGTTGCTGAATTTGGATGTAATTTACAAAAATTGAAGTTACGTTTTTTCTGGTTTTTGCTGGGTTTTCGGGTTGATTTTGGAAGAACGGATTTCATCAGTTGTGAGAGTCAGTGCCGAGTCGTGAAGCACTTCACGAGTCGTGAACTTTTGTCCGACTCGTGAAGCTCTTCACGTGTCGTGAAATTCTGCCCTTTTTCACCACTCGTGAGCTCCTTCACGAGTAGTGAAATGCTGCCTTTTTTCTCTACTCGTGAGCCCCTTCACGAGTCGTGAAATGTTGCCCTTTTACTTCACTCGTGAGCCTCTTCACGAGTAGAACGTTTCTTCACGACTGATTGACCTATCTGGATTGTTTTACTCATAAGTTGAGCTACAGAATAGCAAATTGAGTGATTCTTTTTGCGTTAGAAACTAGACTTCCATACCTATATTTCATATGAAGAAATCTAAACTTAAATCGGTCTCTAAGTATATGGAATTTAGGGTTGAATTCGGACTAGTTTCCTAAACTGCTCACAGAAACAGAATTTACTATTATGTGCATATTGTTGCTACACTTGATAATATGATTTCTTTAATAAATTGAGAGAGATATTTGTTTATGTGACAGTAAAGTTAATTGGTTAAAGCATGTAATATGGCTATCCATGAAGGATTTATATGAATACATATGCATTCAATTGTGTATATCAATAAAGACTAATGATGAAATATCTAACTTATACATGTAAATAGTTTTGTACATGATTGTCACATGCCAAATTGATATATATATTATACACATGTAACCTTATGACATGAAAGTGCACATTTTGACATGTATTTATGCTATGAAATAAGGACTGCAATAGTATGACCATGGCATGTGTATATGCCCATATGGAAACATGTTGACATTCTGTATAGCACATGATTTTAATGATGATAAAGATATATATATATATATATATATACATATATATATATATATATATATTTGGTAAATATGCTCATATGAGTAAGTCTACTATATGCGAGTGTTCCCACAGGTACGTACATCTATGATTATGTACATGAGTGTATGAGCATGAATTTGTACTATGAGATAGAAAATGTTTTAGCATGACTGTGAACATGTGAGATGCTTAATGTGATTTGTGGATTATGTGAACATATAAACATATGTCTATAAATATAATATGATCTTACATGATTGGGTTTGACTGTTGAAAGAAGTTTGAGAGTAATGATTCAAAGAAAATGAGTAAAGTGAAACGTATGAATACGTCTTTACTTAATTGAAATGATATGATTAAGCATATGTGTGGTCACATGATAGCATGCTAAAATACAGATCTACAGTGCTATAGACACCATTATAGTAATTTTATTAAAGTATATAATGGTAATGTCATACAAGACTATGTATACAAGTGTATGCATCACAGAAGGAGTATCTTGTCATGTGATTATTATATGAGAAAAGTGTATAATTGTTTATGATTAGTGCATATATGTATATGTACTAAAGAAGATGTATATATATATATTTTAGATGATCATGTATGGGTACAAATGGCATTATATAAGTATAATCTTGACATACGAACTAGCCACATAAGTGAATATGATTACAAGAACAGAATAGCATTACCCAACAGTGAAATGTTCACCGGTTTACAGAAAGTTATATATGAACATGAGTATGAGTACATTGTTCATAGTTATACAAGAGTATACATGTGCATATAAGAATATGAATGAATAAATGAAAGATAAAGTAAATAGATCTTATTGCCTGCGTTAAGTCTAGGAAGTGGATAGATAGGCATGCCTATAAGGGTACCATGCAGCTGCAGAAAAACTTGTGCCTTCGGGTACCATCGTTCAACCCCGTTTGGGTTGTAGTCAGCCCCGTTTGGGTGACTAAATAGCTTGTGCCTTCGGGTACCATCGTTAAGCCCCGTACCTTCGGGTACCATAGATACACCAAAACTTGTGCCTTCGGGTACCATCGTTCAACCCCGTTTGGGTTGTAGTCAGCCCCGTTTGGGTGACTAAACAGCTTGTGCCTTCGGGTACCATCGTTTAACCCGTTATCCACCTCTTTAGAATAGTGCAGGCCTTATACAAAAGTTAAGAATAGTTTGATGTTAATTTAAAGCTTTATAAAGCATAACAATTCATAAATTGATTTCAGAATCTAATTTATATGTGAAATTCCTTTACAGCACAAATGGAAATTATGGTATTAAAAGATGTTACAATATACACTTATGCATGATTATCGCATATAGAAACAGTACGTACAGAGTTATATAAATGAACTAGTGCATCATTAATATATAATTATAAACTATATTAGAGATAGTATGTTCTCTAAAGCAAATGAATATAAGAGTTTATGAATGGGTATTCGTGTTGGTCATTGCTTTTCAAATTAATACAGTTGAGTTATATGTTTTCCCTATATTTACTCGTTCTTGCTCTTGATTAAGAAATGATGTATATTGTCTTGTGCATACACATAAAGCATTTACAGATTTACAAGAGATAAAGTTCACATGAAAATGGTATTGGATATAAAAGCAAGCTAGAAATTCTATGTATGCATTGGTACAATAAGTAATTCGAATATATTTCTTGATTGATAAATGATGAACTTTCATAGTACTAATGCCTTGTTTTACTTGCGAATATTTATATGTGAATGTTGATCATAGCTTATATGTGAATGTTGATCATAGCTCATATGTGAATATGTATATGCTTATATTCCTATCTTATATGAAAAAGTGGATGGAATGATTAAGTATAAACAGTGGTAAAATAATCAATGAATGAATCGCAAGATTAAAGGACAATTATGCTTATATGGTTAATTGTTGAGTATAAGTTATACTTTATAGTTTATAATGTATGCTTGTTGACAACCACTGTGAGTAGTCGTTATCATTTATAGTATTCCCCACTAAGCTTTATAGCTTAGCACGGATTTTTGTTTATCCGTGTAGGTTGGGAGAACAGGACTTTCTTCCAGGTCTGTTTTCTGCAGCAGGTTGGCCAACACAAGTCTTAGAAGATTGATATTAGAGTCTTCTTTTTGTCCTTATGATTTGTAGTTGTGGAAACTCTAAATATGTTGGAAATTTTGTATTTACTGCATATGCTTTGTATATGTAATATTTGATGTTAGTAAGTTGCACCTGTAAGTGAAGCTTCTAATAGTTAACTTTTGGATATCTGTTTAGTGGATTATCAGATGAAATGTTGATAAGCATGCTTGATTAATATTAATCACAGTGTTATAGCTAAGTGCAGGGTAAGGGTGTTACAAGTTTGGTTTCTTACAGAATGAAGATGAACCTTGTGTATGTAAAAGGATCAGTGGGAGTGCAATCATCTTTCTAGCTCAATATGTGGATGACATATTGATCATGGGAAATGACATTTCTCTTTTCTAATCTGTTAAAATATGGTTATCCAAGCAGTTATCCATGAAAGACCTTGGAGAAGCATCCTATATTCTGGTAATAAGGATTTATAGAGATAGATCCAATAGGTTGCTAGGTCTTTCTCAAACTACATATATAGATAAAGTATTGAAGAGGTTCAATGTGGATCTCTCTAAGAAAGGGTTTATACCTATGGTGCATGGGAAATATCTTTCTAAGTCTATGTGTCCACAGACACTAGAGCATAGAGGGAGCATGAATAGAGTACCATATGCATCTGCAATTGGTTCTATCATGTATGCTATGCTATGTACACGTCCAGATGTAGCATTTTCTTTGAGTGTCACAAGCAGATTCCAATCGAATTTTGGAGAGGAACACTGGACAGCTGTCAAAAATATCCTTAAGTACTTAAGAAGGACTAAGGATATATTCTTGGTATATGGGGAGGGCAATTTGGAAGTAAATGGGTATACAGATGGCAGCTTCCAATCTGATAAAGATGATTGTAAATCACAGTCCGATTATGTATTCTTAATGGGATGAGGGATAGTTAGTTAGAAGATTTCCAAATAAGAAACAACTGCTGATTCCACGATAGAAGCTTAGTACATTGCTGCTTCAAAAGTAGCTGTTTGCATCAAAAAGTTCATATCTGAGCTAGGAGATGTGACTAGCATTGTCCATCTGACTCCTTTATATTTTGACAACAATGGAGCCATTGCGCAAGCAAAGGAACCACGGTCTCATTAGCAATCCAAGCATGTTCTCAGACACTACCATCTCATAAGGGAAATTGAAGCTAGAAATGATGTGAAAATATAAAGGGTCCCCACAGATGATAATGTGATGGATCCCCTCATTAAAGCACTTTCCCAGATAAAACATGATCACCATATAAATAATATGGGTCTCAGACATATGAGTAATTTGCTATAGTGCAAGTGATAGATTGTTATAGAGTATGCCATAGAGCCCATGTAAAGGGTTGTGTTTCATATGTATGAATTCATATTCTTAATAAAAGGCATCATTCATTTATTAAAGCCATGTTTAAATACATGAGTTTGTAAATCTTAAATTAATAAATGAAGTCCTAGATATTATAAACACAGTGCAAAGGCAATCATTAAAGTGTTCATGATATGAGATGTCTATTGCATACAAATTTGTTAATATCTAAATATCCATAGTCATAGAATTAACAAGATAGGACATTGTTAATTCGGACAGACTAGCACATGTTATGCTTTTTAAATGGTTCAAGCAGTTGTTCTCATAACTGTGATTATGGAAGATATTCAAAGCTAACATGTGGATGCTTGTTAGAAGAACAAGTTCATTGGAGACCTGTAAAGAGAATCCTTACATAGATATTAAATCTATGTTAGTGAGGAATCTCTTCATAGCGGTTGTGCAAGTACCCTTAGACTTGAGATCACCAAGGTTATCTTAAGTAGCAAGTGGTATACTTTGACTCCATAACTGATTACTTCCAACTAGGGGTGAACATAGTTAGGAGGTTGGGTATGTTGTGAATTATCGGTTACATGCATCTCATACATAAGCGAAATTTAAAATTTTTAACCAATATATCTGATCTTGCCATGAATTTACAATATACATATTAATGAGAATAAGAAAAATCACCTTTGATTTTTGTTGTATAGTTGATTTTCCTTCTCACTGGGTTGTCGCAAACCACAGTGTCCAAAATCAAACACCTCAAATGAGTAATCTACACTAGAGAATGATAGAATGAGCCAAAAATTGGTAGAAAATAAGGGCTGGCCAAAAACTCTAGAAGCTAGCTTTGGGAGTGGTGGCTAGGGTAGAGAGAAAAAGAGAAAAAACTTTCTTAAGTGTTCACACACTTTTAACCCTAATTCCCTATCACTTGGATTTTTATAGTTAGGTTAAAAATCCAACTTCATAATGGGATTGGCTCTTTAAAATTGCTGGAGAATTATTAATTGGGCTTCTAGAATTATTTATAATTATTTGGGCTCTATTAAATTAAATTTAAGCCTATTCACAGAAGACTATGCATAAAACCCATAAACTAGGCCCTTTGTACATATACTTGGATTTAATTACCCAAATGAATTCCAAATCAAACAAAATTAAATATGCAGGCTCCATAACACTTATGTAATATTTTAATTTATTTTGGTCCAATAAATAGGCCTCTAAGGCCTTCTATTTTGGAGTTGGCGTGTGGCCCTTCTTCAGGAGGGCTTCTGTGCCAACTTCACTTCTTTGGGCCTTTATAATTCCTCCAATGGACCTATTAATTATTATATCAGCTCTATAATACTTATAGTTCAATAATAATTAATTATGAAATACATTATTTCAATTAGGTCCAATTTTACAGAACATATCAGAAAAGTCATGCGAATAATTTTACTTGATCATAATTAATTAAACTCTTTAATTAATTATTATCTTATTCACTTCTCTATCCCCATAATAATATCAAATATTATTATCCTTGTCATTTTACCATTTTATCCTTTTTCTCTATATGTATGTGACCTATTGGGTTCCTGTCCATATTGGCAATATAATATGTAATTGTGAGTTCTATTCAAAACTCACATGATTTAAAATCCCTTAAATCATTTTATCAATCCCCATTGATATTCTTGATACATTATTATACAAGTCATGATTGGCCTTTAGCTAGGCATCATGACTACCTAAATGTCTGGAAAGTCAAGTGGTTTGACTATACCCTTCCATAGAAACAGTTACTGTGTAATTACTCCTTTCACCACTCTTATCTCAATTAGATTCTGAGTATGGATTTATGTCAACTCATATAAATCTAATTATGTATGTTCTATTAATTTAACCATTGTTCCCAAAATGCCCTTCATGGATCTCTATCCATCTTGGCATATTACTCTGGCCAGAGATTCTCTAAACAAGGCAATTATAAAATCATGCGAGATAACTTCCCTTATTAAATCTGGGATGGTGAATCCTTTGTCAATCACTCAACTATCTTCAAATAGGTCATGATATATCCAACCTCTTAATTATGTTCACTCTTAGATGGAAGTAATTAGTTATTGAGTCAAAATATACTACTTGCTACTTAAGATAACTTTGGTAATCTCAAGTCTAAGAATACTTGCACAACCGCTATAAAGAGATTTCTCACTAACATAGATTTAATATCCTTATGAGGATTCTCTACATAGGTCTCCAATGAACTTGTTCATCTAACAAGCATCCACATGTTAGCTTTGATTATCTTCTATAATCACAGTTATGAGAACCATTGCTTGAACCATTTAAAAAGCATAACATGTGCTAGTTTGTCCGAATTAACAATGCTTATCTTGTTAATTCTATAACTAGGGATATTTAGATATTAACACATTTGCATGCAATATACATCTCATATCATAAACACTTTCATGATTGCCTTTGCATTGTGTTCATAATATCTAGGACTTTATTTATTAATTTAAGATTTACAAACTCATGTATTTAAACATAGCATTAATAAATGAATGATGCCTTTTATTAAGAATATAAACTCATAAATATGAAATACATCCCTATTACATAGGCTCTAAGACATACTCTCTAACAGGGTATATCATGACCTACTTTAAGTTAGTTGAGTGATCAATAAAGGATTCACCATCCCAGATTTATTAAGAGAAGTTATCTCACATGATTCTATAATTGCCTTCTTCAGAGAATCTTTGGCCAGAGTGATATGCCAAGATGGATAGAGATCCATAAAGGGCATTTTGGGAACAAATGTTAAATTAATAGAACATACATAATTATATTTATATGAATTGACAAAAATCCATACTCAGAATCTAATTGAGATAAGAGTGGTGAAAGGAGTAATTACACGGTAACTATTTCTATGGAAGGGTATAGTTAAACCACCTGACTTTCCTGGCATTTGGGTAGTCATGATGCCTAGCTAGAGGCTGCTCATGACTTGTATAAAAGTGTATCATAAATATCAATAGGGATTGATAAAATAATTTAAAGAAGTTTAAATCATGTGAGTTTTGAATAGAACTCATAATTATATATTATACTGCCAATATGGACAGGAACCCAATAGGTCACACATATATAGAGAAAAGTATAAAATGGTAAAATGACAAGGCTAATAATATTTGATATTATTATTAGAATAGAGAAGTGAATAAGATAATAATTAATTAAAGAGTTTAATTAATTATGATCAAGTAAAAATGTTCGTAAAACTTTTTAGAAATGTTCTGTAAAATGGACCTAATTAAAATAATGTATTTCATAATTAATTATTATTAGACTATAACTATTATAGGGCTGATATAATAATTAATTGATCCATTGGAGAAATTTAAAGAGGCCCAAGGAAATGATTTTTGCTCAGAAACCCTTAAGAGGAACGGTTTCATGCCACTTCCTGATAGAAGGTCTTAAAGCCCTAATTCTTGGACCAAATTAAATTAAGTATATTTCATAAGTGTTATAGAGCCTACATATTTAATTTGGATGGATTTGGAATTCATTTAGGTTATTAAATTCAAGTATATGCACAAAGGGCCTAGTTTGTGGATTTTATGCATAGTCTTTTGTGAAAGGACTTAAATATGATTTAATTGAGCCCAAATAAATTATTAATAATTTTAGAATCCCATTTAATATTTCTCCAGCAATTTTAAATAGACTAATCCTATTATGAAGTTGGATTTTAAACCTAACTATAAAAATCCAAGTGATAGGGTTTTAGGGTTAAGGTGAACAATTAAGAGAAAAAGATTTTCTCTCATTCTCTAACCCTAGTCGCCACTTTCCTCTTGCTAGCATCAAGGGATTTTGGCCAACCTTATATTCCTCCATTGCTAGTTCATTCAATCCTTCTCTAGTGTGGATTATTCATTGAAGGTATTCAATTTTGGACACTATGGTTTGCGATAACCCAGTGAGAAGGAAAATCAATTGTTCAACAAAAATTAAAGGTGATTTTTCTTATTCTCATTAATATATGTATTGTAAATTCATGGCAAGATCAGATCTATTGGTTAAAAAATTTTAAATTTCTCTTATGTATAAGATGCATGTAATTGATAATTCCTAACAATAAGATGATTAATGAATTAAATCAAATAGCAAATGATAAATAGTCAATTAAAATAGACAATAGATAAAATGGATGATGGATCCAAAATTCATATAACATTTATTAACATGCATATGCTAAAACAATGAGTAACCATAATAAATCATAATTATATTTTAATGAAATAAATTGATAAATAATAAATAATAGATGGGTTGGATAAATATTTAACTAAATGTAACAACATAAGCAAAATAGATAAAATGTTTGGTGCATCTGAAATTTATGCAACATTTATAGGAACGTGTATGCTGAAGCATTTAAATAAATATAATAATAAATTAAATATATTATAAGATAAATTAATAAATAGAATGGATATAAATAGCATTAACATTATAACATATTAAAAATACATAAATAGTAATAGCAATAATAATCACTACAAGAAAATATGAACATAGCAACGAAATTGATTACGTTGCTAAATTAGCAATGGAATTCAATTTCCTTTGCTATTTAGCAACAGAAAATAATTTTCGTTGCTAAAATTGGTTAAACTTTGCAAATTTAGCAACAGAATAATATTTGGTTGTTTTCCGTCTCTAAAAGTGGAGGGAAATTTTAGCGCTAAAATTTAGCAACGAAAATGAGCAATAGAATCCAATACCGTTGCTAAAATAGGCGCCAACAGATGGCGAAAAAATTTTGGAACAAAAAACAGCAATGGAATATAATTTTCGTTGCAAATTAACAACGAAAAATAATTTTCGTTGCTAATTTAGCAACGAAATATTAAGTCAGTTGCAATTTTAGCAAAGAAAATAAAATTCCATTCGTATTTGTGATCCCAAGGAGAAAAAATATTTGGGTCTACAAATAGCAATGGAATTGCTTTTCTGTTGCTAAAATTGCAATGGAAAATCTATTCGGTTGCAATTTTAGCAATGGAATTTAGATTCCGTTGGTATTTTTTGTTCTAAAGGAGAAAAAATTTGTGTCTAAAAATAGCAATGGAATTTAATTTCCGTTGAAAAAATTGCAACCGAAAAGCAATCTGGTTGTAATTTTAGCAACCGAAAATAATTCGGTTGCAATTTTAGCAACCGAAAATAATTTGGTTGCTATTTTTGCCCTAGGTATATATACTTTCTTAACTCTGTGTCCCTTTCCCTAATCCTATCCCTTTTTCCCATGATCTTACCCTTCATTTTCTTTTCCCATTCTCGATCTCCCATCTCAACCACCACCCTCCTCTGCCGCTCCTCTCCCTTTTTCCACCGGCAGCAGCCACCGGTCACCTTCGACTCTCTCTTCTCCAAAGCACGCAGCAGCCCCTCTCCCTCCTTTTGCTGCATCTCTCTTTAAGAGCCAAAACCGTATGCTTTTTCAACTTTCTCTTGCTGGAACGAACTCAAAAAAGAGACAAAGAAGCCTTTTCTGGAATCTATTCTTCTTGATTTCATTCTTTCCACATCAAATTTTCTGTTGAAATCTTTTTTTCTTTTCTTGATCTCTTGTCCACCTCTCTGATTTCGAAAATCGCAATTGAAATCTCGCTGTCTTTTCTTGATCTGAATTCGTCTGCACTTCTTTTTCAAACTTCAAAGAAAAAAAATGATGGCTACTGTTAATGGCTTTTATTTGTAACATTTTATTTTGGAAACAAGTTGCAAACTGAGTTGATGGAACAGATGGTAATCCTTTTCCCCCAAATCACTTATTTTTATTTGGAACTCTTTATCATCGATGTCCTAATATTCCAAAAATTTTGATTTAGGATTTTATATTAACTCTGTTTTGTGAATTGGGATTTTAGAGATGAGTGGGGAACACAACTATAGGGAAATGGTGGTTACCAAAGGGGTAACAGGTGCACATGGCTTCTATTATTTTAAAAAATTGTGTTTTCTTGTTTTGAATGTTCAATATTAACTTTTTATGCGTATTTTTGTTTTTTATGAGGATAACTACGGTATGGGCACAAAGAAATTTAGAGTTGCTGCAATTTAGAAACCACACTGAATTAGGTAATCCTCCTGCCTTTCGATATTTTATTTTTCAACCAAATATAATATATCTACTGGGAAAATGATACTACTAATGAATTACTACTCATAATCCAACTACTGCCAATTTATATATAAATATTACCACTATTTAATGTAAATTATAACTACAGGTCCATTAATTACATACTCTTATAAGATAACTACAGGTCCATGATAGGTAAAGGGGTACCTACTACGTTGGTCATAATTAGTGAGTGGTGGTTGTGACAATAGCATTGCACTTAAGATTTGAAAACTTTTTGTATTGTATGTCATTTAACTCATGCTCATGAAAACTTTTGAGTTGCATCCTAAAGAAAGGTGAAGCAACCTTATTTTGCTGCAAAGCACAATAATTAAATAGCCAAAACTGTGTGATTGTTTGCATGTTGAGAGGGAGAGAAAGAGAGTGGGAGATGATGTCTCTTAGCTGGATGTTTGATTGTCTGTGATTGTCATCAAAGGTCATTATTGCTAATGTTCTTGCTGCTGCTTCATCAGCTCTGCATCGTGATTAATGTGAGTTCAACATATTAAAGGTTGTCGATTCATATTGTAGCTCTTATGAGTCCTCATGGAGAAGAGCTACTAAATTGCTTGTGGAAGTTGCCAGTCATGGTGAGGATACTGGCTTTGAGGTGCCTTGCCTAATTGTTGCAGCTAAAGATTATCTAAACTCATTTCCAATGGCAATACAGGAATCTACAAGGGTATGTAAAAGGGTATTTACATATCTCATTCAAGGATTCAAGTTTTTCACTTTTTCATCTATGTTTTTGGTTTGAGAGCATTATTTATAACTTGCTTCTCTATCACTTTGCAGTTATGGATTGATGTTCTTTCAGCGTACCTATGTCTTTCCAGTTATACTGCTTATCAAGATTGTCTGGTCATGGATGATAAACATTACCATATGCATTGATCACTAATGGTATACTAAGATTATCCCTATATGTTAAATGTTATCCCTATAAGCTTAAGAAGAAGCTTAAAGTGTTGCGGTGGAAATGCAGGAGAAAAATGGAAGTGAAAATATGAAGTTCTTATGATTAATATGTGTTCTATTGTGCTTTTTTGTATGCATTTAATATGTTTGATTAGTACTTGATAGATTTCTTGGCATTGTGTCTTTGGATGTAGTGAAAATGGAGGGTACAAAACTGCATTTGTTACTTTTTAAGATCCTAAAGCACTTGAAATTGCATTGTTGTTATTTATATGCACCTGCATTCTTCTTTTACTTCTTATTATTTTATCTTTTGCGGTTACTTTCTTTGTGAAATCCGATACTTTGTGTGTGCGAATACTTTAGTCTATATGGCAGCAAGTGCACTATAACTATAAGCGATTTTATATTATTAAATGATTAAATTTTAAGCAATTGAACAGTATTCTTTAAGATTACCCAATGAAATTACCCTTTTTCATTGTCCTAACTGCAGGTTGATATATGCTAATTCATGATTAATGACTTATATGAGAATAAGGTTTAAGTAAACATCATCAAACTGCAACATGATTATTTAATTGGATTAATTGCTTTTTGTTTCAGAAAGTAGGAGGATAATCTATTTAATGTTATGCTTTCCAACTATATACACTTAATGTTTTAGTTGTCTTTCCCTAGAAACGTGCAGGCTGTATCTTTCTCAAGAATGGCACATTGCAGATAAACATAGTGTTTTTAGTTCCTGTATATCTGTATGTAATTCTTTTTTTTTTCTTGGTACGAGCAACCATTTTGCTTGAAAAACTTAATAGAAAATGAATATGAATATTGGTGCAGGGAGCAACTATAGTCGATCAGATAGTGACCATAATTCCAGTAGAAGATTATGTGCCACAGCATGAACTGCAGGTGAGTAGATAAGCAATTGCTGCAATTTCTTTTCATGTCATTCCAAATATCCATATTCACAACTGCTAGTTCATAGGAAGTTAGAAAGGTGGATAACGTTGTATCCGTTGTTCCTACTGGAAGTTCTCCATCAAATATGGAGGCAGGTAAATTTAACAATGCTAGATTTGCTAATTTGTCCAACAATAGAATTGTTAGCTGGTAGATAGTAATGATTGTTTGAAAGTCAAAAGGCTGTGGAACAGTGGTGTTCATGCTTTGTGTTCTTGTTTGAAAAAGAAAAAGAGAAACAAAGTTGAGAGAATGCATAATTTTCTAAGAAAAAGATTCAAATAAATGTCCTACATAATCTTCTCTCTGCTCTTGCTGGAAGAACCTTGTATGGTCTTTAAAAAGTGGAAAGTGATTCATGACTATCCAGTTTTCAAATGCAAGTAGCTTTTCTCAATCAGAGCAGCTTAGGTGTAAAATAAGGCCATAGATGCGTTGTAACATATGCTTTAGATAAATCAAATTCACCTAGAAATGGAAAACTGAAAAGCATAAAGTGACTTTGCATTAAGGTCCGATTAGGGTAATAAATAAGGGCAAATTTGGTTTGGATTGGGATACCACTTTTTGTTTTTTCCGTTTTAGAAATTCATAATATATATATATATATATAAGGGTACTTATGGACCTTGGTCCTAGCCTTAATGGCTAAGATTGGCCCATATTGCAATCCAATAATTATCGTGAATCCATATTCATTTCAATTTTGTAAAAGGCTCAAGGAAATTATAATAAGAAATAACAAGTCTCGTCAAATGAGAAAATATAAGGATAATATATTAAAAATAATTGCACACTTAAACTAATTGTATATTAGATTAGTACTTAAACTTATATAAAGTATATGTGACACAACATGAATAAATTGTATAACTAGAATATATTTAAATACGATTTTTTCTTTCTAAAGATATTTTATATAGTTTTTACTAATATAAAAAAATATTTTATATAGCTTTAATTAATATGAAAGAGTAATACAACATTTCATTAGTTGAGTTATTAAATCAGGGATTGCTACTGCAAAGATGCTTATTCTTAGGTAATTACATGTCCTTCCATTCTTCATCATACTATTTTTGTTCTTTTAATTGTCTCATCATTTTTATATGAATTTTACTTGCTTAGAATTTATATATATTTTCTTTAAAAAATTGAGTTAATAATAGATTGTTGTATTGATTTGATATTCATATAATAAAAGTTAATTTTAAAAAAAATACCCATAATTCCTGTAATTAAACAATTATTGACTATTTTAATTGATTTGTTCCACTTTAAAAATTGTAAATAGTGTGTTAATACTGAAGCTTATATGAGGACCACAATTTTCCTCTTTTCTTTTCCTTTTGTTACAAATAGGCATGTTTTTTCTGTTACAATATTGTCACTTTCTTACGATCAAAATCTAATTGATTCAAATCACAAATGCTAAGTTTTCATATATCACTATCTACTACGAGTGAGAAAAAAAAATGAAATTCTGCACATTTAACAATTATTATTATTGCAATTGGTTGAATTTTTTAGCGACTTGAGGATCTTATATACCCTCTCTTGTCTAACCAAAGCAATCACTTGCACTTATCTAATATCTTGTTGTATTTAATTGAATTCTACACATTATTATGTTTGGTCTACCCATTTGTTATAGAATTGAAGCCTGATTTGTCTTTTTGTTCCACCAGTGCCATTATAAAAAGCCTTGAAGTCCTTGTTATTTTGAGAATAATCATTTAAAACAAATATAATTGCATTTCTAATCACTGTTATCACTCAGCATTTTCAATAACTTGTATTCATTTTACTTGCTCTTTTACAGTATAACGAACCTAAATGGTGTGACAAGCCGAGAATTAACTCCAGTAATTACTGTCCTCCAGCTCTTCTTTAGTTCTTCAAAACCTTTTCTGAGATTTGCAGCTGTTCGCACTTTGAACAAGGTAGACCTACAAGTAAAATTACATCCAACCAATTTTATTCCTTCGATTTTTGTTATGTCGTCCTTTTGAATTGGAGATTTTAATATGCAATTCATTAAATATTACTTGTTATGTTTATTTAAAAGATATTTGTTGCATCTGATATTTAAGTAATTTAAAATATGAATATTAAGTCAATCTAATTTAAGTTGTAATTAATGGTACGTTATGAAATTAAAACCTCAAAAATTTATCAGTTCCATTGCTAAAAATAAAATTAAAATGTAAAATTTGATCCATTAATTAATAAATGTTGGGTAAAAGTAGTTTGTAGCTTCTCCAACGGCTTTGTAAATTCTTGTGAATGACTATAGACAAGTCCAAATGGAGTCCAAAAGTACTATATTTTCTAGCAATAATCTAAAACACTGATTCTTTCAAAATCAATTTCTCTACGTCTTTATCCTTGGTTTAGTTTATCTATACATGTTTTGTGTTCAATTTGTTGCTAATTGATCTTGTTATTGATCAAAATTAATTTTTTGTTTTTGCTAATGGATCCATTGTTAACAGACTAAAGGATGATGGCAATGATGATTAAGGCTATTGCGTTGTCGCTGTTGTTCTTAACTTCTCAGTTCCCTTTCTTACTGGCTTCTCTATCCACATTCCTGCTTTCTTATGGTCATCGCACAGATTGACTTAATAATCAGTATATTTTATTCTTTGTTTATTTTATCCCAATTGGCTTTAAGTTGCTTAATTATACTATGGATCAAGTTTAAATGGCTGTTTATTTCTTTTTTCAAAATCTTTAATTAGTCCTAAGATTAAGGGATTAATTCATTATTGCTCGAGTTATGAATTTGTTTCCTTCTTTAAGAATGTAGAAGGTTCTAAAAAGAAGCCAGAAGATAATTGCCATTGTATATTATATGTGGAGAATAATATAAGATTTCTAGATTGAGACAATTAGATTAATTGCATTTTGATTTTTTACAATTCCTTCTATAATGTGTACTTTAGTATTATAATAAATAATGATATATAAATTGCATGGTATAATGTCACATTTAAACATATTTCTTGAAAGCTCTGTAAGTTCTTATATGCTTTTTGGGGTTCGTGTTGACTAGATTGTAGGTGTACTTTTTTTTTTCAAATGGCAGATATAGGCTTTTGCATAAAGTTTGCCTGAAAAATCAACAATAATTTAGTGACGGAATAGCGATGATAATTTTGTCGTAATTTTTTTATAATACTAACTGAATTTAGCAATGGAAATCAATTTCGGTTGCTATAAATAGCAACGAAAATTAATTTTGGTTGCTATAAATAGCGACGAAACGAAAATCAATTTCAGTTGCTATAAATAGCAACGGAAATTTTAATTCAGTTGCTAAATATAGCAACGAAATTGATTTCCGTAGGTAAAAATAGCAACGAAAAACAATTTTTGTTGCAAAAAATACCAACAGTCAAATTTGCAACCGAATTTTCCGTTGCTATTTTCCATTGCTAATTTTTATTAGCAACGGAAATTCAATAAATTCGGTTGCTAATTTTCTTATAGTGAATAATCATGTGATTGAATTAGAATGAATTAAATATGGCACAAATATGCAAATAAAATATTTGACAATTAAATTACAAATATTAATCAATTAGGGCTACAAAATAGACACAAATAAAATAATATTAATAAAATAAGTAATATTAAAAATATATTATAAATTGAAAGTAAAAGGATAATATATATATATATATATATATATATATATATATATATATATATATATATATATATATATATATATATATATATATATATATATATATATATATATATATATAGATGTAAGTGAAGAAAATAAAGGAAACCAATAGAAATTAAGAATGTTAAAAATAAGCTTTTGGTAGAATGAACATTGCAAATGCTTATCATCAAAGTTAAATACAACATATTTAAGTAATAAATTTGAAAAAGGCTTGCCTAACTTTGATAAATCCTAAATGCAAATGCAAATATGCCATTGGGGCATTACCAAGACCAAAAAGCATTCTCCTAAACGCAAATGTGCCATAGAGGCATGTAAATATGTTTTTTTCTGGTCTTCTAGGGCTATAGGTATTTGCATGTATCCCAAATACGTGTTTATGAAATAATAAAATCTATTACCCACCAACCTTTCTAACATTTGGTCAATGAAGGGTAAAGGAAAAATAACCTTTCTTGTGGCACTGCTTAACCTTCTTTATACTATACACATTCTTCATCCTGCCATTGTATGTGCTGGAAGGAGTTCATTTTTCTCATTTGTTACTACAGTTATACCCGCTTTTTAGGCACACATTAAATCAAACTAACCAAACTACTATCAGAAATGGGATAGATAATACCTACATCAAGCAATTTAAGTATTTCCTTTTTCACCACTTCTAACATTGTTGGGTTGAATCTCTATGATGCACGCCAAGCCCCATAGGCATCCGATTTATTCTTGAAAGTCCACCTTTGGGACCCAAGATAGGATTAAGGCTCTTTTTACTCATGAAAACCATTTTCTTTTCAATGGCCAATAATTCAACATATTACTCGATGTTGCAAGCCTTAAAAAGGCATGAAACAGCATCTCGAGGTATCCTTATCCATTTACTAATGACTAATTTATGAGATGTCTACTGAGCATCAAAAGGCATGCTCTTTTAGGGGTCACCACACAATAAAACAATAGGAAAGTGATTTTTTTTGACCATGGGATACTAAATCTAGAGAGAGTCTAGATTTCATTCCTACTTACATTGCTTGGTTGATGGTTAGTATAAAAAATACTTATGATTGATTATGCCAGCTTTTTTCTCATGCTTTGTGGTGAATAAAATAAAATAAATAAACATGTCTTCATGTAAAAGGTGATGTAAACCATGCATAAAATGCTGAAATTTTTAAGGCTATTGGTCCCCGTATGTGCGAATGGGGAATTATGTCTGATTCTTTTTTATTTATGGCTTCAAGTAAAACTATTTTTTATAAATTGCAAAAATGAGAACAAAAGTATTAACATATACAAATTGGGCTATTCATTTAATATGAAAGCATTGGTTTCCCATGCATTATTACGAAATGCCTTTTAATGTGCTTTTTAGGTCACTACAAGAAAATTGCAGAATAGCAACAAAATTTAGCGAGTACAAAATAAATCTTTGCTAAATCACTGATATAGCGACAGAATTATGATGATAAATGAATTTTTGTCACATATGATGGTGGGATGCAAATGAACATATATTTTGCAACAACTTAGCGAGAGCATTGACAATTGTTGCTAATTTGGGCGCCAAAATTTTGGTGCAAAATTTAGCGAGAATTTGGCGATCACAATAGTCAAGCATACTAATTAGTTTAGTATGGAACAATAAGTCCTTGCTAATTAGCAAGAAATTTCATCCCCGCTAATTTAGCGATAAAATTTATCCTTGCTAATGCTTAATTCAGGTAGCATGTAAGGTAATTAGTGAGGAAAATATTCCTCGCTAATTCTTGGTTAGGTTGGCATGTTACATGTGAACTAAGTAGCGAGAAATTTCATCATCGCTAATTTACCGAGAACAATTGTCCTCGCTAATGCCAAATTTAGTTACGAATATGTCTCTCGCTAATTAGCGAGGAAAATGTTCCTCGCTAATCCTTGGTTAGAATGTTATATGTGAGCTAATTAGCGAGAAATTTCATCATCACTAATTTAGCGAGAACAATTATCCTCGCTAATGCCTAATTTAGCTACGAATATATATCTCGCTAATTAGCGAGAAAAATTTTTCTCGCTAATTCTTGGTTAGGTTGGGATATTACATGTGAACTAATTAGCGAGAAGTTTCATGCTCGCTAATTTAGCGAGAACAATTATCCTCACTAATTAGCAAGGAAAATGTTCCTCGCTAATTCTTGGTTAGGTTAGAATGTTATATGTGAGCTAATTAGCAAGAAATTTCATCCTTGCTAATTCTTGGTTAGGTTAGGGATGTTATATTTTACCTATATCTCATAGCCCCATGTTTCGAATTTTCTATATTAAACAATTTTATCACAATAAACATTCAAGCAAATCATGTAAAGGAGTGGAATATCTCAAACCTACATGCAATCTACTAAGCTTCACCTAAATCTCTTGCTAATATATCTTCTTAAGAACTTTCTTCAATTTTATCTCCACACAAACATATTTACTAAAGATCTGAAGATGAATTTTACAATTAAAGAACCAATTTTGAGAGAAGAAAAGAATATAGAGCAATGATATCTTTTACATTTGAAAGAACAATTTTAAGAGGAAAAAATACAGGAGTAGATTTTAATTAAAGAGTAAGTCACATTGCACCTTTGAGCTTTGACTCATTAATGGTTAATAGTGGTTGCAATAGAGATTTGTGGCTTCAATGGGCCATCGATGATGGAGGCGATGCTGGACAATCATCAACGCTGGTGTTACACTCCCTAGCTTGTTGACACTCTCTTTTATTCTTTTCGCTATTGGTCTCCCATTTTGTTTCCCCCCTTCAATTCTTATTTTTCCTTCCCTTTATACTAGTATTAGACATATTTATAATGAATGACAAATTCTCTTTTTAATCCCCTAAATAATTATTAGAGAGTATGCCCTAGAGCCCATATAAAAAGGGATGTATTTTATCTATATATATAAATCCATGTTATTAATGAAAAGGCATAATTCATTTATTAATGCTATGTTTAAATACATGTGTTTGTATATCTTAAATTAATGAAAGAAGTCCTAGATATTATAAACACGGTGCAAAGGCAATCATGAAAGTGTTCATGATATGAGATGTCTATTGCATGCGAATGTGATAATATCTAAATATCCCTAGTCATAGAATTAACAAGATAGGACATTGTTAATCCAAAAAGACTAGCACATGTTATGCTTCTTGAATAGTTCAAGCATTAGTTCTCATAACTATGATTATGAAGATGATTAAAGCTAATATGCGGATGCTTGTTAGAAGAACAAGTTGATTGGAGACCTACAAAGAGAATCCTCACATGAATATTAAATCTATATCATTGAGGAATGTTTTTATAGCAGTTGTGCAAGCATCCTTAGACTTGAGATCACCAAGGTTATCTTAAGTAGTAAGTGATATACTTTGACTCCATAACTGCTTACTTCCAACTAGGGGTTAACATAGTTAGGAGGTTAGGTATATCATGACCGACTTGAATAATCGATAAAAGATTCACCATCCAAAATTTATTAAGGGAAGTTATCTCGCACGATTCTATAATTGCCTTGTTCAAAGAATCTCTAGCCAGAGTAATATGCTAATATTGATAGGGATCCATAAAGGGCATTTTGGAAAAAAAGGTTAAATTAATAGAACATATATAATTAGATTCATATTATTTGACATAAATCCATATTCAGAATCAAATTGAGATAAGAGTGGTCAAAGGAATAATTGCACGGTAACTGTTTCTATGGGTATAGTTAGAACCACTTGACTTTCCTGACATTTGGGTAGTCATGATGCTTAGCTAGAGGCTGCTTATGACATGTATAATAGTGTATCATAAATATCAATAAGGGATTGATAAAATGATTTAAAAGGGTTTAAATCATATAAGTTTTGAATAGAACTTTTAATTGCATATTATACTGCCAATATGGATAGGAACCCAATAGGGCACACACATACAGAGTAAAGGATAAAATGGTAAAATTAAAAGGATAATAATATTTGATATTATTATGGGAGAAGAGAAATAAATAAAAGAATAATTAATTAAAATATTTAATTAATTATGCACAAATGGAAATATTTGCATAAGTTTTTAGAATTGTTCTACAAAATGGACTTAATTAAAATATTGTAATTCATAATTAATTATTAGACACTGAATGTTATAGGGCTGATATAATAATTAATAAATCCATTGGAAAAATAATTAAAGGCCTAGGGTTTTGGTTTTTGAGCAGAAGCCCACCAGAAGATGGTTTCCATGCAAAATCCATATAAAAGGCCTTTGTAGCCTAATTTTTGGACTAAAATAAATTAAATATAATTTCATAAGTGTTATGGAGCCTATATATTTAATTTAGATGGATTTAGAATTAATTTGGGTAATTAAATCCAAGTGTATGCTTAAAGGGCCTAGTTTAAATGTTATGTGCAGGGTCTTTTATGGAAGGACTTAAATTTTATTTAATTGAGCCCAAATGAATTATTAATAATTTCAAAAGCCCATTTAATATTTCTCCAACACTTTTGAAGAGCCCAATCCCATTATGAATTTTGATTTTTTAACATAGAGAAAAAATCCAAAATAAAGGGATTTTAGGGTTAAGAGTTTTAAAGAAAAAATAATAATTTAATTTCTCTCTTTTTCTTAACCTAGTCACCACTCTTCTTGCTAGCTTCAAGACGATTTTAGCTACCTTGTGTTATGAGAGTTACTTGGTTCATTTGATCCTTCTCTTGTGTGGATTACGATTGGAGGTATTCAATTTTGGACACTATGATTTGTGACAACCCAGTGAAAAGGAAAAATAACTATTAAACAAATATCAAAGGTGATTTTTCTATTCTTATTAATATCTATATTGTATATTCATGGAAAGAACAGATATATTGGTTAAAAATTTTAATTTTCTCTCATACATATGTTGTATTTAATCGATTAATTCCCAACATGGTATTAGAGCCTCTGTTTTGCCATGATCTACAATTCTATATTATTCGTGGAATATTTTTTTTTTTTGAGTTATTCATTTCATGAACTTTAAAATATCAGATTTGGTTGTTCATGAATAATAAATATTGATTTCTGGATGTGTGTGTGATTAAATAAAAAAAATGGAAGAAGTAAAAATGATTCTTTAATGTAAAGAATCGTTCTCTAGGCATGAAGAAATTCTTTCAATATAGTTAAGGGGCTGTTCTAAACAAAAATTTTAATTGATCCACTCTAAAATTATGTTAATATGTGATATTAATCCATAGGATTATTTGTATGTTTGATATGTGTGTTTAATATGTGATATTAATCCATAGGATCAAAACAAAAATAAAATTGAACAAGTTTTGCATGAAAACTAGTTTATTCGAAAAGTTCAATAAATTGGTGTTCTTCATATGTTTTTAGTATGTTCTTGGTAATTTCATGTTTATAAAAAAATTTTAATCTTCCAAATCTGATGTATTAATGTGTGTTTAATTAATTGGATTAATTAAAATGGGCCTTGAATTAATTGGATTAAATTTAATTTATTAAAGCCACTTAATGGCCTTAATAATGTTTACAGGTTTGATTTAAATTAGTAAATGACTTGGTGGGCCCAAGGAATTGATTTAAATTAAATATTAAAGACTTTAATTAAGTTTATTAATGGTTTTTAAGGGCTGGAGTGGGCTTGGCTCATTCCAAAGACACATATGGTCCAAAAGACTCAAAACTAGTTTGTGTGTGAACACACTTTTGGGTTTAAATTGTAAGTTTCAGCATACCCATTATTTTGAGCCCAAAATTGATTCTTTAATTATTTAATGTGATTAATTAATTAAATAATCAATTAATAATCAATTGGATTTATAATTAAAATAACTCAAAAGTAAGTTTCAAGAGTTGAAACATAGTTTGTATTCCATTATATGGTTTTACTTTGTGCATTAGAAATGCATATAAGGGTGTATGATTGGCATGGTGGATAGTTATAGACAAGTTCTAATGTGATTGAACATAATGCATGTTTCGGCCATTTAAGGACTTTCATGTCCCAACCACTTGTTTTAGTTTTTATTTTATTTTCAAATTGTAATATATAATTAGATTACTTAGATTAGAGTTAGAGATAGATATGGAGACCAATATCAAGAAGCAAGATGTGCCGGATGGAGATCCAACAAGATTGAAGATAATATAATTAATTATATTTGTTTGAATCAAGCATATTGCCTAGGTTTGACCTTTTGATTTCCCTCTTGGCTTAGGGAGGTCAATAAAGTAAAGTCTATAAGTATGCCATATTTGTATGATTATATTTATACGATAGATATAGGATGCATACCAATGCATTCCAACCATGTATGATGAGACTTAATGGACTAAAATCCCTCAAAAATAATACAAAGGTATATAAGCTTTCCATTAATTGGAGGAGAACCAGAGTTCTTTATAGTATGGGTTATTGACCACAGTCATGCTCACATTATGTCGAATATTTTCAAATCTAATTAAATGGGTCATCTTAGGTTACCCATTAGCTTGTTGATCATAGTCAAGGCTAATAGTTCTAGAGGCAGGATTAGGGAATGCATATATGATATAAATGTATCAAGAGTTGATGACCTAATGATCTAATAGTTATGTAAAGACACAATTGGTATAAAGATACCTACCTTTCAAGGGTATGGAGTTTGACTTATTGACCATAGTCAAGGTCAAATTTGATGTCAAGGATTGGATATTGGCCAACTAAGAAAACCATCAGGTTTTCTCAGATTATATAGTGAGGGCTATTGATTCACAATAAAATAGTGGGAGTAAATGGATTAATTAAAGACCTAATTAATACATACATATATATGAACATACTCTCACATGTTTTTGTTTTTCACATCTAAGTCATCATCATGAGCACATCAAATATAAACCTACGATCAATCTTGGATAACAAGTTTGTTGGTAGAAATTATTCCGACTGGATCAGACAAGTGAGAATTGTTCTCAGAGTTGAAAAGATCCATTATATATTGGATAAAGATCCACAACCAATTCCATCAAATGATGCCATTAATGAGATCAAGGACATTTATCATAAATACATGGAGGATAGTGAAGCAGCGACATGTCTGATGCTGGGTGCTATATCCTCAGAGCTTCAAAAGCAATGTGAGATGATGGATGCTGGAACCATTATTTTGCATCTAGAGGAGCTTTATTCTTCTCAAGCTAGAACTGAGCAATATGAGATTGTTCGAGCTCTATTTAGCTGCAAAATGGTGGAAGGCACTTCGGCTGCTACTCAAGCATTAAAGATGTATGGGTACATTGAGCATTTGAGTAGACTTGGCTATGTAATGGATAATGATCTATACATATATTTAATATTGTACTCATTGGCTCCAAGTTTTGCACCTTTCGTGCTTAACCTAAACATGAACAAGATCCAAGTAACTATTCCTGAGTTTATCAATATGCTCAAAATAGCAGATGGATCCTTCAAGAAGGATTCAAAAAGTGTCATGGTTGTCACTTTTGCTTAAAGCAAGAAGCAGAAGAAGATGATGATGACCATGGCACAGCAAAAGCATAGTGGGATTTCCAAGAAGAAGGCTACCAAAAAGGAGAATCCCAAAGGAACTTGCTTCCATAATGGGAAAGATGGTCATTGAAAGCGTAACTGCAAGGCCTATCAAGATTCTCTCAAGGAGAAGAAGCAAGTTGATTTTTCTACTTCTGGAATTTATATGATTGAAATAAATACTTATTTTATTGCTTCAAAACAATCTTTGGTATTAGTTACCGAATGTGGATCTCATTTGTGTAATGATCTACAGGGGCTTAAAAGTAATAAAAGGGTTGGAAAGGCATAAATATGTCTATAGTCAGCTACTGGAAAAAATATCTCTACAGCAGTTGTGTGGACTTATCATTTACCTCTTCCAAGTAGATTAATACTAGAGTTAAATAATTGTTATTATTTAACAACATTATCTAAAAGTATTATTTCTTTCAATTGTTTATTAAATGATTATGACATTTCTTTGAAGAAAAAATGTTGTTACATTTTTAAAAACAATATATTTTATGCTAAAGCTATCATTGAGAATGGTATATTTGTTCTTGATTTAATTAAATAAGTGCATAATGTGGATACCGAGAGAATGAAACAAGATAATCTAAATAACTCATATTTATGGCATTGCCGCATAGGCCATATAAATGAGAAATGCATGACCAAATTACACAAGTCAGGTGATTTGAGATCATTTTATTATGAATTATTTGATACATATGAATCTTGATTATTAAGAAAAATGCCAAAAGCTCCCTTTTTGATAAAGGAGAATGAGCTAGAATGATTTTAGACTTAATACATTCATATGTATTTGGTCCAATGACTACACATGCCCAAAGAGGTTACTCCTACTTCATTACTTTCATTGATGATTACTTTAGGTTTGGACATATCTATCTTATGAAATATAAATCATAATTATTTGAAAAGCTTAAAGAATTCAGAAATGAAGTAGAGAAGCAACTTGGCAAGAGTATTAAGACACTTAGATCAAATTGAGGTGGAGAATACTTAAGCCAATAATTTCAAGATTATCTTAGAGATAATGGGATTTTATCTCAATGGACTCCACCATATACACCATAACATAATGGTGTATATGAGAGGAGAAATCAAACACTCTTAGATATGGTTCGATCCATGATGAGCCGAGCAAACTTGCCTAAGTCCTTTTAGGGATATGCATTAAAAAATGCCGTTTAAGTGTTAAACAGAGTTTCTAGTAAATATGTTGATGTTACTCCATATGAGATATGGGATAACAAGAAACCCACACTTTTTCATATAAAGGTATGGGATTGTCCTACTTATGTAAAGAGGATAATGTCAGACAAACTAGATGTTAAGTCTGACAGATGCTTATTTGTGGGATATCAAAAAGAAACATTTGGATATTATTTCTACCATCACTTAGAACAAAAGGTTTTTATTTCAAGGCATGTTGTCTTTTTAGAACGAGAGTTTCTCCTACAAGAAGATAGTGGGAGTAAAATTGAACTTTGTGAAGTTTAAGACCAACAAATAGAAATAGAGCAACCGATTGAACCCAAGATTAAATCTCACAATGATGAGACTATAGTTGAACCTAATTATACACAAAATCCTAGAAGATCTACTAGGATGTGTTCTATACCTGTGAGATATGGATTATGGATTTCACATTGATTCAGATAGATACATAATTGTAGTAGAGGATCATGAGCCTACAAGTTATCAAGAAGTTCTGAACAGTTTAGAATTTAATTTATGGCTTGAGGCTCTGCAGTCTAAAATGGACTCTATGTATGAGAATAAAGTATGGAATTTAGCTTAACTACCTAAAGGGATAAAACCCATAGGGTGCAAATGGGTCTTCAAAAAGAAAACTGACATGGAAGGTAATATAGTTACCTATAAAGCTCACTCAGTAGCAAAAGGCTATTGTCAAAGAGAAGGAATTGACTATGATGAAACCTTTTCTCCTGTAGCGATGCTTAAGTCTATAAGAATACTTTTAGCCATTGCAGCTCATTATGATTATGAGATTTGGAAAATGGATGTTAAAATAGCTTTTCTATATGGAAATCTGACTGAGGATGTGTATATGACAAAAGCAGAAGGGTTCATATCACGAGATGGCGAAAAGGTATGCAAGCTTTAAAGATCCATTTATGGATTAAAGCAAGCCTCTAAGAGCTGGAACATACGATTCAATGAGTCATTTGAAGATTTTGGTTTCTTACAGAATGAAGATGAACCTTGTGTATGTAAAAGGATCAGTGGGAGTGGAATCATCTTTCTAGTTCAATATGTGGATGACATATTGATCATGGGAAATACCATTTCTCTTATCTAATCAATTACAATATGATTATCCAAGCAATTCTCCATGAAAGACCTTAGAAAAACATCCTATATTATGGGAATAAGGATCCATAGATATAGATCCAATAGGTTGCTAGGTCTTTTTCAAAGTACATATATAGATAAAGTATTAAAGAGGTTTAATATGGATCTTTCTAAGAAAGAGTTTATAACCATGGTGCATAAGAAACACCTTTCTAAGTCTATTTATCCGTAGACACTAGAGGATAGAGAAAGCATGAGTAGAACACATATGCATCAGCAATTGGTTCTATCATGTATGCTATGTTATGTACATGTCCAGATGTAACATTTGCTTTGGGTGTCACAAGAAGATTCCAATCCAATTTTGGAGAAGAGCACTGGGCAGTTGTCAAGAATATCCTTAAGTAGTTAAGAAGGACTAAGGATATATTCTTGGTATATGGAGATAGTAGTTTGGAATAAATAGATATACTGATGCCAGCTTTCAATTTGACAAAGATGACTGCAAATCACAGTCTAGTTTTGTGTTCATAATGGGAGGAGGATCAGTTAGTTGAAAAAGTTTCAAACAAGAAACAACTGCTGATTCCACGATATAAGTTGAGTACATTGCTGCTTTGGAGACAGCCAAAGAAACAGTATGGATTAAAAAGTTCATATCTAAACTAGGAGTGGTGCCTAGCATTGTTGATCTGATTCCTTTATATTATGGCAACAATGAATCCATTGCACAAGCAAAGGAACTATGGTCTCATCAGCGATCCAAGCATGTCTTTAGATGCTACCATCTCATAAGGGAAATAGTAGCTAGAAATGTTGTGATGATAAAAAGGGTCCCCACATATGATAATATGGCGGATCCCCTCCCTAAAGCACTTTCCCAGATTACGCACGATGATCATATAAATAACATGGATTTAAGACATATGAGTGATTGTCTCCAGTGCAAGTTCGAGATTGTTAAAGAGTATGCCATATAGCCCATATAAAAAGGGATGTATTTAATATATATATATATATATATATATATATATATATATAATATTCATGTGATTAATGAAAGGAATCATTCATTTATTAATGCTATGTTTAAATACATATGTTTGTATATCTTAAATTAATAAATAAAGTCCTAGATATTATAAACGCATTGCAAAGGCAATCATGATAGTGTTCATGATATGAAATGTCTATTACATGTAAATGTGATAATATCTAAATATCTCTAGTCATAGTATTAACAAGATAAGACATTGTTAATCCGGACAAACTAACATATGTTATACTTTTTGAATAGTTCAACCAGTAGTTCTCATAATTGTGATTATGGGAGATGATCAAAGCTAATATATGGATTATTGTTTAAAGAAAAACTTCATTTGACACCTGCAAATAGAATCCTCATATGGATATTAAATCTATATTAGTGACAAATATCTTCATAGTGATTGTGCAAGTATCCTTAGACTTGAGATCACCAAGGTTATCTTAAGTAGTAAGTGATATACTTTGACTCCATAATTACTTACTTCCAACTAAGGGTGAACATAATTAGGAGGTTGGACATATCATAACCTATTTGAAAATAGTTAAGTAATTGATAAATGATTCACCATTCCAGATTTATTATGGGAAGTTATCTCGCATGATTCTATAGCTGCCTTGTTAAGATAATCTCTGGCCAGAGCAATATACCAAAATGGATAGGGATCCATAAAAAGCATTTTGGAGGCCTAATTGTTTAGCTAAAATAAATTAAATATATTTTATAAGTATTTTGGAGCCTATATATTTAATTTGGATGGGTTTAGAATTAATTTGGTTAATTAAATCCAAGTGTATTCATAAAGGGCCTAATTTAAGGGTTATGTGCAATGTCCTTTATTAAAAGGACTTAAATTAGATTTAGTTGAGCCCAAATCAATTCTTAATAATTCCAGAAGCCCATTTAATATTTCTCCAGCAATTTTAAAGAGTCTCATCCCATTATAAAGTTGGATTTTTTAGCCTAGCTATAAAATCCAAAATAAAGGGATTTTACGATTAAGAGTGTTAAAGATAAAAAAAAATTCTCTCTTCTTCTTAACCTAGCCACCACTCTCCTTACTACATTTAAGGAGATTTCGGCCACTTTGTGTTCTAAGAGTTACTTGGTTCAATTATTCCTTCTCTTGTGTGGATTACGATTAGAGGTGTTCAATTTTGGATACTGTGGTTTGCGACAACCTGGTAAGAACGAAAAACAATTATTCAACAAAAATCAAAGATGATTTTTCTTATTCTCATTAATATATATATTGTATATTCATGGCAAGATTAGATATATTGGTTAAAAATTTTAATTTCTGCATATGCATGTGATGTATGTAACCGATTAATTTCCAACAATAATTGCATGCCACAATAAATTTCCACTCAAATTAATCTTTAATAAATCAACCCCATTACTCTATATACATGTATATTCTTTCTTAAATTCACCCATAAATTATATTCTTTAACTCAATTATACCTTAAACATTTTTATAACAATCAATTCATAAATAAATTGAGATTATCACTTGCCCTCATTACTCCAATCCAAAATTCAGGTATTTTAATTAGTCTTAATCAAATAATAATTCATTAAATCATACAATTTTGACTATGGTCAGTTTTGGGGCCTTACAAGATTGTGTACTTTCTCACTTTAAAACAACTTTGCATCTCAATTTCATATTATTACTTAAATTGAACCCAAAAATACATATAAAATAAAACATCAGACTTTTGGAAGCAAGATGAAAACAACACAGTAATTTCAAAATTGTTTCTATCATTTCGTTAAGATCTGAATTTAGCTTCACCTCTTTAAACAAATAAATTCGGTTTCCTTTCAATTAAAATACACATAAGAGAGTAAAGACTTTGATTGGATAATCTCTAATCTTTCATCAAATAAATTCTTAAAATAAACAAAAATACAGATTTAAGAACCAAGTTTCCTGTTATTTCTATACTATTATTTTAATTTCTTATAAAATCAATCACATGCAACCCACTAATCATAGTTCTTATACTTATAATCCACATCTTTGTTCTCTTAACACAACTACTACACTAGATTTTCCGAATCCATACATAAGCAAACACATACAAACTAAGAAAGGTTTCCAAGCCTGACATGCAACTCCATAGCTTTCATCAAATCCCCTTTCTCTATATTTCTACTTCTTGATCCTTGTTTACTGCACTTCTTAAACTCTACCTTCATCACACATTCCTGAAATGTAAAATAATATATTTTAAGGATGCTCTTTGGGGGGGAGGTTAAAGGGATCTATTTTTAGAAAAAATTAAGGAGGGATTGAGATTTGTAGATTTTATTAGAGAGAGAGAAAAGATGAGGATTTTCTTTCTTTTTCTTTTATAACGGCTAGACTCCTTACCATTCCTTCCTTTTTATTGCCAGCTTCTTCTCCCTTTCCCCCTTCGCATGATCTTCTAGAAAAATGAGTGGATGATGACTTCATATAGGGATAATTCCAAATTTGCTTCCTTATAAAATCTCATTTCTTATCTTTGCAACACTTTTTTTTTCTTTATTCCAATTAAACCTCTGCATTACATTTTTATTCTTATTAAACATATGTACACCTTAATATATAATGGCTAATTACCCCTTTTAATTCAAGAATTGAATTTCATCAATTAATTTAACAATATTATCTATGATTGCTTCTTAATCATGTTGAATTCAACCACTATTTACAAATAATACTTATGAAATTTCTAAAGCTAGGGCCTAAGTTAGGTTCTAATATTTATGCTCATTAAGAGAATCAAAATGCATTTAAAAAGGACTTAATACTTATTAGGAGACTCAAAATATATTAGAAAATGACTTAATGCTCATTAAGACACTTAAAATACCTTGAATAATGACTTAATGCTCGTTAAGAGACTCAATGAGAAATTATGGGTCACTCTTAATGAGAGAATAGGAGAATAGGTATGTTAATACAAAGACCTACCTTATTTAAATAAGCACAATGCATACCAAGAAAATTTTAAGTATGTGTGTTGAAGGCTAAAATATGATATTTTCAGTTTTCTGAATGCAAATCATGGCTACAAAATTAGGGATGAGATTTAACTCGAATACATAAATGCATTCATGGATTCCCGCTTAAAGATCAAGAAGCACCATATGCCTCTTCTTACGTATAAAACCTTAGTAGAAGATTATCTCTGCTAGATTTGATGAGATCAATCTAGAAACAAAAGGTCTTACATTTATTGTAATCTTAGGCTTGGGTGGATGGATGTAAAACAAAGGTCAGGTTGCTAGTGAAAAATTACCACTATATTTTCTTAACAAGTAGGAGGACTTATTCTACCTATTTGCCTATCATAAATAGATTCTCATATTTGGTCTTTATGACTTTTGATTTACTAGAGATTGTTTGAAGGCTAATAGCTCAAAGTCTTCCCTTTCCTTCTTTGGTCATTTTTACATGATTTTTCCTTTTCTTTTCTCTTTTTCCTTTTTCCTTTTTTCTCTTTTTTCATTTATCTTCCTTTCTTAATTTCTTTTTATCAAGTTTATTTCATCAAATAAGCTCAATTCTCTATTAATAAAATTTACACAAAGGATTGGTAAAAAATTAGTCTTCCCTGTCCTTGAAATATGAAGTTCACCTTACTATAGTTGACATATTCTTATAGATAAGCCAAAATCATTTTGGATTAAGGGCCATTTTAATGTGTGTGACAATAAAATGAGCACGCATTTAGCATGTTTGAAATAAAGTCTTAATAGGGTAGCAAATGATTATGAAATTAGGGTAGGAAGAGTTATTTAGAAAGTTGTACAAAGAAAGGCTACCTGAACCATTTATTGGATTTTATCTTATCCCTGGTTATTTTAACGGGTAATTAGAAAGGTTTTATTGGTCTTGGCAAGTTTTACCCAATCCTATCGACTGTAAACAATTTTTTCTTCAACTTCTAATTTGGGCCCTAAGTGCTTAAAATTTAAAAGTTGCATGGTACGTAATGGGTTATATACAATTTAGTGGACTAAGATAAAATATGACTACCTCTTGTTCAGTTTATATTTGAATTAAGCATGAATTTTGAAGGTTGAGGTCAAGCCCATTAACAGTTAGGAATTGCTCTACTAAAGTAAAATTTTGAATTGAAAATAAATTAACAAGAAGTAATTATGTCAAAAGTTTAGACATTGCTTGTCAAGATGAATTAAATTTAATGATCAAGTTATTTAAATTAATAATACTGAATAAAACTTGCAAAAGGATGGTGCTGCATCGATCATATTGAATGCATCAAGGAAGCAGTGATCTTTAAATGTCTAGGCTTCACAATAAGTGTGCTGAATATGAAGAGCCAAGAGACCTGTGGAGGTAAAGACAGCAGAGCATGCTTTCACTTTACCTGTAAGGTTACTTGTATAACAATATACAAAATATTATGTGTGAAGAAAAATGCATACAATTATATAAACGACACATTTAAGAAAATATATATGTGAGACACATGCAACAAATTATGTGCAAAGTATTTGGAAAAGGATTATCTGCACCAACACATGTATAAAATTGTATATGAAATATTTAAAACATACATGCAAAGGGGAATGAGTGTGTGCAAACACATGCAAGAAATTATATACATCAGGACACTCATGTTAAAAAGAGGGCTTGTAGAAATGCAAGAATGTATATAGAAATACAAGAATACTTGTAGAAAATGAAAAAAAATGCAAAAATACATCTAGAGATGCAGGAATGTGTGCATGAAATGCAAAAATACAAGAATGCATGTAGAAATGGAGCAATGTATGTGAGAATACAGAAATGCAAGAATATTTACATAAAATACATGGCATACATCATAGGTAGTTAAGGGACTTTATCTCAAATGGGAGCTAGCTAATGATCCACATATGTCTTCCTTATAACTCCTAATTTTTGAATAAGCTTCTTTTATTTTACCCCTCCCCCCACCTGCCCTCAGTTTTTTTCTATTTTATCTTCTACCTGAGTACTTTTATTTTTTATAGGGTAGACTAGCTATCATTGTTATACTATGGGCAAAAGGAAATCTATAACCCATATGAACTATGGTGTATTCAACCTATTGGATCTTATGCCATGATGAGATTGTAGTCCCATCATTTTATTCATAAGCCATAGCCATTCCTTAAGAGTCTGCGGTAATGAAAAACACACTTTTTGCCCTCAAAACTCTGGCTTGCAACAAAGGTTATGTGTAAAGTTTCATAAGGGAAGTGAATTAAGTACCATGGAATTTCCATTAGCAATCACCAGACAGGTATGTCAAGGTAGTTCTTTTTTCCTAGGAAACCTAGGTGATATACTAGATGACCCTTCACTAACATACCCACCTTTCATAATTGTGTTATTTTGTTGATATGTCCTACTTGAAATTTGACATTGATCCAGAAAAACCTAACTGGTGGCTATAATTTATTTAGCATGATTAAAACCATTCATAATAGGCAGACCCTATTTTCACTTCATGTGTCCATAGCTGAGATATTCTATTTACCACCTCAAATGGGTAATTTGGATGTCTACTCCTTTTCAGGCTTTGCAATGCCATATTCGGGATTACAACTCACTATACTAGCCAACTTAACGAACCATAAGAGGTAGCCTTCTATTGATTGCATCATATCAGGCTATCATCTCCTCCGAAGTGAGCTACCCACAAAGTTCTGCATACAAAAACTTGAGAAATATAATTTTTCAAATAGCCTTATAGTTAATTAGAGCAAATTGGCTAGAGTCCTCAAGGTTTCATCTAACTTTGGGCTTTATCCCTGAAGTATTTGATTTCTATTAAGAATTGAAATTAAAATTTTACTAGTAACACTACTTTTACTTCATATACCAAAGATGATAACATGGCTTAAGTTGAAGATTTAACAATTGCTTTGCAACTCTAAAATATAAATGGTGACTTCTCAACCAAAACCTCCTAGCTCTATACCTTTTCATATGGAATTTCCATTACCTTGTTACCTTTTATTTTGATTACTCCTTTAGCAAATAGGAGACTCATGGCACTGAGTATCTTTTCATCTTTTTTCTTCTTTAACTTTTCCTTTATCTTTTTAGACTCATTTCTATGTGAGAATATAGAAATGCAAGAATATCTACATAAAATGCATGGCATACATCATAGGTAGTTAGGGGACTTTATATCAAATGGAAACTAGCTAATGATCCACATATGTATTCCTCATAACTCCTAATTTTTGAATAAGCTTCTTTTATTTTACCCCTCCTCCCACCTGCCCTCGATTTTTTCTATTTTATCTTATACCTGAGTACTTTTATTATTTATATGGTAGACTAGCTATCATTGTTATACTCTTGGCAAAAGGAAATCTTTAACCCACGTGAACTATGGTGTATTTAACCTATTGGATGTTATGCCATGCTGAGATTGTAGTCCCATCATTTTACTCATAAGCCATAGCCCATCCTTATGAGTCTGCAGTAATGAAAAACACACTTTTTGCCCTCAAAATTTCATTAGTATAGTTAATTAATATTTGTAATTTAATTGTCAAATATTTATGCCATATTTAATTCATTTTAGTTCAACCGTATTATTATTGTTATTGTTATTGCTTTTAATATTTATATATTTTTAATATGTTATAATGTTAATGCTATTTATATCCATTTTATTTATTAATTTATCTTATTATATATTTACTAAATTATAATATTTATTTAAATGCTTTACCATGCATGTGCCTATAAATGTTGCATAAATTTCGGATATATCATGCATTTTATCTATTTTGCTTATATTTTCACATTTAGTTAATTATTTATCCAATCCATCTATTATTTATTATTGATCAATTTCTTTCAATAAATTATCATTATTATTTATTGTGTTTACTTATCATTTTAACATATGCATGTTAATAAATGTTGTATGAATTCTAGATTCATCATGCATTTTATATACTTTGCTTATTTTAATTGACTATTATCATTTAGTATTTGATTTAATTGATTGATAATCTTATTAGTTGATATTATCTTATATCCCTTTCAATATATTAACACCTACGAATTGGAGTGTGATAGAGGATGAAAATCAAATTACCTTAGGATTTATTTTATTTGCTATTCATTTATTGTCTGGGTCTGCATAATTATCCCTTTTATTTTCCTTTATTTCATACATTTTATGTATTAATGAAGGTTGTCCACGTCCTTAACATAAAAACAACATCAATATGCTTTCCATTTAATTAATCAAGATTTTTCTAATAAAATTTGACTAATAATGTCCATTCTTTTTATCAAAAGTCACACAAAAAAGTTTTACAAACATGCATGAGGGAACCAATGGCCACCAATTCAATAAATAGCCCAATTTATATATCTTTTTTTTTTCTTGTATTATTGTTCTTTCATGCCTTTCTTTTTTTATTGCAAATAAATGATTTTTTCAAGCATTAAACAAAAGCTCACTAATTGATTTTATAAAAGTTTGAGTGGAATTTTTCAATAATAAACACATTATCGTATGCATACGTTATATTCTTGCCCACTCGATATGATATTCGTATGCCTAACATGCTCATGCATCATGCATATTATATGTATCATTCACATCCATTGTTATGTTTTAACTCATATTATATGTATCATGTTCAAGCCTTATCATCATCATTAGAGTGATTGACCCATCCATCACATGCTTCCCTAATATATCCATTCTTATGCATCATCCTATATATTATTCTCATGCATTGTGACCAAGTTCACATATATGTTAGAAACATGAATCACCTATCATGCATCATTCTAACTCATTGATTTTTTTAGCTATTCTAGATTGTGTTCTTAGACGGTTTAGATGAGCTAGTGATCACTCTATTAGAAGACTCTGTCAGAAGTAGCTAAAATCTAATATGATAGAACCAATGTCAAGATAGGGTTTAGAATCAAGTTTAAGTTCAGATCCTAATGACATAGTGCGTAAGACTTTAGAATAATTGCTAGAGCTAGTAAAAAGGGTGTGGTTGTTTGATCGAATAAAGGCTGCTAATTCTTCTTACCATCGTGACCTAAATATAAGGTTTGAGGAGTTTAAAGGAAGGATAATGTCAACAATAAAGGAAATAGTGATAGATCTGATGCCTACTTTGGGAATGCAATAAATCGTACCTACTATTGGCCAATTTAAACAAGCCAAGGTTAGGAAGATAGCTATGAAAGAATCTATAACCCTTCCAATATTTGTTGGTTCCAGCCATAAGATACCACTTGTTCGACCAGCTGAGCAAGAGGAAGATGAGGGATATACCTCAAAGGATTATTATATGCAAGTCCTAAAAGAATAAAATACTAAGAATAAAGGGTCCTGCCTTGAGAAATGTGAAATGAAAAATAAAGGTTGTGGCATAAATAATGCCAACAGGTAATGATATTACCTTATAAGATAGGGATTTGGATAGCAATGATGTGCATGATGCAATAAGTTTTTGAAATGTAAGACTCACCTAAGTTTGATAGTGCTTCTAATCAAATAGCCCACATATAGCAATATGTCCTAGCAATAAAAGGGACTACCTTTACTAAATGACAAAATGTTGAATACTTTAACCATGAACTAGATAAGGAAACAAAGGAAGATTGGGATAGGTAGATAGAGGAATTCTTGAAAAAGTATGATCATAGCATAAGATTAGAAGTGACCATAAAGGATCTGGACTACTACATGAGAAACTAGAAGAATCATTCTATGACTATCTTTCTCGATGGAGGACCAGGGTGATGAAAATGATGAAGAAGCTAAAGATTACTGATCATATCAGGTTGTTCATCCTAAATGCCAATCCCTACCTAAGATATGAACTCAAAATCAAAGGTTTAAAGGATTGGAATTTTTTAAGGATATAGCCATAAAATTTGAGGCTTAATATCTGAAGAAGAAGGTCATCCCCACACACCATATTTCTAATAAGAATGATAAGAAAAGTAATAGCAATGGAGGCAATGCTATCAAAACCTCAAGAGTTTCAATTATAAGGATAGTTTAGTGGCATTATTCAAACCTAGGTAGGCCATTATCTTATAGTCTTCCCTATTTTATAAATAAAGAAAAGTTATAACCTTTGCTTTCATGGCTAGCCAATAGTAAAGAAAAGCTTGCAACTAGGGTACATTTGTATTTTTCCTATCATCAACACACATGGCATGAGATAAACCATTATTTTACTCTAAAATACCGTATTTAGGACCTGATTGACACCCAATAGATACCAGATCCAGAAAGGGGAAGCAAAAGGAAGAGAGGTTGCAATGCTATGTGACCACATATGTTTAAGCTCACCCGAATGCTATATGCCTTAGGATGTATATAGCATATAGATATCTAGCCATTACCTGCTTAGTTCCAATGATAAGCAATTAGAAAGTTACTGGATGTAAATATTATCATCGATCTTGGAGGCACCATCCGGAGAAGGAAGAGCCTAAGATGTTGAAAGTCTTTTTACTGCCTGCATTTTTAGGAGGAAAAGGTGTATTAAAGGCTATTTTTGCTGATGTAATAAATGCTTATGTTTCTTTAATCATGTTAATAATATTAGCCTTTCTTATGCATCCAATGTCTTATTTTATTGTTTCATGCATAGTCATAAACATAGCTCGATTACATACGGCATTAATTTGATAAACACTACTCTATTTTATCTAAAAAAATATATTCATTGCAACCAATATGACTCCTGAGGTGATGAAGTTTGAGAGATTTAAAATAATAATGAAATTAAAAGAAAAATGAAGGAAAAAAATCTTTGCATGGATTTAAAGCGACATAATGAGAATTGATGAAAACACCGTAAGACATGCTACCCAAGCTTATTTGAATAACAGATCATTTACATGGGAAATTTAAAGACTCAGATTAAGAGGATGAAAAGATAGTTTGAAAACTCTAAGTGACAATTATCAAGGAAACTAATGGGAATCCATAGCTATAATGCTTGGAAAGTCTAAAACTTTGTGAAGATGCTTCAAAGAAAGAATAGAGAATGATCTACAAGCCATAGCTTTGGCTCAATACCTTAGGAGGGGTAATACAAAAAAAAGAGGTTGATAGAAACTAATCAAAACAACCAGAAGAAATTGAATGAAAGAAAAGAAATCACATAAAAGCTTGTATTGCCACATGAACAAAGAAATAAGATAGCAAGCAAAGTTTCAAAGACTATTCATTTCTCCTTAAGATTAGAGAATAAGCATGATGCAACCAATCAAGATTAAGCATGAAATATAAAATGTTGCCTTAAGAGCTTAACTGTTAGTGTCAGAATAAGCAAGTTAAGGCCTTCTACAATTTAAAGCATAACTCACTATCCTCATCAAGTTTATAAAAAAAGGTCCACTTAATCATCTCTAAAGTGGGTCAAATATCATTGTTTGAAAAAACAATTCAAATCAAGTGCTCTAGATTACTCAAGCCAAAGCCAAACCATTTATGCTGAAGAAGCTAAGGTTAGAAGGGGTAACAATTTCTCACCTGCAATTATCAAAAAGGATTTAATGAATTGAGTAGTGACTACCTATTGAAGAAGGTTCCATGAAAAATTTAAAAAAAATTAAAATAAAAAATGAAAAAGAGAAAATATAGTCCTGTAGGCTTAAAATAAGAAAAGGCAACCTTGTTAAATTTAGGATCTTCGCAGGGGAAAAATTGAAAAAGGTATCCTAGGAAAAAATTAAGGGTTGAAAGAAAATAGTCAATCAAGAAAATTCATGAAGGCTTATTGATGGAATGAGTTGGAAACACATAAGGTGATGCACTCTTGATATTGAAGGGGAACGTGTTTTTGTATTACGTATATAGGCATGATTGATGCTATTGCTATATGATTTTTATAAATATGAATGCATGCATAAGTTAGGCATAAGCATATGATTAACATACGTAAAGAAAGTTATTACTTACATGAAGGCATGTAATAGGTCTAAATTCTCAAGTAACAAAAGCAACACCTCAAGTGTTAGATACTTATTTTGATGTTATTATCATGGCATCCCTACCAAGACACTACGTTAACATTTAGGTACTACAGAGGATAACTATAACACCTTCTTACTATTAATCTATTGTTTATATCCAATTAAGTTACTTTAATCATACACCATAAGACTATCATGTTTGTATAATATTCATCATACAATTATCATGTTACTATTACTCATCTTGTACTATACACCATTTTCATATAGGTGATACTTTAACTATTTGTGTGCTTTATCTTATGTAAAACATCATGCACATCATGATATGTATGAGTTACTTTATGTTTTACATGCATTCATGTACTTACTTAGCAACTTCTTAGGTCTGTTACAAGACAAAATACACATATTACATACATCATCATGTGCCTATTAGCCATAATGCAAAATATTACAAAATGCTAATACAAAAACTCCCTACATCAACTCTTATCAGTCTTGTGTTGGCCTTTCCTAATGTAGAGCCTATGCAAAAGTATTGTCTAAGAAACCTACATAGATAAAATAATCCATGCTAAGCTATAAGGCTTAGTAGGGACAAAATATGATAGAAAGCCACTCACAACGGTCGTCAAAATAACATGTAATATGTAAACACATACATATAAATATATGCATATCCATGGCAATCATATTGTGTCCAAAACTAATATTATAGTAATATATGTAATTTACAATTTGACCAATTCAACTAGCATCTCAAAATATTTATAAACTTGGAAATAAACAATATAATATATCCTGTATGTTATTGATATATTTAAAAATATTTTATATCTCATTCTTTTATATATAGCATAAATACCATCCAATTATATATATTCATGATTCAAATACTATAACTTCAGCCATAACTGTAATTAGAACAATTCATATACTTAAACAAAGACATAGGAGCATATGTGCTTTTAGCTCAATTACTTTAACCATATTAGATATCCTGCTTAAGTTCTAAGAGTGGATAATGAGAATGGTAGATACCCGTAGGTATCAAAACGGTGAATAATCGAAGAAATCAAATTGGTAGACATAAATGGGGCTAAATTGTACTCTAGACTGGTCAAGTAGACCCAAACAGGGCTATTTATGATCCAAATGGGATCAATTGTACTATAGACCCATTCATGCCAAATAGTGGCAATTGTAATTATCTTTATAGGTGCCTATCTATCCACAACTGAACTCTATTTACATGCAATATTGTGTTCAAATTCATTTCATATATCAGGCTTGTTCTTATATTATTCCACTTGCACATGTTAATAATCATGTAAAAGATATACGATCTCTAGTGCATAAATATGTATGCACATTTCATATCATTCATACACATATTATTAATCATGTAAAAGATATACCACCTTTAGTGCATAAGCATATATGCATATTTCATATCATGTATGCATATGTTCATATCACAATTTATATGCATGTATGCATAATCTCGTATAATAATGCAAACATGTATTTTTGCTTGATTTCCATAATTAGGCATAAATGATTATAGTCATGTACTTCGCTCGATTATCTATAAATAAACAAACTTCCATGTGATCATGTACTTTAGCATGCTAACATTTGGCATCACATATGCATAGGCATAATATTTCAATGAAGTAATAATACATACCTATTCATGAACTTACCATATAACATACCTTATACTTAATTCTTCACATTATGATCTCATCACTTACTCACCAAGTTATATCATATTTTATCAATTATTTCATCATATAGCAATACTTTAATTATATTATCCTTGTGACTATACATTTGACATAATAACATATAAGCATGACATATAATCATCACATGATATCATGTTCATGTTATCTTAAATTGGGAAATAATAATTTACCTTATTATTCCATTACCATATAAATGCTTCACAAAATAATCAAGCCTATTACTTCACAATATGATATTATCATATATTCAATGAATTTATTGCTCTTTATTTGCCCTTTTTTGTTGTGAAATACTTTAGAGATGCTTAAGAAAGTTTTTGGTTAACTTAAGCAATAATTCTGCATAGAGATAGATTTTCAAGTTCAATTTGAAAATTATTTTTGACCTATCAAATGAAATTTATAGCCAAAGTGGTGTTACACAAAGTTAATCCACTATATTTTCAATTTCAGGAGCAATAAAAATCACAACAATATCATTTCTAGATTTTGAGATATAATCAAAACAATGAAAACTATTTCTCAAAATAAGGTTGCATATATGTCCGGATTCAAGCCATAATTTGTCATTTTTAGAATCAGAATCGGACCATGCATTCTGTATGGAAATTATAAAAATGGAACTCTAGTTTACCAAGGATTTTGTACCAAAGAATTTTAACCTTTATAACATGATATATAGTTAATTTACCATAACATGCTCTTTTTCTCTAAATAGTACTTCACTGTACAAAATCCAATTTTTATCACCACTTAATTTGAAAATTATAGAAGAAAATAGGTACAAAATTTAAAAAACATTCCTTCATAAACATTGTGCCCTTATGAGTTTATTTTAACCAAAATATTGTCTCAATTATTTAGACTTCTCCACAAAAAATGATAGTAAAAATACAGCAACATGTTCCCTGCAATTAGATAGCAGCTTATAATAAACTTCAAGTTTATTTTAAGGAAATTTAGCGATAGAATTTGACTTTGTGTTCCGCATAAAAAATGTAGATATAAAAGTCTTGTTTAATAACCAATTAGAATTTCTTAATTTTCCATTTTGTAACTCTAGATATTCGTAAAACAAACTCATTAGGTTGGATGAACTCAAATAACGATTTTTGACACCAATGGATTTTTCAAGCATTTTGATACACTTGAGTTAAATTGAAAATGGATCTAAAATAAGATTGCTTTTAACACATTTCCACCAATAATCAGCATCTAAATTACATGCATGACACTTATACACCAAGCCATATACCTTTGCTGAAAATCACATTTCACTCATCAATCTTTTGCAATTTCTTTACCCTTTATCTTTTTATTACTTTTCCATTCATCTACTACATATAACCAAGCATTAATTACAGCATTTCTCCTCTATTATAAAGAAATACAATAAGAAAATAAGGGGAAGAAGAGATGAAATAAGAATCTAGAATCAATTACCTTGAATATTTCTACTAAAACTTCTTAATCACCACATGCGTAAGTGTTTTTTTAAGGATTTTTAAGAAAGGAGATATTTTGATCTTTTAGTGTGAGAAATGAGAGAAGAAAATCAGAAATTTCACTATAGAAAATTGTCCACCCCATTCAAAGAATCATTACCTCCATTTCTCTCTCCAACATGTAAGACCTTTAAGCTAAAAAGTGGTAAGCATATGATCCTTTAACTTTTTACATGTCAAATAATGTCCCTTCACTTTTCTTCCTCTTATAAATTCAACCCAATCTTTATTTCTTTTAATTCATAATTAACCCTAATTTGTTTTCACTTTTTAAAATTGACCCCATATGAGCTACCTTTACAAATTGACCCCAAATTATATTCTATAATTTAATTACAACCTTAATTAATTTAATGGCTATTAATTTACATTTAACTCATATAGTGGAATAAAATTATCACTTGCCATATAACTCTAATTCAAATTTCACTTATTTAATTTACTCTTAATCAAATGTAATCTCATTAAACCATGTATTTACAACTAGGGTCATAGTTGGGGTCTTACAATAACAACCTTTTAGTGTTCAGAATTTTCTTCTTGATGGGTGTCGTAGATAAAATCCTATATGGATCGTAAAGACAAAGTTACATCATTTGAATTAGATGAAGTAGAAATGTTTTATGATGTTTATGGAAAAAAAGGTGGCCAAAGAAATAAGTGGTTGTTAGTAAAGACAAGGCTCTAATAACCCCCGCTTTGACCATCGACCTGCAACTCAAGATGTAAGGTAGACTCTTAGAGGCAAGACAGTACTTCTTTTATGGCTATAAGTTATTGAAGCAATAGGAATAAATCTTAATGGGTAGAAGGAAAATGCAAAATCATGAGCACTAACAACTATTAAATGAGATGCATGATAGATCAATCTACTCAAAAAGATACTAAATAAAGTATAAAACCTGAGATGGAATTTCTTTTTTGGTTCTTAGAGCCATTACATGACATATACAACTTATTGAGGAAAAGGTTATCTTTGATGGAAGGATGATAGAGATAGGTGTTCTACCCTTAGAGTAATAAGAAAGCTCAAAAAGATGGAAAGGTAAAAAAAATAATAAATAGAATGCACCTAAACTAAGCTTGCTTAAAGCTCATTTGAAAATAGATTTTTGAAAGGCATTTCTCATAAGGCTAGTGACATCCTGTACAATGAATTTTCCTTCAAAGGTAGGTTGAATTCATAAGTAGTGATAGTAGCACTTCATATACTTTGATAAAGTCAAGGGTAATCCTTATCTCATATGATGATGAAAATTGCCCAAAGTCATCAATAGTAGGTCTATACAACAAGCCTATATGAATGGGTAAGAAGCACTTTTAGCCTTCGGGGTAAAGATGATAGTAATTTTAAGAGACAGCTCAAGGGCAGTTACCAAGCTTATGGTGAATGCTCCATCACAGTGAAATACCTATTGTTTTATGTGAGATGTTTAAGAAAGACTGAGCAACAAGTTTACCTTCTAGCTCTTATTCCTAGAAAGGAGAACTGGCTTACTGGTACTTTGATAACCTTGATTGTTGTGTCGAACATTCCAACCGAAGTGTTCGTGAAATTAATTAGTTCAAGCAAATTATCTTTTGAAGCCATGCAAGTGATATATGTTAAAGCTACAACAACACTCATACTTATCTAGGAGAAGCCAATATTTTTAGCGAAAGTTTCTCTAAAAAAAGTATGAAGGACTTATAGACTAGGATTTGGTATAATAGGGCAGCCCCAATGGTTTGTACTTGAGTTGTATAAATGAGTAAGAATCCATGAAATTTATGAAAGGAACTCATGATGGCATTTATATAGCTTGTGAATGGCTTGACACTTTCTATGTTAGAAGGTTCTCTTTGTTTGCCACAACAAATTACTTTTCTAATCTTAATAGCAAATGTCATAGGGAAATACACCCAAAAATTTTAAAAGGTCTAGAATTTTATTCTATTATCACAGGGTGTGTAAAATCCAAATCTTTCAAGTAATTAGGTCCTTAAGGAACTGGCTGAGATTATTAAAGTAGAGTTTGATGTTAAAATATGGACTCTCTTTTTATGCCCAATTTAAGGCTAAAAAGATAAAGGAAAAGTTAAAGAAGAAAAAAGATGAAAAGATACTCAGTGCCATGAGTCTCCTGTTTGCTAAAGGAGTAATCAAAATAAAAGGTAAAAAGGTAATGAAAATGCCACATAAAAAGGTACAAAGCTAAGAGGTTTTGGTTGATAAGTCACCCTTTGCATTTTAGAGTCTCAAAGCAATTGTTAAATCTTCAACTTAAGCCATGTTATCATATTTGGTCTATGAAGTAGAAGTAATGCTATTGGTAAAATTTTAATTTCAATTCTTAATAGAAATCAAATGCTTCCGAGATAAAACCCAAAGTTAGATGAAACCTTGAGCATTCTAGCCAATTTGCTCTAATTAACTATAGGGCTATTTGAAAAATTATATTTCTTAAGTCTTTGTATGCAGAATTTTGTAGGTAGCTCACTTTGCAGGAGATGATAGCCTGATATGATGCAGTCAATAGAAGGCTACCTCTTATGGTTTGTCAAGTTGGCTAGTATAGTGAGTTGTAATCCAGCATGTGGCATTGCAAAGCCTGTAAAGGAGTGGAAATCCAAATTACCCATCTGAGGTGGTAAACAGAATATCTCAGGTATGGATATATAAAGTGAAAATAGGATCAGCCTATTGTGAATGTTTTTAATCATGCTAAATAGATTATAGCCACCAGTTAGGTTTTTTGGGATCAATGTCAAATTCCAGGTAGGACATATCAACAAAATAACACAATTATGGAATGTGGGTATCATAGTGAAGAGTCATCTAGTACATCAGCTAGGTTTCCTAGGAAGAAAGAACCACCTTGATATACCTGTCTAGTGATTGCTGATGGAAACTCCATGGTACTTAATTCACTTCCCTTACGAAACTTTACACATAACCTTGGTTGCAAGCCAGTTCAAGACAGTCCTATAAAAGTTCGTCATCCACCACCTCTCTCTACACCACCTCTACCACCTCCTTCAAAGCCCCCTACCAATTCCAATTCAAACTATTTCAACTCTTTTAATAAATATGGGATTAAAAAATCTAACAAAATAAAAAAAATGATGAATATTAGAAATCCAAAATTCTATTTACTCAGTTCTGACAAGTTTTAATCCAATTTTTACATTTTAATGAATGAAATAATCATAAAACTCAATTAATAACTCAAAAATAAATAATTTATCAAATAAATAAAAAAAATCATTGAATAAAGACATTTAATGGCTATTTACTATAAATTAAATTTTAACATTGGATTCATTGACTTGGGGACTAAAGAATATTACCTTCAATGTTGGTTCCTTTAAGACTATGGGATTCCTATGCTTTTAGCTTTCCTCCATATTTTTTAGATCTCTATGTGTGGTTTTTTGAATAATAAAGTTTATTTTTTGAGTCAAAATGTGGGGGAGGGAGCAGGAAAGAGAGACGATAAAGGAAGAAAGAGCAAGAGAGAGAGCTTACCTAAAAATCTATCCTTTTTATTAAATATCCCTAAAGAAGTTAAAAGTTTTTTGGATGAGGATAAAAAAATCCTCTCCATTTTCCCCTATTTTCGGATGTATAATGATTTTTGGGTGTAAGTCATAGACTTGATCCATGAGTCAAAGGAGTGATTCATATCCTTTGACTTTTACTTTTGTTTACCCTTTAAACCCATTTTAACCTTGCTGGTTGATGAAAAAGAATAAAAATGCACAAGAATTATTTTTAAATATTTAAAACCTGTAAAAAAGTTCAAAAACATTTTGAAACCATAAAACCCAATAGAAGGCTTTGCACTTCCATGTCTATGTTTGAGAAATGTTTTTCTCATTAGGTAACCCATGTTAAAAGCCGCCTAGGGATCCAGTGTCGATAGTTACTATCAACTACGAGTTAAGGATGAAGATGTTATTAAGACTGCTTTTAGGACTCAATATTGCAATTATAAGTTTTTGGTCATGCCTTTTGGATTGACTAATACATTAACAACTTTCATAGACTCGATGAATAAGGTGTTTAGCCCCTATTTAGACCAATTTGTTGTAGTATTTATAAATGATACACTGTTTATTCCAAGAATGAGTCGGAGCATGAAAAGTATCTAAAGATTTTATTGCAAACCCTATGGAAAAAACATTTGTACACCAAGTTGAGTAAGTGTTGATCAGTGTTTAGCAAGTGTACTAGATTAGATAAGTAAAATAGAAAAATAAGATTAAAACCCTGAAATATCATACCTTAGGGATTGAATAAATTGTATAAATCAGATATATAAGTGAGAAATGTCTAAAAGAATTCTCAAGTTTATAGTGATGATGAATTAATTAAGCAAAAATAAATAGTAACTAGACTTCTAAAAATGAAATTAAAATAATAAACTATAAAACTAAAAAAAAAACAATATTATAAAGGATAATAAAATTCAATATTAAAAACAATTCTGCCAAAGGAACTATCCACCTCAACTTCTATTACAATGACTTGATCACGAATAATGCAAGTGGTTATGGAAAACATGTGTAGAGTCAGATAACTTATTCAGAATATCATTATAAGCATTAAATTCTTGAATTATGAACAATTTAACACATAGCATATTGATTCGGTTTATAAGCTCCTAAATCTTAATTTGACCCTTTCTTAAGAGATCTAACTCCAGCCTATTCTTTATTAAACTTTCTCAAACATAATTCTACTCTTTACCGACATATAATTACCTCAATTTTTAGAATATAATTGTACATCAAGTTAAGTGAATTAAACAAAAAACATGCAAATAATAAGTCATTGATGAAATTGATCATTAACCATTTATACAATAGATTAAACATTAACTTCACAACTTTTAAGATAAGAATTTGCTCAGGAATTAAGAACATAACACAGTTGCATTGAAAATTAAGCACAAACCAAAATCATTATAATAAGAGTATGAGGCTTCAAGTTTCCTTTAGCCAAAGTAAAGAAAAGTACATATTATTCATATTACAACCAACTAAAAAACTAAAAGAAAATATTACAATACAGATAAGGTTATTAGCATCCCTTGAAGTCTTTTAAGAACATCTAACTTTTAGCTTCCAAACCTTAGGTTATTGCACTCATCAAAACTAAGTCTCTTCCTTTTTCTAAAAATTTGTTCTCCTAATATACTGGTGTTTTTGCCTACCTAAAATACCTTAAAAGGAAGTAAAACTATTGCCAATAAACTTTTTATTCTAGAAAAATAAAAATCGCATCATATTTGAATCACTTACCTTAGTAGAGGGAAAAATCCCTCCACCAAGGTGAATGAATCTTGTTGTGCCTTTTAGATTGTCATGGTAAAGGAAAAAGTCCATCCACGAAGGAGGATGCCGCTGTAACTCATAATTCCAAGCTTCACTCAGTACAAGGAGAATTACCCTCCACCAAGGTGGTTATTTTTACTTCCTTCGCATATTTTTCTCGGTAGAGGAGAATTTCTCCTCTATATAGGAGAATGGTTCTAGACTAAAACACAATTTTGTCTCTTAAAAATATTTAAGTCAAGCCGATTCCTCCTTTTTCCATGAAATTTTCTTATTTATTCAATTATGTCCCTAAAAAACAAAAAATTTAAAATTAAGTCCATAAAAATTTAAACTTAGAAAGTAAACATAAAATTAACCTAATTAATACTAAAATAGCATATTAAACATACAAAAATATACTAATCATATAATTATAATTAACAATTATCAAATACCCTCGCACTTATTCTTTGCTCGCTCTCGAGCAAAATTGAATAATTTATCTTCCCAAGATAATCAAACTGTAACCAAGAATCATTCACTTCAAAATCATACTTAACAATTAACAAGAGCACTCAACAAAATTCTAGCTATATAAAGTTTAATCAAGAAAATATGAGCTAGTTTTCATATATGTGTGCAAGACCAAAATATTTAAAGAATTTTAAAAATCAAAACACCAATTTAATCTCATTATCAAGCTTCAAAATTAATACACACCTAAGTGTACGAATGCTTTTAAGCTCGAAACTCTAGAAACACCATATGCCTCTCCTTTTACATCTGAACCCGAAGGTCATCTCTGCTTAACAGCTTAAAAACAAACAAAGAATCATTATGTCTTTGTTAGGTTGCATTGTGTTTAGGGTGATGGCTAACGAATAATGGAAAAGGATAAAAAAAAGAATAGTCACTCTCTGAATGAATAAAACAACATTTCTAAACTTCCCTTAACTAGCTCAAAAGCACACCATTTAGCCAAACTTGCTTACTTAACCCTTTAAACACAATAGATGTTTTCCTTATTTAACCCCTTATACATAATTAGGGTAATTAGAAAAATAAATATAACACAAATTAAGCATGCCTCATTAGGCTCAAATCCACTAACAAGGGACAAATATGAACACAAGGTAGGAAAAAAAGCTTAATTATGGCTTAGCAAGAAAAATATGCCTAGATCACTTTATATCTTATTCAAGTTATTTTTATACTTTGAAAGGTGATGAAGAAGGTTCTAGTATCCTAAAATTCTACACTCAACTTCCTCAATACATTTGTTTTTCATGTTATTTCAAAACTGATCTTAATGTTTAAAAAGTGGAAACTAACGTATTTAGTTCAAGTTAAATGTTAAAATAGCAATGATTTCATCAAACAACATGCTTGCCTTAATGCTAAACAAAGATTTTAAGCATTACACATTCTTAGTTAAAGTTCAACATGTTTAGTTTTTAGAATAAACTTAAGTAAACTAAATTCAGTGCAAACTAAGTAATACTTTAAACTCAACTATATCATTAGTACAACTAACAAGCAGAAATTTACTTAAAACTACCAAAAACTAACACAATAAAAACATTAATATTACTTACTAAATCATCCAAAAAAGTTACTACTCTTAAAGTTCTAAACAAATCAAGGAAAATAAAAACAACATATAACAAAAAAGAAAGAAAAACATCAAATAAAATAAAAAATTTCATGAATAAATGAGAGGTGTGATATTGTTTACTTCCTAAATCTCTTAAGAAAAATTAAACTTAAATAAGCTTTACCCCCTCTCAAAATTTTATTGTCCGCAACAAAATTAAACTCCAATAACTATGGTACTGGTGGAAATCACTCCAAAAAGTTAGTGGTGAATTACTCAAAGTGTGTGGTGAGATGTTCTAAGCTCCTTTTCAAGCTATCAATTTGCCCTGCTTACATTCACATGATTTATAAAGTTCACAATTTATGGCAAATAAGGCACTTCAGTTGTAGATGCCTTTTGATGTTCCACTCGATTTTAGCCTACAATGTTTAACCATAAGTATTTATCCCTCTTTGTCCAATGTCGGTATGGCTTATCCCATAACACCTTTATATTCTTCAACATGGTGAAGTCTATAAACTAGGATTCACCAAAGGGATCCCCCATATTTAAGTGTTTTACTGCTTCTTCCATGATTGTGGCAATCCATCCCAAGGAAATCATCTTAACTACATTAGGCTTCCATTACAAATCTTTAATCTTTTTCCATAAATAAAATTCTCTATTTAGTTTTATTCCTTTAACTATACACCTTAATATAAGTACCTCATCTACATTAACTGCACCTAGGCCCCTAAGATAATAATAAAAATTGATTGATAAAAACCTTTGAGGGACCTTGAATACATGATCTCTAAAATAGTAACTTTGGTCCTACTAGAATTATATGGAATTGGATCGGTAGAATCTCAAATCACTTTCCAGTTTTGACACCGAGTGAAATTTGTAAAATTTATTATACCATCCACTGGGAATCCCAAGTGTTTTGAAAAGATAGGAAAAGCAATGGTATTGGGTTTTTGCCCAATTTTGAAGTGGACAATGCCACAATCATGCTCGTTTTCAAATTGCTAACAAAAAGATGTAAGGAAATCTCAGGCATGTGATGGATGTATCTCAAGCACCTTTTTAATAAGGGCATCCCACCCAATGTTGTGAACCAGTGCCATGATTTCGATCGAAAGGTCACCAACTGCAATTTAAAGATAGGTCCGAGTCAAATACACCATATTTACATATATGGTAGTCCCAAAGTACTCAGAAAGTTTTACACGATCCTCATCTACAAAAGGAGGGATATGTAAACCTGAGGAACTTAAAGCACCACCATGCCTTGTACATTTTGAAGCCACTACATAATTTCAAAGAAAAAAAAGTGAATTCCTAAAATCAATATTCAACACATTATCCAAAGATAAACAAGTAAAATTTAACGTATGCTCAACAATATTCAAGGCATTGTTCCAAGGAGCTCAAAAGTATGATTAATGTGTTGAACAATATTCAAGGCATTGTTCCAAGTAGCTTAAAACAACTATTCTACCCTTTGTTTTAAGCTTGAAATTGATTTTTTTAATTATTTAATATGATTAATTAATTAAATAATCAATTGATAATCAATTAATAATCAATTGGATTGATAATTAAGGCAAGAACATATTCATGCAAAAAGGTTTCCTAAAATGAAAGTTTCCAAAATGGAAAAAGTTTCCTAATTTGATCACATTATTAAAATAACTCAAAAGTAAGTTTCAAGAGTTGAAACATAGTTTGTATTCCATTATATGGTTTTACTTTATGCATTAGAAATGCATATAAGGGTGTATGATTGGCATGATGGATAGTTATGGACAAGGCCTAATGTGATTAAGCATAATGTATGTTTCGGCCTAATGAGGACTTTTATGTCCCGGCCACTTATTTTTGGTTGGTATTTATTTTTCAAATTGTAATATGTAATTAAATTACTTAGATTAGAATTAGAGATTGAGATGGATACCACTATCAAGGAGCAAGATGGGTCGGATGGATATCTAACAAGATTAAAGATAATGTAATTATTTTTACTTGTTTGAATCATGCATATTATCTAGGTATGACCTTTTGATTTCCCTTTTGGCTCAGGAAAATTAATGTAGTAAAGTCCATAACTATACCATATTTGTATGCTTATATTTATGTGATAGATATAGGATGAATACCAATGTATGCCAACCATGTATGATGAGACTTAATTAACTAAAATCCCTCAAAAAAATACTAACGTATATAAGCCTTCCATTAATTGGAGGAGAACTAGCATTCTTTATAGTGTGGGTTGTTGACCACAGTCAAGCTCACATTATATCGAATATGTTTGAATCTAATTAAATAGGTCATCTTAGCTAGCCCATTAGCTTGTTAACCATAGTCAAGGCTACTAGTTCTAGAGGTAAGATTAAGGAATGCATATATGATATGCATGTATCAAAAGTTGATAACCTAATAATCCAATAGTTGTGTAGAGACACAATTGGTATAGAGATACCTACCTTTCAAGGTTATGGAGTTTGTCTTGTTGACCATAATCAATGTTAAATTACATATCAAGGATTGGATATTGGCCCACTAAGAAAACCATCGGGTTTTCTCGAATTATATAGTGAGGGCTATTAATTCGCAATAAAATAGTAGGAGTAAATGGATTAATTAAAGACCTAATTAATGCATACATATATATGAACATACTCTCATTTGTTTTCTTTTCACATCTAAGTCATCATCATGAGCACATCGAACATTAACATACGATCAATCTTGGATAATAAGTTGGTTGGCAGCAACTATTTTGACTGGATCAGACAAGTGAGAATTGTTCTCAAAGCTGAAAAGATCCATTATTTCTTAGATAAAGATCCACCACCACTTTCATTATATGATGCCATTTATGAGATCAAGGGCACTTATCGAAAAAATAGGGAGGATAGTGAAGCAGTGGTATGTCTGATGCTGGGTGCTATGTCCTCAGAGCTTTAGAAGCAACATGAGATGATGGATACTAGAACCATCATTTTGCATCTAGAGGAGCTTTATTCTTCTTAAGCTAAAGCTGACCAATATGAGATTGTTCGAGCTCTATTTAGCTGCAAAATGGTGGAAGGCACTTTGGTTGCTACTCATGTATTAAAGATGTAAAGGTATATTAAGCATTTGAGTAGACTTGGCTATGTAATGGATAATGATCTATACATAGATTTAATCTTGTACTTGTTGGCTCCAAGTTATACACCTTTCATACTTAACTTCAACGTGAATAAGATCTAAGTAACCATTCCTGAGTTAATCAACATGCTCAAAACAACTGATTGATCCTTCAAAAAGGATTCAAAAAGTGTCATGGTTGTCACTTCTACTAAAGGCAAGAAGCAGAAGAAGAAGAAGATTACCAAGGCACAGCTAAAGAATGGTGGGGTTTCCAAGAAGAAGGTTGCCAAGAAAGAGAATCCCAAAGGAACTTGCTTTCATTATGGAAAAGATGGTTATTGGAAGCATAACTGCAAGGCCTATCTCGATTCTCTCAAAGAGAAGAAGCAAGCTGATGCTTCTACTCAGGTATTCATATGATTGAAATTAATACTTATTCTATTGCTTCAAAACAATCTTGGGTATTAGATACCAGATTTGGATCTCATTTGTGTAATGATCGACAGGGGTTTAAAGGCAGTAGAAGAGTTAGAAAGGCAGAAATATGTCTACAGTAAGCTACTAGACAAAACATCTCTACAACAGTTGTGGGGACTTATCATTTGCCTCTTACAAGTGGATTAATACTGGAATTAAATAATTGTTATTATGTTTCAGCTTTATCCAAAAGTATTATTTTTTTTAGTTGTTAATTGAATGATTATGACATTTCTTTAAAAGACAAATGTTGTTACAATTTTAAGAACAATATGTCTTATGCTAAAGCTATCATTGAGAATGGTATATTTGTTCTTGATTTAATTAAAGAATTTTATATTGTGGATACCAAGAGAATGAATTAAGATAATCTAAATACCTCATATTTATGGCATTGTCGTTTAGGCAATATAAATGAGAAACGCCTGACCAAATTACACAATTCAAGTGATTTGGGATCATTTGATTATGAATCATTTGATACATGTGAGTCTTGTTTATTAGGAAAATTGACAAAAGCTCCCTTTATTGGTAAAAGAGAACAAGCTAAAATTGTTTTGGACTTAATACATTCAGAATTATGTGGTCCAATGACTACACATACCAAAGGAGGTTACTCCTACTTCATTACTTTCATAGATGATTATTCCAGGTTTGCATATATCTATCTAATGAAATATAAATTGAAAGCATTTGAAAAGTTCAAAGAATTCAAAAGTGAAGTTGATGTTACTCCATATGAGATATGGAATAACAAGAAACCCAAACTTTCTCATATAAAAGTATGGTGTTGTCCTGCTTATGTGAAGAGGACAATGTTAGACAAACTACATGTTAAGTATAACAAATGTTTATTTGTGGGATATCAAAAAGAAATGTTTGGATATTATTTCTATCATCCCTTAGATCCACTACAAGAAAATCTAGAAATAGCAACGAAAATGATTCTATTGCTAAATTAGCAACAGAAAACCAATTCTGTTGCTATTTAGCAACGAAAAATAATTTTCGTTGCTAAAATTGGTTAAACTTTGTTGATTTAGCAACGGAAAATTTTTTGGTTATATTCCGTTGCTAAAAGTGGAGGGAATTTTTGGCGTTAAAATTTAGCAACGAAAATTAGCAACGGAATCACTATTTCTTTGCCAATTAAGGCGCCAATAGATGGCAAAAAAAATTGGAACGAAAAATAGCAACGGAATATGTTTTCCGTTGCTAATTTAGCAACAGAATTTAATTTCTGTTGCTATTTTAGCAATGGAAGATAATTCGGTTGCTAAATAGCAACAAAAATCATTTTCGGTTGCTATTGAATTATATTTTCGTTGCTAAATAGCAACCGAAATATATTTTCGTTGCTAAATAGCAACCGAATTTATTTTTGGTTGCTAAAATAGCAACAAAATTTAAATTTCGTTGGTAAATGAGGGGCATTTAAGTATTTTCTATAAAGTACAAAGTAATTCCCAGCCATTCATCTGTGTAATTAATTTAATTTAATGTTAAGTTTTCTTTCTTAATTTTTTGTTTCTTAATTTTTGTTTCTTAATTTTTTGGAAGCAAATTATTATTATTATTATTATTATTATTATTATTATTATTATTATTATTATTATTATTATTATTATTATTATTAGTAAAGAAACCCTAAATCTGACGGTCCAAAATCCCCTATAAAAACATCTTATATATAAAAAAAACCCTAACCCCTTGCCATTTCTCTTCCTCATCCACTGCCTCCGCCCCTTGCCATTTTTTTCTTCTCAATATCTCACTTTTCATAGCTGAGGTTTTTCGCCGCTGGGCTCTCAGTAAATGGTGGTGAGCTATGTGCACGTGACTAGCAGCGTCATTCGATTCCTTTTTGTTTGCTACAAAAAAGCTAGGGCTTGAATTTGCAAAGGATTTATTACTGGGGATTTATTTTTTTTTCTTCTTCTTCTTCTTCTTTTTCTTTTTCTATCTCCTGCTTTTGGTCTGCACCACCTCTCTATAAGGTATTCTTTCTTTTTTTTTATATTCAATTGCTCTGCATAATTTTCTTAGAAGTTTTTCTCATCCAATTCGCTTTTAGATTTAGGTTTGTTTAGTTTCCTTATGTCTCTGGTTCTTTTATCGATTTCTTTGATGAATATAATGAGAAATTACTCTGTGCCACCTCTCTAAAGTTGGATTTCTTCAGCCTACTTCCTTGGCTGTGTTGCTCTATTTGCCATAAAGAGAGAGATGCAAAGCAGAACAGATGTAGTCTCTTCCTCTGTTTCTATAGCTATTGTTACTCCTACAATCCCCAAATTCTTGGGCCTCAAAGGGCTCTCTTTAACTTTATTTTCTATAACAAACACCAAATGGAGACCAGAGCATCAGCTCAGCCTTTGAAGAACGCCGATGAACTTATTGACTCTGTTGAGACCTTTATCTTTGATTGTGACGGTAAGGACCTTTTTTCTCTTCTTTTTCTAATTTTTAATCTTATCTTGTTTTCATTTAATGGGTAATCGATGAATATGGGATCGCAAAATCTTGGATATTTTGAAGCAAAAAAAAACTGACATTTTGTGCAGGGAAAGAGGTTGGTTTTTGTGACCAACAACTCGACAAAATCCAGGAAACAATATGGTAAGAAGTTTGAGACACTTGGTTTGAACGTCAGTGAGGTCAGTTTGAAATTAGCCTTTTTTTTCGTTTCTTAGGTTGATTAAGTTGAATTTGGTGAATTTATAATTGAACATAGAAATACATTGAAACTATTTCAAGAGGAAATTTTTCCTTTAATGCTTTTATTATTGTGTCTTACTTTAATGCTTTTATTATTGTGTCTTACTTTCTTTTTATAATCAAAAGAAAAAAAGTATGTTTTGATTTTGACTTGTATGTTGGGGAAAAGAAAAGTTGTTTATGATCTTGTGAAATCAAAGGACTGTTCCTTTCATAATTATTGTAAGTTGTCTAATTATGATAGAAATTAGATGGAAATGGCGTATGATCTTATTAAAGCATTGACCTAAATTCTGCTAAAGAATCCATCTGTCATATTTTTATATTTATCTTGTACACCTAAAGAGGCTACCTTTTACACTTTGGTTAAATGCCTGTCTCCATTTAGCTATAGTTAATTCCTAAGAAACACAACACTTTCAGTTCAGAAACAAAAATAAACCTGGATATTCCTCTGCATTGTATGAAGTTTATCAATCCTTCTATGTTAAACCTTTTAGACTTTGAGCATTAAATTGCTTTTTCCAATTTCTCTTTCAAAATTATTAACTCGATTATCTGAAATTTCGTTGGTATTTATCTTTTCAAGTGTAAATAATTCCTTAAATTTCTTGATTCAAAAAGTAGTAATTTCTTTTCATTTTTGAAGAAAACAAGTCTTGTTTATTTCTGTGTATGTTGTAACCTCAACCCTAATTGTAATATCATTAAGATCCTGTAATATCAACTTTTTAGTAATGCTAAATACTAATTAATTTCTTATTTTACTGAGTTATATATATATATGAGATAAAATATGATGTTCTCTTCTCCTATAAAAATATAAAATATTTATCCTTTTCAATTTTCTATTTTAAGAAGCAGTCTATGTATTCATTTACTATGAGTATAATTCAAAAAATAAAACTTTTAAGATTTAGTTTGATGATAGGAAATGGATTAAAATGCGAAGAAATGTAGTTTAGATTTTTTCTAATAACATTAGATTTGTAATTAAATATTTTTTCTCCTATTCTTAAAAAAGTATTTTTTTCTCTTACTTATATATATATATTTTTTAAGGCAATAATTTTTCATGATTTTAATTTAATTTATTCCAAAAAGTATTAACCGGTGTCTCTGGTGGGTTTACAAAGTCAATGCTCAACGAGAATAAATGCCTACACTTATGCAGAATCAAATTTTTTTCCCAAAAAAAAAATAAATTTCCTTAAAATCAGCTAAGCTTATGATAAGGGGGGAAGCCATGCTACGGAGAAAGAGGAACATTGACCAATCTTATTTTCAAAAAAATATTATAAACCTCCATTAATTTTTGTTTTATCAATTTTTCATATTCTAAAAAAAAAAGTGACATATAACTGAATTTAATTCTTTTTAAAATGAATGTCTTTACATTTTGATGCATTGTAGTGCAAAAATGATGAGGAAACTGTAGCTGTGATTGCTCATGAACTTGGGCATTGGAAACTGAATCATACTATATACTCTTTCATTGCCGTGCAGGTAAGTGTTTTATGAAAGATTGATTCTGCTCTTTTTTTGCTTATTGTGAATTTTTAATTCAATTGATTTATTTTTCTATTGACTCACAGTAGTGGTAAATTTGTGAAGAGGTCATGTTATATATGACCTTTGAATGCATGTATATTATGTAAATTGCCCATCTACTTTGAAAAGGCTAAAGAGAAATTGGGCATGGTTTATGTTGCCCATAATTGAGTCGATTTGATGCCAATGTTTAAAATTAACATAATATTTTTCATTGCCATTATGACAGTCATGCTGCTAACTGCCTTAATAAGGGAAATATTTAATGAGAATATCAAATGAAGAATGCATTTATTAAATGCTCTACAAAGTATGGGAACCTGAAACTTTTTGATATTTTACCAAGGGAGGGAACCAAAGCATTAGTTTGTATCTTAATCATCCATCACTTTTTAAGTTAGAAAACATTAAGACAGATGGTTGAACCTCAGTATATGCTTAAGCTGGTGGGTGTTGTTTTCTATGAGTATTTTTCTCTCTTCTTCTGCATTACCTTTGATTTTTGTAATCATCTCTCTGCATGTTTGATGAAAAAGCTTTGGCAGAAGTAAACTATGCAGAATTTAATGTTTCCTTTAGTGTTTGGGTGAATTATGAAAGGGTATCCATATAAACAGCCATAGCTAGTGTAAGATCATATTGTTTTGCTTCCAATGCAGATCCTTACATTTTTGCAATTTGGAGGGTATACTCAAGTGAGAAATTCAAGCGATCTGTTTCGAAGTTTTGGATTTGATACACAACCTGTGCTGATTCGACTGATCATATTTCAGGTATTTTTTTAGCAACAAATATGACATGTAGGGTTTTGATTTGTTGCTTGTGGAATTTATTCATGTATAGATAAATTGGTTGCCCGTGTATGAGCTGTTAGGTCAATTCTTGTTATCATTTGATATTTTTGCTTAATGTAGGCTGATGCATTTGCTAAGAAGCTTGGTTATTGCTCATCTATTCGTGCTGGTCTTGTGAAACTGCAGGTGATTTATAAATACTATCAGTTCTTTTTTATCTTTGTATTGACCAAAAAAACAGACAGAGAGAGAAAGAGAGAGAGAGACTTGGTTGGAGTTTTATCTGGAAATGATATTTATTGAAATATTGAACCAACTTTCTTTCAAAAAGAAAATTTTTCGGCGATGAACACAGATCCTTGGTATTCGGCATATCACTATTCTCATCCTCCTCTTGTTGAAAGATTGGCTGCACTTGTTTTGGAGTTGGAGAGCATGTGGATTTGGGTTTTCCTATATGACATGGTGAGTAGGTCTTGAGTGAATTTTTTTTAATTCCACTTTAAATATTGCACAAGCTTTCATTGAATTTCAATGAAATTTAAGGTTAGTTGCATCCCTTTGAAGTAAGGTTTTTTTTTAAAAACTTAATTCAAACTTATCACATAGCTTCTTATTTGAAATTTGGAATCAGAAATTTTTTTCCATTTTTGTGTGTAATTTTCAATTTGGCAGAGTGGAAATAATCATTGAGGGGTTGTTTTATATCTTTAAGTTCTTCTTTCTTATTCAAATGGAGGTATGATATCATTTTCTTGGACTGAATGAAAATAATGATTTTTATGGATGTCTGCTTTTATTCACAAAACTTATTACAAGTGTCATCAAGATCCTATCTAGTAACTTTTTTCCCTTTCTGAAATGTTTCTTCATTTTTGATTCTTCAAGTGAAGATCTGCTCATGTTAAGGTATCTAATTTGCACTTGTTTTTAACTTAAAGAAATTGTCCATATGCCCCAGCTGTATGTGATTATGCAATTTTTTTTAAATACAATTATGTAAATGGAGAATCTGCTGAATTTTTCTTACCTGTCAATCATGGGTTTTTGATATTAAAAAATTGGAATAATTTTTTGCGATGAATAAATGACGGAAATTACCGTCGTTAATTTTTTATTATTTGTGAATTTAGCAACGGAAAATGGTTTCCGTTGCTAAAAATAGCAACGAAAATGGTTTCTGTTGCTAAAATTGACCAATCAACCGAATCTTGCAATGTTGAATTTAGCAACGGAACTAAATTTCCATTGCTAAATTTAGCAACGGAAAATTGACATTTTCCGTTGCTAAATTGCAATTTTCTTGTAGTGATCAAAAGTTATTTGTTTCAAGGCATGTTATCTTCTTGGAAAGAGAATTTCTCCTATGAGAGGACAGTGGGAGCAAAATTGAACTTGGTGAAGTTCAAGACCCATAAATAGAAGTAGATCAACCGATTGAACCTGAGACTTAATTTCATAATGATGACATTACAGTTAAACCTAATTATACATAAAATCCTAAAAGATGTACTAGGAAGCATTCTATCCCTATGAGATATGGATTTCACATTGATTCAGATAGAGACATAATTGTATTAGAGGACAAATAGCCTACAAGCTATCAAGAAGTTTTGAACAGTTTAGAACGTGATTTATGGCTTAAGGCTATGCAGTCTGAAATGGACTCCATGTATGAGAACAAAGTATGGACTTTAACTCAACCACCTGAAGGGATAAAACCCATAGGGTGCAAATGGGTTTTTAAAAAGAAGATCGATATGAAAGGTAATATAGTTACCTATAAAGCTCACTTAGTAGTAAAAAGCTATCGTCAAAAAGAAGGTATTGACTATGATGAAACCTTTTTTCCTATAGCGATGCTAAAGTCTATAAGCATACTTTTAGCCATTGTAGCTCATTATGATTATGAGATTTGGCAAATGGATGTGAAGACAACTTTCCTAAATGGAAATCTAACTAAGGATGTGTATATAACATAACCATAAGGGTTCATATCAGAAGATGGCAAAAAGGTATGAAAGCTTCAAAGATCCATTTATGGATTGAAGCAAGCCTCTAGGGGCTGGAACATATGATTCAAAGAGACAATCAAAGAGTTTGGTTTCTCACAGAATGAATATGAACCTTGTGTGTATAAAAGGGTCGGTGAGAGTGCAATTTTCTTCCTAGTTCTATATGTGGATGACATATTAATCATGGGAAATGACATTTATCTTCTCCAATCTGTTAAAATATTGTTATCCAAGCAATTCTCCATGAAAGAACTTAGAGAAGCATCCTATATTCTAGGAATGAGGATCTATAGAGATGGATCCAATAGGTTGCTAGGTCTTTCTCAAAGTACATATATAGATAAAGTATTAAAGAGTTTCAATATGGATCTCCCTAAGAAAGGGTTTATACCCATGGTGCATGGGAAAGACCTTTCTAAGTCTATGTGTCCGTAGACACTAGAGGAGAGAGAGAGCATGAATAGAATACCATATGCATCTGCAATTTGTTCTATCATGTATGCTATGTTATGTACACATCTAGATGTAGCATTTTCTTTGAGTATCACAAATAGATTCCAATCCAATTTTGGAGAGGAACACTGGGCAGCTATCAAAAATATCCTTAAGTACTTGAGAAAGACTAAGGATATATTCCTGGTATATGGGGAGAACATTTTGGAAGTAAATTAGTATACAAATGCCAGCTTCCAATCTGACAAAGATGATTGTAAATCACAGTCTGGTTTTGTGTTCAAATGAGAGGAAGGATAGTTAGTTGGAAGAGTTTCAAACAAAAAACAAGTGTTGATTCCACGACAGAAGCTAAGTACATTGCTGCTTTGAAAGTAACCAAAGAAGCAGTCTGGATCAAAAAGTTCATATCTGAACTAAGAGTGGTGCCTAGCATTATTGATCTGATTCCTTTATATTGTGACAACAATGGAGCCATTGCATAAGCAAAGGAACCACAGTCTCATCAGCAATCTAAGCATGTTCTCAAATGCTACCATCTCATAAGGGAAATAGTAGCTAGAAATGATGTGAAAATAGAAAGGGTCCCCACATATGATAATGTGGCGGATCCGCCACTAAAGCACTTTCCCAGATTAAGCACGATCAATATATAAATAACATGGGTCTAAGACATATGAGTGATTGGCTCTAGTGCAAGTGGGAGATTTTTAGAGAGTATGCCTTAGAGCCCATGTAAAAGGGATATATTTCATATGTATGAATTCATATTCTTAATAAAAGGCATCATTCATTTATTAATGCTATGTTTAAATAGAAGAGTTTGTAAATCTTAAATTAATAAATGAAGTCCTAAATATTATAAACACAGTGCAAAGGACATCATAAAAGAGTTCCTGATATGAGATGTCTATTGCATACAAATGTGCTAATATCTAAATATCCATAGTCACAGAATTAACAAGATAGGAACGAAAATTCAACAAATTTGGTTGCTAATTTCCGTTGCTATTTTTGATTAGCAACGAAAATTCAACAAATTCGGTTGCTAATTTTCGTTGCTATTTGCTAATTTTCTTGTAGTGAGACAAGCACATGTTATGCTTCTTGAATGGTTCAAACAGTGGTTCTCATAACTGTGATTATGGAAGATAATCAAAGCTAACATGTGGATGCTTGTTAGAAGAACAAGTTCATGGAGACATGCTAAGAGAATCCTCACATGGATATTAAATCTATGTCAGTGAAGAATCTCTTCATAGCATTTGTGCAAGTATCCTTATATTTGAGATCACCAAAGTTATCATAAGTAGCAAGTTGTATACTTTGTCTCCATAACTGATTACTTCCAAATGGGGGTGAACATAGTTAAAAGGTTGGATATATCATGACCTATTTAAAGATAGTTGAGTGATTGACAAAAGATTCACCATCCCAGATTTATTGAGGAAAGTTATCTCGCATGATTCTATAATTGCCTTGTTCAAAGAATCTCTGGCTAGAGTAATATGCCGAGATGGATAGGGATCCATGAAGGGTATTTTAGGAACAATGGTTAAATTAATAGAACATACATAATTAGATTTATATGAGTAGACAGAAATAAATTCTCAGAATCTAATTGAGATAAGAGTGGTGAAAGGAGTAATTGCGCGGTAACTATTTCTATGGAAGGGTATAGTCAAACCACATGAATTTCCTGACATTTGGGTAGTCATGATGCCTAGCTAGAGGCTGCTCATGATTTGTATAATAGTGTATCATAAATATCAATAGGGATTGATAAAATGATTTAAAGAAGTTTAAATCATGTGAGTTTTGAATAGAACTCATAATTACATATTATACCACCAATATCGACAGGAACCCAATAGGTCACACACATATAAAGTAAAGGATAAAATGATAAAATGATAAGGATAATAATATTGGATATTATTATAGGATAAGAGAGATGAAGAAGAGAATAATTAATTAAAGAGTTTAATTAATTATGATCAAGTAGAATTGTTTGCATAATTTTTTAGAAATGTTATGTAAAATGGACCTAATTGAAATATTGTATTTCATAATTAATTATTATTAGACTATAAGTGCTATAGGGCTGATATAATAATTAATAGATCCATTGGAGAAATTAAAGAGGTCCAAATAATTGGTATTGGCGTAAAAACCCTCTAGAGAAAGGGTTTCATGCCAACTTCTGATAGAAGGCCTTAGAGGCCTAATTCTTGGACCAAAATAAATTAAATATATTTTATAAGTATTATGAAGCCTACATATTTAATTTGGATTGATTTGGAATTAATTTGGGTGATTAAATCCAAGTGTATGCACAAAGGGCCTAGTTTATGGATTTTGTGCAGTCTTTTGTGAAATGATTTAAATTGGATTTAGTTGAGCCCAAATAACTGATAATTCCCAATAGTTCCATGGTACGCTAATATAGCTAATTTTCTTGCAAGTGGATATCTTTATAAGGAGTTTACTTGGCAACAAAGGAAAAAGCTTCAAGCGTATGCCAAGCATTACCTTTGGGATGTACCGTACCTCATCAAAATATGCTCGGATCAAGTACTAATTTGCTTGAGGGTAAGCAAGGTTTAAGTGTGGGGTATTTGATAAGAGTGAATTATATATTATTTTTAGTATGTTTTAAGTATTTTTATTTAGTTAATTTGGTGTAAATTTTGGTTAATTTAGACTTAAAATGTTGATTTGTGTGTTTTAAAAGTTAATTTAAAATTTTGGTGCTTTTCAAGTATATTTTGCAAAGAAAAAGGGCATAATTGCAAAAAGACAAGTAATTGTGGGCCAAAACTGAGAAAAGGGAAATTCTTACAAGAAATTAGATGGGAAGTCCAGTAGACTCATGCTTAGTCGTGTGTCTTTGTGCCTAAAAATCATGCTTGGTCGTGCATTAAGTAATTTAGAGCATGATTGGCCGTGCAAGTGAAGGTAGGATTGCATAGTTGGCCGTGCATCTTAGGTTTTCCTCTCAGCTGGCCATGTGTTTCTTGGTGTTCTCTTATAATTAGGTGTGCATTAAGGATTTGGAGAATAAGTGGTCGTGTGTCTCAAGTTGTGAAAGGATAAGTGGTCGTGTATTATCTTTTACTGGAGAAAATCTTAAGTAGCCGTGTGAATCATTTCAAATGATCTCAAGTGGCCGTGTACTTCATTAATATAAGATACACAACAATGCATCCACCAAATAAGAATTTTAAGTGGCCGTGCATGATACACTTCATTAAGGATTTCCAAACTTCTCGATTAAGAAGAGTTTTCTTCCTACTTTAGTTCTGGAGGTCTAGAAGAATTCTACCACTGATTTTGCCTATAAAAAGAAGTCTAAAGCACCAAATCAAGGATTCATCACCATTAATTAACATTAGTTTTCAAGAGTTCATTAATTTGAGTTTTATGTAGTTTTCTGTCTTTGTTATTTTTACTGTTTTCTTTAACTTTTGCTTAAAGGATACTTGAATCCTTAACTTTTATTGTTATGACTTAAGCTTGTGCTTAAATTTAATGCAAGTTTAATTATTTCTTAGTTCTTAAACACAATTTTATCTTTATTTAACTAAAAATTAGTTGTTAACTTGATTAAAAATTGGTTAGTAATTGATTTTGGTTGGATCATTGATATGCATGTTCTTAGGTTAAATTATTTAGGTTAATACATGATTATAATCTGAATAAGATATAGTTTTGTGTTAATTAAAGTAAGTTAAGATTAAGAAGGGTGTAACTAAGAATATGTGAAAGTTATATTACTTGAGAATGGATTTAATAGACATCTAGGAGGATTAATTCAGATATTTATGCTAAATGTTGGATTTTTCTGAATAAGAGAATTTTAATGCTTAGAATGATAATCTTGAGTAAAGTTATTTGGTTTTAGTAATCTGAATTCTTCATAATCACTTGTGTTTGTTATTTGATTAAGTCATAATAATATTGACTAAGGTGGATAGTCCTTTAGTGAAAGTTGCTTTTAATATCGATTTTTACCTCATTCAATTTACTTGATTTTGTTTTCTATTTAATTGTTTCAACTCTTTCAACTGTTTTATTTTATTTTTAGTTTTAAAATTCTATTTTTTAGTTTTTAACTTTAACTATCATAATTTCGGGATTTCTCTTCTTTCTTCTTCACACAAATTCTGTTTTAAAATTAAAATCACACAAATACAAGTTTCCCTTGGGTTTGATATTAGATGGACATAATTATATTTTCTTATATTACTAGCCGATCTAGTACACTTGCTAGACACCAGTCAATAATTAACTTTAGTATGCAAAATAAGCTATTTTGCCTTATTTAACCATAATCCTCAATAATCTTCCATAACTTTGTTAGGGCAAAGGTTGGGGCCTCATAAAATTTACTGCTTACTACAACTTTGGTGCTCCAGATAATCTTTTAAATATTGTGCAATGTTTAAAGTTCAGTGGATTGTTTTGTGTACCAATCACATCTCTAAATAGATTAATCAATTAACAATTCTTTACTGAGAATTTAGAGTAAAATGGTGTGATAATCTTGATGTCAAAAAGGTTGATAAACAAACAATTATCAATTACTTTGAGCAACAAATGTCTACAACTTCATCGGCAACTCCTTCAGCAAGTTTTATTTCAAATAAAAATCAGATAGTCAATTTTTTATCATCAGCATCCTCAGAAGAAGAGTTTAATTCTATTATCAATCAGATTTCAACTGAAAGGGGAAACGCATCAGAAGGAAGTACTCCTTCTTCCATTCGAGCATTTGAAGATTCTCAAGATCCATATACAAATATTGAATTATAAAATGCAAACGCAAATGTAAAGTAAATGAAAATTCAATGTAAATAAAATAAAGATGAAAATGTAAACATAAACGTAAAAAAAAAAAAAAGTGGAAAAAGACAATTTCAAAAGTCAACAATTGTAGGCTACTACAAATCTCCCGACACCCTTTCTTTGAAACTTTATGACTTTTAAGTTTTCAAAAAGTGAACAGTTTTTCAAAAATATTTACTCTTTCAAAAAGCAAAGTTATTTTCCATTAGAATTTTCAAAAATATCTGACATGAGCTATTATTTAAAAAAGTAAGTTATAATTACAAAGCCAATTTTTCAAAACTTAAGCTATGAGATTTTCAAAAAAAAAGAAAAATAAAAGTCTTTAAAAAGTATTTTTAAAAAATATTCTCCCGACAGGGATCATTATATCACCTTATCAAAATTATCATTTCATTCAAAGAATGAAGTGGATATATAATGTTTAATAGTTCAAATCTTATCTTGAGTCGATCTTATCTTTAAGTATTTTTAAATTAAATGATAATCTTGATAAGGTGATATAATGATCCTTGTCGGGAGAATATCTTTTGAAATTAATTTTTAAAAGACTTTTACTATTCAATTTTTGGAAATCCCGTAGCTTGAGTTTTTAAAATTTGCCTTTGTAATTATAACTTACTTTTTTAAATAGTAACTTGTGTCGGATATTCTTTGAAAATGCTAATGGAAAATAACTTTGCTTTTTGAAAGATCAAATATTGCTGAAAAACTATTCACCTTTTGAAAACTTAAAAGATATAAAGTTTCAAAGAAAGGGTGTCTGGAGATTTGAAATAGCCTACAATTGTTGACTTTCAACTTTTTGTCTTTTTTCACTTTTTTTTTACGTTTAAATTTTCATGTTCATTTTATTTACATTACATTTACATTTACATTTGCATTTACATATGCATTTAAATTTGCATTTGCATTTGCATTTTATAATTCAATATTTGCATATGGGTCTTGAGAATCTTTAAATGTCCGACTGGGAGGAGGAGTACTACATTATGATGAGTTTGCCCTTTTAGTTGAAATTCGATTGATAATATAATTTAACTCTTCTTCTGAGGAAGTTGATGATGATAAATTGACTGTCTAATTTTTATCTAAAATGAAACTTGCTTAAGGAGTTGACGATGAAGTTGTGGATGTTTGCTACTCAAAGTAATTGATAATTGCTTATCTATTGGCCTTTTTGACATAAAAATTTTCCCACCATTTTACTTTAAATTCTAGATAAAGAATTGGTAATTGATTAATCTATTTAGAGATGTGATAGGTCCATGAAACAATCCATTGAACTTTGAACATTGCACAATATTTTAAAAGATTATCTAAAGCACCTAGGTTGCAATAAGTAGTAAATTTGATAAAATCTTCCTTAATCTAGAATAGAGCTACATCAATGATTAAGCCAAAATAACCAAACCACTCGATGAACCAATTTGGGAGAACGCCACTAAATTTATGCGAAAAGTAAAAAAACCATGAGTGTTGAAAATTTATTGAGTAGAATGCTTGGTACTAGGATTTTTGGTAATTGTAATAGCTTTATACTAATATGGGAGGATATCTTGAAGTGTCTTTAATTGATATGGCCATGATCCCCATTCCGATTAAGTAATAATACCTATAATCTTAACTTTACCATGAGTAATCCTATTTTTATCTCTCTCATTATAGTTATGTTCTATCTTTACTAATTCAGCATCTACTAATATAGCTTTGTAATATTCTCTTATTTTACTCTAGTCCTCTTATGAAAATGCTAACTATTAGGAAAAATATAATCAATCAACCGATAAAAGGGCTGAGTTTCTACCAAATTATGTTATTCCAGCTCTTAGACTTTAATAAATTATATTTTCTCATTCAAATGATAAGGTGAAGAAGCTTTAATGGAAGGTAAATGTACAATAGGAGAAATAAGAGAAGAAGGAGAAGCTAAAGCTGATGAATATGGTCGAGGAGGTACAGAAGGTAAAAAGGTCTGAGGTCTTTGAAGTGAAGGATAAGAAGGTGATAAAGAGAATAAAGGTCTAGATACAGTCCTAATATGAGGATTATGTTGAGAATTTCCTAATGATAATGAATTTCCTATTGATAATGTAGTTTTTGTCAAAACTTTCTTATTAAATTCATTTTCCCTGTACGAACTCATGATAAAGAAAATCAAGTAAACTATTATTTTTACCCTTAATGAATTCAATATCGAAATCAAAGTTACTAAGTAGAGCTTGCCATCATAAAAAATTTTATTTTGAAATTAAATTTTTGACATCCTTTTCTAAAACATATTTTGCAAATAAACAATTAAAGCGTAGCAAAAATCTTTCCATGTATAAATCATATTCAAACTTTTTAATATATAAAAAAGGCTTAAAATTTCATTTTTGATAGTTGAATAGTTATTTTGAGTTTGATTTGAGCTTTCGGAATAAAATCTTACTTGTTCTTCTTTCTTTGTTCATTTTCATTTTTGTTTTAAAATACCACCATAACTTATATAACTAGCATCGTTTTCAATTATTAAAAAGGCTTTAGGATGAGGATTATTTAAACATGTTAAATGTATCATCCCTAATACACCCTAGGAAGATACGTGGGTAGAACCAACCTTTAAAAACTTGTTAATTAATGTGCAAGAACTCCCTAACTATCACTAGGTAGATATTCAGTCCACGAAATTAAATTTACATATGTCCTTTACAGATATTACAATTTAAATAAAAAAATAAAGAAATAAATAAATAAATAAAAACTTAAATCCTAACTCTCTACATTGGCTGACTACTATTGTCTTGACTCTCACTTATACTTCAATCAAGTTGTAATTCCTATATCCCAGAAAAGCTATCTTGTTAAGCATAAAGCTTAGTATGAGTTAATTATGCATAATAAATACTACTTATAGTAATTGCATACAATTTCCAATCAACCAAATTGCCGTACTTAGATAACAGAAATAGAAATATATATATATTGTTAGACACTTGAAAACATTAAGCAGATATTAATTCTTGGCTATTTAATCTTTGAAATATTCAGAATATAACTTGGAATAAACCAAGATAATTACCAGAGTATTAGCATATTTTATTGGAATCTAAATAGATCAACCAATTTTGCAAAATAGAATAGAATAAATATAATTGATACAACCAGGAAATTGCCTATTATTATCTTAAGATGTGGGTAATAGGTAGCAGAGTGTAAGATACCATTAGTATCCATACAAAAGAGGCATTGCTTCTAAAATAGAATCTGTTAGAAGAAAAAATAAAAAAAGACGTTGTCTCTAATAAAAGAGGTATAACCTCTAATAGAGGACACCGAAGTATCAAACAAAAGACACCAAAGTGTCAAATAGAAGAAACCAAAGTGTCAAATAGACTGGCAATTTCAACCCTTCTAAGCATGCCTATTTACCCACTACTCAAACTCTAGCAGGTAATTTTTATATTAAAACATAACATATAAGAAACATGAGCATGTATTGCTCTATAACCATCACAAACTGGATATACACAATTTATTTCATGGATAAAATACACATTACATGGTTTTCTAGCATATTTATGATCATCTACACCCAAACATCCAAGACACAATTCAATAGTATAAGCATTAACATAAATATATTAAAAACCTTGCAATAACCACTGTTCACCTTATATACTTTGATTTCAATCTATATATTCATGTTAAACCATTTGTTTCATATTTATTACAACATATATAAACCCCAACTATGTGCTTGTACGGTTATATAAGCATCCGAGAAAGTTCAGGTGAAATTCGATGACATTTTGGGGCCTAAAAATCAAGTACAAGATGTAACAATGGGGCACACGACTGAGATAAATTGGTCTCAATTGTGTACACCAATCTAAAATTGATAAATAAATGTCCATATGGTTGAGACCAAATGGTCCCATCCAAGTGTACAATTCTGCCCCATAAATTCTGTAGACAACTTTCTTGGGGCAAATTGCACATCATTTTAGACCTGTCAGATGGCATTTTCAAGCAAAGTTATCTTCTATAAAGTTGTTATACTATATGTCTACTTCAAAAAAATTAAAAAATGAAGCCAATCAAATTTCTGTAACATGATATATATCCTTGAAAACCTAGACTACTCCCATTGATAGGGAAGTAGCTATCATCCGAGTTCAACCCAAAATTCAATGGCTTAAAAGGCATAATAAAGCTTAGTTTTCTAAATAAAAGTTGTAGATATATGAGTTAAATTTCATTTTCAACTAAAATTACTTCATTTAGACATCTATAGAAATACTTATACACTTTAAACTAAAATTGGTTCAAGTGAACGTATAGCAAAATTTTACTAACCCAAGAATCAAAGCTAAATCAAGCTTCACTCATGTAATTAACCCATAATTTTGAATTCCATCAGCATCATCATGTCATAAATCACTTATATACATAAATTAAACCATATTTAACCAACACAAAAAGGATTAAGGATTCCTATACTTCTTTTAAAGCCTTTCTCTTTCTTCTCTTATTCTTTATCTCCCATTGACCTTAATCCTATATTATTTCCCCAATTATCTCATCACACACATCATTTCATAGTTAATTACTAATCACTTACTTTAAATAATATACATAATAGAGGAAATTAAGAGGGAAGGATTAGTTTTTACCCCTCCATACTTTGTTTCATGCTGTAAATCCTTATTAAATCTTCAATCTTCATCTCTAACCAAGGACCCGATTATAGAGAGTTTAAGAGGAAGCAAAGAAAGAGAAGATGAGAAGAGTAAAAATTAAAGTTCTTTTTTTTCTAAAAGTGGTCGGCTCCTCTTCCAAAGGTAGAAAAATCTGCTTTAATCTATACTTTAGCCCATTATAGAAGGCTAGATGGTCAAATCTCATTGGTTGTATTTGAAAATCTTAACACAATTTCACTTTGGTCCCTTATAATAATTTAATTGTAATTTGTAACTTACTCCTAACTTTTTTTTCAATTTAAATCTCTAATTGTATATATATATATATCCAATTTCTAACTATTACAGTACACTAAGTACCTAAAACAAACTTATACTTACCAACACATCCCCAAAATCTTTTAAGGTATAATTTGGGGCATACAGTAAACTTTTAATTTTATTTCTTTAATTTCTTTGACTATACGAGTATGCTTTTCAGTCCAGGGTTCAAGTTTCTTTTTTAACCTATTATATAAAGGCTTACATAATTTTCCTAAATCTTTTAAAAAAAATCATAGACATAATTTAAACATCCTAAAAATCTTTGTAACTATTTTTTATCTTTTTCTTCATTTGAAAATTTACTAGTAAATTCTAAACTTCTATTTATAGGTTTTATGGTGCCTTGATCTATATCATGTCCTAAGAATCTAACTTTAGTTTGAAAAAGTTGCATCTTTAGTTCGAAAACTACTAAATCCATTTTGATGAATTAAGTGAAAAAAATATTTTCAAATGTTTGATATGTTGGCTTATTGAATTTGAAAAAATTAATACATCATCAATGTATACTATTGAAAATTCATATATCGGTCTTAATATATCATTCATAATATTTTAAAATTCCAAAGGAGCATTTTTTAAACCAAATGTCATAACATTCCATTCATAATGTCCAAATGGAACAATAAATCATGTCTTATACCTATCTTCTTCATCTACTTGTATTTGCTAAAATTCTAATTTTATATCAAATTTAGAAGAATATTTCTATCATATAACATTTTTAATGAATCTCTTTTATATGGTGCATTATAAATCTATTTTTAAATGTTTATAATTTATTACAAATATAGAGGTTCCTCTTTCTATTTCTGCTGCATTTATAACTTAAAATGCTAAACCTGACCAAGGGGGACTTATAATCTCTTATTAATCCTTTATCTTAAATCTTGTATTTCTTTTCGATAAAATTTTTCTAAATCTGGTGTCATTTTGATAGCTTGAGATTTTGTTGAAATTTTCTTTTCGTCAAAGTCTTTTATGTAAGGTAATTTTACTAAATGTTGCTTCCTATTCCAAAAAGTATTAGGTACTGGTGCATAAATTTCTTTTGAAAAGGTATTTTCACATTCTTTGATTTTCTCTTTTATTTCTAAACTATCTAATTATTTTTTTATTCTTTTTCTTTCTATTTATTTTGTGAGAAATTTGATTTGTTTTTGTTCATTTTTTTAACAAATTAATTACTGGAATAATTTTCTTACATGACTAATTTCACTAAATACTATAGGAAATGCAAATTCAAAAAGAATTTCTTTATCTGGAATTTTTGTCCTAATACCATTATCACATACCTAAAAAGGATATAACATTGTAATAAGGGGTGTTCCTAATATAACTCTAAAATTTAAGTTTTTAACTTAAACTAAATGAGTTTTAAAGCAATATCCTTTATTGCAAATCTTAACTCTTGATAATTTATAATTAATTATTAACAAGGATCCACTAGCAGTATATAATATTTTAGAAGTTTTTCCATAATATTTGGTTGGGATTAAACCTTCCTGAATACAATTTTGATATGCCCTGTTATCTATTAAAGTTAAGGTAGTTAAATGAAAATGATCGTTAGCGACTATATCTAATTTTACATGCCACTTTTGATAATTTACTAGAGATAAACTATATATATATATATATATATATATATATATATATATATATATATATATATATATTCATCTTGTGAATCTTTAATGATAGTACTAGAGGATACTATTTCTTTTAATTTTTTATCTTCTTTTACTAAATTACTAAGACTAACCATTAATCTTTCTTCTTCTAAAATCTGAACTTTTCCTTTTAATATATTTACTTCTTGTTTTAATATTTTAATTTCTTCCTGAAGATCTTGAATAGTTGATTCCTTTTTAATTTCAAATTTTTTATGCACTTCAGCTAAATTATAAGATGCAAAGTCTATTTTTTCTTTATACTTATTTTTTCTTTTAATCTGAGTAGATAATACTTTTTTATTTTTGGATCATCTATTTTATTGATAATATCTAATAAAAAATTTTTTCATCACTTATCATATTTATATTATTACATTGATATGGTCCTATATAGCGATAAGATTCAAATTGAGAATTAGTATCTTCACAATTTATATCATATTCCTCACTTATTGCATTTAAATCATTTTTTGAATAGTTAATAACATCTTCATCACTACTAGAAATTTCAATGATTATGATTTTAGCTATTTCCCTTTTTAATTCATTTGAAATATCCAAATTATTAATACATTTCGTTATCCTACAATCTGTTGAATAATGTCATTGCCAGCCACATTTATAACAAATTACTATATCTTTCTCACTAGTCTTATGTCTAAATTTTTTATATTTTGGTTTTCTCTTAATTGGTTTTTCCTAATTATAATTTTGTTTTGGTTTATATATATTTTTTTTATGTGTATTTTCCTTTAGGTTTTATTTTTATTTTGGTAGCTGACTGAGCTCTAATCAGTTGATAACCATATTGTTCATAGATTGAACCTAATTCTTTTCTTCCTACTACATTATCTCTCTTCAATTTTTTTTTAATTTTAAATCAGTGAAAATTGATAGTCCTTCTATGTTAAAAATATTTATTAGTTATCTATAAGCTAATTCATTATAAGGTATTGTATCATTATTATCTCTTCTTAACCTACTATTTACTCTTTCTACAAATAACTTAGGTAATCCTGCTATAAATATTTCTTTCCAACAAATATTATTACAGTCTAATCTAGTCATTACTTTAGTCAAAACTAAATCCTTATACCATCTAAAGTCTTGTAATTTAGGACAAGTTAGGTTTTGAAGAATTTTTGAACTTCTTTCTTGATATAAATGAGGATCTCCTACAAAATTTTTAGTAGAAAATATTAAAGTACTTATTATGTCACCTTGTTTTGTTTCTATTTGAATATTATTTTCTACTTTAACAATCCTTTTGTGTGTTGTTAATATATAATTCCTATCAATCACAATAACATAATGGGCCCAACAACCTTTTAATTGTCCAGTAAATTCTAATATTAACATTTGAGCTATTGCAGTTTCACTATTTTCTTTTGATTTATAAGCACTAGCTACCAAAGTCATTTCTTGTAATAAATTTAATATTTGATATTTTGATAAACCATCGATATTCCATTCGTATAAAAATCTACCATTTCTTTATACCATAAACTTCTAAAATTACTTAATTCTACTTGGGAAAAGTTATTAAAATACTATTCAGCTTTCTATTTATTATATTCTGCTTTTAAATAATTTCTTAAAAATTATTTATTTTTCTGAAAACTAGTCATCTTTAAACAACTAATTAATTTGGGAAAAAAACTTCCATATGAAATCTAGTCGGGCTAATTGAATATTCACTTTTTTTTCTTCAGTATATAATGGTCTTAGAATATTTGTGTTAAAATCTACTCCTCTTAATTTGAAATTTTTTACAGATAATGATCAAGGTATTAAAAGTCTACTATTTGAATAAATAGAAGAATTACTCGATTAATTATTGTCTAAAGAAAAATCTATATAAAATGATCCATCACTATGTTCTAATAATCTTCAAAATTGATTATTAATATTAATCGATCTAGTTTCACATACGTCTTTTAATTTTCAATTTCCTGATCTAGTAATCTCATCCCATCTAAGTATTTTGGAATTTGAATATTAGAATGGGCTCTATTTGCTTCAAATAATAAAGTTTCGTTTCTTTTAAAAGGTTTTCTAGTTTTAGGATCTATAATTATGGACATTACTTTATAATATATTTTATATATTATTGCTATTAGTCTAACATTTTTCTTAAAATTTAAATTCTTTATTTTAACGGTTAAAGTTAAAGTATCCAATATATTGGAATCATATAGGCTAATAGTAAATCCTAAAAAAAAATTAAAATATATCAGTCCATTTGCTAAATTAGTTTCAGCCATAGCAATTAAAAAATTAGAAAAATTAACATGTCCAGCATCTCTTAAATACATTAAAATAGGAGTATTTAATCCTAATTTGAATAAAGGTTTTATTGCTATCTATACTGGTCCTATATGCAAAAATCTATATTTGTTCTTCTTGTGTTCATTTATTGCCTTTTTTGATAATAATTGAATGGTTTCATGTTCATGATTAATTGCTATCATCTGTTTTATTTGTTTAATTGAATAATCATTAAAAAATTCAATAGTGCCTATTGAATATATTGTTCGAATATCTTGTTTAGGGATAGTCCAATCAAACAAATTATTCTCTACATTTTCAATATTTACTACTATATAATTTATTTCATCTAACTCTTTAATATTATCTTCGCTAGTTAAACTAGATCTTGAATCTTTAATAGAAAATATTCTACTTACTATATCCATTTGAATATATTTAATCAATATAAATTTAAAAAGAAGTTGAGAATGAAGCCTATGTGAATCACGGGACCACCCAACTTATCGAGACCACCAATATGCCATCTCGCCTTTTAAGGGCTAACCAATGTTAAACCTTTAAGGCTGACCAGCATTTCATCGCTCCAAGCAGAGTCTCAAAATTCTATTTAAATTTATCTTAATTAAATATACTCATTTGGATATTTTAATTAGAATATTTGTCCAAGAAAGACTCATATTATCTAATTAAACTTTACTAGATAATATATCGTCTAATATATCAAAAATAATTTCTTGTTCCCAATATAGATCTAATAATGCCAATATAACTTCACTTTAAGTGAATTCCCAAAGATATTGAGTCATAAGATTTAACCAAGTTACACTCACATGACCCCTACCAGGTTTAAAAATAAGAGGCTCAGGTTTGATACCAAAAATTTAGGATCGGGTCAACCTTTATTTTGGGGGTTAATTAAGTTAAATTAATATAGAGTTTTAGCTTATATATATAAATATATTTACATATAGGTATTGATTTTTTTATTATTTTCTAATCTTCTAATTAAATGTTGATTTCTGGTGATCATAAATTTAATATTTTCTACAGTAGTATAATAATCTAAAAAAGGTGTTAAATTTAAAATTTCTATTTTTACTATTTTTTCTTCTAATTCTATTAATCTAGGTTCAAGAATTTTTATTTCTTCTTTTAATTCATTTATAACCTATCTATATTTTTAAAATTATTTTTAATATTTTCCATATTCTTAAACTAAAGTTATCAATTTTAATATATTTTCTAACCATTTTATTTCATAATTTCTATTATATGTTTGTTGATTATAATATAATACTAGAGCATATCTATCAGGAAATTGATATATTTCAGTTATAATTCTTTTCTAGAATTTATTTCTTTTATTTCTAATTATAATCTTCTTATTTCATTATGTAATCTTTTAACTTTAAGATTATTCATAAGTATTTATAATTTTATCAAAAAATTATATCATTAAATTGACTAATATTACATTAATTCAAAGATCTTTACAGTCACACATTTTAATTTCATGAAATAAATAATGATAAACTATAAGATGGATTTTTAATTTACCAATATGATTTCTAGATTCTACAATTTTTCTTTTAACATTATAAATCTTTTGATAGCCTTCTAAGAGTTGTGTCTTTTTTGTTCTCAATTAATTATTTAAAATATTCTATAAATTTGAAAAATGATCTGCATGAATACTAGGGACAAATTCAATTAAAATACCAATTAAACTTATTTTCTTATGAAAATATCAACAATTATAAAATTCAATTGAATGAAAACAATGTAAAATTCAATTAGCAAAAATATATCTTGATCATTATCAAAATCAATAGCACATAAACCATTCAAAAATTTAGTTATACAGCAAGATATATTTAAACGAAAATACCTGATGAATTATAATATGATGATAATATACAAGTAGAGGTTTCTGATGAGGTTATTGTTAGTGTAAGCCCTAGCCCCAATGCATTGTAATAAAACACTTTAATTAATAAAATGAGGCATTTGTTTTATCCATTGTATTCCTGTGCATATCAATTGATAGAACCATCCAAGAATGTTGTTTCAGTTTAAGTTATCATGTGTGATGCACATGGTTGTAAGACCTTGAAACAAATGAGACTTCATTCTAAATATCCCTAGTCAGTCATTGTTATGGGAATAACATATGAATTAAGACTAGTATGCTCTTTCTGATAAGTTGAGTTCTGTCTTACGGATCATAAGGACAAGAGTGTCAATCAGAGATCATAGATACATGTTTAGAATATGGTATCTGGATTCGATCCGCTCATGAGAACACTACATGGTACAAGTCATAAGTGTTTCTCATATGTAAGTTTTGTATCGGAGTTCTTAGACCTAAAATCTCTATGAAATTCTTTAAGAATTAATGTGTGCTTTGAAATACACCTAACGTGCTCGTAACAGAGTGACAAGTACGGGTATGATTGGGTATGCATTGATTCATGTTAGAGAGCATGAGAGAAGTGAAGGGATTACCCCTCTCGATAAGAGAGAAAAATATCATCGGCCACTTGATCAGTGAACTGAGAAGTGTATGGCCATACCGAGATGAAATAATGAGTAATCATTATTTATCTGAGAGTTCAGTGTCACTGGAATATCAAGAAAGGAATTAATTTATATAAGGGTGACTAGTTCCATGCCTTATATTAATTCTGATATTTTTGGGTAAGGGACTATGCAAAATTGCATTAGGTCACTAAATGCCATATGCATTTTCATTTAATTTGGATTGCTATAATATCTTGCTAGAGAATATATATAGCCTTTGAATTAATTTATTAATTCATTGCCAACATTAAATGGACCTATAGGATCGCACATAAAGCATTGGGCTTAAAATATTTAAATTAAGTATTGGGCATTAATTTGGGCTTTTAATTAAAGTCAAATTAATGTGTGTAATGGGTTATTAGATTGCTATTGGACCTTGGCCCATGAGAGAGAGAAATTCAGCCCACAAGGTTTAATTTCAATTAATTAAATGTCATGTATTAATTTAATTAATTGAGTATTAAAGCCTAAAGATATCTTTATCTAATTAAATCATTTAAATGGAATTTGATGTGGCCGAAATTCCTAGGGAAATACCAAGGAATTTTGGCACATGTATTATTTTATTTAAGTGGTTTATTGGATTTAAGTGTCTTATCTTTTATCCTAAATTAAGTGATATTATTTGATTAAATGTCTTTTGTTTTTATCTTGGATAAATTAAAAGAATTTAAATCAATATATATCTCTTATTTTAAAGAAGTGATAAAGGCTAAAATTAATTATCTTTAAGTATTTGATTTTAAATTTATCACTTAAAAATGAAAGGATATATATTGAATGAGAGAGAAAACTATAAACCCTAATTTTCTTATGGTTTTTGCGTGAAACTCTCTCTCTCTTTCAAG